>JADLZK010003233.1:0-727541 GCA_015847255.1 Hyparrhenia diplandra
GAAACCTCTTGCAACAACTATGTGTTGCCACACATATTATCTCAGCCTTTGAATGTGCGTCAAGATCTGTGCACCAGTCAACTAGCTTTCCCACCCCTCCCATTCCCTCCACCAAATCTCCTTTCCCATATGTCCAGCCATTCCCTTCTCTTTCATGTGTCAGGTACAGGTACTCTCATTCATTTCAAAAAACAACAGTACTGCAATAGCAGTAGTACAACTATTACGTGTCAGTCATTCCCTTTCTCTACTGTACCGTATCTTTTTGTTAATTTTCAATAGGGCCAGTCACATGCTGCACATTTCAAATTATTTTCTACCGTTCTTCATTTTTCCTGTCATCCTTTCTTTTGCTTTCTTATCTCATTTTGTTATCTGATTTTTATCGTTTCTTCCAAAAATGCATTTCAGATATTAATTACTCCCTCCATTTTAAATTATGAGTCACTTTGACTTTTTTTTTTGATAAAAAGACTACTTCTCCCGTCTATGCAATATATAAGCTGTAGACCGAATTTGATGATGCAAAGTACATTTCAAGTATAACTATTACATAAGTACGTGCTCATTATGAACACGATTTTTCAGCATGGCGAAACAATCCATAACACGAATTTCAAGGCTAACTAGTTGACTAATACTGATAATGCCATGACACTAGAAGATTTTTTCTACAACTAAGTCAAGATGTGCAGATCACACATCTCCAAAAGCTCCTTGTTAGGAAATCGGCTGCATCCGGTGGTCTGACTACTTCTGGATTGCCAAATCTAACATCAGTAAGAAATCCATTTCCTATTGTACCAGAAATCCCATGTGGCCATGTGCCAACATTACTAGAACCAGGACAGAGAACACAGTAATTAGCCTCCATAAGTAACTGTTGGAAAGATCCAAATAGCACACCACCTGTATATAATGGACATGGGAAAAATTTAATCGATGCAAAAAAAAAAAAATATTGTAGCACAAAGGGAAAAATAGGGGTGCAGTGAAAAGGACTGAAAATATATAATATCGGTGGAACAATGTCATTTATGTAGACTGTGGCAACCGCTCTTTTGGATGGATGACCGATTCATGTGAAAAGATTACTGCATTAGAGGAAGGTCCATGTGCTGAAAATACACCGTTGTCTCTAGAAGAAACTAAGAGTAGTTAAATTAAATGCAAATTCATTAGTTTAAGGACCCAAGTGGTTTCCAATTCACTAGCTGTTGAACTCTTATTTTTCGGAGGGTGTACTGTTCTGCAGTGACGAAGCCAAAACTATTTTTAGGGGGGGCTGAAACCATGCAGATGTTCATTTGCATGAAGATTTAATGGTGGATTTTTGTTTTTGCTACAGTAATTAACCTTGATTTCCTATTTTTAGGGGGGGCTAGAGCCCGGCCTGCCCGACCACCCGGCTCCGTCGCTGCTGTTCTGTCCAATACAGACTATTAGCATCGACCCTTTTGGGAGAAACTATGGGCGTGTTTGATTTGGGCCAGAAATGGTGGCCCGAGCTCTCCAGATGCAAGCCCTCGTGTTTGATATTTTGGGCCCTTTCGCGAGCCAGGCGGCGGGGAAGCAAAAAACGCTCTCTCTCATGGCTCCCGTCCCGACGCTCCTGGGCCGTTTCTCGCGGCCAGGCCGTGCTGTGCTCTGTCGCTGCCATCCCGTCACCTTCCATCCGCAACCACCGGCTCACCACCCTCCGACAAGATCCAGCCTTCACCGCCCCCACCCCGCGGGGTCTCTCTCGCCGTCAGCCAAGGCCCGGTGGCTCCTTTGGTGCGGCATCAGCGGTGGGCTCTCGAGCTGCGGGAGCTCGGCGAGGCGGCTGCAGGACGGCGGCGGCACGGCTGCGGCTGCCGCCGCACCTGCACCATCCGGCACCGGCTGCGGCATGCTCGTGCCCCGGCGGCGGCGGTCGGCTGCGGGTGTCGGTGCTGCAGAGCTCGGCGCATCGCAACCCTTGCGGTGGCGGCCATGGTGGGCGGCGCAACAGCAACGGCTGCAGAGCTGATTGCAGATCTACTGTAGCGACTGAACAGCCATCTTTCTCCCTCTTTATCTCCCGGTTTTGCAAGATAACAAGATGATCGGCCTTACAGTAAGTTGTTAATCTACAAGAGATCTCCATCTTTTCTTAAAGGACCATATTCAAAAGATTACTGGTTTTGAATATTTTGAATTTAGAAGAAGGGCACAATAAAAATCCGATGGCAGTGTTGCCCACCATGGCCAACGCCCAGCAAGTGTTTCATAGAATGCCAAAGAGACAAACATGTGGGTAACCTCACCACATTTCAGATGCAAGGTCATCATATGCATTTGTACAACAAATCAAACACAATCTCAACCAGACCTGGCTCACTAGGGACAAATTCATCAAACAACGTTGTGGCCCAAAGGAAGCAGGCTCTGGCTGGCCAGAGGCTGGCTCGCTGACCAGGCCTTGCGGAGCCACGAAATCAAACACGCCCTATAACTATTGAACACTAAGTGTTAACCAAATCACCTCAAATGTAGATGAAAACAAATGTAGACTATTCCAACAAGCACAGGAAAAAGGTTTGTGGTGACCAAATTCACAGCTTAATTAATTCTTATGATATACGTATTTATATATGAGCGGCATGAACATATTTTAAGTTCAATGACACAATTACCCAGCATCATCCCCAAAGTTGAGGAATTGTACGCCACATATTAGTACATACATGAACAAATAAATATGATTATCTATGAGCAAACGGATAAGCCACCTAATGTGTTGAAATATATACACTGAATATGTTCAGCTGCTACTCAGTGAAGCAATGGCTATTTTTAGATCCAAACGATTATCGGTTTGGAGGTTCTCGGTACAAAGAAATGAATGAACGCATTACCTGCACGTTCTTGTACTTCGCTTGACCCCAAATCTAATTGTGTTGCTAACTGATAGTATTTCATATACTATGTTAATAAATTGAACTCTCAATTCTATTCAAAAATTGACAAGCTTGGTCATCGATTGTTACCTTCTCATGATGAAACTAAGTAGTGGAAGCCTAGCTGTTGGAGTATGCTGAGAGTAAATCTGAGCATCAACATCAACGCCACAGGTGAGGGCTCCGATTGTTGCCAATGTGCCGGTGGAGATATGGTTTTTAGGTTCTTGTTGGTAGCCTTCCACAACAATGCAAGAATCAGAGATAATATAGAGTAGAGGTAATCTGGAGTAAAAAGATAAATATTGTCGAGTTAATTTCAAATTAGTGGCTCATTAGTTTATCTATAGGGAAAAAAACTAAAGACAGATAATAAAATAGGCAGAAGCGTTTCGGGCGCAGCTTCGACCGTGATGAGTAACCCTCCTAATTACTGGGCCACACGCTTTTGTTATTGTCCCAAAGACCTCTAACGGCGGATGCGAGATACACCCAATAACTTAAACTTTTTGTCGGTGTCATCGGAAACTCCGATTACACCTCACACCGAGATCAACAAAGGAGTAGCTACAACATTACAACATTTGTTACAAAAATATAGATCGAGTGCGGAAGAATAATAACATTAATTTCATAAAAGGTGAGTAAGTTACATTTAAGTAAACTTAACTTAATTGCGGAAGTAGAACGAGAACTACGAGGGAGATAACTAGATCATGTCGAGCCCACCGACATAATCTCGATTAGTAGCACGAGTCAACACACGCAACAAGGGTTAAAAAGAACCCCGATGCGGGGAGTACTCAACAAGACTTAACCGTCTAAAGAAAAGAGGCGAAGACTTCGGGAATGCTGGCTATAGGAATCAAGGTAAGGTCTTAGCAAGATCAAGGACTCATTTTGCATAAAAGCTTACTAAGAGTAGATCCTTACTTTCAAAGTTTTATCTCAAGTTTAGTTGAACCTCTCTTCTAGGTGATCATAAGTTAATTCAAACACTTCTCAACCAATTCATCATTTTAACTAACTTCAATGTTCCATAAGTTAACTACGAGGAAGGTCGGGCAAAGCGGGTCTCCTTCACCGAGAAACAGCGGCGATCGGCCAATCGATTCAAAACCACCGGTGGGGATTCCCTTCCACACAATATATGTAGCACCGAAGCTTGCATATATCAACCATCTCCCATTTCGTTCAAAACGGGGAACGAGGCCTACGCCACCCGAGAATACGTACACCTCCGTCCACGGGACTTTAACCCACCGAGGGTATCTTGTACTCCCCGCCATCTCTCCACTCCCAAAGGCGTGGTTGCCATTCCGATTTGACACACCCCGAGATCGGGCTTACCAAAGCATGTGGTTGGTACTTGCTTCGACTTATACGGGGTGACAACCGGATAATCGTGCCTTTGACCCAACGGTCTCCGTGGCGGCATGCGTTCAACGATCCCGATTACATTCGGGCCTTACAGCGGGCCGGTCCTTAACCGACTTCGGTAGGAAACACTACAAAGAGACTCCCTTCTCAATGCAAGTTACCCGGCCGGTCTCAAATTAGTCATTAACCTCATTTACCACCTCTAGGGTGTTCTCTTTTTCAAAGCATAACCATAAAGAGCAAAGATAAACCTATATCTCGCGAACGGTGAAACCACCATTCGACTTCTACCGAAGTTTAAGCATTGCTAAGCATGAAGATATCGACCTACATCATACTAGTGGGGTATCATTTGGAAATAAGCGGAATTCAAGGTAGTCATGTAAGCAACGGTTGCAATCAACTCCTATTCACTTAATGCAACATATTATCATCATATATAAGTGATATAAAGCTTTTGAAAACATCAAGGAAGGGTTTAAATGCATCAGGGGCTTGCCTATTTGCGAGGAAAGTTAGATTCAATTTGGATCACCAAAGTTAATGTTGACACCATCCTCCGGTGGATACACTCCTCCAAAGTTCGATCTTCACGAACCATAACAACACCTTCTCCAAAGCTTCTTCAACTCGATCCGACTTACTCGCGTATACTCTACACGTAGATGATGATGTATGCTTTAGCATGATGGAATTGTAAACATGATGCTTGATGAATGCATGAAACGATAAACAACTTGAGTACAACTTTCTTCACGATAAAGTTGCAACCCAACAAAACTAACTTGTTGAACTACTCTAAAAAAGATATCATCACCATTGCCTAAGGAGTTCTCAAAGACCATTTGACTGTGGTATGACACAAGACTCCCAAAGCAATCCCAAATCACACATCAAACCTAAGTCATTCTACCCTAAACACTTATTTTTTTCTAATAAACAAATAAAGCATAAAATAAGAAATAAATAAAACATCTCAAAATGACCCCAAACTTTTTCTCTGAGATGGGTCCTCTCATAAAAACAGTTCCAAATAAAATTTCAAGAATTTTGGATGTCTAGATTATTTTATAAAATTCACCAAAGACCCCTTTTTGAATAAAAGTCGGGAATTTTGAAGCAAAAAAAACAGTTTAAAATTCAAATTTGAAATTTTTCCCACAATCTAGACATCATGAAAGACACACAAAAAATTTTTCATAATTTTTACGGGTTCTAAATAAATTTCTATGAAATTTGAAAGAAATGAAGTTTCAAAGTTTTAAACAAAATCGAAAAATCGACAAAAAGAGAAAACGACCCGGGCCGTATTTGGCCCTCTTGTTGTGACCTACGACCTCGCAGCGTCGCGGCCCAAAGAAGAGAGCGGCCGGCCCAACGTGGCCGCCCCGACATTTGCAAAACAGGACCTCGAATTCTAAGATAACTATAAAAAGGCGCAAACACTATTCATCCGAGTCATAAAGCTTGCAACTAACCCCCGGTACTTTTCCTATTCACCGATCTCATGGGTCCCTGGACTTCTCCCGATGTTGACCACGGCAACGCGGCGGTTGACCCGGCGATAGCGGCGCGGGCGAGATCCCGGCCCACGGTCGACACCTACGCGATCACCTCGACCCTGCGCACTCCACGACACCCAAAACCCTACACCTAAGACAGGGGCATTGCTACCGGCAGACATGGCGGCTGGCGGGCGGCGCTACGGCGCAAGGCGGCAAAGGCTTCGTCTGAACTTTCTCGGCGAGGGCAAGCATGGCAATGCCAACAAAGACATCGTGGCGACCCTTTTACCTAACTTAATCGAACCAGGGCATCGTCCCCCAACTAGCTCGCCATGCGCGGGCGGAGCGGCATTGTCGGCTCGTCGGTGGCAACCGCGTTCCGCGACACGATGCATGAATCGGAAAAACCGATGACTTGTTAGCGACTAGGAGCTCACCGCGGGCTCGGCAAGGTGGTTGTCGGGTATGGGGTGGAGCTTGCGACGACGGTGACGCGGCGGCGACGGTGCTCCCCGACCGGCAAGGTTGGCGTTCGGGTTGTTCTGTGGGGCAAAGACAAAACAAACGAGCCGACCATGACCACATCATCTAGGGCGGCTACCGCACTAGCTAGTTGGTACGAGGAGGCTCACCGAACGGGGGTCGACGGGAGGGCGGCTCGCGGCCGCCGCCGGGACCGGAGAAGAAAGGTTACGCCGGCCAACTCAGCGATCTGGGCTGCGATTCTGGCTCAAACGAAGCGCCAAGGGAGATCCGAGGCTTAGACCGAGGGCGACTAAACGAACGGACTACTCAACGCCAAATTTATAGAAAATTTGGCGGTGGTCGGTGGGCGGCGGCGTGTTCAACTTGACGCGGCGACAACGTCGGGCCCTCCCTGGCGCTTTCGGGATAGGGATGGAACGAGGAGAGGACACGATGGCGTTCGGCTTTGACATGTTGAAGCGGCCGGGCAGGGCACGCAGGCGGCCTAGAAGTCGGCCGTCGACCATCGGCGGCAAAAGCCGGCCTGCGGCCGGACTGCCCTGCCCTGTTTTCCCCCTTCGCTACAGTAGCTCCTAACCCGTTTTCTGAATTTCGTCAAATTCTCCCAAAACTTGAACTGCACTCAAAAATCTCCAAAAATCAAACTTGCATAACTTTTCGAGATCTACAAAATTCATTCTGAAGCAACTTCAAATTCGGCCTCTAAGATGGACTTCTTGAAAAGTCAGATTTGAAATTCAAAAAGGAATTTGAAATTACTTCAAAAAATTTGAACTAAACTTGAAAAACTCAAAATACCAACTTTGTCTAACTTGAAAAAAGATCTACAAAGTTGCTATTGGAACTTTTCTCAAATTTTGCCTAAATTTGAAGTAATTGAAAAGGGGGTAAAACTAGGGTTTGAAAAGACTTTGAAACTTTTAAAATTTCTTTAAAACCCTCCAATAAACTTTGAAAACTCCAAATATGAAAATTGTACCTCAAGAAAAGATAAACACTTTACGTTTGGAAATTTGATCAAATTATGCACAAATCAAAAATTAAAGAAAAGTGGATAAAAAGATGACATTGAAATGAGGGTTTTGAAATCCAAATGAAATTGGATCAAATTTCAAACCATCACTTAATAAATATAAAAACCAACATCCAACCATATACTTAGGAGCAAAAGCATGCTATCAACAAGGAAATCACTCTAACCCCTAAGCTCAAACAATTGACAAATAAATAAACTTGTTTTACTTAATGCGTAGGAGGTTATCCACAAACATGCATGCTTTGCAATGTAATGATGACATGATCAATATTTTAATTGTATATTAACATCTAGGATGTTACACATGCACGAAGCTTCCAAGTTTGCTACCGGTCGACAAGGGGAGTTGATCATATGTTTTTTTTCGAAGTTCTTCGATCCCGGCAATCAAGGGCTTTGATTGGTTAGCATGAAAACATTTTTTTTAAAAAAAACAAGGTTCAGATTTATAGGGGACTAATGAAGGCAATAGTGCGTAGGAAAAAAAAGAAATCATAGTCACCAGGCAAATCTACCACAACTACACATCATACAACTATGGGTTGCCTTGAAATTCTAAAGCCAGCATGTGTATTCTTAGTCCAATTGCTGACCACACTAAATTGAGTTAACAAATCTTTAGAATTTCAAGGCAAAAGTTTTCACAAACTTTTATCAGCTATGCTTGCTTTAGAATTTTAATAAGTATGATCAAACAAAATTTGGATAAACAAGAAGTTCAAAAAATATTGTGCATTCCTATGAGAGGTACAACATAAACTGATATATCCTAAAAGAAATAAATATGGATCTGTCATAAAAATAGAAGCAGAGGTTACCACAACTAAGAAATACATGATTTAAACTAAACTAAATATGCATATCTTTTTATTGGTACATAGATTAAATTAAATACCCTGTTAGACTCACAAAAGCACAATCCATGCATTGGCATGCCTCGTTAGTAGTGGCACATCTAAATCTAAATACTAATACAATAACTGTGTTGTCAGTGTCAACCAAATGTCAAAAGAAAAGCATACAGTGCAATTACTCAAGCTAGCAGCAAGACATAAAGTGAAAGGTCCTCTGTGCTACGGCCTACTCCTGAGTAGTTGTACCATAAATATGCATAAATAATTTATGCAGTTTCAGAACGTGAACTAAGTAGCAGGGCAGTGCCGTCAATCAGTTTGAACAGAAAGGATAGAAAGAATCTAAAAAACAGGCAATTAAAGAGGATGCATTTTTCACTGTTCCAAAGAGCTTGAAAAACTGCTAAAGCACATGTACCTGACACTCGATGGATGGACAAACGTGAGTGAAAATACGAAGAAAAAAAAGGGATAAATTTTTGGAGGCTAGTAGCAGCAGGGACGCCATAATGAAATTGAACTAGAAAACTAAATATCTGATCCACTTCAATACAACTATTGAAACTAGATAGCAGATCTACTTCATTACGCCATAATGAAATTGAACTAGGTATTAGATCTATTGAGTAAAATTTACTCAATAATAGAAGAGAACTGAACCAAATAAAACTATTGTGGAAGAGGATAACAGTAGTTTGCGGAAGACTAGAGAGGGGAAGTTGGGGCAGCCATAGATCCGAACAAGCAGCTTGGGAAAAGAAAATAGAATGCCGATAGGGAAAAAATGATAGGGATTGAGAGGCTGGCCTTGAATGGAAGAGAGAATAGCTGAAAAAGAAAACCTCGAATCTGGAAGAAAGATTCACTGGCATGGAAGAAAGAGGTTGAGAGGGAGGGGCTCAGGTTGACATGCGCCTTGGTGTGCCGTAGGTAAGGAGAGAGAGAGAGAGAGAGAAGCAGCTGGGGGAATGGAGAATAGAGATTTGGGGCGGCGGCGGTGGAGAGAGATACTGATAGAGGACGGCGGCGGCGGCGGTGGAGAGACTGACAGAGGGAGAGAGGGAGAAGACGAAGGTAAGAGAGAGAGAAGAGAGAGCTGCAGGAACGGAGCGGCGGCGGTGGAGAGCAATAGTGAGGAGCGAAGATAGAGGGGAGAAAAAAATGGAAATGGTGAAGAGAGTTAGGAATGGAACGTGGAAGGCTGGAATGCAGCAGCAGGAGCACGGGAAAGAAACGAGTGAAGTGGAGGTTTGACCGGCGCGAATCTTAGAGAAGCTGCAGCCGTTGGATAATATGGGTTGCAACCCATAGTTGTTGAAAGTAGCACTTGGGTAAATACTTCCTCGGTTTCAAATTGCAAGGTGCTTTAATTTTTACGGATACATTAGCCCTGTTCGCGGCGGCATTGGCCGGGCGATAATTTCTCTCACAACATCACCCCGAGGCTGAGGCGAGCGGCGGCCCAGTATCTTTCTCTCCGAACGCATCGCCCGACCCACGACCCCACCCGAGCAGAGACTCAATTGTTTTTGCTATTGTACACATCTAGATACAGATACAAATATATGTTTAAATGCATAATAAAAACAGTGTATATAGAAAAAAGGCAAAATGTCTTATAATTTGGAATAAATGGAGTATGATTTATGACACATTTTTTGAAACATGTGGGTCCAAGTATTGATGTTTCTTCCTCACAAAAAATAAAAAGTACTGATGCTCCTTTTTTACATATAAGCTTATTTTTTGAAGAGAAAAAATTTCTTTCAAAACTTAAATACACCGTATGAAGTAGAGAAATGGAAGTCTAATTAGGGTTTTTTAGAGTCATCTGTATAGTGTACAGTTTCTAGAATCCATTCAAGACCGAATCAACTGAAACAACTTAATGTCAAATGTGTGCAATACAAGGCCAAATGCCATCCAAATGGGGATCCCAATGGGTACAATCTTCATTCTCACTTCTCAGTCACATAATCTCTGTAGTGATTTTTTTTTTCCAGGTGGGTGTAAAACGTATCTTGCAACCGATGGAGCCCGAAAAGTTCACATTGTTGCTGTTAGCTAACTACGTTAGATGGTGTTTGGTTTCACAAATTTGTAATGTCATGTAATCACATGGGTAACAGATAGTTTTGATCACAAGGCGTCCACCGGCTGGCTTGCGGTGGCTCTATTGGGCCACGGCCCAACTAGTAGATGAGGCCTGCGGGAGCATTTTCAGAGACATGAGAAAAAGTCTCTTGTACAAAAAAAAACTAGGAAACAAACAAGAGTACCGTAGGTTCAGTAACTTTGACCCCTATCCCAAATAGGTCCAAAGAACTTCAAAACCGGATATCGGGTGTTGGGGGAAGACAAAACTTGCCTATCCCTAACATTCAGCCCTTATCAAGAATGGAGGTAACGCTGAGCGGAAAAAAGGCGAGAGAGATGGGACATTCGGTCAACTTCACCGAGTAACCAAGGCTTCGTCCGTTGGGGGGCCACGAGGAAAATAGGAGGGACGAAGCCCAGGCATTCGCCAGGGGCGAAACGAATGCCGGTGGGGTTTCGCTCAGAGAGGCCTCGCGAGAATGCAGGGGCGGCTTCACCGAATGAACAAGGTTTCGTCCGAAGGAGGTATCACGAGGAAGGATAGCGACGGAAGCCTCAAGATTCGGCCCGACGAACCGTATGTTCTTGGTTTCGATCAAGAGAAGCCTCACAGGGGTGCGAGCCGGGCGGATACGGCAAGATTCAAGGACTTGTCGAAAGAGGAGGCTTCCATCCTGCATGTCCCTATAGGAGATCCGGGTTGTAACGCTCGAAGCCGGGCCGGCGAGGTCCGATCCGCGGGGATCCCAGAGGTTCGTTTTGGGTGCTCCTGTGAGGGGGACCGCAGCCGAGGAAGCGAGGAAGGATCGCGAGGCCGGAAAATCTTGTTTTGCCCCCCGGTGGCCGAGAGGGAGACGAAGCCCAAGGTCGGTACAAGGGCAGAATTGGGATTGTAATAGTCTACGGACTATAAATAGACCCTAAGGGGGCATTGTAAAGCATGAATTGATAGTTAATAGAAGAGAGTCATTCATATACCCTTGGTGCTTTCCATTTAAATTGTGAGTAGGATTCGTTCTACCAGGGGGTAGCCTGCTTTGGGGCTACTCCAACATCTGGGTCCAGTAAGTTTCGTAGGTGTTCCATCTAGGTCCAAAGCGGTATTTCGCACCCGGTTTTGTCGACGTAGACTCGCCACGTCATGTCCACCGTGGACTGGGCCCGCGCCATTTATCAAAAAACCCTTCTCCCGAGCTCGTCCTCCCGTTCGTTCCCCTAATCGAAGAAACAGAGGAAAGGGGAAGAAGAGGGTGGCCTCGCCGCAGCGGTCTTCCGGTGGCCGTCGGCGCATCGGCCGATCTGCGAGTGTGCGAGGTGGTAGGGGCATGGTGGCGGAGTCGTGGCTTGGGCTTGGCAAAGGCAATGGGTGGAGGCGAGCGCCGATGGGCAAGGTGCGGCGCGGCGGCGGTTGGAAGTGAGGCATGGCGGGGTGGAGCGCGATGGATTCGGGTGGTGGCTGCGTCGCGCAACTTGTTGGGGCGGATGGCGGTGCGGCGGCGCAAGAAGGTCGGGAGGGAGCGGCGGCGGCGATGGGAAGAGCGGGGAAGGCGGATGGAGATGGTGGGCCGCCGAGCACGGCGAGCATGAGCGCGCGGGTGTCTTTGCGGGCGCGTTCACTGGCGGCGCGCCGGTGTTCGGGCGTTCCGCGCGCGCGGCGTCGGCGTCTTAGCGTGCGCGTCGCCCTCGCTCTCGGGGCCGACAGCGGCAAAGCGGCGAGCGGGGGAGGCGGTGGAGCTCCGTCGGCAAACCGCTGGCGGCGGGCGACGGCAGCGAGGGCCGAGGAGCATGCGGCCGGGTGAGCGTGCGGACGCGCGGCGTGGCGGTTTCGCGGCCGCGGCGGATGTCGAGCGCGCGCTGGTGTGGCGGGCGCCGCGGAGCGAGGAGGGGTTGGGTGGGCGGCGAGCACGCGGCGGACGGCGCGATGGGCGGAAAGGTGGTGGTCTTGGTGGGCCGGGACCACCCCGTGCTCGGCAAATGGGCGTAGCATGTAGGCTGGTTTCATTAATTGCATCGCCGCATGTCGCAACACCGCGGTGTTGAAGCTGTTCGTCTGCGCCGTCGGTTGGAGTTCTCTTCGAATCGGTGATTTTTTCGACGGCGTGCCATTGGCACGTATTTCATTAAGAGAAGTGGGAATGTTTACACTACCAAGCACGTTTCCATGGCGAGATGCCTAGACGCGCACTTAGTTGACACACATTACATAGATCACCCGGCTTGAACGGTGGAGCTTAGAGTGGTGTACTAAGGATGGAACAAATGAGCGGCGTTGAAGGAGCGGATCGGCGCCCCGCTGGAGGTCGCGCCCCTCGGCAGCGGGTGTCCGATGGGCATGGCGATCTAGCACCTCGCGCTTGTGTTGCGGGACCGGGTCGGCGAAGTGGCTAAAGGAACCTCTCCGCGATCTTGGGGTCCGGGTGCAGGGGTAAGGGTCCTCCGGCCCGCCCTCCCACTTGTGGACCAAGACGCGTTGGGCTCGCCGTTCGGGATGGGGTCTCTGAAGGCGCTCTTGGCAAAGAAGCCGGGTACTCGGCCAGGAGTCCGGTGGCTAGGCACACGAGAGACACGGAGTCTTGGTGGTGAGTCGATGGCGGCGGCTCGGAGGGACCTTGAAGGACTCGACGAGAGGCCTCCACCGAAGCCATTGTGGCGTCTCGGGCATAGGAGCGCGGCGTCGGGGGAGGTGCGGTGGGCGTAGGCGGCGGAGGCTGGCGCCTCGCTATCCATAGCCCCGGCGCCTCAGGCGTGGCCGCCAAGGGAGGGAGGCAGCCCCATCGCCAGCGTGGACCGGGTGGTGAGGGTCCACCGCCACCACGAGCGGTGCCGTAGCATCCCGTCTTCTTCCGCCACCGGTGTCTCAACAACGGGGGATGACCATTGGGGAGCAAGTGGCCATGACATCGCCGACCTCCCGGACTCCTCCTCCTCTAACGAAGCATAGTCGGATCATCATGCGGCGGCGGCGGCGCTCCGGCAAAGATCGAGAACCGAAGCTGTCGGCGAGGAGTGGTCGGAGCGGACAAGCACGCGACGAGGGAGGCGGCGAGCTCATCAAGCATTGGTCGACCCAAACACGAGACCCCCCCTCTCGCACGCGCCGAGAGCGCGGGTCGGGGGCAAGGGACACGGCGGCGGAGGACTCGTGTGGCGCGTGGCGACTGACCCCGCCGGCGCGGCCGGCGCCTCGCCCGGGTTGGGTGTGGGCCCCCTGCACACGCCTGCCACCGTCGTCGACGTCGAAGAGATGCCCGGCCGCGGCGCCCACGTTGGCGGTGGCGAGGGAGGCGGGCAAAGAATCTTTCCCACACGGATCGGAGCCACGGCGGCTGTGGCGCACGGGGATCCCCCGGCCATCGGCCACGGGCCGACGCCAAAGCGCGAATGCACGTCGCGCGCGCCGCCGAGGGGGTTTGAAGTGGGCGGTGGTGGTGCATTTGCGTCGATCCCTTGCGGGCGTCGTCGTCGAGGCGAACAAGGCAACGCGGACCAGGAGGTGCATTGGGCGGCGATGTGCCTCCGAGCGGCGATTGAAGCGAGCCCAACGAAGCGAGTTCGGGACCGGCCGCCGATGGCGAGGGTGGCGCGCGGGAGCGGCGGCGTCTCCGCCGACGGCTTACCACAAGCGAAGCCATCGGCGTCGGCCGGGCGGCGTAGCGAGGGGCGTGGTGCCGGCGGGTGGAGGACCAAGGCGCGTGGTGCCGGGATCCTAGGCTGCAACGGACCAAGGCGACGAGCGCGGTACACGCCCCCACGACCGTTGTAGGACCCGACCATGTCGCCGGCGGCGGCGGCGGGTGGAAGTCCGCGCATCCACGTACCCTCCCGCAGAATGGGCGGCCGCGGCGGCGGTGGTGCTAGCGGTGTTGGCTGCGACGGCCAGCGCCATGGGGCGGGCCGGAGCGAGGCGGCACGGCCCCGAGCGGTCTGCAATCTTCCTCCCGGCTCCACCCCCCCCTCGTCGTCGGAGGATGCCTCACACCGGCGAGGGTGCTTGACGCCCCCGGAGGGAGGGAAGAAGGTCGACCTGGGGTCAACGTCGTCGTCGAGGCGTCATCAACGGGTATAGCGGCGGAAGCCACCTCTGTGCGGCGACGGGCGAACGCAGGTGGATGACGGGCACGGAGGGCAGATGGGCGGGACGAGGGAGAACGTCGGGCTGGAGATCTCGCCCTCCTCCGCCTGCCGTGAGGTGGACGGCGGCGGCGCATCCCCGGGCGGCGCCTCGAGCCTGGCCCGTTGTGGCGGGCGGGGATGGCCGCGGCGGTGCCGCGGGTACGGGGCGCGTGTCCCCCCCCAGCGACCCGAGCAGCGGCGGCCGCTGCTCGAGCAGCGGCGGGGAGTGAGCCCTGGAGCCCGGGCGACGGTGAGCACCGGGGTGGCTCCGACAGCCGTACACGGCGTCCGTCGCGCCGGACCCGGTGTCCACAAGAAGGAGCGGGATGGCGCGACCGAGGAAGTGCAGCAGCTGCGGTTTCGGGGCGGGAGACTCGGCGGCGCGGATCCGTGACCGTTAGTGACCCGAACGGCGGCGGCAGCTGCAGCGGCCTCCATCGTCGCGTGACCGCCGGGCGGTAGCGGCGCTGCACACGGTGACGAGGAATGGGGACCGGGACAGCAGCCGCGGATCCGAGCCCGCCCGCGACGACGGCGGCGGCGACGCGGCCGCCGACCGGGAGCTCAGGCCGGGCGGGCGGCGTCGGGCGAGTCCGGCGTGGGGGTCGTCCCCCACGGGAGCGGAGGCCAGTACGCCGGGATTCAGGGGAGGGAGGGGGCAGGAGGTAGGGGAGGAGGTGGAGGGGAGGAGGGGAGGCTGGATGCGACGGCAGCGGGCATGCCCGCCGCCGGGCGGCGGCGGCGGCGCCGCCAGGGCGGCCTAGCGAGCCGCGCGGCTCCGAGCGCCCTAACGGTCATATCCTCCTTTTTTCTTTGACGATCTTCCAGAATCGGTGATCGTACGTCGAGAGTGGAGACAGCGTGCATCGAGGCGATATCGATCACGTCTGGCTGTCGGTTGGAGTTCCAGCGAGAGCCAGCGTGTATCGAGTCCCAATCTGCGGTAGTGCGGCGGGCGGCGCCTGGCGGAGTGCGTGCGGCGATCGACTTGAGTTCTAGGTCCAGCGGCATCAAGTTATTTTCTTTTCTTGCAGCGAGGTATTTCCAATACTTGAAGATATTTTCAGTATTATCTTAAGCCTGACGACCCGAGGATCGATCATCAGACTCATACATAGCAGATTTAATGTATAAAGAAAAGATTATTACCTAATCGAAGACAGATACTCCTATTACATGCAGCGAGATATAAGATTTTTTTTTTTGTAGTTGTTTTTTTGTAGATTCTGAAATTTAAACTCGATCGGCTCGGACGCATATTCAGATGGGTTTATTGCAACAACAGAAAAATTATACAATGGACCACCCTAGCTTGAAATCCCTAGCTCCACCACCGACGGGCGCGGGTAGACGGCGAAGCAGCGGCGCGGCGGCGCGGGGGGGCTGGGGCTGACGGAGAGCTGTGCTGCGGCGGGCGGCGGCGGGCGGTGGCGTGGGGCGCCGCACGCCTGCGGCTGCGCGGCGGCGGCGGAGGGTGGCGGCGTGATGACGCGGCGACTTCGCTGGCGAAGCGCTCGCCCGGCGCGCGGCGTGGCGGCTCCGGCGACGCGAGGGCGCGCGGCACCGGTTCCGGCAGCGCACGGTGGGCGAAGGCGGCGCGGGGCAAGCGCGGCGAGGGCCATCCCGTCGTAGGGGTGCCGCCAAAATTGGCAGCCGCCGGTCCCACACGCGCCACGGTGGCGAGTCAACGTCGGCAAAACCGGGCCGCGTCCCGCTTTGGACAGATGAAACACCTACGCAAAGTTGCGGACCCGGATATCCGGTTTTGAAGTTACTGGACCTACAGTGCATTTCACTCAACAAACAAACATAAACTATTCTAAGCACACAATGCAATAAGAGCAAGTACAATAATGGGCTATAAGTCAACCTAGTCAGCAATTTTGATGACATAGAAGGGAGAAAGGAAAGAGAGAGAGAAGAGAGGCTTGACTCTTGTCAAAGACAAAATTTTGGACACGGATGCATAGGCATTAGTGGGTCCCAATAGATATGGATGTGAGGAGGAATAGGAAAGAGAAGGAAAACAAATAATAATAAAGAAACTTTGTAGCCAACTAAGAGACTAATTGTTGTATAGTTTGGCTCTTATTACTTGGCTTATAGCCAAACACTTGGCTCTACCATTAGCCATGCTCTAAACGGCGTGGTTCGCAAAATTTGTTCCCTGTGATTGATTCAATTAATTCAGATCATTAGTGCGTATTTAACATCGACTTCAGGTTTTATACATGAGAAATTGTGCCCTCTGTTTTTGTAAAATTGATTATTAGCTTTAAATCAAAAGCTGCTGAATAAAAAGTAACCTGGTCTTCTGTAACTAAATGAGGCAACTAAGACCAACTCCAACAGTACCGCTGCTGAATAAAAAGTAACCTGGTCTTCTGTAACTAAATGAGGCAACTAAGACCAACTCCAACAGTACCTAAATTTTTTTCCCAATAGCTATGAGTTTAGGATCTCCCAAAAAAAAAAGTAGGAAAAAATTATCAATCTCTAACAGTATTCTATAATTATCTTCCAATAACTAAATATGTGCCCGGTTGTTAGCGGAGTCACCCTCCTCGCGGCCTTTCTCTGCTCGCGGCATAACACAGCGAGGGCCGCCCGCCGCGGTTTTTCCTCCCTAGATGTCCAGCAATCTTCTATGTCGCGGCACAGTACAATTAATTGAATGACAAAATCAAAGATTCAATATTTCAAAAGCTGAGAAGCAAACATGTACGTATCCCCTTCAACGAACAAAGAAATCAAAGAGGAAAACATAATGAAACTGTTGCGATGCTGTGCCGTTTACTCTGTGGTGATGATTGCCGGCGGCGCTCATGCAGGAGCGGTGGGATGGTGTCGTGGGTGTCGGTGCTGCGAGATGGTGCTGCACGAACACGGGTACATGACCCAGCTCGATCTCCTCCATGTGCACCTGACTGGCGGTGGCACCTGATCCGCAGAAGAGAAACGCCATGCATCATGCATCGATGGTGATGCATGCAGAATGAAGAGACAAGCAAGCTGATGTCCCCGATCAAAAACTAAACCTGGCGCACAGAAATTTCCCAGCCTCCTTCGCGCGCGCGAGAAGTAATATACGCGCCGAAGTAGCGTGCGGAGATATAGGCACGTCCGGGGAAATTTTTCCGACCTGTCAAAAATTGGGAGGCCGGATATCGTTGGAGCAGAGTTTTTCTCTTTTTTCCAAAAGAATTTAGGATTGGAGGTCATGGTATATTGTTGGAGTTGCTCTAACAGCCTGTAGCGTACATTTGACCGCAAGTAAGTAGCATTGTGCTGCGCTCAACAAGCCAATGAGATACAGAGGCAGATGAGAACACAACAACACTGAACAGGAATGAGAGATGCATGCATACAGTGGGTTATCTGAAGGAAAAAATCTAGGCCAACAAAGGGGATTGGAGGGTAAATCATCAACGCCACAGAAAAAATCATTAGTGGCATTGGATTGATCATGCACAATTTACTCACTGTTATAACGCCTTGTACTAATTTGACTCCCGTTGATGATTCCTACTTTCCTAGAAAGACAATAAAATCCATATGTCCTAGATTCAGACATGAATTTGACACTACTACTATGAAAACTGTTTGTTTGATCCTATTTATTTTTCTAGAATATCCTCAGCTTCATATCCTCGTCATCTCACTGTCACCGCCAGCCGGTCCGATCTAAGAGCAAGTACAATAATGGGTTATAAGCCAACCTAGTCAGCAATTTTGATGACATGGAGGGAAGAAAGGAAGAGAGAGAAGAGAGCTTGGCTCTTGTTCTAGCGCCAAGCTGGGCATGGATGCATAGGCATTAGTGGGTCCCAATAGATATGGATGTGAGGAGGAATAGGAAAGAGAAGAGAAACAAATAATAATAAAGAAACTTTGTAGCCAACTAAGAGACTAATTATTGTATAGCTTGGCTCTTATTACTTGGCTTATAGCCAAACACTTGGCTCTACTATTAGCCATGCTCTAATCAGTAAACCTTTTCTATGAGGTGAACCAATCTCAAGTGACTGCGGCCCAAAAATCGTGAACCAATCAGTGCCTTCGCAAGCAGTTTCATCGAATGGTAACATTGAAATTGCCGAAAGGAACAAAGAGGGTGTTTAGTTGGTGAAATATTTTGGGTTTCGCCTCTTTGTAGTAATTTTCGTTTTGTATTTGATAATTATCGTCTATTTATAGACTAACTAGGCTTAAAAGATTCGTCTCACACTTTTTCAGTCAAACCGTGCAATTAGTTATTTTATTTACCTATATTTAATGCTTCAAACATTCATTAAGAGATTTGATGTGACGGACACTGTAGCTACTTTTTGGGTTGCATTGAAAGTGAACATATCACCCTGCTGAGCTGTAGTGCCAGGTGTGTTTAGATCCCAAAATTTGGTGCAAAATTTTGGAGGAATGTCACATCGAGCACCTTTGTAGCACGTTTCGTTTGTTTGTGGTAAATATTATCCTACGATGGCGTAACTAGGCTCAAAAGAATCGTGTCGCAATGTACATCTAAAGCGTGTAATTAGTTTTTTTTTTTACCTACATTTCGTACTTTCGATATTTGTGCCGGTATTTTGATGTGATGAGGAATCTTCTTTTTGCATAGTGAAATTTGAGAGGAATTTCGGGAACTAAACAGGGCGAGAAAGTAACCGGCATAACGACACAACAAAGTTGCCGGCAACCAAACATCAACACTTAGGGCAAGACCAATGGGGCTGCAAGTGGTAGTGGTTCTAGTACAAATAAAGTGATCCACATAGATGAGGAAATATTGAGACTACTATTTACACAATGTAAAAAATTATTGCTTGTGGCTTGCACATAAATTTTTTGCTTTCATCATATCACACCTTTATTTCCTCTCCCTCTACTTTTTCAAAATGGACCATCTTCTCTCTCCTTAAGCACATGTAGCTTCTGCAAGCCACTATGACAAGAATAGAGCACCTACTTTTTTTATCCGATCCTACATAACACTTGAGGCTACAAACAAAAATCCTGCATTGGGGAAGCCCTTAGAGTAACTACACTGTCTGTCATCAAAGGTAGGAATTTTAACCAGCGGCGCCAATTTGGCAAAGAAGAAGTCGGCAAGAAAAATTCAGTACTAGGTACTACTTGTCATCATGGACATGGATTTTCTGCTGGTAGTTCTTAATACTTGCGTAAATTTTCCTATCCTCGCGTTACTTCATGATCTTGTCATGTTCGCTAGATCGTTTCGGTTAGGTGATGATGATATGCTCCCTACGTCACGGCGCTGGAGGTCCCGAATACGGCGGCAACGACAACCCCGACCTTTGGATTCGCAAGATGGAGTTCTTTGTTCAAGCTAAGGGCGACATCGACCCGACTTCTACGCTCGGTATGTTGCCTTCCATTTGACAGTCCTGGCCAGAGTGCGGTTCACCAAGGCTATCCCGAAGGAGGTCCTTGGTCGAGTGGGACGTGTTCACCCACTATCTGAGGCGCGACTTCGAATCCTCCATCATCACCGAAACTACCGAGGAGTACGTGCCCCCCGCTCGGGGAGGGCAACACGGGCGACTACATCACCGCCTTCGAGAGCTATATGCAACCGCATGGACCTTGAAGGGCGCGCGCCATCGCCCCCCTTCGCCGTCGGCGGAAGCGGCGACTCACGTGCACGACACTTTCGGTGGTTCGAGCCTCGTTCGATGGAGGAGGCCATCGACCCAGCTTCGCCGCTACGACGACGAGCTCCTGGCGCCTACTGACACGGGCGTCCTCCGAGCCGGCCACTTCCACGACATCGCCAACATCGACAACGACATCGACCTGGCACTAGCCGGCCGGGTGCCGGGACGGCGGCGGCGTCACGCCATGGAGGCAATCGATGAGCTAACGTCGCCGCGACCTCCTCACCGAACTACACTTGGGCACAACTTCAAACAAGGAGCTCGGGATCATCACCTACACCATCGAGCTCGTGGCGGCGCACGAGTGGAGGGAGCCTCTACTACGGCATCATGAGGTACTTCCACCGCTACTACATTCCCGCAGCATCGGACCTCATACACGACTTCTGGCCGGAGGAGGACACCCCATTGCATGGCATCGCGGTGGGCTTCCACCTCCCCAACCGCCCCCCGTGAAGATCGGGCGTTCTCGGCGAGTGTTGATATTTCTTACACGATCCCAATTAGGAAGGTAAAAGAAATATATATGGGATATCTATCTAATCATGTTAGCTTGGATATGGGATTAACCTCATGATCCAACAAAGCGGAGTTAAGCGGTGTTAGTAGTGGGATGTAAACTTAGCATCATTATCCATAGTGGAGTTAATCTCACCAGGATATGTACTCAAGGTATACCACTCATTTCTAGGCATTACCTATACACTAGTCCTGTCACCCTAGCAATAAGCGCTCAAAGAAATGCGGTGCATGGTATTCTTGATTGGCCTTGATAAAAGAATGAACATGATATACGCAAGGCACGGATAGAAATACCAATTGTAGCACTTCAAGGGGAGTAATCTAGGTATCGTATTTATATTTTACCCTTTGGAAAGGGAGTCTATGGAAAGGTAGAGAGAAAAAGGATATCTAATGATTTATATTGTAATTTAATTGTGAGATCCACCTTACAAGTATTGTAATGCGGAGTAGCCATATACATCTAACATAACTCAACAGGGACAAGTCATAGGATAAAGATAATAATATAAATGATAAATACCCAAGTCTAAGATCATCATATGCCACTAGTATCATACGAGCTATTAACATGTTATAAAATAGAATAGAATGAATATTTCTAAGGTACTCCTAATCATATATGTCAATGAATACTACAATTAGTGCAATACATCTAGCTATCATGGCAAGGTTGGATTACTTCTACACATGGCGAGCATTACCAATGACAAGCAAGGGGACTAAACTTGTTCATCATTGTAATTATAGGCTCGGCGTGTCCTACATTCGGAGGGTGGATTCCAAAGGACTCACGACCGTCACTCCCGCGATCTACCACCGCCCCCATAATGTAGGGTGCAATTGCGGATAAACGTTGTATAAACACCACGTTTACACATTGCTTATCACCCACATAGTGATCATCTATATGGATGCTATACAATTCCATGCATAAAATATAAAACAATCTTACTAAACTAAATATATAATCATAGCAAGCATAAACACATATCGGTAAGAATATAATAATTATATAGATCAAAACCATAACAATTGTATTCTAGATATAAGAGTACTTACGGATCGAATACAAAGAGAAGTCTCAAGAACGATAATCCTTGCTACTTCTTGACTAATCGGGAACTCAAGATGAATTTGATCTTCAACTAGAACTAGCTATGTAGCTAATTACTTCTAGTATGACCTAGGGCTTAGGTCTAGACTTAATTTGGACTAGATGGGTATGAGTTGATGAATGAGTATGATAATGAAATTGTTATGAGCCTCGGGGTTATTTGGTCTTCTTATATAGTACTTGGCGATGAACTGTTGGCATTTCTTAACGCAATCAAAGGAAAGCGGTATAAAACCCATCCCAATAAAAGCGTCGAGAAATGCGCGGCCGACATTCCAGGTAAACCACCATGTCGGTGATCCGAAATGGAACTGTCAACGAGATAGATCTTGCCATCTTAGATATTTATCCGCAAAAGCGCGCGGATCTATCATTGTAGCATTTCACCCGGAAGTATTCGAGGTATCGTTATTTATATTTTCCCAAAGGAAGGCATGTGATTAATAAATTAGCATGGCATCCGAATAGAGGAACATGTGTTTGCTTAGACCAAAATGTTCATAACGAGGGGGTAAACAAATGATGCGGTTCATGGATAGTGTGACACACACTTAAGAATCCACCAAAGAAAAAGGATAAAGAAAATAGATAAAGAATAAATGAATAAATGAATAACCTAATGTAGTAATTCTAATGTATCTAGTCATGGCCATACAAATGAATAGTTAGGATCATATGCAAACTGATCTAAGCGTGGTTAGGTCTAGGATAACGGGGAGACTCCCTGGATACCATACGACCCGATAGGAAGCATTTACGAACTCCTACAGCATAGGCGAACGTGGGGGGATTTCAAGGGACGGTCAAGGCTTGTCACGACCAAGCCGCCTACCCCCTCAACCGTGGCATGCACTCATATCCGCAGGTGTCGTAATACCCGAGAACCATGCCGCATATTAGAGCACTACTCTTGTCCCCCGGGATCCCCACTCGTCGAATGGACGGACTAGAACAAGAGCAAACCTGAAGGAACAACGAACCGATATCCCACCTCTAATCAAGTTAGGCATATGATGATCGATGAAGAAATGTGATGAACATGTCAAGATTATGATATGTAAACTATATGCTAGTTCATATACCAACACAAGAACATGAACAAAACTATACTCTAGTTCATAAGTTAGGCCAAGAACATAAATATAAGACTTGTAAATAGAAGAATGCTCCATAGAGTAGATGTATTACCAAAGCACTTTCTTCTAGGAGACAAGCCCTCCTTGTAGCTCTTCTACTCCAAGTGTCTACTAAAAAAGAATAAAGAAGAAGAAAGAAGAAGAAGGAAGAAGTAGAAGAAGAGAGAGAGGTAGAGATGGTAGAGAGAGAGAGAATTTGCTAGTTTGCTGGACTCCAAGTGGTGTGTGTTGAGAGAGGGAGAGAGGGGGCCTATTTATACACTTGGAGGAGGGGCCTAAGTGCTAATTTACACCAAAACCGACCAGTAAACCTTCCTTGTATGCGCAAACCGACCAACGCAGGCGGAAACCCCGTTTGGAAAGTGCACGAACCGCCTCCCCAAGGCTGGGCCGAAAACCGCCTCGGGGAGGGTGCTTGGCCGCAATGTGTGGTGCGCGCTTTCCCCCAGGCTCGGCCCGCCCGGGTCTCCGTGGGGGTGTCGTCTTTCGCCCTCGAAAAGTTGTGGGCCGGGCTGTGCTTGGCCCAGATTTGATGTTTTGGGTCGATTTGCTCTTGGGCTTGATTTTGCAATAATGCGCTATCCCGGGAAGGCGTACTTTGGTCGATTTTCCACTTGCTTTTATTTTAAATCTGCAAAATAAAATACAAGACACTACAAGTGGAATTTATTAGTGATAAATGTATATGAGAATAAAAAGGTTTATTTTTACTCCCTTTATGGTAGTAAGTTGACGGGAAAAAAATATGTCGTTGGTTACCGTCAACAAACTCCCCAAGCTTACCCCTTTGCGCGTCCTCGAGCAAAAAGAGATAAGTACTTGGTTGCCGATTAGGAGTTGCTACTATGCCGATTACGTTTTACAAGTGCCGGGGTTATAATAAGATTTTCTACCAAAGTTTGAATAAAATGGCACATCTTTTTTTCCCACCTTTTATTACCTTTCATCGTGGCGGGGCTTTCCGGCTTTTCTCAAAGCCTTGGGCGAGTTGCCGATAGAACGGTTATAACGAGAGGTGCATATCATTCATCCTTTTGATCAACTTTTTATCCAGGGATTTTATTTAGATAATATTTATTTCTTTTTGAAAAACATGGGCTTTATTGCTATATTTTTTTTTGGAGAGGTGGGCTCTGCTCGCCCTAGGCTTTTGCCTTTTATTTTCTCTCTTTTCTTTTTTTTATTTTTTTTTTTTAGAGGTGTGGGCTCTACTCGCCCTCGGACACTTGTCCATTTTTCATCTCATTTTTTTTTTATTTTATTTTTTTAGCATAGCTAAAAAAAAACATTTCTCTTTTTCAAAGCATAGATTCTCGGATGTCAAGTTTTCTCTTTTGGACGAAGTCATAGCAAATCCATTTGTACCATATCATATTTGGCAACAACTTAGACTAGATAGAGCATATGCAACCCACATGAATCGAGGTTTTTCGGGATAAGTTTTAGAATTAGCCACTAAACCCAAACTTTAGAGAACTTCGAATTATAAACTAGGCACAGGCAAAGCATAAGACAGAGCAACTATTCATCATTTCAACAAGGGACTAAGACTAAACATTTTTATAGCTCATATATGTAAGCATTTAAGGCACAAAGAAGAGCTACTTATTCTATTTTTGGATTTTTTTTTTCGATGCAATGTTCTTTGAAATGTAAACATGCTAATATAAAATAAAATTTGTTGGAATTAAATATGCAATGCAATGATACACGTGGGGGTCCTCCCCAAGCTATCTGGAGGCCCGTGGGTATCTTCATTTATTTTTGTTCTTTTTGGATAACTGTCATTTTACCTTTGATGTAGGGTCCACTTTTTTGAGTCTGTGGACTGGGACTTTCTCCAGTTTTGCCATTTGATGGTGTACCCGCTCCCGGAGATACGGAGGGCTGCACTTCTTTTAGCTTTCACACCTTTTGTGGGGGGGTGTATTTTGATTGTTTCTTTAGTTTTGATTCTTTTGGTGTGGAGCTTTTCTTTTGGGGCTTTTTGTCCTTTTGTAAAGATGGGGACCTTCTCCTTCTTCTTTGGTTTAGGAGCCGTCTTTTTTTCTTTTGTTCCCACCTTTTATTCTTCTTTTGCCTTGGAGGTGTTATTGGTCCTTGGAGGCTGGATTTCTATTTCTTTAATGCCTTGTTCCCCATATTTTATCCAGGATCATTTTTTTTGCACTCTTCGAGACTGGGGCCTGAATTCAAATTTCTCTTCATTGCCATTGATATTGAAGCGGATTTCTCCAGCCCCAACATCAATCGTGCCCCGGCGGTGCTCAAAAAAATGGTAGATCCAAGGATGAGTGGTGTATCTTTGGTGAACTCCATGTCCAACACCACAAAATCAATTGGGACAAAATACCCTCGGATTTTCACGGGTATGTGTTGGTATTTCTAATGTCACTAACTAGTAATGGCGTTTAGAAAGATATCGGATGTTGCTTCGAGATAAAACTAAAAGAAATATTCATTGCGGAGTTCATAGCATATCCGAAAAGGTTGTCATCCCTATAGTTAAACTAATAATATGCATGGAATAAAATATTCGTACTATGCCTTGATAACTTCTTAATAAGTAAATAAATAATTATAATCGGGTATCCGCAGTTTAGGAGATATGAATATACCATTGTAGCATTTTAACAGGGAGTAAGAACCAGGTGTTGAATTTATATCTACCACGAGGGAAAGAAGTCTTCTATCATGAATTAACTATACATAGGTGCTAAACATCTTAATCATCTCTCGTGTGCAAAGCTTAAGTGTTAAACTTATCAATTAATTAAACAAGGATCAAAGTTCACAATAAAGATAATGATAAAGTTTCGATAAATAGATTCAACCAAAGTCATATCTAAGTGGCTTGAAAATAGAAAGTGTCAAACAGTGGACGATAGCAATTCATAGGCTAGCTAGCATTAGAAACTCCAATATGTAACTCTAAACTATAAGTTAGGATCTACTCAATTAGTGCAATACATCTAACAATCATTGAAGAAAGACTAATTAAATCCGGACATGAGGACGTAATCCGTGAAGACTAAGGCCGAAACTTAGAACAACCCGAATAATAATATCATCCACTAGGCCTACATACGGGGATGGATTGCAAAAGGACTCAATGGTGTGTCACCACCACGATCTACCACACGACCCGGCACATAGGGTGCAAACGCAAGTAAATAAGATCTAATCACCACGATTACATCATCTCTACCACTCATCCTCGAGCGAAAGGATGAGCGCTATACTGAATCCATGCATGAACATAACAATAATTCAACTATGCTAAACATGTAATCAAAGTAAATACTAGAACAAATAATCTCGAATATAAACATGATCAAGATATTCATATTAAGAACGTGTGCGGAACTTGAAGACTACATACAATGAAGAACTTACAAGAACGAGGCCACGATCTTGAGCCGGCCTCGACGATCCGAGCGGATTTCTCCCTTCCTACTAGTTCTAATCTTGATTGCTACTCTTCCTAAAGCGATGTTTCTACAAATGTGGGATATGACTTGGATCTTGAAGTGTTGTTGCTGAATTGAGAACTTGATGATCCGAAAAAGGGGGTCTAGGGGTCTTTATATATGGGTCTTCTCCTGTCCCTTCGGCCAAAGAAACGATGTGGTACTAATCTTGTGTTGGATCTTGATCCATCTCGTGCTTCTACCGACGCCCTCCGGATCAAACCGTCATTAAACAACCGGTTTAGATTGCGTCTTAGAGGCGGTGGAGGAAGGTTCCGGAGACCGGGCTTGCGTAGCCGCCAAGCAGGGCCGATCGGCCCCATTATTGGGCCGATCGGCCCAGGGGGGGTTCCCCTCTGGGTCCCGTCGTGCGTCGTGGCTTCTGGAGTCTTCTAGATGATGTTTTCTTCGGTGTCAAGTTTGGTCCACGTCGGGATTAATCCGAGCCTTCTAGAGTCTTTTCGGAGTTGGATTGCGTTGCGTTGCGTAGGCGCATGGCTCGCGAACTCTATTTTTTTTGTTTAGTCCCCGCAATTCACAACATTACCAAAACTGATGGAAATATGTTAGTGACCCCTTATTCTAGGTTGTTATTATGATTTATAGCCCTTTCTCATGTTTAATTGATTAATAATTTTATATGATAACAAGTGTCAACAAACTCCCCCAAGCTTACCCTTTGCTAGTCCCTAGCAAAGCTATATGCTATAGTAGGATCGGGGAGTTGCTACTACGCTTTCATACCTCGAAGTACTATGTTTATCGAAATAAATTCTCCTCTTAACCGCATTGCTCATACCTTTTACCATGGGGCGTAGCCTTTTCACGACTCATAAGCAAGATAAAACAATCAAGTTAAGTACCATGTCTCAAGTTCTTTGATCAGCTATCATCCCGGGTTTTTGCAATATATTTTTAAAAGAAACTCGAGAGATCCTATGTATGACCCTCTTAAGTAGATGGTGGTAGTGGAGTTACACATGTAGTAGGACATACATAGTGGGATGATAGTGGTGAAGTGGATGAAAGGTAGT
Source organism: Hyparrhenia diplandra (assembly GCA_015847255.1). NCBI lineage: Eukaryota > Viridiplantae > Streptophyta > Magnoliopsida > Poales > Poaceae > Hyparrhenia > Hyparrhenia diplandra. The sequence continues at coordinate 27,347 of JADLZK010003233.1, forward strand.
AAATAGCCTTTAGCCTTTTCTAGTATTTTTTTCTTCTCAAGCATCTTGGACTATATCTCTCTTTCTAAAATTGCTAGGACACGGGCTGTCCATTCTTGGAGAGGTGGGCTTTGCCCCGAACTTGTGTCCATTTTCTCTCTCCTTAGAGATGTGGGCCCTACTCACCCTCGGACACGTGTCCATTATTCATCTCTAAATATATTTTTATTATTAGGGAGGTAGGCCCTTCTCGCCTAGTATGACTTTTGTCCATTACTCTCTCTCTCTCGTCTCTTTTTTTCTCTAGATATTAATTTTTTTCTTTTCTCTCTTTTTTTTTTTTTTTTTTTTTTCGAATGTAGCCCGACCTCTATTTGGCATAAAAACACCGAGAGAGACATATCCAAAAGATTGCAAGAGTTTATTTTATAATTATGGCTAGCGACTTGATGGAGTATGGGGAGGCGTACTTCTGAGTTTGAAGTAGCGTATTTAATGGAGTGGGATGATCTTGATGTGAATGATAAACTCTTAAGGGTCATAGCTAAGGAACTCATCATGTAATTTTTATAATTTTTAAAGATAAAAACCAGGAGTCAAGTATCTCTAAGAATATGATAAACAATGACTCAACTTTTCATGTACTTTTATCTTTCAATGCTAAGACTCAGATTAAGCATGTGCTTCCCACAGTGTTTGGGTTCAAAAAAAAAAAATAAACATTTAAAGCCTTGGGAGAATCTAAGTCCAAAGTGTAAGTACTTTTAAGAGGAATTAAGGCGGAGCAACTATTCATCATCTCCTTAGCATATATCATCAAGATCATAATTAAAAGGAAGAAAGTAATCTAGCAAGTTCCAGCATTTATTTGACTCTTTAACACTAAGACTTTTAACTAAGACTCATTAACTAAGACTCATTAACTCTAAGCAAATATAACTAGCTAATAAATAAGACATACGATAGTGATACTTTATAGTGATAAATGGGGGTGCTCTCCCCAAGCTTGATCTTGAAGTAGTCCTGTGTTTATCCTTGGAGCTTGCTCCTCTTTCTGGTCTCCTTTAATGTTCTCCCCTGTTAATATTAGTTTTGCACATACCCGAAGGAACAAATTCTAGGATGTTATTGTGAGCCTTCATGTGCTCACGTCTTTTTTGGATTTTCATTTTTATATTTATAAGGTGTGAGGACCTTCATGTGCCCACATATTTTTTTTGAGAATTTTTCTATGCAATAGGGATGCTAATGCAAAAACATATGAATGCAATATTTTTGTATTTTTATTTTTATGCCGCCACAAAGCAAGGAGTGCTTGCATGGGGCTTTAGGAAACTTGATGCAAAAGCAAACATATTTTTGAGATTTTCTAAGTGCAAGTTTAGAAAAATAAAAATGCTAAAGTAAACATGCTAATTGAAATATGCTTTGCGAGAAAATTAAATATGCAAGTAAATGCGAGTTACCTCTCGGCTAGAGTTTAGAGTACTTACTCCCATGGCGTGGTGTCGTCTATGGGCCCTCGTATAAATGTTGTACCCGGTAAGGGTCCTTCAATGATCTCAAAGGGTGGCGTAGACGAAGTAGCCGAGGAAGTCGATTGTTCATTTGTTGATGCCGGGCTGCTGGTCGGGTCTCCGAAGGTGTACTCTTGTTGCTCTTCTTAGCGGCGCAGCTTTCTTTCTTTTCCAAGATTGTTTCTTTGGTGGAGACCTCTCGTGTAGCCCGGTACAGCGTTTAATATGGGTAGGAGCTGAGTGTATTTTTCCTTGATGTCTTTTTCTATTCTCTCAATGTGCTCCATCTTCGAGTCCAAATTTGTAGTCTCCGGAGACGCCGCTCTTGGTCCTTCTTCGGGGCTGTTCATTGTTAGTGTAAGTATTGAAGAAACAAACAGTATCTTTTTACCTTGAAGCTGGAAGTGGATCTCGCCCGTTCTGATGTAGATGATAGCTCTTGTAGTGTTCAGGAACGGTCTTCCAAGTACTATGGGAGGATCTTGTTCTTCTTCTCCCATGTCCATGACTAAAAAGTCGGTGAGGACATAGCAGTCTTTAATCTTGACCCGGGGGACGTTTCGTACAATACCTTCGGGAATCGGTGTGATTGATCCGCCATCGCAACATTACATAGGTGGAACACAAAGGCAGATTACCATATATTAATTGATACGTTACCTTTGACATTAGGTTGATGCCGATCCCGTGTCTTGAACAACTTCTTTGGAAGTTCCATTGATTGATGGAGCAATGGATTGACGGAACTCCGTGGTCGTCTAGCTTCTCTAATGGTGGTGGAATGCGCCGAAGTCTTATGTTCGTTGGGACTTGATTGATCATCAAGACTCGTTCCACGTGTGGTCGAGGTTGACGGTTCTTCTTGTTCTTGCTTCTTCTTTTTTGTCCTCCCCTCGACAACCGGGTATGCGTGTACTTCGTGGTACGGTAGTGGTATGCGGTTGGAGCAGGGGGAGCTAGGGTCTTGTGTTTGCGTTGAATCTCTCCCTCGTCCTTTGACGGTGAAGACGATCTTCGCAGTTGTCGGCGTAGATGATGGCCTTGGTGGTAGCAAGGAAGGGGCGCCCGTAATGATCGGGCGTTCTTACCTTTGCCCGTATCCGTGACCACGGTCGGTGGCCACATAGAGCTTACCGATGTAAAGACAAACGTCTTCGTGATGCCTTCGGGATAGCATAGCGACCGATCCGCAAGTTGTAGGTACATAGTTGTGTATAATAAATCTGAACTGGCTCAAGGTTTACCTTAGGCATGATGTTGACACTTGAGCCAAAGTCGCAAAGCGCATCGTGAGGTGCGGGTGCCGATTTCAATGGTGACGACCGGTCTCCCCGGATCTCCTTTCTTGGCGGGCATACCCCAGTCGGCACAATTCAGTCTTCTTCGTGCATCCTTAGTCTGAATACCTGCATAGTACATATCGACAAGATTTGCAGATTCTAATTCTTCCGGTTGGCCCGGAATTTTACCTGGGTTAGGCATAGGAGCAGATAAAGCCAGCTGAGATAACTGAATTTCTATCATTTTATTGAAGCTATGCTGGTTCTTTATTGCAGAAGAAAAGCTTTCCATTTTAGTACTAATAGTTTCTAGCATTTTATCATTGGAAGCTAACTTCTTAGACAGATTATCCATAAGTCTACCTTGGTTCTGTACTAACTCTTTTAAAGGTGGGAAATTATTGAAAGAGTTATTACCTTGATAGTTACCCGAGTAGTTACCTTGGTAGTTGGGTCTCTGTTGATTCCATCCTTGATTCGGAGGACGATCATGGTTGTTGTTGTTGTTGATATAGTTCACGTCCTCTTCCAGCTCGGGACATTGGCTGCCCGAGTGTCCAGTGTTGCCACATTCTTCTTCTCGGGAGCTTTGTCTTCAAGCTTCTTCATAATTAAATCCATTTTGGCAGACAAAGATGTCTACCTCTTTTCACCTGGTGCATTCCTCTTTCTTTCTTGCGGGGTTGACGGTCCTCATTCCAAGCTTGGTTTGATGCCATCTTCTCCACAAGGTCAAGAGCTTGATTCGGTGTAAGGGGACAGGAAAGCACCTCCAGCCAGCTAGCGTCCATGGTCTCACGGGTGTTGTTGTTAAGCCCGTGGTAGAAGGTCCGCATGAGTAGCCAGTTCTCCATTCCATGGTGTGGGCATTGAGTGATGTAGTCTTGGAGGCGTTCCCACGCCTGCGAACGGATTCATCGTGTTGCCGCTGGAAACTTGAGATTTTCCCCGTAAAGGCGTTGGTTTTGCCTATAGGGAAGAACTTTGCCGGGAAGGCAGTAGAGCAAAGTGTCCAAGTAGTGAGTTTGTCTTTGTTGGCGTAGAACCCTTTGCTTCGCTCGCCCCAAGAGTGAGAATGGGAACATTTAAGTAGGATTGCATCACTTGAGACATCTTTGATGGTGAAGGTGCCATGATCTCTAGGAAGTGTTGTAGGTGAGCATTGGCATCTTCATGGGCTTTTCCACAGAATTGGCTAGCTTGTACCATGTTGATGAGTGCAGGCTTGAGCTCAAAAGCTTTGTCTCCCACATCGACCTGCCGGCCCGGTGCGGATGTTGGCGTGAGTCGGTGCTGCAGTACTCGCGGAGGGTCTTGTTTGCCATGACTTGAACACGGGTGCTAAGCTTTCGCACAGTGGAGGGAGTCTTCCGAGGTAGTGATCTTAGGTTGAGACTTCAACTTGGATCTTGCCTCCTTCAAGAGTTTTTCTCGGATCGGATTGGAAGTTTTCGGGAAGATTCCTTTTCATACATTACCCTAAAATAGATAGAAAGAATAATAACGAGGGTAAACTTGTTTAAGCAATTGATAAATTTACTACTTTACAATGCGTGAGAGAGATGTATGCAAGTTAATCCTATATTTTTTATTTTATTGGGCTATAGACTTTCTTTTCCAAGAACGGCGCCAAAAAATGCTTGTTGGTATTTCTAATGTCACTAACTAGTAATGGCGTTTAGAAAGATATCAGATGTTGCCTCGAGATAAAACTAAAAGAAATATTCATTGCAGATTCATAGCATATCCGAAAAGGTTGTCATCCCTATAGTTAAACTACTAATATGCAAGGAATAAAATATTCGTACTATGCCTTGATAACTTCTTAATAAGTAAATAAACAATTATAACTGGGTATCCGCAGTTTACGCATATGAATATACCTTTGTAGCATTTTAACAGGAGTAAGAACCAGGTGTTGAATTTATATTCTACCACAGGGAAAGAAGTCTTCTATCATGAATTAACTATGCATAGGTGCTAAACATCTTAATCATCTCTCGTGTGCAAAGCTTAAGTGTTAAACTTATCAATTAATTAAACAAGGATCAAAGTTCACAATAAAGATAATGATAAAGTTCTTGATAAATAGATTCAACCAAAGTCATATCTAAGTGGGCTTAAAATAGAAAGTGTCATACATTGGGACGATAGCAATTCATAGGCTAGCTAGCATTAGAAACTCCAATATGTAACTCTAAACTATAAGTTAGGATCTACTCAATTAGTGCAATACATCTAACAATCATTGAAGAAAGACTAATTAAATCCGGACATGAGGACGTAATCCGTGAAGACTAAGGCCGAAACTTAGAACAACCCGAATAATAATATCATCCGCTAGGCCTACATACGAGGGGGATGGATTGCAAAGGACTCAATGGTGCCACCACCACCACGATCTACCACACGACCGGCACATAGGGTGCAAACACGGGGTAAATAAGATCTAATCACCACGATTACATCATCTCTACCACTCACCCTCCGAACGAAAAGGATGAGCGCTATACTAATCCATGCATGAACATAACAAGAATTCAACTATGCTAAACATGTAATCAAAGTAAATACTAGAACAAATAATCTCGAATATAAACATGATCAAGATATTCATATTAAGAACGGTCCGGAACTTGAAGACTACTTACAATGAAGAACTTACAAGAACGAGGCCTGATCTTGAGCCGGCCTCCGACGCATCCGAGAGCGGATTTCTCCCTTCCTACTAGTTCTAATCTTGATTGCTACTCTTCCTAAAGCGATGTTTCTACAAATAAGTGGGATATGACTTGGATCTTGAAGCGTTGTTGCTGAATTGAGAACTTGATGATCCGAAAAGGGGGGGTCTAGGGGTCTTTATATGTGGGTCTTCTTTCTGTCCCCGGCCAAAGCAAACAATGTGGTACTAATCTTGTGTTGGATCTTGATCCATCTCGTGCTTCTACCGACGCCTCGGATCAAACCGTCATTAAACAACCGGTTTAGATTGCGTCTTAGAGGCGGTGGAGGAAGGTTCCGAGACCGGGCCTGCGAGTCGCAGCAGGGGGCCGATCGGCCCCATTATTGGGCCGATCGGCCCGGGGGGGTTCCCTCCGGGTCCCGCCGCGGCGCCGTGGCTTCCCGGAGTCTTCTAGATGTTGTTTTCTTCGATTGTCAAGTTTGGCCCACGTCGGGATTAATCCGAGCCTTCTAGAGTCTTTTTCTCGGAGTTGGATTGCGTTGCGCTGCGTAGCCGCATGGCTCGCGAACTCGCGCTATTTTTTTCTGTTTTAGTCCCTCGCAATTCACAACATTACCAAAACTGATGGAAATATGTTAGTGACACCCTATTCTAGGTTGTTATTATGATTTATACCCCTTTCTCTTGTTTAATTGATTAATAATTTTATATGATAACAAGTGTCAACAAGGTGCCCCTGGATATGGCCGTGAGACCATTGTAGAAGTTCTCGAGCACCGCCCGGTTCTCTCCATCCCGTGGTGTGGGCATGCTGAATGTATTCTCGCAGACTCTCCCCCGCCCCAGGAATGGGTTCCATTGATGTTTGTTCTTTGAAATTGGCGATCCTTCCTCTCAGGGCATTGGTTTTGCCCATGGGGAAGAATTTGGCGAGGAACGCCGCGGAGCACTTGGCCCACGTACTGACGACTTCCTTGTCCTTGTAGAACCATCATTTTCGCCTTCCCCATGAGAGAGAAGGGAAGCAAAGCGGAGCCTAATGACGTCCGCCGCAACATCTTTGATGACTATTGTATCGCATGCGGCTCAAGGAGGTGCCGGAGATGAGCATTTGCGTCCTCGCTCGGTAGTCCACAAAATGGACTAGCCTGCACCATGGTGATCGTCTAGTACGAAGCTTGAAGTTTTTTGTTCACCACATTCACCGAAAACCCGGTGGCGCACGTTGGTGACAACGGGAGTTGAGAAATCGCGAAGTTTACTTCGGGCCATGGCTTGAGTTTCGTTGGTGCAGGGATGCCGGTCTCGACCGTCGGGGTTCCGCTGAAGAAGAAGCGGCACGAGACCGGTTCTTCCTTAGGGGTGCCTCCGGATCGGGAGATGAAGTTTTCCGGCAGAGGAAACCCGACATACACTATCCCTGTTTTTCATCCACAAAAGGAGAAACATAAAGATTAGCCTGTATGAGCAAATGGCATCCACGCACACAGTTCATATTCATAGCCAGCTATATATTATATTTTTTTTCACAATGCCTTCCCTAAGAACGGCGCAAGAAATGCTTGTTGGCATTTCTTAACGCAATCAAAGGAAACAGGTATAAAACCCATCCCAATAAAAGCGCCGTAAATGCGCCACCGACATTCCCAGTGTAAAACCACCATGTCGGGTGATCCGAAATGGAAGTATCAACGGATAGATCTTGCCATCTTAGATATTTATCAAGCGCACGGATCTATCATTGTAGCATTTCACCCGAGGAAGTATTTAGGTATCGTTATTTATATTTTCCCAAAGGAAGGCATGTGATTAATAAATTAGCATGGCATCCGAATAGAGGAACATGTGTTTGCTTAGACCAAAATGTTCATAACAGGGGGTAAGCAGTACGGTTCATAGATAGTGTGACACACACTTAAGAATCCACGAGCAAAAAGGATAAAGAAAATAGATAAAGAATAAATGAATAAATGAATAACCTAATGGAGTAATTCTAATGTATCTAGTCATGGCCATACAAATGAATAGTTAGGATCATATGCAAAAACCGGTCTAAAAAGCGTGGTTAGGTCTAGGATAATGGGAGACTCCCCCGGATACCATACGACCCGATAGGAAGCATTTACTTAACTCCTACAAAGACAAAGTAACGTGGGGGATTTCAAGGGGCGGCCAAGGCTTGTCACGACCAAGCCGCCTACCCCCTCAACCGTGGCATGCACTCATATCCGCAGTGTCGTAATACCCGAGAACCATGCCCGCATATTAGAGCACTACTCTTGTCCCCCCAGGATCCCCACTCGTCGAATGGACAGACTAGAACAAGAGCAAACCTGAAGGAACAACGAACCAATATCCCACCTCTAATCAAGTTAGGCATATGATGATCGATGAAGAAATGTGATGAACATGTCAAGATTATGATGTGTAAACTATATGCTAGTTCATATACCAACACAAGAACTTGAACAAAACTATACTCTAGTTCATAAGTTAGGCCAAGAACATAAATATAAGACTTGCAAATAGAAGAATGCTCCATAGAGTAGATGTATTACCAAAGCACTTTCTTCTAGGAGACAAGCCCTCCTTGTATCTCTTCTACTCCAAGTGTCTACTAAAAAAAGAATAAAGAAGAAGAAAGAAGAAGAAGGAAGAAGTAGAAGAAGAGAGAGAGGTAGAGATGGTAGAGAGAGAGAATTTGCTAGTTTTTGGACTCCAAGTGGTGTGTGTTGAGAGGGAGAGAGGGGGCCTATTTATACACTTGGAGGAGGGGCCCGAAAGTGCTAATTTACACCAAAACCGACCTGGTAAACCTTCCTTGTATGCGCAAACCGACCAATGCAGGGCAGGAAACCCCGTTTAGAAAGTGCACGAACCGCCTCCCCGAGGCTGGGCCGAAACCGCCTCAGGAGGGTGCGGCCGCACTGTGGTGGTGCGCTACAAGCACCCGGGCTCGGCCTGGCCGGGTCTCGGTGGGGTGTCGTCTTTTCGCCCTGAAAAGTTGTGGGGCGGGCTGTGCTCGACCCAAATTTGATGTTTTGGGTCGATTTGCTCTTGGGCTTGGATTTTGCAATAATGCGCTATCCGGAAGGCGTATTTTGGTTGATTTTCCACTTGCTTTTATTTTAAATCTGCAAAATAAAATACAAGACACTACAAGTGGAATTTATTAGTGATAAATGTATATGAGAATAAAAAGGTTTAATTTTACTCCCTTTATGGTAGTAAGTTGTGGGGAAAAATATGTCGTTGGTTACCGTCAACATGAGCGTCAACCCTTGGATCAAACCGACCTTCAAAGAACGGTGTAGAAACAACCTCAATGTCGGTGGTAAACCGACCTAGAAAGGGGAGGTCGACGGGGGACCCCACCAAGCGGCCGGCCTACATGGCACCGGTGGCCGCCAGGGGTGGAGTGCTACCATGGCATCCCATCTTTTCTCGGTGTCCTCCTGGTATCTTCTAGAATGTTTTAGTTCACTTTTAAGGTTGAGTTGCTTCACGGATAAGTTTGGTCTTCATATGCTTTGTATATTAGGAACTTTCTCCATTAATCTCTGCAATTATCTATTAGGTCCCCGAAAAGTCACGAGAATACCAAAACTTCGTGTAATTATGTTAGTTAAACCCCTAGACTTATGTTTTGTCTTTGACTTGAGCCCTTAATTCATGTTAAATAACTTGTAATTTTATGCTATAACAGGTGTCAATAAGCTCCCCAAGCTTACCTTTTGCTAGTCTCTTAGCAAGACACAAAATATTATATTAAACTATTTACTTGGATCAGGAGTTGCCGCAACGCTATCATACCTTTAAAGTACACATGCCTTCAAACAAAATTTCTCTCCGGATAAAGATAAACTTTTTTAAAGCTTTAACTTATTCAATTACCTCTTACCTCTTGGGGCTTATATCTTTTTTCTTCATTCTTGGGTAATTGAAAGATAGAACAGTCAAGTCAAGCACTATATCTCAAATTCTTTTGATCAACTGTCCTTCTGGAGTTTTTGCAGATTTTTAAAATAAAATTCAAAGTTCCTCAGTATGACTTTCTCTCTAATCTCTCATTTGTGGTATTTGTGGATCCACTCTTAGGCAATAAAGTAGTGTTGCCTTTCTCTCATAGTATGTAGTATTATATTTATTTGTTAAGGTAGTAGCACACTATACCTTCTTCTCTCTTACCCTTTATCTAAGGCTTATATGTGGAGCACATAGGTAGGATAAAATAATTTTATTAACTTACTAAGTGTTGGCGTTTGTTAACGCAAACATAGGTATAACCGCAAGCGCACGGATACCGTTTTAGCTTTCACCCAAGAGTATTCCTAGGTATCGTATTTATCCTCGGGAAGCAATGGTTAAAGAAGTTGATAGCTAACCATCATGTATCCGCTAACTAATATACCGACTAACTGAAGTGGTGGGGGGTAAAAGATAGATATGAGTTTTGGATAAACGATACACACAGGAGAACATCACAAACGATAGCAGAGTAGACAAACTAAATTTGGGGTGACAACGGGGAGTTCAAAATTCCTATTTACTTCTCCATTACTATGGTTCTTTTCTAGAGCGAACCAAAGGGATTAACCAAGCGAGAGGGTTAAGCATAACAATTACACCAAGGCACTTGAGCAATGACCTTTTCGATTCTCGAAAAAGACCGGGGAAAGGGTAATCGGGGAATGCCGCCTAAAGCTCTACGAAAAACACCAACCTAGCACGTGGTGGAATACAAAGGCCACGGTCGGATTTGTCACCTCAGGGGGCTACCACAACTATCCGTAAGGTTGGGCACAATCTCGGGTAACCTCTAGCCTAGACACCATGTCTACGCTAGCGACACGAAACTAGTCTCACGTGAAAACTAGAACCCGATTGAACGGAGATCCCATGCCAAGGTATAACTACTACACTTAACCATACTCTAATTAACCTCTAAGATAAACTTAGATAACCATAAAGACATTTTCAAGAAGAGTGAAATGCACCATAGGTACATGAATTTGTCTTCTTTGTGCCAAATAGGTCCATGGACTTAGAAACCAGACCATCGACCCCTCAAACTTGCGAAACCGTTCACCCTAGGTCCATGGCGGGTTTTAATGGTGGTTTTGCATGGCGTGAGACGATTTTGCATGGTCTTTGCATCAGCGATGACATCATCACTTCTTTTTAATTTGCAAAATTAATATCTTTTTATTGAGCTCCAAATATAGCAAATAATATATCAATTTTGATCATCTCGACGAGCTCTTTGCAATGGTGTACTCCATTTTGTTATTTGAGATAGTTTTATTTCGTGTAAAATTAAATATTTCTATAAAGCAGTGATATTTTTATTCTCACTTGCAATCGATATATATGTGGTCGTGATTTTATTTTCGATATATGTATATAAACCTTGAGATATATCAAGCGGGTAAAAAAAATCGGCAAATATGTATATATCGGGAACAAAATCACGACCACATATATATCGATTGCAAGTGAGAAGAAAATATCACTCATTTTATAGAAATATTTAATTTTACACAAAATAAAACTATCTCAAATAACAAAATGGAGTACACCATTCAAAAGAGCGTCGGGACGATCAAAATTGATATATTATTTGCTATATTTGGAGCTACGAATAAAATGATATTAATTTCAAGACATTAAAAGAAGTGATGATGTCATCGCCGATTTAGTCCATGCAAAATCGCTGGCCGCCATGCAAAACCACCATTAAAACCGCCATGGACCTGGGGTGAACGGTTTCACAAGTTCGAGGGGTCGATGGTCGGGTTTCTAAGTCCATGAACCTATTTTGGTACAAAGAAGACAAGTTCATGTACCTATGGTGCATTTCACTCTTTTCAAGAATAAGAGAAGATAAATATATTGAAAGTGCAAGAGTCTTACAAAGGGCCGAGATAAGAATTGCCGATCCTCCGAGGACTCCTCCGGAACTTGAGCATCTCTCCCTAACTCCCAACTAGGCTAGTACTACAATACTACATCTTGAAGGTATAGTGGTGTTGCTCCTTGGTGGTGTGTTTTTAGGTGAGAGGACTCCCCATCTATTTATATCTAACATGGTCGGTTTTCGTGCGGGTAAATAAGGAAGCACCTAGCAATACCGCTTATGCATGGTGGCATGCAACCGCCCGTGCAAGGTCGGCTCGAGAGGCGGCACCATGGGTCCGGCCGACCCACTTCCGATCTGGGCCGGGACCGGAGGTAGCCCGCCTCGCGACCGCCTTTCGCCTGGTGGGCTTCGGGCCGGCCCGGATCCGTAGTTTAGGGGTTCTTCAAGTCCATCTTGTTCTAGGCTTGGCCCTCTTGTATTGCACTTGTTTGATAAACGTGTTTTCCAAAGTGCGCTTCCTATGAAGTTTGGCACGTTCTCACTTGATTCCGTGTATTTGTCCCCATTTTGATCAGCGTGATGAGACCTCAAGGGAGACAAAGTGTACTCTATTTTGTCATTGGAGATACTTTCTTTTGATGATAAATTGAGAAATCCTACAAAATAGCTAGAGACACCAAAACTCGTGGAACTCGTCATGTAAATAATACTTTGCTATGATTTAACATGGAATGCTTGACGTTTTAGTGTACTTTGGCGGTCAAAAAATATATGCGATAACGGCCGTCAACACTAAGCATATATTGTAAATTCAAGCAATGGATCCAAAGATACAAATCACACTGATCAAGTGGTGCATGTGTATAGTGGATAAAAAAAATATATATAGTACAAAATGTAGTCGAAAGTATGTAGTGAAGTGAATAGAATAGATGGGAAATCTTACTTTTGCTCCCTTGAGGAATCTTCTCTCTTTTGATTTTGGAAACTTTATAGAGAACCCGGGTTGTATCTCTCTCTTTTTTCTCTTTTTCTTTTTTTTTTTAATGTAGAGAGGTGGGCTCTGCTGGCCCTAGACTTTTTTGTCTTTTATTTCCTCTCTTTAAAGATGTGGGTTCTACTCACCCTCGGACACTTGTCCATTTTTCATCTTTATTTTTAGAGATGTGGGCTATACTCGCCCTCTAACACTTGTTCATTTTTCATCTCTTTTAGGGAGGTAGGCTCTACTCGCCCGTAGGACTTTTGTCCATTTTTCATCTCCCTTTCTTTTCTTTTTAATCTACAACCCAGATCTCTTTTTGCAACAACTTTTGAGAGGTATAAATGATGAAGCTTTTGTAAGATGTTGGCTAGTAATGAATAAGTGGATGGGTATTGGGAATATTTTTGGTTGTTCACTCTCGAGATAGGAGTAGAACATTTTTGTTGACTAGAGTGAGTGAATGTAATGGAATGTAGTGGAGTGGAGTGCACATGATCGGCATGACAAGTTTCTAAGGGTCGACAAAGATTGAACAAAACTCAATGCAAAGCATGCGACCTATATATTTTTATCAAAAGGTTTTCCTAATCTAAGTAGCATGTATATATGGGCTGTGGTAGGAGGTTCACACTCTTGTCACACAGGGAACTTATCATGTGTATTTTTCAATTTTCAAAATATAAATCTCCGTAAATTTAGTGTTACTAGGAGTAAGATCAAATAGCAAAACTCGACTATCATATGTCATATCCGTCAATTACCTAGACTTTAAAGCAAGCATTTGCATCCCATAGGTTTCAGGTTTAGAGTAAATATCAAAGTAATTTTTGCAAATGGAGCTCAAGAGAAATTAAGCTTGAAAGCTAGGTAATCGAAAAGTATAACAACGGAGCAACTATTCATCATCTTGTTGGCAAATTTTAAGGTTCCTTTTAGTTGAGCAAAGTAAACTTTAGTGTGCACTCTCTCTTTGATCTTTTTATTCACACTCTCACAAAAGACTTATTAAACTATTAGACTCTATAAAACTAGACTCTTAACAAACTTTCTAACAAACAAAATATTTAACTAATAATAATATAATATATATAGATAGATAGTAATACTTATCTCGGATAATCAGGGGTTGCACTCCCCCAAGCTAGTTTGGAGTGTAATCTTCAATGATGTAGAAGTTAAGGTAGTTGGCATCGGGGATGGCGTCTAACATATCTCTTCTCCTCTTGAAATCGATCGATCTCAAAATATACAACAAAGCTAGTGGAACTTGATTAAGCATTAGAGGTTAGCCACATTGCTTTTAGTTTTTGCAAATGTTTATTTTGTTTTTATATGCAAGATAAGATAAAATACTGATGCATCTTTCTTTCATTTTTATGCCACCACGAAGAGATAGCCAAGAGGTGTTAGCCTCGGGGATATTAGCATGGGGCTTAAAGGTTTTCACAAAAGAAAAGATAAAATATATTTTTATTGTTTTCAAATGCATATAATAGTGAAAAGATAAATATGATATGGAAAGAATAAAATATGCAATGTAAGGATTTAAATATGGATAACTTACCCGACTTACCTTTCGGTGAGGATTCGGTATTTAGAGTCCTCCGAACAAGACTTCAAGTTCTGCTCTTTACTCCCATGGTATATCAGTGGTCACAATTGGTGGCACTGATGATTCTATACTCTCTTCTGATGATGTTCTGGGAGATGTCTTCTTCTTTCTCCATCTTTTGGATGATGTACTCTTCTTTGGAGTAGTTGATTCTTCTTTCTCCGTGGATGTAGTAGGTGTAAGAGCTTTAGCTTCTTCACTTACCTTATCTTCTTCTAGATTCTTGATCCATCTTCTATTATGGCGGCGACGAGTTGCCCTGCTTTTCCCCCTGGGATTTGTATATTCATTATAGCTATTAAAATAAACACGTACCTTCTCTTTAGGAAATTGGAAATGTATCTCTCCTGTATGGATGTAGATGATTGCACGAGTAGTGTTGAGAAACGGTCTCCCAAGCACTAATGGAGGGTCTTCTTCCTTTCCCATGTCCATGACTACAAATTCGGTGAGCACATAGTGGTCTATGATCTTAACGGTACGTCTTTGGCAATTCCTTGGGAATTCTATAAGACCCGATCTACCATCCGTAGCTGCACATTCGTTGGTTGCAACGGCAATTTTCCAAATAATAATTCATATGTAACCTTTGCCATTAAATTAATTCCAGATCCAAAGATCGCAATATGTATTATAGAAATTCCACCGATTAATAGAGCAATGAATAGTAGGAGTACGGATCATCTTGCCGACGAAGCATTGGATATTCAAGTAAATGGTCATTATAAGATGTTATTTTATTCACTACCATTACCTTTGTAGGTTTTGGTCGTCTTATTCTTACTCGACTATGATTCCTCCTTCTATTTTGATTGTAGCTTTCCATCTTCGGTTCTAGAATATAACGATTGGTATTACGGGAATAAGTTAGAGAGTTTTGTACCTTGTCTTTGAAAGTGAACTTCTCCCTCTTCCCTTTGATATTGAAAACAATCTTCGCCTTTGTTTGCGTAGATGACGACTTTGGCCGAGCATAAGAATGGTCTTCCAAGTATGATTGTTGCTCTTTCATTTCTTAGGTGTGTCTACAAGCTGCGAAGTCGGCCGGGTACGTAAGAGCCCTCGATTCCCACACACACGTCTTCAAGGATCCCTCGGGATAACAAAATGATTGATTTGCAAGTCGCAAGCACATATTCGTTTTTTTTTCCAAAGTGGTTCACTATAAATCTTTTTCATAAATTACCTTTGGTAGTATGTTGACGCTTTTGAGCCAAAATCACATAGAGCATTATCGAATGTGTGTTGTCCAATCTTGATTATAATGACCGGCCTTCTGGATCTTCCTTTTAGGTGGCATTGAGTCATCCAACCAACGACTTCCCCGAGGTCTCTCTATAGTAACGACTGCATTATAAATATCGACAAGGTTTGCAATTTCTAATTCTTCCGGTTGCCCCAAAATCTTACCTGGTGTGGTTATAGAACAGATAACTGAGAAATCTGAGATTCTATCATCTTATTAAAACTGTGTTGATTCTTTATAGTTGAAGAAAAGCTTTCTAAGCGAGTGTTGGTAAGTTCAAGAGCTTTTATCATTAGTTGCTATTTTTCTTGATAGATTCTCCATGGTCTTACCTTGGTTAACAACAAGATCTCTCAAATAAGGTTGATAAGTATTAAAATTGTTACCCGGATTGTTACCTTGGTAATTACTTTGATAGTTACTTTGATAATTGGGCCTCCGTTGGTTCCAACCTTGATTCCGCTTGAGGACGGAAATTATTATTGTTATTGTTGTTGATGAAGTTGATGTCCTCCAGGATCTCTGGACAATTCATGCTAGTGTGGCCAAAGTTTCCACATTCTTCACATGTCATGCAGGAGTCTTGGATTTGCATCACTGCTCTGGGTTGAGGATCTCTATCCTCTAACTTCTTCCTTATAAGGTCCATTTTAGCAGATAGCATATCTACTTCTTTAAGCTGGTGCATTCCCCTCTTGCGAGATTGACGCTCTTCACTCCAACCTTGGTTGGAAGCCATCTTCTCCACAAGTTTTGTGGTACGAGTTAATGTAAGTGATAAGAAAGCACCACCAGCTGTGTCATACCCAAATTTTAAGAACAAAATTGGGTACATAAAACCTTAAGTGTGCCTATAACGGAAACACACATAAGTTGATAAATTGTTGGAATGTATCATCACAATGCTTACAACAAAGATTTAAAACGAAAACTCAACAGAAATGAAACTAATTCCAACTCTCATGTGGAAGCTCCAAGAACTAAGTACGCCGGACCGGGGTTCCACAAGTCTAGTAGTCCCGGGCGGTAATCTTCATTTCCATCCTTGATCCGAGACTAGTGTGGGGGAAATTACAAGAGTGAGTCCATGTCAAACTCAAGCAAATATAGCAAGGCAATATCTTATCCATATACCATGATCATTATAACATAATAATGTAAAGCATAAACGATAAGTTATGAGATGTTAAACAAACATAGGTCATCATCTTTAATGTAAAGGTTCCAAGGCCGCTCATGACCGTGAGCACGGCCGATATACCGATTTTACTCTGGCAGAGAGGTGTACACTTTCCCGTGTGAGCCGTGAATTGCCCTATGTGTGAGGCCCGTCGACCTCTTGACCCTCTTCCTAGGGACGGTCAGTAGGGTTCACAATGAAGTCTTTCAAAGGTTCATCTAACATGTTAGGGGCCGCTAGGTATCTTCCGTCAATCCGCGCGATACAACCCGTCCGGGGATCCACGAGTGCGCGATAGCGTGTGATACAACCCTCCACGGGGATCCACGATGTTTTTACCCTAACGCCTTTCGGTAACCACTAACAAGTTAAACAAGGTCCTCATACTGAACTAAAACCGAGCCCATTAGCCCTCACGGTTGTACTATTTTCCGGAGACTCTAGTACGTGACAAGTCCACATGTTGCTAAACAATTCACATTTAACGTTCAATGCATTAACATTAATCAAGTCATATGATCATGATTTAAAGTTAACATATTCCAAAACTATACTTGCCTTGATTTCCAAGTTCTGCTAACACTGCTGATCCTCAAAGGTATGGCTCTTGATCTTCAAGGTATTGCTCACCGTCTAAACTTCGATAAATAAAAAACAACAACAGACATCCATAGACAATCATGCATGAAGCAAACAAGACTATATTAGAACAGTACACCAGCAGTGGTAAAACAATATAAAAGGTTTATAAAACTGATCTACGCTGGCGTCACTACGATCACATAGACGTAAAGATCATGAAAATCGGAGCTAAAACGGGAAAGTTATGAATTTATTAAGATTTCCTATTGAAGATTAATTAATTAATTCTAACCATGAAAATTAAATGATTCAAAATTACTGAACATTGGTACTAACAGCGTAGGGAATCAAATAACAAATCTAACACAACTTGAACGAATCAATTTGGAGTTAAATTGCGAAGTTATAGGTATTTGAATTCAATGGCATTTCTGTAATTATAGGTTAGCGTAATTTTGAACTATTTGAAAGCAGAATACGCTTTCCAAAGGGAAAAGCGTAGGCTTGGTTAGCGCAAAGGGCTCGATCGCGATTAATTATAGCCGTCGAGGGTTAACATTGTTACGATTATTCTCAGAACCGAAGGAAGATCTTATCCTTCCTCCTTGGATTCCCTTTGGATCCCGCTAAACTTACGGGGCCAACGGGAAGAGTCTTCATCTCGACGGTCCTACATACGCGACATCGGATACTTCTCCGTGAAAGATTTACACCGTAAATCCTTTCTTGGGGGGGGAGTTTCCTCCGGAAACTCCGTTCCACTACTCTCCTCACCGTGTATAAATATATCTATGATCAATGGAATAAAGACACACAGTTCCATCGCTACTTTTGTCTCTCTCATTTACATTACTCGCATTTTACTCGCAACACGTTATCGGCACCTTCGCTCTCCACAACCTTCGAGAGATCCATAGCTAAGTTGGTAGGCGTCAGGGAAGGAAAAGGTACGATAATGGCGACCCGGTTCCCTGTGCTTCCCTTCTCTTTCAATTGGTCATGATGGCTTACCATCGTGCCAACACCATGGGCGTTAATTTCGCCAACAACCGCATCAGTGGCCTCCTCGAGGATCTCCGCGAGGTTCTTGGGAATGCCTCGGCTGCGCCATAGCGTATTTCGCCGTCTCTGTGGCCCGCCACCGCTGGCGTCAACATGAAGCGGCGCGCCCGCCTCCACGGCGGGCGTGCGGTGGGAGCGTCAGCACGGGCGTGCGATGATGTGGTCCCTGCACCACCATCCGGCGTTCGGTGGTGTCATCCGCGGCACCGCCCGCGACCACCTCGACTCGGTTGCATCGGCGGCACCTCCGGCTCCGGCCCCGTATCGCATCGGCGCTCCGATGGCACGGTCTGGCGTTGGCGCACCTCCTCCACCGAGGTGCCGATGCATGGCCTCGGCGGTACGCAAATCACCGCCGGTACACCGGGGGCGGGCCGTGTACGGGCTTGGCGGCATTGGTCCATCCGGCCCGGCCATGGCTGTCCACGGGAATCGGTGACCTCGCCCAATCCGGTACCGACGGCGCCATCTCGGTGGCGCGCGGCCATCTCCGCGCCCGGTGCAAAAGCGATACCTCGCCCGGCCATCGGCCGGCTTCATTCGACTCCACCGCCACCACCGCCATCACCACCTGCCCCACCGCGTCGCATCATCCGCCGCGTGGATCGGCGTCCCTCACGGGCCATCGGCTCGAGCGAGGGCGTGCCCCTCCGGTCGATTGCACATCGGAGGGAGGGGCGGCGCGATCTGGCGCTTTCGGCGTGGGGCCCGGCGATGCGGTCGCAAAGTGCAGCGGTCACCGGCGGCGCTCCACGGCGACTACGATTGGCGGGCTCGGCGGTCGGGGCGCTGCGGCGCTCGCGCGCGCCCTCGGCACCAGCGCGAGCCTCGCGGCGGCTCCCACGCCCGGCGTGCCGCGCTCGGCGGACCGACCGCGGTGGCCCCCGGGCGGCCCTCGGCCGGCGGGGCGGCGGCCCGCCGGGCACCGCGGCTGCGCCAGTAGCGTGGCCCGCGCGGCGGCGGCCCTCGGCGACCATCGCGGTCGGCGGCCCGGCGCTTCGAGGCGGGCGAGCCGCTCGCCGCCAGCCCTCGCGTGGCTCCGCTCGGCAGCGCCGCCGCGAAAACCCGGCGCCCTCCATCTTAGCGGTGGCGCAGCGGCGACCCGGCCGCAGCGGCGACCCGCGGCGCCGGCGCGATCCAGCGCCGCAGCGCGCCCTCGTGGCGGCCCGGCGACTTCGAAGCGGCGGCGGCGGCTCCGGCACGCGACCGCGGCCTCCACGCAGCGATGTTCCACAGCGTATGGCGTCGCGGTCCCCGCGGGCCTCCACTCCCTGGCTGCGGATCCGGAGGCCGGCCCCACCTGCACGGGGCACCCCATGTGGAACGACCCGCGGGCGGCGGGCAGCGCGGTCAGCGGCAGCTGCGGCGGCGGTGGCCCGGTCCATCGGGACCCAGCGGCCATTTGTGGTGGGGTTTTCACCTAACCCTAACCACCCTAGGCTCAAGTGCGGTGGCCCCCCCAATCCCCCACTCATGGGCTGGATTGCAAGCCCGAAGCTCAGGTTGAGGCCTGCATGAGCTTACGTACTGGGCCGAGTTATTTTTTTATTTTCACAATTTATTTACAGCAAGGATTATTTTACTTTTCAAGTATTTTAATCCCCTAGTCACATCAGTTTAGTTAGTCTAATTTTCTATAATTTAGACTCGATGTTCTCAGTAAATATTGCATTAATATGCTTTTATATATTCAATAAAGTACATGTTCAATATGTCTTTGTTCATTTCAATTTCTATTACATGTACTCATTATACAAATGTTATGGTCAATTTATCTCTTTTGGAACTTGTTTTGCTCGATGTCACCTCTATTTATTATCGAATTGGCAAACACAAGGTAGTATCATGTACGGCTGCAGGATTTATTGCCCAAAGTGCTCTTCCAATTTGATTATAAATTTACAAGGATTACATCTCGATGTGAAACAAATAAACAAAGGTTTACACCATCCGGTGACTACCTAAGTTCCATAAAATTGAGAAAAATCCCTTTACTCACATTTCAAGTTTACCTTGATTATTCGCATTTGTATTAAATAACTATTACAATCATGTGATCAATTTTTAACTAAGTCGGCAATTCACATGTAGGATCAATGGCCACTCGTGAGCTTGATGTGTCATCAAAGAAAGAATTTGATGCCCCGCCCTCGATGGACACAACTTCCCTACATGGGCGATGGATCTCAAGGTCGGTCTATCGTTGCGCGGAATGTTCAAGGCAATTGAAGCTCCCAAAAAAAGGATGAAGCTCCATTGTGCGAACCACAAAAGTATCATGCCTTATTGTTGGCGTTTCTTAGCATAAGCGAGAAAGGGTTCGCAAGCGCGCACGGAAATGCCATTATAGCTTTCACCCGGAAGTATTCGAGGTATCGTATTTCCACGAGGGGAAGGCATGGTGTGAATGTCTCTAATAGGAACATGGACACAATAACATGACTATGCAATAGACCAAAGTTCATAACGAGGGATAGACCAGGATAAGAAGGATAACTTGACACACACATTCGATCAATCTGAAGGATAAAGAAGACCCTAAACTAGAGCAAGGCATATCCCGAATAGCTATGTTAGAGAGCAAGTATACTACATGCTTGTACCATTAGAGATTCTAAGTTAAGATAGCCATGTTCTTTGTTGACTTACTTCGGGCACCGGCTTATACGGTGCGCGGTACCTCCGGCAAATGCTCGCACCACCCGAGGCGTGGGGATTACAAGGGACGGGTCGGGGTGTCGCCACCTGCCGCCTACCACCTCATCCATCTGATGAATGGGGCAACCGAAGGTAGCCTCTAGCCTAGACACCATGTCTACGCCATTGACTACATACTCTAGCGTGTATACAAGGCTTACCCACGAATGGGGTCCTTCTACCAGAGCAACCGCCACAAGGACGGACGACGATCCCGCAACCCAACAACGACCAAGACTAACTCAAAGTAGAACTCTACATCTCAACTTGGATTTGGTCTAAACATGTATGTATAATCCATTAAGCATAAAGTTCTATATGACAAGATCATAACATGAAAACTATATACTAGTTCATATGCTAAGATCATATCATAGGAACTATACTCTAGTTCATAAGCATAGCTATATTGATAATAAGAACAAGAACAAGATGAAGAACATGATATGAAGAACAATAAATGGATCATACCAAGTACCTCCATAATTGATCTTGAACTTGTATTACATCTTGCCAAGCTTCTAATACTAACCAAAAAGTAAAAGATACAAGTGGAGTAGGGAGAGAGCTCTTGTGTGGTGTGTGTTGAATGGAGAGCTCTACCCATCTATTTATATCTAATATGGTCGGTTTTGTGCAGGTAAAAATAGAAGCACCTAGCAATACCACCTATGCATGGCGGCATGCAACCGCCTGTGAAAGGTCGGCTCGAGAGGCGGCACCATGGGTCCGGCCGGACCCACTTCGATCCGGCCGGACCGGGGTGGCCGTCTCGCGACGCGCTTTCTCTGTGGGCTCCTAGGCTGGCACGGATCCGTAGTTTAGGGGTGCTTTGGTCCAGTTCAGCCTTGAGTTAGGATTTCTTTATTCCCCCTTGGTTGCACATTTACGGAATGTGCATTATGCTTTGCGCTTTGTTATTTACTTCGTGCATTTCCACTTGTTTCCGTCGTTTGTCCCGCAAAAACATGTTATCTCGAGAAACAAGTGGAATGGGGTCATAGCATATGTATATGTGTCGTAAGTATGCTTGTTTCTCCGGATTTGGACAAAAATTGGCGGTATAAAATGGTCGATAACGACCGCCAACAAGTCCCCAAAGCTTAACCTTTGCTCGCCCCGAGCAAATAGCTAAGTCTTGGTTGTTGATCAAGAGTTGCTACAATGACAATATAATTCAAAAAGTATCATGTTTATAACAAAGTATTCTTCCGTTGTTTAAATGAGTCGGCATTTTTATCCACCCTTTATTACTCAATGTATGCGGGGCTTAGAACTTTCTCCAAGTTCTTCGGTGGTTGCAAGATAGAATGGTTGCTATAGAAACACTAATCATTCATTCTTTTGATCAACCATCTACTCGGGATTTTTATTTATGTATTTATTTTAAATGCTTTTGAGGAAATATGGGCTATCTTTTTGGAGAGGTGGGTTCTACTCACCCTTGGACTTGTGTCCATTATTTCCTCTCTTTCATTCTTTTTTTTTTTGGAGATGTGGGCTCTACTCGCCCTTGGACACATGCCCATTTTTCATCTCTTCTTTTTTTTTTTTGCATAGCCCATATTCTCTCTCTCTCTTTTCTTTTAAAAACAATTCCGGATGTCAAGTTTCACTTGGAATGAAATTATAGTAGAATCTTCTTGCACCATATCATATCGGCAACAACTTAGAAAAAGGATCATGTATTTGCAATCCCACAATTTATCAAGTTTTTTAGGATGAGACATTTTTAGCCAACAAACCTAAACATTGGGGAATACAAAGTTATAAACTAGGCACTAGTGAATTATAGACGAGCAACTATTCATCCTTTCAACATGGAGAAACTAGCATTCCTTAACACATGTGAGAGTGGAAAATATATTATTATTATTATTATTATGTTTTCATCATATCTCATCATTTATAAGATGGAAATGATAAAATAAATGTGAGATTTACCTTTGTGGGAGTCCTCCCCCAAGCTAGCTTATGACTTACCTTTGGTTAAGAACGTTGCTACCTTGTGCATGCCATGAGTTGATGTCGTGATTGTTGGTGTGGTTGGAGACTCCCCCAAGCTTGTCTTTTGATGACATCAAAGTAATAGGACAAGACTACTAGGATTTGAAAGGTTTATTATATTATCATTATTTTGTTAAACATGGTTTTTTTGGTTCACTGAACAAGTTTTCATCTCCATTGTCATCCCAAGGACTTACCCTCATAAAGTTTGATAAATTCTGCGGGGGTTAGTCCATATGAGCGACCAAACTTTATACTTAGCAAAGTTTGGATCAAAAAATCAAACTTGACTCCATGTCTAATTTGATTAAAGGCGAGACTTAGCTATCCTAAGCACCATGCTTAATTTAGCAAGCCTATGGGAGTATGGTTACTAGCTAGATGACCAAAACTTCCAAGCCAAAATATGCCGGCATAAAGAGAGGAAGCATGAAAGGATAACACGATTCATCCAACAAAGGTGAAAACATTATAAAGAGAACAAGGTGATATATATATATATATATATATATATATATATATATATATATATATATTTAAAAAATTTTATCTTGATATTTTTTTGCAAGGTAACAAAAGGAGATGAGAGTGCAAGATACGTGTCACCTTGTGTCCTCCCCCAAGCTAGCTCAAAGCCCATCGATTCGGGGTTGTACCCCCATGCATTACGGTTTTTCTGCATGGTTACGATATGATTACCTCAATGGAAAACATATGCGAGGAAGCGACAATTTGAGCTAGTTATCTTTTTTTCAAACTTTTATGGAAGCTCTCAAAAGGAGGACATTTCATTTTCATTATATATATATTTTATGTTTTTATGATAAGCCTGTTATAGACAATGGCTACTACACATGCATATTATCACGAACATGTTCTAGTAGATCATTCCTTTAACCAACGCCTTCCCGACAACGGCGCCGAGAAAGCTTGTTGGCGTTTCTTAACGCATAAGCGAAGAAAGGGTTACGCAAGCGCCGCGAAAAATGCCATTGTAGCTTTCACCGGAAGTATTCGGGGTATCGTATTTCCACGAGGGAAGGCATGGTGTGAATGTCTCTAATAGGAACATGGACACAATAACATGACTATGCAATAGACCAAAGTTCATAACAGGGATAGAACAGGATAAGAAGGATAACTTGACACACACATTCGAGCAATCTCAAGGATAAAGAAGACCCTAAACTAGAGCAAGGCATATCTGAATAGCTATGTTAGAGAGCAAGTATACTACATGCTTGTACCATTAGAGATTCTAAGTTAAGATAGCCATGGTCACTTTGTTGACTTACTTCGGGCACCGGCTTATACAGTGCGCGGGTACCTCAGGCAAATGCTCGCACCACCCGAGATGTGGGGGATTACAAGGAACGGACAGGGCTATCACCACCTGCCGCCTACCACCTCATCCGTCTGAGGAATGGGGCAACCGAAGGTAGCCTCTAGCCTAGACACCATGTCTACGCCATTGACTACATACTCTAGCGTGTATACAAGGCTTACCCGCGAACGGGGTCCTTCTACCAGAGCAACCGCCACAAGGACGGACGACGATCCCGCAACCCAACAACGACCAAGACTAACTCAAAGTAGAACTCTACATCTCAACTTGGATTTGGTCTAAACATGTATGTATAATCCATTAAGCATAAAGTTCTATATGACAAGATCATAACATGAAAACTATATACTAGTTCATATGCTAAGATCATATCATAGGAACTATACTCTAGTTCATAAGCATAGCTATATTGATAATAAGAACAAGAACAAGATGAAGAACATGATATGAAGAACAATAAATGGATCATACCAAGTACCTCCATAGTTGATCTTAAACTTGTATTACATCTTGCCAAGCTTCTAATACTAACCAAAAAGTAAAAGATACAAGTGGAGTAGGGAGAGAGCTCTTGTGTGGTGTGTGTTGAATGGAGAGCTCTACCCATCTATTTATATCTAATATGGTCGGTTTCGTGTAGGTAAAAATAGAAGCACCTAGCAATACCGCCTATGCATGGCGGCATGCAACCTTTGTGAAAGGTCAGCTCGAGAGGCGGCACCATGGGTCGGTGGGACCCACTTCGATCCGGCCCGGGACCGGGGGGTGGCCGTCTCGCGACCACCTTTCTCTGCGGGCTCCTAGGGCTGGCTTTGGATCCGTAGTTTAGGGGTGCTTTGGTCGAGTTCAGCCTTGAGTTAGGATTTCTCTATTCCCCCTTGGTTGCACATTTCTAGAATGTGCATTATGCTTTGCGCTTTGTTATTTACTTCGTGCATTTCCACTTGTTTCCGGCGTTTGTCCTGCAAAACATGTTATCTCGAGAAACAAGTGGATTGGGGTCATAGCATATGTATATGTGTCATAAGTATGCTTGTTTCTCGGATTTGGACAAAAATTGGCGGTATAAAATGGTCGATAACGACCGCCAACAAAGTCCCCCAAGCCTAACCTTTGCTCGTCCCGAGCAAATAGCTAAGTGCTTGGTTGTTGATCAGGAGTTGCTACAATGACAATATAATTCAAAAAGTATCATGTTTACAACAAAGTATTCTTCCGTTGTTTTAAATGAGTTGGCATTTTTATCCACCCTTTATTACTCAATGTATGTGGGGCTTAGAACTTTCTCCAAGTTCTTCGGTGGTTGCAAGATAAAAAGGTTGATATAGAAACACTAATCATTCATTCTTTTGATCAACCATCTACTCGGGATTTTTATTTATGTATTTATTTTAAATGTTTTTGAGGAAATTTGGGCTATCTTTTTGGAGAGGTGGGTTCTACTCACCCTTGGACTTGTGTCCATTATTTCCTCTCTTTCATTCTTTTTTTTTTGGAGATGTGGGCTCTACTCGCCCTTGGACACATGCCCATTTTTCATCTCTTCTTCTTCTTTTTTTGCATAGCCCATATCTTTGTGATAGTAGGCTCGGGCGAGCCCTTTGTTACGCTCCCCTATGGGTACATCATTAACAATTGAGAATGCACTCTGTATCTGATTCAACTCTTCGTACCCTCTTAAGTTATAGAGATATCCAGGAAAAATGGGTTTCATATTGAAACTCATGATTACAACAATGAGGAATCTCTTCTCATTACAAAGGACAAAGGATATGGCAAAGTGACACTTGAAAAGGTCCCCTCACTCTCGTCAGGATTGTACTATACATATATCAAACCCGTACAACATATTGCTTACAAAGTAATTTTCCAGAATGTTAACGCATTCCAGACTTGGCTTGATCGCCTTGGTCACCCTGGCATAGGGATGATGCGGAAAATTACAAACAATTCTGTTGGTCATTCACTCAATGAGACAAAATTTCCCCAATCTTCGGATTTTACGTGCACCGCATGTGCCATGGGGAAATTAATTTTGAGGCCCTCTGTTGACACTTGTTATCATATAAATTTATTAATCAAATAAACATGAGAAAGGAGTATAAATCATAATAACAACCTAGAATAGGGTGTCACTAACATATTTCCACCAGTTTTGGTAAAGTTGTGAATTGCGGGGACTAAACAGGAAAAAACACCAGAATTCGCGAGCGTGCGATTCACACGCGACGTAACGCATAATCCAACTCAGAAAGACCCTAGAAGGCTCCGGATTAATCCCGGCGTGATCAAGACTTGGCACCGAAGAAACCATCATCTAGAAGACTCGAAGCCACGATGCACCGCGGGACCCTGGGTGGGCCCCACCCTAGGCCGGCCGGCCCAATAACTAGGCCGGCGGCCTGGCCCCTCCGCCAAGTCACCCTGTCTCAGGAAGCTTCCTCAACCGACTCTAAGGCGCAATCTAATCCACCCGTTTAATGTCGGTTTGATCCAGGGCATCGGTGGGAGTGCGAGATGTATCTAAGTCCAACACTGGCATCTCCTCTAGACTATATAAGCAGCCCCCGGGCTCCCCTGTTTCATAATGGATCACGAAGCCTCAAGTCATCATCAAGTAGAAGATCAAGTTGAAGCCAAGGCGGGAGAAGAGGAGGCGCCACCAAGAGATAGAGGATAGCTAATTAGGCCGCTCTACATATAGATACTAGAGCCTAGTTTAGATAGAAAGTCGAGTTTAGAGAAGAGAGAGCGTCTGCTCGGTTCGGATCGATAAGTTACACTATGGATCAATATTATTATTGTTCTCATACACCTTCGTGCTATTTCATTACTATGCATGCAATTATTCTATTTTTACTTTATTCTAGTCATAGCATATTTGATATGATCATTATTCATGATAATTCAACGCGCTTATTCGTAGAGCTCCTAGTATATTACACGTGTGTGCTAGGTAGTAGAGAGTATGTAAGCATGGTGCTTAGATATAATTTACTTGCGGATTCACCTTATATGCCGGGTCGTGTGGTAGATCGTAGTGGTGACGACACTATTGAGTCCTTTGCAATCCATCCCCGTATGTAAGACTAGTCGATAATGGTTCTTGGGTTAATCTTGTTTCGTTCTCGATTTTCTTAAGTAATCTTGGGTGCACATTCTTATTTATGGTTTTGATTTATATATGATCTTATGCTATGCCTGTTTAAAACCATTTAATAGAGTCTTTGTATGCTACATAAGAACTGTCCCTTTGTCTTAAATCCAGTCCTAATCTCACTAGGAATTAGTTTTATGCTATACTCACTACGTGTGTGCCTCCTTTTGTCTCATTTACCTTATTGCTATTTATTATTGGCTTACCTTGTTTAAGTATATGCTAACTACCACAAAATCTCATTAGTATTCTATCACTTTGTCTTTAATCATTTGAACCGCCTATCATATCTTCCTCGTGGATACGATATTTAAAACCCTCCCGGGTGGAATGCTCTTTGGACATCCGTGCGCTTGCGGATCTATTTCTCGTAAGCTAACAAATACCAACAAGCATTTTAAGGCGCGTTTGCGGGAAGATTTTGATAGCTACTCTTTTGATAATTGATGGATGAATATTAAGTGTGGATTTTGCTACTTAGCACCTCTCGCTTAAACAGATTTACCGTGTATTGTCTATTAGTCTATCTTATGCGGGGTAATTGATTAAAACTTCCGAAGCGACCTACGGTAAGAGAATCCGGTGTACCTGAACTTCATGAACCATTAACATTGGAACCCCACCCAAGTCGCCGTCACAAGAATTCAAATCACATCTTCAAGTGGCCAGATAAAAGAAGCCGCACAACTCACAAATTCTATTTGTCGGTGAAGGTAAGTATGATCGAGCGTGAGACGGTCTTGCTCATGGACTTTAAACTTTTTGAGTAGTTAAAATATTAGTCTCACCATGATCATACCCCTTCATCTCTATAATACTTTTATGCTACCTACATTTTGCTATAGTATGCTTAAGTTTTGAAGTATCTTCATACACCTTAGACATGATGCTTAGTTTAATTTGTTTTCATGGCTCAAGTTAAACATGGTGTTTAGTTTGATTCTGAAAGCGCAAGGTGTGTTGATTTCGTTTCTAAAGGCTTTTAAATTAAACGTGGTGTTTAGATTAAATTGCCTTCTTAAATTGAGTTGGACATTATGTCTAGGTTGATTTTTGGACTGATAGTATACTTTAGTAGATTCTGGTTATCTTTGTTAGACTAACCCCTGCAGAAAATTATCAAATCCAATTTGGGAAAAGAAATTAGCTTACGCAAGGTATGTGACGAACTCCAACAACTCTGCGCAAAAGAAGACTCAACTCACTCCTTATGAAAGGACGAACTGTAAGTGCCTAAATACTCAATTTGTCTTTTGTCGCAAGTTACCTTTGCCTTAGCCACGCTTTAGTGCAGCCGCTTCATAAAAAAAATATAATAAAAACAAAAACAAATATATATAATCGTGCTAAGTTTTTAAAGAACCATCATTATGTTAGCACAAATAAATCATATGGATAATAACCCTTTTTTCAATATCATTGCTATCCTTCGGGTATATGTCCACTAACATTGCGAGGAAAGAATGCTGTGGTGGGCACGTTCATGGACCTACCTCACTACCACTTCCACTACAAAACAAAGGAGTACCAAGCCGGGAGGTCGATGAGAAGCGAGGATCAACGTCAACCTACATCATCTTGTCAAAGACTTGCTTGCTCTCATCACCTACACAAGTAATACACCGGTAGGAACGCACTCCAATCAATGACGGGCCAGTACAAAGAGAAGTCACAATAATGCCCACGAGACCATGGAGGACAAGGTTGTCACCAATGAGGTTTCTCCCTTGATCATCAAGGCGACCGGTGTGCTACACACCATCAAGAAGAACACTCCACACCACGTCGTTAGAGGACAAAGCTAATCAAGGAGGGACTCCAAGTTTACATCTAAAATGAGCATCCTTTCGTCAACCAGAAGTAAGGGAAGAAGAAGAAGAATTGACAAAGGAAGATCAACTGGCTGTCGGTATCCTCATCCCTTGGGCGATTAAAAAAAAAAGAAGAAGAAGAAGAAGAAGAGAAAGAAAATGGATTGATGCAAGGGAGAGGGCGAACACAATAAGATTCCATCAAGACCGACAGGTCACAACACACTCAAGGAGATGATGAGCAGTCAAAGCGACTTTAAACGCCGAGTGACACGAGTTTGAGCTCGGGGAGGAAGACCAATTCCACTAGAAGATGATCCGACAAGGCTCTCCCTCCTCTCGAGACTCCCACCGTTCCGACACGAGAAAAATGAAGGGAAGATGATATGAGGGAAAAGAGGACAAGACACTCAACTACACACATGCCACGAGAGAACCACCATGAGGTGTTACGATGTTGCCATGATTCTACAATAAAGGTAACATCTTAAGGTAAGTGTCCTAATCGATAAAGCTTTACTCTAATCATGGCATGCTTACTAAGGAGTTAAATATGTTAGCTCACAACCTCACTTAGATTAATGCGAATAGCTCAACATGTTAGCTCTTAGTTGTTCTTACCCCCTGTCTCTCTAGTTCTATTTTCTCTACCTTTTAGTTTGCTATGTTATAAATGCCACTTTCATACCCGTCATCTAATCTTATCACCTTTGTCACAAATAAATGAAACACATTATGCTACCATGGTTATATGTGCTCAAGGTTAGAGTAGAATGAATACAATTTTGGTTACGTTGGTGTTTTCCCACCCAAGAGAGCCCATGCACTTGATCTCTACCTTGACTTTGTGAGCGCGGGACACACTTTGCGCCAATTGTGGAGTTGCCACTTCTCCAAATCTCTACTAATTAATGTCCCCGCCTACAACATGCACAATAAGCAAGGAACATGGGTGATGCCATCCTCGGGATCACAATCCTAAGAGACTTAACTTCAAGATCGACGAAGCACTCAATAAGCAAGCCTAAGAAGAACAAGACGCGGAGAAATCACAAGTTGGATACGGAGCGACGAACAAGGAAGACATTAATAAGATTCAAGAAAAGTCCACCCGGCTCCCACCAACCAAGCACGCCGAACCGGCCACTCGAAAGGTCTCCACAGAAGAAACAAGCTTGGAGGAAGAAAGAAGACACGCCTACCAAGGGAGACAACAAGAGTACACCTTCGGAAGACCTACCACCACCAGCGTCAGCGGACCGATCAAACACCGTCGGCTACCTCATCTACGCTACTCATCGAGATCATTGAGGGCACCGCACGGACCACGACATCCCGACGAGATTCCATAGATGACAAAGACGCCACGAGAGTAAGTACTCGAAACTCTCGCCGAGAGGTAACTTCGGTATTTATCACGCATACTTAATTTTACGCATAGCATATTTCAATTAGCATGTTTCCTTTAAGCATATTCAGTTTTTCTAAAACTGCATTAGAAAATCACAAAATTATGTTTGTTGCATTTGCATTAGTTCCTTAAAAGCCCCATGCAAGCACCCCTTGCTTTGTGGCGGCATAAAAAATAAAAATACAAAAATATGTGAGCACATGAAGGCTCACAACATAATCCTATAATTTGTTCCTTCGGGTATGTGCGAAATTAATATTTGCGGGGAGAACATTTAAGGAAAACCCGAGAGATGAACAAGTTCCAAGGACGAATAAAAGACTATTTCAAGATCCGGCTTGGGGGAGAGCACCCTCGAGTTATCACGATAAGTATTATTATCCTATCTATTTTAAATATTAACTAGTTAGTGTATTTGCTTAGAGTTAATGAGTCTTAAATAAAAGTATTAGTGTTAAGAGTCCAATAAATGTTAGATGCTTGCGAGTTAGCTCTCTTTCTTTTTGACCTTGGTGACATATGCTTGGAAATGATGAATAGTTGCTCCGCCATAATTCTTCTTAAAGTACTTACATTTCGAGACTTAGATTCTCCTAGAGCTTTAAATGCTTAATTTGCTCTAAACCCAACACCTCGTGGGAAGCACATGCTTAATCTGAGTCTTAGCGTTGAAGGATAAAGATTCATGAAAAGTTGAGCTACTATTTATCATATTCCTAGAGATACTTGATTCTGGTTTTATCTTTTGAAAAATCATAAAAAATATTACATGATGAGATCCTTAGTTATGACCCTTAAGAGTCTATCATCCGCATCAAGATCATCCCACTCCATCAAATGTTGCTTCTAATCCGAAGTACGCATTCCCATACTCCATCAGCCACTAGCCATATTATAGAAATGAATTCTAGCAATTTTGGATATGTCTCTCTCAACGTTTTTATGCCAATTAGATTACGGGCTACATTCGAAAAAAAGAGAGAAAGAAAGAAAAGAAAGAAAAATAAATATTTAGAGAGAAAAGTGAGACGAGAGAGGGAGAGTAAAGGACAAGTGTCATACTAGGCAAGAAGGGCCTACCTCCTAATAATAATATTTAGAGATGAATAATGGACACGTGTCCGAGGGTGAGTAGGGCCCACATCTCTAAGGAGAGAGAAAATGGACAAAGTCCGAGGCAAAGCCCACCTCTCCAAGAATGGACAGTCCAGGTCTTAGCAATTTTAGAAAGAGAGATATAGTCCAAGACGCTTGAAAAAAAAAAATATATATACTAGAAAAAGGCTAAAGGCTAATTACTACCTTTCATCCTCATCCATTCGCCACTATCATCCCACTATGTATGTTCCACCACATGTAACTCCACTAAATACCATCTACTTAAGAGGGTCATACATAGGATCTACGAGTTTCTTTTGAAAAATATTGCAAAAACCCGGGATGATAGTTGATCAAAGAACTTGAGACATGGTACTTAACTTGATTGTTTTATCTTGCTTATAATTCATGAAAAGGCTACACCCCATGGTAAGCAGGTATGAGAGAGCAACGGTTAAGAGGAGAGTTTATTTCGATAAACACAAGTACTTACGAGGTATGAAAGCGTAGTAGCAACTCCCGATCCTACTATAGCATATAGCTTTGCTAGGGACTAGCAAAGGGTAAGCTTGGGGAGTTTGTTGACACTTGTTATCATATAAATTTATTAATCAAATAAACATGAGAAAGGAGTATAAATCATAATAACAACCTAGAATAGGGTGTCACTAACATATTTCCACCAGTTTTGGTAAAGTTGTGAATTGCGGGGACTAAACGGGGAAAACACCGAATTCACGAGCCGATGCGACTACGCGACGTAACGCAATCCAACTCCGAGAAAGACCCTAGAAGGCTCGGATTAATCCCGGCGTGATCAAGACTTGGCACCGAAGAAACCATCATCTAGAAGACTCCGAAGCCACGGCGACCGCGGGACCGTGGTGGGCCCCACCCGGGCGGTCGACAATAACCAGGCCGAGCGGCCTGGCCCCTCCGCCAAGTCACCCCTGTCTCCGGAAGCTTCCTCAACCGACTCTAAGACGCAATCTAATCCACCCGTTTAATGTCGGTTTGATCCGAGGGCGTCGGTGGGAGTACGAGATGTATCTAAGTCCAACACTGGCACCTCCTCTGGGACTATATAAGCAGCCCCCAGGCTCCCCTGTTTCATAATGGATCTGAAGCCTCAAGTCATCATCAAGTAGAAGATCAAGTTGAAGCCAAGGCAGGAGAAGAGGAGGCGCCACCAAGAGATAGGATAGCTAATTCGTCGCTCTACATATAGATACTAGAGCCTAGTTTAGATAGAAAGTCGAGTTTAGAGAAGAGAGAGCGTGCGCTCCGGTTCGGATCGATAAAGTTACACTATGGATCAATATTATTATTGTTCTCATACACCTTCGTGCTATTTCATTACTATGCATGCAATTATTCTATTTTTACTTTATTCTAGTCATAGCATATTTGATATGATCATTATTCATGATAATTCAACGCGCTTATTCGTAGAGCTCTAGTATATTACACGTGTGTGCTAGGTAGTAGAGAGTATGTAAGCATGGTGCTTAGATATAATTTACTTATGGATTCACCTTATATGCCGGGTCGTGTGGTAGATCGTAGTGGTGACAAAGCACTATTGTGTCCTTTGCAATCCATCCCCCGTATGTAAGACTAGTCGATAATGGTTCTTGGGTTAATCTTGTTTCGTTCTGATTTTCTTAAGTAATCTTCGGGTGCACATTCTTATTTATGGTTTTGATTTATATATGATCTTATGCTATGCCTGTTTAAAACCATTTAATAGAGTCTTTGTATGCTACATAAGAACTGTCCCTTTGTCTTAAATCCAATCCTAATCTCACTAGGAATTAGTTTTATGCTATACTCACTACGTGTGTGCCTCTCGCTTTTGTCTCATTTACCTTATTGCTATTTATTATTGGCTTACCTTGTTTAAGTATATGCTAACTACCACAAAATCTCATTAGTATTCTATCACTGTCTTTAATCATTTGAACCGCCTATCATATCTTCCTCGTGGATACGATATTTAAAACCCTCCCTGGGTGGAATGCTCACTGGACATTCGTGCGCTTGCGGATCTATTTCTCTGTAAGCTAACAAATACCAACACCCTCTTACCTCAAAATTGGAGCTGAGCCACTCAAGTTCCTTGAACGCATTCAAGGCGACATTTGTGGTCCAATCCAACCTTTGTCTGGACCGTTCAGGTACTTCATGGTTCTAATAGACGCATCCACACGATGGTCTCATGTGTGTCTATTATCGACACGGAATCATGCATTTGCTAAGATCATCGCTCAAGTTATCAAACTGAAAGCGCAGCATCCTGAACATCAAATCCAATCAATAAGGATGGATAATGCCGCTGAATTTTCCTCTCGTGCCTTCAATGACTATTGCATGGCCTTAGGAATTCAAGTGCAGCACTCAGGCCCATATGTCCACACCCAAAATGGTTTGGCAGAATCTCTTATCAAGAGAATCAAACTCATTGCAAGACCATTATTGCAGAATTGCAATCTTCCAACCTCATGTTGGGGTCACGCAATCCTACATTTGTTGACTTGATTCTATTGCGTCCAAGCGCATACCATGCAACCTCGCCGTTGCGATTAGTATGTGGAAATCCACCAAGCATTTCCCATGCGAAAGTTAAATTTGCGCCACATACGTCTCGATCTCACCACCGCAGCGTACAACTATGGGCCCTCACGAGAAAATTGGGGATCTATGTGGGATATCAATCTCCGTCGATCATCAAATATTTGGAACCCCACCACGGGGGACCTATTCACGGCCGTGCGCTGATTGTATCTTCGACGAAGATCATTTCCGGCATTAGGGGAGACTTTAAGTACCACAAAGAATGCTCGAAAATCAATTGGGATGCCCCGGACATCTCCAACTCGATCCACGTACTTGAGACCGAACTCCAAGTTGAGAAAATCATCAATTTGCAACACATTGCAAATAATGCGCATGAATGCATTTGCGATTATAAGGGTGTTACAAAATCCTATAATCCCACGAGAAATGTACGGAAAGAGTAGAGGTACCAAACAAAACTACTCAACTCCCAAATAAGAGGGGGAGAAGTATGGCTATTTCCACGGATGCAGCTCTAGCAAGCAAAGGAAAAGGAAGACCAAATCTTCCAACCCGGTAAATGCAACTCAACCCCATGTTGAGAAACACCCGAGTGGAGGTTCAACCTTCACAACCCACATCAACAGTGCACTCCATTACGATGTTGGGACATCGAGAATGCCCCGATGCAACCATTGTGGGAGATGATGTTGCATCGAAAGGGTGGCGAAATTTCCATCAACTATGTTGAATGCGGAGAATCATATGACCGAAAGACTACGGTTGTTGACACATATTTCGCCGCAATGATTGCGAAGTTCTTGAAAATGATCCGGATCCTAAGACCATGGCGAGTGCAAAAGCGCGCTCGATGTGACCATGCCAAGGCAATCAACATTCACCATGTGGTCAAGACATCCATTCAAGGTGAAAGCTAAACTTGATTTCAAATTGTTTAGATTTCCACCTACAAGGCTACTACTTGGTTTGTATGATTATAGATTCAAACACCTTTGCCGTGATGATGGAAGATGAAGCTCGAGATGTTGTCATAACACTATTTGTCATTCGATTCGGACAATTATTTGGACAACAAGAGTTAGAGTCGAGGGCGACTCCTTTTCAAGGGAGGGAGGAGGATGATATGACCACGCCCGGCTATGGTGACCTCATCGGCAAAGCATCTCCGATCAATATGTCAACCATCGTATTTGATGGATTGATTACAAAACTCAATACAAGGTGCACGCGCTACTTTGTGAATTTCAATTAGAAACTAATGAGAACTTTGTGCTACCTAAATTGTGCATGTTGCTTATGCTCAGGTTTACAAAGGAATGTGACAAGGACATGTCAAGGAGAAACCAAAGAGAAGATTCACGTTCGAGTCAGTCCAGCAAGACAGAACCGTCCGGAATAAATAGTCATAACTTTTGATTCCCAAAAGCTATGAAGGTGCATGAGCACATTTTGGAAAGATTTTGAAGTCTAGTTTCCAATGGAACAAGTCCCGACCTATTTAAATACACCAGTCAAGCAGAAGACCTATTTTAGTGTCGACTGGTCAGAAGCTCAACAGTCTGCATGAAGCTGAAGTTGCGTGCCAAAACTGTACCATTCTTCAATGTTTCATGGTGCATGCTATACATGGTTGGAACCCACGTCAAGTCTAGTTTCACACCAACAAGCGGCTCGTCGTTTCGACTTCCCATGATGAAGTTATGATCAAATCATTGAAGGCTACTCGGAGGCTAACAACCGCGAAGAATTGAAGACCACTTCGAGAATGCTTTTAGTCAGCTGGCCTTCCACCTTCTCCAACGTGGTTCCTTTAGTTCACATCTATCTTAGAGACTTATTCCTTGTATAAATACCCCCTATGTGTAAGCTATTGATGATTTTGATGAATTGAGATTATCGAGTGATATTGCGGCCGAGCTGCCGAAAGGTTGCTTTTACTCAACCCTTGTTCTTCCTTGTTCTTCCCGGACTTGTGAAGAGATGCCTCTGGGATCCACTACTTCGTGCTCTACGGCTTCCGTTCGGCTGCGCCGTATTGTAATGGATTAGCTCCGGATTGTGGTTTTCGCGGTCGTTTGGAGATCGAGTCGAAGTCTTCGCGGTTTTGGTGCCTCTCTCCCGTCGCTTGGTCGCATCCAACCTTGGTCGGGTATAAAGCTAGTTATCCCATTTGTTCTGAGCAAGTTATCTCCTCTACCTTCATCAACGAAGTTATCCCACTGCCTTCGTATCAAGTTATCTTGTTCCTAAACCTACCGTCGTGAAGATTGGGCCACCCTCGCACCGAGATCGGTTCGGTATTTATCATTTGGTATCGAGCTATCGTTGTCACGGTAGGTTTTGTTATCACCCACTCATCCATCCTTTTCATCTACCATCAGTTTTGTTTTCCTCCATCATATATTGTGTTTTTGTTCATCTCCTACAGTCCACTAAAAAGCCCTCCCCAAAAAAAAAAACACCTATAGCCCTCTTGACGGTATTGTTACCTTATGTGTTTTGTGTTCTTCAAGTTGCTAGTCACCACCATCGTATACGTATCGTGTTGTTTTAGTTGTTATCCACACCACTGTTAGTTTTATAAAAAAAAATCTGAAAAAAAAGAAAGATTAAAAGAAAGATCAAAAGAAAAAAAAGTTCAGAAAAAAAAGAGGAGCAAAGAAAAGAAAAAGAATTTCAAGGAGGAAGTGTGTTGCGTTGTTGTTGCTGAAATTTTTCAGTTTGCATGTCCAAGTTGGTAGTAATCTTGATAGCAGCAACTTCATATCATTTGAGCACATCAAACCACTTGGTTGGTAGTACTGTAGCCCTCCTTGTTTGCCACCTATAGCTCCACCAAGAAACCGGAACCAGGACAGTCGATTCGTAATTCTTACGACCTCTCTACAACCTCCGTTGAAGCTGCCCGCACCAGCACAATCACAGTCCTTGAGGCAAGAACTTGGGTGAGTAAGTGGTGAGTTTGAGTGTTTCCACAAAAACTTTATATTCCACATATTTCTTGCCGCCCCTAACATGGCAGGACCATATTCAAGTGTTCGTGGTGGGCACCGTAGAGATAAAGATCCCCCTATCTCCCGGGCTGATTTCCGTCACATGTGGAATCTTTTGCAAGCCACGGGAAGGATGCTTTCGATGAGCGTCTTCCTACACCATGTCATCGAGCTCCACAACAACATAGTCCAACTATGTCTTATGGTGGTCTATTGGGCCGTAGTGGTGGACATTGGGAAGATTCTCATAAGATTTTGAAGGACGATCTAAAAAGAAGACAGCGAGAGAGTGACAAACACTTTCGAGTGACCCAAAAAATAGTGAGGGAGTGTTTCCAAAGCCAAATAAAACCCCACGACCTCAAAGAACCAAGACACTGGGAAAAGAGGGATTAGTTTTGATGGATAGGAAGGGAAAATCAAAAGAATTGAGTGAACCCAATCCTATGATCTCCCGTGTGGATATTTGTGCTAAAGATTATTGTGCTCCCACCAAAAGAAAAATTCAGCAAGAGAGAAGGTTCTATGGACAGTCACACTCATGTGAGAAAGAGTGGCACCAATCAAAATTGAGTGTGAGAGTTCAAAATGAAAAGAAGCGAGATTCCACCATATATGTGAGAAAGAGTGCCACCAAACAAAAACGAGCATGAGTGATCAACATAGAAACAAGAGAGATTCCACCATATGTGTAGAGGACAGCTACAAATGTGAGAGAGATACACATAAATTGAGTGAAAAAGAAGAGGATTCATGTGAGGAATTATTTGCTACTAACATCATAATACCTTCTTTTAGTTTTGTTTCTTGTGTGACACAGGTTCATGACGAAAAGGAAATGGTTAATTATGACCAGCCCCTATATTCGATGAGGAGGATGAATTGGTGAACAGAGACAATGATGCTGAAATTTTATTGTTTAATATGCAACATGAATTTCAGATTCATAGCAATACCAATGCAAATGCTTCCTCTTCAAGTGACGCAAGTTTGATAGCATTTAAGAAGGCTTGACTCTTGATTCTTTTGCACCAATTGTTGCTCCAATGACATTAGAGAACATGGCAAAATATGACATGTATGTTTTTCACAAGATGCTGAAGTAATTGTGCATCCCAACCCATGTGAGGATGAGGGCTGCATAGCCAAACGAGAGAGTGAAAAAGAAAGTGAGTCGTGTCATTCCACCCACTTTGACCATGAGGGTACCAACAATGCGAGTGTGAGGGACACACCACAATACAATAGAGAGTTAGAGAACAAGACATGTGAGGATATGTTTGAATCTAACACTCTCATCTCCACCTCTAGTGTGTTCTACTCAAATGTGCAGGTTTGTAAGGAGACTAAGGAAGAGATGGATGCTCAAGGCAACTCTACACTTGTTGAGAAAAGTGAGGCGGTTGCAATTCCTCCAAACCAAATGTTTGCAGCCCCAAACATGAACCATGAGGAGGAAAATGGTAAGATTTCAGAATTGTCGTCCATGGTACTTGCTTTGCCACAAGGTCTGAATGGTGATGAAGGTAATTCAGATCTGAATTTGCAAAATATAATGGTGAGAAATTGCGATGAAGCATATGTTTCTAATAAAATTGACCATGCTAGTTGTGCTGATTTGGTAATGTCACATGATCACACCTTTGCTGAAATTTTGCATGTTGAAAACCAATGTTCAGGTTTACATGATCTTTTCTATGGTTTGATATGGTTTATATACATGATGTTTTGCACTCTTATATCTAATACTTTACATGTAAATAAATCTGATAATGTGAAAATATATACTCATAATGAATTCCTTGCAAAAATGTCTCCATCTACATGTGTGTGCTATGTCATGTTTGATAAATATGTTGAGATCAACAACATAGTTGAGAATGTCTTTAAAATATCATCCCTGAAATCTTTAAATACTCCCTACAGCTGCAAGTTCAAATTCAATTTGATCAAACATTATGATGCAAGTAAGGTTTGTGCTATTTGTTTAACATGTGACAATATTGCTGATTTGGAGTTAGGTTATTGCGACACATATTTGTTTGAAATTGAGATGAAAAGATTGTTTTCTCGACTACCGTGTTTAACCGAAAATGCTCTTCCTTTTTTTCCTATCATGATTCAAAAGAAAGAAATCTTGTGCATACATGCTTCATTAGTGAATCTGAAATTTTTTCAACCTCATTTGGAACCCATGATTTTGCCAAGTACATCTCTCGAATTGTGCAATAAGAATGTCAAGAATTTTTCTTTGTTATCTTTTGATATATGTGACATCGCAAAGATGAAAAATAATAATATGAATCTAATGATTGGCTTCAAAGAAATTCTAGTTCTCCCATCTTCGAAGCTATTTGCAGGTTGGCCAACATTGAGAGAATGTTTCAAACATGAAAAATCAAATAATGTGAATATGAATTATAATGGAATAAGTGACTGGAATAAAGTGAAAAATTATTCACATTATTGCAATTGCCATGTACATCCACCCTCTCCTGTTGTGTCTAAACTGATTTCAGGTAAACAAAAGTCGAGGACGACTTTTCTTGAAAGGAGGAAGGATGATGTGACCATGCCAAGGCAATCATCATTCACCATGTGGTCAAGACATCCATTCAAGGTGAAAGCTAAACTTGATTTCAAATTGTTTAGATTTCCACCTACAAGGCTACTACTTGGTTTGTATGATTATAGATTCAAACACCTTGCTGTGATGATGGAAGATGAAGCTCGAGATGTTGTCATAACACTATTTGTCATTCGATTCGGACAATTATTTGGACAACAAGAGTTAGAGTCGAGGACGACTCCTTTTCAAGGGAGGGAGGATGATATGACCACGCCAGCTATGGTGACCTCATCAGCAGCATCTCCGATCAATATGTCAACCATCGTATTTGATGGATTGATTACAAAACTCCAATACAAGGTGCACGCGCTACTTTG
Organism: Hyparrhenia diplandra; assembly: GCA_015847255.1. Lineage (NCBI taxonomy): Eukaryota > Viridiplantae > Streptophyta > Magnoliopsida > Poales > Poaceae > Hyparrhenia > Hyparrhenia diplandra. The sequence goes on from JADLZK010003233.1 coordinate 67,375, forward strand.
TGAATTTCAATTAGAAACTAATGAGAACTTTGTGCTACCTAAGTTGTGCATGTTGCTTATGCTCAGGTTTACAAAGGAATGTGACAAGGACATGTCAAGGAGAAACCAAAGAGAAGATTCACGTTCGAGTCATCCGGCAAGAAGACAGAACCGTCCGGAAGAAATAGTCATAACTTTTGATTCCCAAAAGCTATGAAGGTGCATGAGCACATTTTGAAAAGATTTTGAAGTCTAGTTTCCAATGGAACAAGTCCCGACCTATTTAAATACACCAGTCAAGCAGAAGACCTATTTTAGTGTCCACTGGTTAGAAGCTCAACGTCTGCATGAAGCTGAAGTTGCGTGCCAAAAGCGTACCATTCTTCAATGTTTCATGGTGCATGCTATACATGGTTGGAACCCACGTCAAGTCTAGTTTCACACCAACAAGCGGCTTGTCGTTTTGACTTCCCATGATGAAGTTATGATCAAATCATTGAAGGCTACCGGAGGCTAACGACGTAGCGAGAATTGAAGACCACTTCGAGAATGCTTTTAGTCGGCTGGCCTTCCACCTTCTCCAACGTGGTTCCTTTAGTTCACATCTATCTTAGAGACTTATTCCTTGTATAAATACCCCCTATGTGTAAGCTATTGACAGATTTTGATGAATTGAGATTATCCCGAGTGATATTGCAGCCGATCTGCCGAGTTGCTTACTCAACCCTTGTTCTTCCTTGTTCTTCCTGGACTTGTGAAGAGATCCCTCTAGGATCCACTACTTCGTGCTCTACGACTTCCGTTCGGCTGCGCCGTATTGTGTGGATTAGCTCGGATTGTGGTTCGCGCGTCGTTTGGAGATCGAATCGAAGTCTTCGCGGTTTCGGTGCCTCTCTCCCCGTCGCTGGTCGCATCCAACCTTGGTCGGGTATAAAGCTAGTTATCCCCGTTGTTCTACTGACAAGTTATCTCCTCTACCTTCATCAACGAAGTTATCCCGCCGCCTTCAGTATCAAGTTGTCTTGTTCCTAAACCTCTTTGTCGTGAAGATCGGGCCACCCTTGTACCGAGATCGGTTCGGTATTTATCACGCTCGGACTGGAATCAATGGAAGGATGCAATCCAAGCGAAATATCCTCGCTCACAAAAAGGAAGGTATTCTCTCAAGCAATACCTACACCTCTCGAGCATTTCTGTGGGATTCAAATGGGTTTTTCCGAAGCGGAATGAGAACAATGAGGTGGTGAGATACAAAGCGAGGCTTGTAGCACAAGGGTTCACGCTTGAGACCCGGCATTGATTTCAATGAGACATACTCTCCGGTCATGAATGGAATTACATTCCGATATCGATATCTCTGGGCGGTACAAAATCGTCTATCTATGCGAGTTGATGGGCGGTATTTTATATCTCTATGGGTCACTAGATTGGGACATATATATGAAGGTCCCACGATGGAATCTCTATACCGAGTCAAAACGCCAAGTCGCAACATGTATTGTGTAAAGCTTCAAAAGTCACTCTATGGCTTAAAGCGTCGGGAAGGATGTGGTACAACCGACTTAGCGAATACCTTCGCAGAAGGGATATGCTAACAAGTGATGATTGCCCATGTGTCTTCATCAAAAAGTCCCAATCATGATTTTGCATTATATCGGTGTATGTTGATGATTTAAATATCATTGGCAACCAACAAGATATTGATGAGGCATGCAAACATCTAAAACGGAGTTCGAGTTGAAGGATTTGGGTAAAACTAAATTTTGCTTAGGCCTACGGCTTGAGCACCTTCCAACTAGAATCTTTGTACATCAATGCGCCTATGCCCGAAAGTATTGGAGAAATTCAATATGGACAAAGCATATCCTAACAAAACCCCCATGGTTGTTCGGTCTTTAGAAATGAAGACCGACCCATTCGGACCTCGGGATGAGAGGGAGGAAATATTGGGACCTCATGTTCCATACCTTAGTGCCATTGGGCGCTAATGTATCTAGCAAATAGTACCGGGCGACTTTGCATTCGTGATGAACCTCCTTGCTATACATAGCGCCGCTCCTACCGAAGACACCGGGACGGGGAGTAAAAGCAGATCCTCGGATATATTAATGGCACAAAGGATCTTGGGCTATTCTTGAGAAGAAGTCCAAATTCGATTTGATTGGATATCTTGTATTTGGGTATCAATCGATCCCCATAATGGCAAATCACAAAGCAGGCTTTGTGTTTCTACACGATGGAACAACCATCTCGTGGACATCCTCCAAACAAACTTCGGTGACAACATCCACGAATCATGCGAAATAGTTGCACTATATGAGGCTTCACGTGAATGTGTTTGGCTTCAGCAGGATGATTAACCACATACAACTGTCTTGTGGTATAGGTGCTATCAAGCGCCGACCATTATCTATGAGGATAATGCGGCTTGTGTTACGAGATGGAGACAGGCTATATCAAAAGCAACATCAACAAGCATATTTCTCCTAAGTTGTTCTATCCTCATGAATTACAACAAAATGGAGAAATAGAAATCTTGAAAGCCAAATCATGTGATAATCTCGCTGATTTGTTCACTAAGTCTCTACCGGCTTCCTCATTTGAGAAATGTGTCAAAGGAATTGGTATGCGACGGCTTGGAGACTTGCAAGGTTCGGGGGAGAAATCCCTAGATGTTAGCTTGTCCAAACCATCATATTGCACTCTTTTTCTCTTTATGAGTTTTTTCCTCTCAAGGTTTCTCATAGAGAGTTTTCAATGAGGCAATATTAACATAAGCATATGTCGTATTCCTTGTTTTCCCCCAACGGGGTTTTTAAAGGAATACCAATGACATATATTGCTCTCTAAACTTGACATGAGTTTTCTCACGAAAAGGTTTTTTTCTCATATAAGTTTACAATGAGGCAATAATCATTATATGCTACACTTTCTTCATTTTTTCCCATTGGGTTTTAAGGAGTTTTCAATAGCATATACTCTACGAGATATTCTTCCTCGTTTTTATCCTGCGCAGGAATTTTTGGAGGAACAATACATTTCATTGATCTCAAGGGCAGATTCGATCTAGGGGAGTGTTACGATTATTCGTCAGAAGAAGGAAGATCTTATCCTTCCTCCTTGGATTCCCTTTGGATCCCTCTAAACTTACGGGGCCAACGGGAAGAGACTTCATCTTGACGGTCCTACATACGCGGCATCGGATACTTCCCCGTGAAAGATTTACACCGTAAATCCTTTCTTGCGCGGGGAGTTTCCTCCCGGAAACTCCGTTCCACTACTCTCCTCACCGTGTATAAATATATCTATGATCAATGGAATAAAGACACAGTTCTATCGCTACTTTTGTCTCTCTCATTTACATTACTCGCATTCTACTCGCAACAAACATATTAAACCGACAGGTTACTTAATTCTAGTTACGTTTGAACTGGTTTGGATACTTTCGTAAAACAGTAAAAGTACGGGGGCTGAAGTGCAAAACAACGCGGCCGGCGGTGTTGATCGTGTCACGGGCCGACATGGCCGCGACGTGGCGTCCGCGTGGCGGCTGACTGTGTTATGCTTGACCAAAGTTTGACCGGTTCCACTAATCTAAACGGGACCGTCGAGACTCGATCGGATGGCTGTGGATGGCAGGTAGGGTTTGGGTCGCCGGAGTGGCGTTGTCTTGTGGCGGCTTCGTTATCGGCCGTGGCGGCGAGGTCGCCAAAGTTGGCCGGGAAGGCGCCCGGTGTGGTCGGTTTGCTATCGCGGAAAGGACGGGGAGGGAGAGGGCGGCCGCGAACTCCCGGTTGGGGCGACGGGATCGGCGGTCATGGATCGAACCAATGGATTTCCGGCGCTTGGCGGCGGACTTCGCCCGGCGTGGAAGGGCATCGGCTGCGGGGCCATGCTAGGACACGGGCGAGGGCGCGTCGCGTGGTGCGCGTGCGTTCAGCGGGCGTGGTGCTCACGCCCGGTTCGCGGCCGCTAGCGGCTAGAGGTGCGGGACGATGGCGGCGGCGCCATGGCCGGCGGCAGGTGGAACTTCGCCGGCGTTCTCGAATGGCGCCCTAAAGACCATAATTCGGAAAACTAAGAGCATAGGGAGGGAAGAGGAGGTCGAGGTGTGCTCACCGCGAGAGATTAATCGGTCCGAGACAGCCGGGGCGACGCGACGGCGGTGATTGGCGGGCGGCGGACTTTCCTTGCGGCAATGGCGTCGGTGGTGCTCGGTTGCGGTGTTTGGCGCACCGCGAACCGAGGGGGGAGTGCGAGAGGGGTGTCTGCAGCTTAATTAGGCGAGGAGGAGGAGCAAGGGATTGGTCCGAGCTTGGTGGCATGCCGTCCATGGCGTCGGACTCGGCTTTGTCTTGACCGCGAGGAAGGAGGGAGGGCAATGCGGTGATGGCGAGCCGGAGTGGATCGGGCTCGCGGCGGTAGCGACGCGACCCCTCGCTTGGTCCGCGCGGGCGTGCTCGGTCAAGAGGCTCCGGCGTTGTCGGGCAAGCGGCGACGCCGTCGCCCGGAGGTAGGGGACGACCTCCGGTTGGCCGCTCGCGCCGGTTTGCCGGGCTTGGCTCGGACCAGGCCGAGTGGGGCCGCGAAAGGAAGGGAAAGGAAGGCGGCCGGTGCGGTTGCAAGCGGGGCCGAGAATTGGGCCACTCGGGCCAAAAATGAGGAAAGGAGGGAGAGGAAATATATGAATTGCTTTTCTTTTTCTTTTCTCTTTCATTTCCAATTGAATTTCAAATCCAAAACTGAATTTGAAACCAATTAACAAATTGATAAATTAAATTATTTATAGCATTTGGAAAAGGACTTTTGGGCTTATTTAGAATAAACCTTTAAATACTTTATTTAATTTGGTTTGTGACAAATAGATTAAAAATCAATTCACATCTAAATCAAATTTAATAAATTACTAGCAAAAATACCCGTGCGTTAAGCGGGTGATGAACAAAAATATATTATTACCAACAAATAACTTTTAGGGCTACAAGATTTAGTCTCTCTTATGAAGTTTGTCTTGATATCTTGTATGACATTGTTCGCATCTCAACGGCGCTTCTTCGCTCTGAAGTTTTAGTCCCATTGTCCTTGACCTCGATGGATTGATGCTAGTTACGCAACTCGTGGCGGCCATCACCCCGATGTCACATTTGCCTTTGCCGCTCGAAGTCGCCATCCCCTCACCGTGCGCCTCGGCGGATCGGGTTGTTCCATGCCAAATAGCGAATTAGGGACGGAAGGCGGCAAGCCTCCGATCCCAAAGTCGGTAGGGCACCATGGCGTCACCGTCACGCCATCACCAACCGGTATGTACGGCGGCGTCGTGTTCCGTCTATATTGTAACACCCGTGTTTTTGCATCATTTTAAAATTTACTAAAAATTTGAACTTTTGAATTACAACTAAAACTTGAGTTATTTTCCGTTAAACCGAAACCCTGTTTTTCGAAAACCCGCATTCAACCTCTCATCATATAGAAAATAGGAAATCTTGTTTGTTGCACGAAGAGCTTTATGGTGACCAAGGATGCAAGGTAAGTCCTAGATTTTTTATGGAAGTAAATGCATGAGAACCGATTCTGAATTTATTCGGGAATAAAAACGAAGAACCACGCGTTGGCGGTAACCAACGACAATTTAAATACCGTCAACACAACACCAAAACTACCTAGAAATAGGGATTTCAACTAACATATTCCAAAGTTTTGGTGTTTATTTGGACTTGCGGTACAAACTCATGGATGATCACTTTGGGCCAAAAAGACAAAGAAAAAGAAATAAAATCAATAAATAGAAAAAGGCCCAAAGGAGCAAATGGCAAGCCCAAACGAAATCACAACAAAACGTCGAAACCGGGCCGGGCCACAGGCTACCACATAACTTTTCGAGCAAGGAAGCCCGACTGCCGGAAGGGCCGGGCCGGCCAAAGGCAGGTAGCGCACCCCAAAGGTGCGGCCGCACCTCGGGAGAGGCGGTTCGAGCCCATCTTCGGAGAGGCGGTTTGTTACCTTCAAAAGCTGGTGAAACCGGCGTGGGATAGTCGGTTTGTCGTACATGGAAGGTTTTCCTACGTCGGTTTGGGTGATTTTTAGCACTTAGGTCCCTCCCCCTTATGTATAAATAGACCCCCTCTCTCCCTCTCAAAGAACAACACATTTTACAAGGAGAAACCAGTCCACTTGTGCAAGAGAGTAGAATTAGATCTTCTTCTTCTTCTTACTCGCTTCTTCTATTCTATCTCCTAATTCTAGAGAGTGAGAGAGGGAAAGGCTAGAAAGAAGCTTGGTTCTTTCTACGGAGTTGTCGGTTCACCCTCGGTGTTCATTTGTTCCTAGGAGGACCAGTCTTGGGACTTGTCGGTACCCTTGGAAGCTTGTACCTCTGCAAACTACTTACACTTTTGTAGCTTGATCTTGTGATTATCTTGCAGCTATTTAATTTCCATTGTACATTTCTTAGTTGTTGTAGACATGGGGGATTGGTAGATCGTTTTACGTTAGTTCTTGGTGGAGGGACTCTTTGACCGGGAACCTTGGCCAACATCAAGAACTATGACCAATAGTGCAAAGCGTGGTGTTTGGACTAGCGTTCACCTACCTTTTTGCGGTGCATCCCACGGTTGAGGGGTAGGCGGCTTGGTCGTGACAAGCCTTGTCCGTCCCCTTGAAATCCCTTGACGTTCGGGCTGCGTCGTAGAGCTAATTGCCGGACACTATCCTTTGGGCGTGGCCGGTGCGAAGTGAGTAGACAAAAGACTTTAGAAATCTTTGCACTGGAAAACTTAGCCTATAGATACCTCGCTACTCTTAGAAAACAAACCCTTGCCTTAGGTTGACATAAAAACTGTAAAGCCACCGTACACGACCGTCCCTATGAAAAATACGATACCACAGCACCACCGGGTGAAGTGCTACAACGGTATTTCCGTGCGCTTGCGGATTTCTCGTGATGCGTAAGAAACACCAACAAGCATTTCGGCACCGTTGCCGGGACGGTTGTCGTAGTTATATATTGAACCGAGTCAACCTACGGATTGGTAGTATCCTTTAAACAAAAATACCAAAAAGAGTTCTGTTACTCATGGAGCAACCTACCATCCAAATCATGCGCTCCCCAAGGGCGAGCTCATAGAACCACTCAATCTGCGAAGCCAATCACGCGACTTCCGAGTATGAGCTCCATACGGCTTTATAGCCATGGTTCGGGCCGAGCCTTTTCGGGCTCGAATATGAAAACCCCTATCATCATTTACGGGAGTTTGAGCAGCTCTGCGGGCTGCGACAGTGCGTGCATGACACATGACACGTTGAGGTGGAAGTTGTTTTTGTTCTCTCTCACGAGAGGGCGGCTCAATGGTACGCCCATAACGTAGGGTTGGTAAACGAAGAGTGGGAAGAACTGCTGGCGGATTCGTGTAGCATTCTACCCGATATCCGAATCGCGGCCCTGCGACTAGAGATACTCAACTTCCGACAAATAGAGGGTGAAACGTTAGGTGCAGCCCTGGGACCGGTTTACCACGCTACACGATCAGGCCCGGACACTGCCCATACCAAACCACGTCTTTGCTACAACATTTCGGCTAGGATTGGACACGGCGCCGCCGTTGCTTGATTTAGCTACCGGGGGTCGTTTTCACATAAAACCACAGCGGAAGGAGAAACTCTCCTAAACCGTATTCTTGAGAATACTACTCCGCTAGAACCCATCCGAGTAGAACCCAAGCGTAAACAAGAGGAAGTCTCTTCGCCTTGCCGGAAACGAAACATCTTTAGAGAGACCCTCGCCGAACGGAACCCGAGAGGAGACCGTATGTGCGGATCTCCCGTTCTTCGAGGTTGACCTTCTTGATCAATTCGGTGACACCTCGACGAACAATGGAAGAAACCACCGGTCGGTGGCCTTGAACAACCCCCTGGATAAAACTTTCCTCCGGGAGTCTATTAAGGAGCTAAACGGCTATAATGAGCACGGAATGGTTGAGAGAGGAAGGACCCTCTTTCGAAGAAATTCGGATAAGTGGCCCCTCTACACCAATCCATTGTAGATATCAGGGAAGTCTGGTGGAAGTCATGTATAACCCTACTGTGGGGATAAACATAATGTCCGAAACCTTTGCACAAGCTTGTGTCGAGGAAGCTATTAGGACCCCCACAGCACGGACCTTGCGCATAGCACCACGAACCACCATTGAATGCCGTGAGGTTATACATGAACAAATCCCCGCATAAGGATGTCAAGTTGTCTCCGGACTTTCACGTTTTTGATATCCGAGACTTTGACATCCTAATCGGGCATCCCTTGGAGAAGATTCTTGATCTACCAACATCCGGGGATTTAGATGTCACACTCGGGAAGAAAAAGCTTTCTATCCCAGTTACTCGAGCTAAAAACTTGGTAACAGAACCCTTCCTTGAGTACGACACGCCCGAGGAGGTCATGGGAGTTATGCTATATGAGAACTTAAAATGGACCTTGAAAAAGACGCCCAATTCTTCATTGAAGAAGAGGGCGATTGGGGAACTCATAGAACTTCCCAAAGAGGAAGAGCTAACTTCGGTCTCCAGTTGAGCTTAAGCCCCTACCCCGGGCCTACGCTATGTCTTCCTAAATGGCGATTCACAAGCACCGGTCATCATAGCGACAAGCTTAGTGACCAAGAAACTACCCGACTCATAGCCATTTTAGAGAAACACGGTCGGTCTTCGGGTATTCCCTTCAAGATTTGAAAGGGGGTAAGCCCGACGCGATGCACACATCGCATTCGTATTGACCCGACTCATAGCGTTCACAAGCTAGCAACATTCATAAACCGAAGGTAAGTCAAAAAGGTAGCTTGGGGAGGACTCCTACAAAGGTAACTTCGTATCTCACATTCCATTCGGTTATTTTCTTATCTAATATGAATGATGAGATTTGAAAAAAAAAAAAGAGGGAAGAAGAAAGAGAGAGAGGAGACTTATTCCATTCCATATATATGTGTTGTAGAAATGTTTTAGTTCTACCCTATTGAAATGATGAATAGTTGCTCGTCTTATGTTTTTACGTGCCTAGTTTATAATTCGAATTTCTCTAAAGTTTGGGTTTAGTGGCTAAGTCTAAGAACTCATCCTAAAAAAACCTGATTCATGTGGGTTGCATAGGCTCTATCTAGTATAAGTTGTTGCCAAGTATGATATGGTATAAGTGGATTTGCTATGATTTCGCCCAAAAAGAGAAACTTGACATCCGGGAATCTAATTTGAAAAAAAAGAGAAATGATATGGGCTATGCTAGAAAAAAAAAAAAAAAAAAAAAGAAAAAAGAGATGAAAAATGGACATGTGTCCGAGGGCTTAGTAGAGCCCACATATCCAAAAAAAAAAAGAAAAAAAAAAGAGAGGAAATAAAAGACAAATGTCTAGGGCGAGCAGAGCCCACCTCTTCAAATATATATATATATATATATATATATATATATATATATATATAGCAATAAAGCCCATACTTTCTCAAAAAAAAACAAAATAGAACTTAAATAAATAAATCACGGATGAGAAAGTTGATCAAAAGGATGAATGAAAAGTATTTCTGTTATAACCGTTCTCGTGGCAAACCGCCCAAGGCTTTGAGAAAAGCTAGAAAGCCCCGCTACGATGAAAGGTAATAAAAGGCTGAGCAAAGGCATGCCATTTTATTCAAACTCTAGTAGAAAATCTTATTATAACCACGGCACTTGTGAAACATAATCGGCATAGTAGCAACTCGATCAACAATCAAGTACTTATCGTGCTCGAGGGACGCGCAAAGGGTAAGCTTGGGGGAGTTTGTTGATGGTCACCAACGACATATTTTTAACGTCAACATTCTACCAATAAGGGGGTGAAACTATACCTTACTACGAGACATATACATTTATTATTGACATAATTCCACTTGTAGTGCCAAATAATGTTTTGCGGGATTTATATAAAAACCAAGTGGAAAATACACCAAAAAGGCGCCTCCACGGAAAGCGCATTCACGAGAACATCAAGCCCAAGGGAGAAAATTCCATAAAATATCAATATCCAAGCACAAGCCCAAGAGGTCGAGGCCCGAGTCCAACATGAAATGATAAACGGACCACGGGACATGGGTTTAGTGTTTTGGGCATAACGTTTTCATACGGACTCCGTTTTCGGTGCACGACCCACCGAAAGCGAAGCTAACGGCGAGACGGACGCACACACAAAATTTTAGCCCAAACGGACGAAATATTGGTGCGGGCGCACCAAGTGGTCTTGCGCGCCCCCCCGAGGCCAAATCGGCCCATCTTCGTCCTGGCGGCCCATCTCGACTGAAAAGTCCGGAGGCGGTGTGTGCTTGCCCAAAAGATGGTGCGGAATTAGTACCAAATGGCTTAGCCAAGAGAGGATCCCATGGTGAAGGTCCTATAAATAGATGGGCACTCCCTCCCTTATAACACACACCACACAATGTAGCCTCTCTCTTCTTCTTCTTCTTCTTCTTCTTCTTCTTCTTCTCCCTCTTCTTCTCCCTCTTCTTCTCCCTCTTCTTCTTCTTCTTCTTCTTCTTTTTAGCTTGTCCTTAGGAGGAGTTGGGCAAAGAAATAAAAGAGAGCAAGACATTTTAGAGCTATGCGGTATGAGCAATTTAGAGTTCTTCATTTTGTTCTTGTTCTCTACTTATCAATATAGTCATGTTCTTGAATTAGAGTAAAGTTCTTGTGATATAATCTTGGTTGATGAACTAGTCTATAGTTTTGATATCATGATCTTGTCTTATAGAACTTCGTGCTTAGTATATCATACATACATGTTTTGACCAAAGAGCTAGATCGATATGATGAGTTCTACCTAGAGTTAGCCTTGGTTGATGTCGGGTTGCGGGATTGATAGTCGTTCCTTCGGGGGGCGCTCTAGTAGAAGGACCCCGGGGGACGGGTAAGCCTTGTTAACACGCTAGAGTGATAATCACTAGTGTAGGCGTGGTGTGCGGGCTAGGGGTTGTCTATCTTTGCGGTGCATCCACGGTTGAGGGGGTAAGGCGGCTTTGGTCGTGACAAGCCTTGTCCATCCCTTGAAATCCCCATGTTCGGCTGTGTCGTAGAGCTAATTGCGGACAGCGCCCTTGGGCGTGGGCGGTGCCGAAGTAATTCGGCAGAGACCTTGGCTATCTTGAATTAGAATTTCTAACGAGTTGAACATGTGTGTATCGCTATCTTGACATGACTATCTAGGATATGCCTACTCCGTATTAGATTTATTCTTTTATTCATTCTTTTATCTTTATCCTTGAGATTGGCTCGAGTGTGTGTGTCAAGTTATCCTATTACCTATCTTGTTTTTACCCCTATTATGAGCATTGGTCTATTACACATTCGTGTCATCTTGACCATGTCCGAATTAGAGACTTTTACACCATGCCTTCCTTTGGGAAAAAAATATAAATAACGATACCCGAATACTTTCGGGTGAAATGCTACAATGATAGATCCGTGCGCTTGCGGATAAATATCTTCTTTGGCAAGACCTATCACCGTTGAGCGTTCCTATTCGGATCACCGACATGGTGGTTTTACTTGGGAATGTCGTGACGCATTTTGGCGCCGTTATTAGAGATGGGTTCTAAACACATTTCTAGTGATTGCGCTTAAGAAATGCAACAAGCATTTCGGCGCCGTTCTTGGGAAGGCGTTAGTTAAAGGGATGATCTATTAGGGCATGTTCGATAATATGCATGTGTAGTGATCTTTGTTCATCTTAGGCTTATCTAAAAAAAAAAAATCTTTTTATATATATATATATATATATATATATATAAACTCCTATAAAAAAAATATCCTATAAATAAAAAAGCAAGGATATGTTATCAAGTTAGTATGAACCTTCGGGTATTCTTGTCGCTAACCATTTTAGGTGGAGACTAAGAAGAACAAAGGAGCACGCGATGCTTGAAAACATGGGGCTACATCAAGAAAACTTTTGATGCTCTTGGGCGGAGGAACGCACTCAAAAGGAAACCACGACCTTGCACACTCGACTTTTTTCACGAAAGTACAAGTGTGAGAGGGAGGGACGGTGATAATATCAAGTTCCACGTACAAGGGGATCATAAAAAAATGAAAGAAGTGAAAAAATGAAAAAAAAAAGAGACAAAAAAAGATGAATAAGAGATGAGCCTCCCCTTGCTATAAAAGGAAAAAAGAAAAAAAGAGGGGAGTTGAAAAAAAAGATATATAAAAAAGGGTGTTATTGAAAAAAAAATTGGTTGCTAAAAAAAAAAGAAGGTAAAGGAAAGGAGGAACACCCTCCTTTACACCTTTGTGACCACGAAGGCCCATTGTCCATATACACTACAGTGTGTATCACCTAAGCCTCATGGCACACTTTGAGATGGATCATCAAGCTACCACCGCGGGAGTTTCGATATCTTGCCTTCATGCGTGGTTGGTACACGGAGACACTTTCAGTGCGCAAAGGTAATAATTCACCAATTCTTTTTTACTCATACTTATCTCCATATATATATAAAAAAAAAAATTCATGTTTTGCTATTTCATGGTGGAGATAAAACAAGGTTAGACTTATTTTTGCATCTTTATCTTAGCCTTGTTTGAGTATGAAAAGTTTGGTGAAGCTTTTATGTTCTCCCTTGATAATAAAATCCTAAAATAAAAATCTTTAAAAAAAAAGCTGCTCTTTTGCTCCTTAGGCATATGTTTGAAATTTGGTAATCACAAAGGATGATAAATCCACTCGTAAATCTACCATATACTAACCATGCGGGAAAAGCCAAAAAAAAAAGCACGGGGTAAAACCCGATCCAATGGCTTTGAGCCGGCTTGGGGGAGGACCAAAAACATGGTATTGTGAACCTTTCACTCTCATCTTTTTCGTTACCATGCCAAAAAAAATAAATAAATACATATTATATATATATATATATAAAATGTGTGTTTTATAAAATATTTTATTATTAAAATAAACAAAAAAATTATTACTACATAAAAATCTATAATATTTTCAAAAAAAAATGGGGTATATTTCAAAAAAAAAAAAAAATGGGGTATATTTTTTTAAAAAAAATGTTTTATAAAATTTTTATTATTAAAATTAACAAAAATATTTATTACATAAAATCTATAAAAAAAAATTAAAATTAAACTCTCTGTTCACCTTTCAAAGTCTTCATCTTCATTGGATGAATCTTATTGCTCTTTCATGCGTCCTTTTTCTATATTGGCATGTTTTGGTTTGGAAGATTTGGTTACTCGAGTGATCATACTTCCATAGGTGTTTTGAATTAAGCATGGTGCTTAGGTCAAAAACTCTACCCTAATCAGATTAGACATGGAGTCGAGTTTGATTATTGAATCGGAAGGCTGCGAGTGTAGAATTTGGTCGACCATATGGACTAACCCATGCAGGAATTTATCAACATCATAAGGGTAAGTCCAAGAGATGACAATGGAGATCAGTAGTTGTTTGGTGAACCAAAAAATATAATAATGATAATAATAAAATAAAAATAAATAATAATAATAATAATAATAATAATAATAATAATAATAATAATAAAACCTTTAAAACCCCAAGAATGGTTGTCCCGCTCTTCCAAGATGAAGGACCGAAGCGGCGGAGGAGGGGTGAATGGGAGCCTCAAATTTCTTTTCAATTTAGGGTCATCGGCTCAACCCCCAACCTCAAAAGCGAACTCAAGAAGATATGAGTGATACACGTGCTAGCGGTAGCAAGATATCACACGCATAAAGTGATAGGCTCAAAGATTCCAACGCAACAACCGAATACAAATCGGAGCACAAAGCGGGCAAGCTACGAACAAAAGAACAAGTCGGAAAACTTGGCCTAGCAAAAGAACAAGCTGCTGCCGAAGAATTGAAATTCTCTCAAATGCAAACACTGACAGAATATGAATGTAAGCTAACAATCCTTGCTGGACAGCATGCAAGCAGGAGCACTAAACCTGCAGACAAGAAGCACGACTAGAAAGCACCAAACTTTGCACTACGTGAATGTTACTCTAATCACAATGAAATAATTTATTGTTCCAATGATAATCTCATGATTGCTAGAATAAATACTTCACGGGTGAAAGAGAATGGAATTACGTATTTCACTTGACTTGCTTTTCTCACCAATCAACGTACCTGATGCTGGCTATGCATCTCAAGAAAAACTGCAGACAGGGAACAAATTCACGGACAGCTGCTGCAGACTATCGGTGGTACTCAGTGCTGGACAGCAGCGCCCCTGGACAACAGCGCCCCTGATGAGACCGGCTCTCTGACGATGAACACCTGCAACTCGACCAAAGACACAAATCGACCGAGCACAGATGAACTGACGAATAAAATATTCACGATTCAGACAAGCGCTGCAGCTGAGACATCCCTTTAATCGATCTCCATGGGAAAAGCTCACGAACACAAATCTGACGCAATAACAAGATAAGAATCAGCGACAGCAAATCGGACTGGAGAAAATTGGACACCGCTCGGCGCCAGGCGGTGCTAGGTGCACGACCCCAAAAATAATGGGCATGGTCCGCAGATCAACTCTAGCACGCACGCGCAAGGAATAGAAAAACGCCCGATCCAAGAATCAAACAAATCCAATCAAATATACCATGATTTAATCCCTAAATTTACACGAGAATTCACCAGAGAATTGAAACCGAATCATGGCTCTCGAACCCAACTTGAAATTCAAGAATTTCAGATCACAGACAAGAACGAAAATTGGGGAGAAAGACTAGATCACGTTGAAACAAAATCACAGCTCCGATTCAAAAATCCCAGAGGGCATGAGGCGGATTAGGGCCACCTCTTCCCACACAAAACATCTTAGAATTATACAATCATCATTTCAGTTGTGGATCTCTCTCTCAAGAACACTACGGAAGGGAAAAAAAAAAACTACGGCAAAAATAAAATCGCGAATGAGATAGGTGCGGAGTTTGGGACTCCCTCTACCTATTTAATAGGTTTATTTCACTCCTAATTTTACCCCTAAGTCTAATTAGAGCCAAACCTAAGATAACCATAGGTGATATGGTCCGACTCTGCATGCAGTTTAATTCGGCGGCCACCGCGCCTTCTCACCCGGTAGCCGGCTTCAACGCAAACTCCCGGTGCCGCCACGTGTCGTCCTTCCGCCATCGGAACCTCGATGGTTTTGAGGCAAAACCACCAAACCGTCTCGACACATGTCACCGCCGTCTTCGACCGCCCGGGCGCCAAGTCTTCAGCCTCCCGCTTGACATGCACGTCCGTCGACTTGACCCGATCGACATGGTCACTCCATGCGTCCCTCACACTTGTCGATGTCCCAAGTGTCAGCCACCACGGCTGGCCACCCGGCGCTTCGGTCCCTCGATCCAAGCCTCCGTCCGCCCTTCACCCCTCGGGTCTATCGGCGCGGCACGTCCTCCTTGATCTTCACCTCGCCGTTGACCACCGTCTCGAGCTCAACACCCGCACAACACAAGCCAAGAAACAACGTCTTCCGACACACCGCATGTGCGGGTGAAGATAACCGAGGTAGAAAGAAAGTGAAAATAAAATAAAAATGTAGAGAGTTGACAATGACTCATCACAAAATCTAAACACAAATGGTTATGATCAACCATGTGTTCGCAATCTCCCCTTGATGAGTGCATTGTCAACACCAACACAAAGACGAGAAGAGGGAGGAAGAAGAACTCACCCAAATGACCAAAAGCCAAAGAAAAGCATTACAGGGTCATTTGTGATGAGCAAAGACAAGAGCAAAGCTAGACCCTCAAGACAGAGGCAAAAGGCTCGACACATCTAGCAACTCCCCTGAAAAGATGCATTCTCTCAAATGCCAAATGCATGCACACTTAGTGTCTTTGTGGACACTTTCTCCCCCTTGTTGGCATATGCACTTGTCAAGTTCATTTAAGTTAACCCATGATTGTAAAACTCCCCCTTGAAACATGCTATGAATGCACAAATTTTACAATGCAAGAGCTTCAGGATTATAGCAAGTCAAATGAGAAGATGCTCTAAGTAGTATCATGTCAACAAAGCACAAGTGCTAGCAAATGCCCAAACCGATCAGATGATATAAAATATGGCAATGAAGCAATTTTGATCAAGTTTTAATAATTTCTAAGAAAAGTGTTCACCACTGAAATAAGCACATAGCACATATAAGCGGAAGATCAATCAAGTGCTAAGACATGTACACGGGTGAACTACCCCAAACAAAAGTTCACACATCATGCAAAGATTTACCCAAATTATGATTTCATCATTTTTAGATATTCATCGGAGTTTGCGGCGTGTTTCAAAAATTTGGGCAAAACATGTGTGTGCGAGAGGTTATCCACAACTGTCGGTCTTACTAATCAACCATGTCAAGCCTATCTTTGTGAGCAATGAGAAGCTTAAGACATGATCCGGATCAACCACAACATAGTCCAAGTTCATTTCAAAGTGCAATGAAGAGCAGTCTCAAACTATGAAGTGGGACGATTATGGACCCATCTCGATCTTTTCAATCACATAGCTTAGAGTGCAGATTTTAAACATATAATTAAGTATCAATGGTCATCTAAGCAAGTGTATAACTCGGTGAATGAGACATAGCTACCTAGCATACACATTATAGCAAAAAGGATCTCACACATCCTACACATGCTAGGAGCCATCTCAAACGGTGAACCATTTTCAAGTTTCATCAATTTAGAGTCAAGTTCACATTTAGTAAATAGCTTAGCTCATAACATATAGCAAATGATCAATAGGAGCTTAAGCTACAAGCACTATCATGTATAAATCATACTATCTAGAGCATAGTCTCATTTTAATCAATATAATCTAGAAGCTCAATATGATCTATTATACATGATGAGATGATATGCAATATGATAAAAGATGATGCAAAAAGTAAAAGTAAACCTAAAGCTAGAGCTATACATCAACTACAAAACTACCCCTCGAGAAAGGATAGCAAACTCCCAACTCACCACGGATTTGAACAAAACGGACTTGGTCAAGTGGTTTTGTGAAAATGTCCATAAGCGATGCTCGTGTAAACATCTTAGAACATCTATGTCCCCTTTCTCTGGTGATCTCTCAAGAAGTGGTACCTAACTTCTATGTGCTTGGTCTTGGAGTGAAGAACAGGGTTCTTGGCTACACTCACAGCTCCCATGCTATCACACATCAAAGGTACATGAGAAAAGCTCAGCCCAAAGTCTCTCAAAGTGGCAACCATCCACAACAGCTGGGAACAACAAGCGGCAGCAGCGACATACTCCGCCTCAACAGTCGACTGAGCGACACCAGACTGTTTACGAGAAGACCAAGACACTAGTGAAGTACCAAGAAACTGACAAGTACCAGAGGTAGACTTCCTATACATACGATCACCGGCATAATCGGCATCTGAATAACCAATCAGAGAGAGAGTAGAAGAAGCCGAAAGTACCAAAGGCCAAACTCGGGGAGTGAATTGCAAGTACCGAAAAATCCTCTTCACAACACGAAAGTGAGAAGTGCGCGAAGAGCGCGTGCGAGGCCGGCGACGCTTAACCGGATGTCGGGTCGTGTCGCCGTCAGGTACAACAGCGAGCCAATCATGCTTCTGAATTCCCTTTGATCCACAGCTTCTCCGTCCTTGTCCTCGTCCGGGGCCGTCATTGTTGACATGGGTGTTGGAAGAGGCTTGGCCTCACCCATGCGAAACTTGCGGATTATATCCTTCGTGTTCTTGCCTTGGTGTACAAAGGTCCCATCCTTGGTTTGCTTGATTTGAAGCCCAAGGAAGTAGGTCAACTCGCCCATCATGCTCATCTCAAATTCCCTGCTCATAATCTCTGCAAAACTAGACACCAAAGCATGTGAAGAGCCACCAAAGATGATATCATCCACGTAAAACGGACTAGGAGAGTGTCATTGCCTTTCCTAAGCAGGAACAAGGTCTTGTCTACTGTCCCCATCACAAACCCCTTAGCTAAGAGAAAGGTCTTCAACCGCTCATACCACGCTCTGGGGCTTGTTTCAACCCATACAAGGCTTTGCTTAACTTGTACACATAGTCGGGATGTTTGGGACTCACAAACCCAGGAGGCTGCCTCACATACACTTCCTCCTCAATGTACCCATTTAGGAAAGCACTCTTGACATCCATTTGGAAGAGCTTAAAACCCTTTGAGGCTGCAAAAGCGAGCAAAATCCTAATGGCTTCTATGCGGGCAAACGAGGAGCAAAGGTTTCTTCATAGTCTATTCCCTCTTTACGTGAGAACCCACGGGCAACAAATCTGGCTTTGTTTCTCACAACCACACCATCCTCACTCTGTTTGTTCTTGAAAACCCACTTGGTTCCTATCGGATGACACTCAGAGGGAGGTGGAACTAAGACCCAGAACTTGGTTCCTTTCAAAGTTTTTGCGGCTCCTCATGCATGGCATTGACCCAATCCGAATCGGATAAAGCAGTGTCAACATCTTTGGGCTCAAGAGTGGAAACAAAAGCAGAATGAGCAAAATGACACATGGCATAAGATTTGGAACGAGTTACCCTTTGGTTGAGCTCACCGATCATGGTGTGAGGTGGATGGCGGTCCCTGAATGTATCGAGGTGCCTCCCTAGTAGAAGTCGCCTCCCCCTCACCGGCACCTAGAGCATCCTCAGGTGAAATCGGTGTAGGCTGAGGAAGCGGTTCGACAGGTCCCCAAGAAGTGGAAGTAGAAGGATCGGGGCCACCAGTCGTGAAGGTCGTCGTAGGCTCAAGTGGGGCAGCCATAGGAGGTGGCTCAGGAGCACCCCAATCTGCATCTTCCTGCTCCTCCACAAAAATGCTATCACCAAGCAGCTGCTCTGCACACTCAAGGACAGGGGTTGTACAGGGCATAGTCTCATCGAAAGTAACTTCACAGGTTTCCATGACTCGGTTAGTTTCAAGATTAAGAACACGATAAGCATGTGAATGAGATGCATAACCAAGAAATATACCGTCAGAGGACCTGGACTCAAACTTGTCCAACTTACCCTTCTTGAGAATGAAACACTTGCATCCAAACACTCTGAAGTGATTTACCTTGGGCATTCGTCCAAACCGTAGTTCATAAGATGTCTTTTTTGTAAAAGCACGGAGAAAAATGCGGTTGGAAACATGACAAGCAGTGTTGATCGCCTCAGCCCAATATCGCCTAGGAGTCTTATGCTCATCAAGCATTGTCCTGGCCATTTCGACAAGGGTCCGATTCTTGCGTTCAACAATGCCATTTTGCTGAGGGACATGGGGTGAAGAGAACTGATGCTCAAGGCCCAAAGAAGTGCAAAAGGTTTCAAAATGAGTGTTCTTAAATTGGTGCCATTGTCTTTGCGGATCGCTCTCATGACATTTTTGCGAAACTCATTTTGCAACCTAAGAATTAAACCCGAGCATGAGAAAACGCCTCATCCTTACTCTTCATGAAAAACACCCAAGAATATCTCGAGAAATCATCCACAATCACAAGAACATACCACTTTCCACCCTCAGACCTCACCCTAGCCGGACCAACTGTGTCCATATGCAAAAGCTCACCGGGTTCCTTGGTCATGATTTGATTCACAGGAGGGTGAGAGGCAGCAACCATTTTCCCATGACGACAAGGATGGCAAACCAAGTCCTTTTCAAATTTTAACTTGGGCAATCCTTGGATAAGGTCAAGTGAGCTCAATCTTGCAAGCAAGTCAAAGCTCAAATGACCAAGTCTCCTATGCCACTTCCAAAGCTCAGAGGAAGAACCAGCCACCAAACAGCGAGAAGAGCCGAAAGAGCGAGAAAAATCAGCTCGAAAGACATTACCAAAAGGAACAATCCAACACACAAGATCTTTGTGAGAATCAAGAATTCGAGAGCAACCGGGTTTAAAACTCACTTCAAAGCCATCTCTAAGGAATTGCGAAACCGAGAGCAAATTGAAATGCAAATTCGAAACCAAAGCAACATCCTTGAGGACAAAATTTTCATTGAGACAAATAGATCCACAGCGAAACAATTTTACCTTTTTTGTTGTCCCCAAAGGTGATGTACTCTTTGTTCCTCACGGGGTTGAGGCTGGAGAACCATTTGGAATTTCCGGTCATGTGGAGTGAACATCCAGAATCAACAAGCCACGTGTTCTCCAATCCTACTACCTGCATTAATAGAAAGACATGGGGTGAGCAAACGGCACAACACTGGGGTTAGTCATATGCGAAGGATACCAGTGTTGGCTTATTTGCCCTTGAAAAGTGTTAGGAAAAACACCAAACATGTCATGTCCCATGGGAGAGAAGCGATCACCACGGAAGGGAAAACATGGTCCGCTAGAGCTGTGAGACTGAAAACCACTACCTCGTGGTCTAGCAACATGAGGCCTAGTACCCTGAGGCATTGCACCTCTACGCCTAGCATTGTGCCTCTGAATAGGCGGCATATGTACTCCATGAGGTGGATGATACATGTTCTGGTTGTTCAACTCATACTCCCGCCTCTCATCTCTCTTCCTCCTAAAGCAAAACTCAGCAAGATGACCATCCCTCTCACAATATTCACAGTGATACCTCACCTCTCTCTTGGGTGGTTGTTGGCTCATTCTCTTTTGGGATTGGTTCACTTCTGGTGGTGGCCTAGCTTTGGGAAGGGGTTCCTTAGAGATGTTTGGGAGAGTATCAAGTGAGTTCCTGAGATGGTTAGGTTTTGGAATCCACACTTGTTTTTGAGGTGGAGCTTTGGGAGGTTCTTCAAACACTCCATTTTTCACAGTAGGCTCAGTGGATTTAGGTGAGGTGATTTTGATTAGCTTAGGAGTAGTAGAAGGTTTCTCACTTGGGTTCAAACCACTATGCTGACCAACCTTGCCATACAAGTTTTCACCCTTCCCACCTATAGCAAAGCCTAAACCCGATGTGTCAGTTCCTCTCTTGAACTGACTCATCATCATGCCCAACTGTGGCTCTCCACTAGACACCCAGCTCAAGACAGACCGGAGATGTGTGTTGTCCTCCTCGGTCTTTAACTTGTCACGCCTACAAGCCTCAATCTCCAACTCTAAAGCCTCACAACAAGCGCACCTAGTAACCATGTTATCTAAACTGGCCTTCTCTAGTAAAGAGATTCTAGCATCCTTCTCCGCCAGCTCGGATCGCAAGCCCGAGCAGGACTTGCAAGCACCCAACAACATAGGCCTAGCCTTCAACTCAACATGCTCATCTAGCAACGCAGAATATTTAGATTGCAAAGACATAATGCTAGACATATGCATGGCACAAGCGTCACATTCAGGCTCATCGAGATAAAAGCAACAGGCTTCCTAGCCAACTCTAACTCACTCAAGGCCATCTCCAACTTCTCTCTATACTCCTTCCTCTCCCTAACAGCACGCTTAAGCAATTTATCTTGAGCAACTAAAGCATCATTCACAGACTCAAGTTCAGCAGAGAGGGAATCGATTGTGGGAGATACCTCAGAAGAAGAAGAGTCGTTGTTGGCCTCGCCCTTGCCATCTTGTGCCTCATCTCCAAATGCCATGGTGCAAAAGCCGCCGTGTGCGGAGCTGGCATAGAAGCACAGCCCGTTCATCTTGTCCTCGATGTTCTCCTCGGACTCGTCGCTCGAGGAAGACTGATCGTCGTCGGTGGCGTTCTCGAGGTCGCTGAGTGAGGCAAGGAAGGCACGTTCATGCGCCTTGTTCCGCTTGAGGAACTTCCTCTTGATAGCCTCCTTGTTGAAACTGCTCTTGGACTTGTGCTTGGAGGATGAAGCGTGCTTGTGCTTGTGCTTCTCGAAGCTTGGCTTGTCGGAGGTGTACTTGTCATTGAAGCGCTTGTTCTTCTTCGGACAATTGGCGATGAAGTGGTCGGGATCACCACATCCAAAGCACCCTTCCGCCGGTCCACCACCACCACGTCGGCGGTTGAGCCGATTGTTGTGGATCCGAGAGAAAGCGGCTAATCACAAGCGCCCGGCTCGTCGTCTCAAGCACCTCAATTGTTCTCTGTCACACTCACAAGAGAAGACAAAGCAAAGCTAGGTTGTGATGCATTAGTAAAAGAACTAGAGCTTCCTTTGCTTGGGACACAAGAGTCAAAAAGAAGAAGCGGTGGGATTTTTGAGCTTAGCTTGAATTTGATTATCGATTTCACTTTCGATTTTAGTTTGCTAAATAGCTCATCCACCGTCAAAGTGTCCAAAGTGGGAGATTCAAGAATCGCATTCACTTTTACATCCCAAACCTTCCGATCAAGAGCATAAAGAAGTTTGATTGCTCTCTCATGATCATCATAAGGTATCACGAGGCTTGTTTGCCCGCATCTTGTTGATGATAGTTTGGAAAGCGAGCAAACAAAGAATCAATCGACTTCGCCATCAAGCTGAACAAAATTCTCATACTCTCGCATGCGTCTCAAAGAGTCTATTTTTCACTTGAGGGGTTCCCTCGTGATAGTTTTGCAACCTCACCCGGATCTCTCGGCGGTAGCACAATCCGAGACACGCTCAAACTCAGTATCTTTCAAACTCGAGAAAAGAACACTGCGAGCCCGACTATTGGCATTGTGTTGGTCAATTTGTTCCTGGCCAACACGAGCTGCAAGAACAACATAGTTGGCATCCTCAATGATTTCCCAAACACGTGAATCTATTCCCATAAGATGTGCTTGCATCTTGATTTTCCAATAGGGATAGTTCGTTCCATCGAATTCGGCGGTTTGCCCCGAAGTGGCCAAAACGCGATGATCCATGTCGCCTTACTGCGGATCACGGACCGATTAAGGTGAAGTGATCCTTAACCGGCTCGATACCAATTGAAGGACGAAGCGGGCGTCGGAGGGGGTTGAATGGGAGCCTCAAATTTCTTTTCAATTTAGGGTCATCGGCTCAACCCCCAACCTCAAAAGCGAACTCAAGAAGATATGAGTGATACACGTGCTAAGCGGTAGCAAGATATCACACGCAAAGTGATAGGCTCAAAGATTCCAACGCAACAACCGGAATACAAATCGAGCACAAACGGGCAAGCTACGAACAAAAGAACAAGTCGGAAAACTTGGCCTAGCAAAAGAACAAGCTGCTGCCGAAGAATTGAAATTCTCTCGAATGCAAACACTGACAGAATATGAATGTAAGCTAACAATCCTTGCTGGACAGCATGCAAGCAGGAGCACTAAACCTGCAGACAAGAAGCACGACTAGAAAGCACCAAACTTTGCACTACGTGAATGTTACTCTAATCACAATGAAATAATTTATTGTTCCAATGATAATCTCATGATTGCTAGAATAAATACTTCACGGGTGAAAGAGAATGGAATTACGTATTTCACTTGACTTGCTTTTCTCACCAATCAACGTACCTGATGCTGGCTATGCATCTCAAGAAAAACTGCAGACAGGGAACAAATTCACGGACAGCTGCTGCAGACTATCGGTGGTACTCGGTGCTGGACAGCAGCGCCCTGGACAACAGCGCCCCTGATGAGACCGGCTCTCTGACGATGAACACCTGCAACTCGACCAAAGACACAAATCGACCGAGCACAGATGAACTGACGAATAAAATATTCACGATTCAGACAAGCGCTGCAGCTGAGACATCCCTTTAATCGATCTCCATGGGAAAAGCTCACGAACACAAATCTGACGCAATAACAAGATAAGAATCAGCGACAGCAAATCGGACTGGAGAAAATTGGACACCGCTCGGCGCCAGGCGGTGCTAGGTGCACGACCCCAAAATAATGGGCATGGTCCGCAGATCAACTCTAGCACGCAGGCGCAAGGAATAGAAAAACGCCCGATCCAAGAATCAAACAAATCCAATCAAATATACCATGATTTAATCCCTAAATTTACACGAGAATTCACCAGAGAATTGAAACCGAATCATGGCTCTCGAACCCAACTTGAAATTCAAGAATTTCAGATCACAGACAAGAACGAAAATTGGGGAGAAAGACTAGATCACGTTGAAACAAGATCACAGCTCCGATTCAAAAATCCCAGAGAGGGCATGAGGCGGATTAGGGCCACCTCTTCCCACACAAAACATCTTAGAATTATACAATCATCAATTTCAGTTGTGGATCTCTCTCTCAAGAACACTACGGAAAGGAGAAAAAAAAAAACTACGGCAAAAATAAAATCGCGAATGAGATAGGTGCCGGAGTTTGGGACTCCCTCTACCTATTTAATAGGTTTATTTCACTCCTAATTTTACCCCTAAGTCTAATTAGAGCCAAACCTAAGATAACCATAGGTGATATGGTCCGACTCGCATGCAGTTTAATTCGGCGGCCACGCGCCTTCTCACCGGTAGCCGGCTTCAACGCAAACTCCCGGTGCCGCCACGTGTCGTCCTTCCGCCATCGGAACCTCGATGGTTTTGAGGCAAAACCACCAAACCGTCTCAACACATGTCACCGCCGTCTTCGACCGCCCGGGCGCCAAGTCTTCAGCCTCCCGCCGACATGCACGTCCGTCGACTTGACCCGATCGACATGGTCACTCCATGCGTCCTCACACTTGTCGATGTCCCAAGTGTCGGCCACCACGGCTGGCCACCCGACGCCGGTCCCTCGATCCAAGCCTCACGTCCGCCCTTCACCCTCCGGGTCTATCGACGCGGCACGTCCTCCTTGATCTTCACCTCGCCGTTGACCACCGTCTCGAGCTCAACACCTGCACAACACAAGCCAAGAAACAACGTCTTCCGACACACCGCATGTGCGGGTGAAGATAACCGAGGTAGAAAGAAAGTGAAAATAAAATAAAAATGTTGAGAGTTGACAATGACTCATCACAAAATCTAAACACAAATGGTTATGATCATCACAAGACAAGCTTGGGGGAGTCTCTGGCACACTCAAAAGATGATGTTGATCAAAGATCCAATCATAGCGTTCACAAGCTAGCAACATTCATAAACCGAAGGTAAGTCAAAAGCTAGCTTGGGGGAGGACTCCTACAAAGGTAACTCGTATCTCACATTCCATTCGGTTATTTTCTTATCTTATATGAATGATGAGATTTGAAAAAAAAAAAAAAGAGGGGAAGAAGAAAGAGAGAGAGGAGACTTATTCCATTCCATATATATGTGTTGTAGAAATGTTTTAGTTCTACCCCTATTGAAATGATAAATAGTTGCTACGTCTTATGTTTTGCACGTGCCTAGTTTATAATTCGAATTTCTCTAAAGTTTGGGTTTAGTGGCTAAGTCTAAGAACTCATCCTAAAAAAAAAACCTGATTCATGTGGGTTGCATAGGCTCTATCTAGTCTAAGTTGTTGCCAAGTATGATATGGTATAAATGGATTTGCTATGATTTCGTCCAAGAAGAGAAACTTGACATCCGGCAATCTAATTTGAAAAAAAAAAGAAATGATATGGGCTATGCTAGAAAAAAAAAAAAAAAAAAGAAAAAGAGATGAAAAATGGACATGTGTCCGAGGGCGAGTAGAGCCCACATCTCAAAAAAAAAAAAAAAAAAAGGAAATAAAAGACAAAAGTCTAGGGCTGACGAGCCCACCTCTTCAAAAAAAAAAATATATATATATAGCAATAAAGCCCATACTTTTCTCGGAAAAAAAAACAAAATAGAACTTAAATAAATAAATCTGGATGAGAAAGTTGATCAAAAGGATGAATGAAAAGTATTTCTGTTATAACCGTTCTCACGGCAACCGCCCAAGGCTTTGAGAAAAGCTAGAAAGCCCCGCTACGATGAAAGGTAATAAAGGGTGAGCAAAGGCATGCCATTTTATTCAAACTCTAGTAGAAAATCTTATTATAACCTTGGCACTTGTGAAACATAATCGGCATAGTAGCAACTCGATCAACAACCAAGTACTTATCTTTGCTCGAGGGCGCGCAAAGGGCAAAACAGGGGAGTTTGTTGGCGGTCACCAACGACATATTTTTAACGTCAACATTCTACCAATAAGGGGTGAAACTATACCTTACTATAGACATATACATTTATTATTGACATAATTCCACTTGTAGTGCCAAATAATGTTTTGCGAGGATTTATATAGAAACCAAGTGGAAAATGCACCAAAAGGCGCCTCCACGGAAAGCGCATTCACGAGAACATCAAGCCCAAAGGGAGAAAAGTCCATAAAATATCAATATCCAAGCACAAGCCCAAGAGGTCGAGGCGAGTCCAACATGAAATGATAAACGGACCGCGAGGACATGGGTTTAGTGTTTTGGGCATAACTTTTTCATATCAACTCCGTTTTCGATTGCGCGACCTACCGAAACGAAGCTAACGGCGAGACGGACGCACACACAAAATTTCAGCCCAAACGGACGAAATATTGGTGCGGGCGCACCAAGTGTGTAGCGCGCACCCTCCGGAGGCCAAATCGGCCCATCTTCGATCTGGCGGCCCATCTCGACCTGAAAAGTTTGGAGGCAGTGTGTGCTTGCCCAAAAGATGGTGCGGAATTAGTATCAAATGGCTTAGCCAAGAGAGGATCCCATGGTGAAGGTCCTATAAATAGATGGGCACTCCCTCCCTTGTAACACACACCACACAATGTAGCCTCTCTCTTCTTCTTCTTCTTCTTCTTCTTGTTCTTCTTCTTCTTCTCCCTCCTCCTCCTCTTCTTCTTCTTCTTTTTAGTTTGTACTTAGGAGGAGTTGGGCAAAGAAATAAAAGAGAGCAAGACATTTTGGAGCTATGCGGTATGAGCAATTTAGAGTTCTTCATTTTGTTCTTGTTCTCTACTTATCAATATAGTCATGTTCTTGAATTAGAGTAAAGTTCTTGTGATATAATCTTGGTTGATGAACTAGTCTATAGTTTTGATATCATGATCTTGTCTTATAGAAACCGTGCTTAGTCTATCATACATACATGTTTAGACCAAAGAGCAAGATCGATATGATGAGTTCTACCTAGAGTTAGCCTTGGTTGATGTCGGGTTTGCGGGATTGATAGTCGTTCCTTCGGGGGGCGCTCTAGTAGAAGGACCCGGGGGACGGGTAAGCCTTGTTAACACGCTAGAGTGATAATCACTAGTGTAGGCGTGGTGTATGCGGGCTAGGGTTGCCTATCTTTTTTTGCGGTGCATCCCACGGTTGAGGGGTAGGCGGCTTGGTCGTGACAAGCCTTGTCCGTCCCTTGAAATCCCCCCACGTTAAATTTTGTGTCGTAGAGCTAATTGCTTGGGACCGTCCTTTGGGCGTGGCTGGTGCCCGTAATTGGGCAGAGACCTTGGCTATCTTGAATTAGAATCTCTAACGAGTTGAACATGTGTGTATATGCTATCTTGACATGACTATCTAGGATATGCCTACTACGTATTAGATTTTATTCTTTTATTCATTCTTTTATCTTTATCCTTGAGATTGGCTCGAGTGTGTGTGTCAAGTTATCCTATTACCTATCTTGTTTTTACCCCTATTATGAGCATTGGTCTATTACACATTCGTGTCATCTTGACCATGTCGAATTAGAGACTTTTACACCATGCCTTCCTTTGGGAAAAATATAAATAACGATACCACTGAATACTTCCGGGTGAAATGCTACAATGATAGATCCGTGCGCTGCGGATAAATATCTTCTTTGGCAAGATCTATCACCGTTGGCGTTCCTATTCGGATCACCGACATGGTGGTTTTACTCGGGAATGTCGTGGCGCATTTGGCGCCGTTATTAGAGATGGGTTCTAAACCTTGTTTCTAGTGATTGCGCTTAAGAAATGCAACAATGACTTCATCGGAAGAGAAACTCAACATCAGGGGGAATCTATCCTTTGAAAAAGAAAAATGTCTTGGGCTATGAGATGAAAAATGGACAAGTGTCCAGGGCGAGTAGAACCCACATCTCTAAAAAAAGAGAAAATGAGATGAAAAATCGGCAAGTGTCCAAGGGCGAGTAGAGCCCACATCTCTAAAAAAAAAGAGAAAAAGAAAAGAGAGGAAATAAAAGATAAAAGTCTAGGGCGCGGCGAGCCCAGCTCTCCAAAAAAATAAAATAAATATATATATATATTTTTATAGCAATAAAGCCCATGCTTTCTCGAGAAAAATAAAATTTTATCTAAATAAAACCCAGGATAAAAAATTTGATCAATTGGATGAATGATAAGCATTTTACATTTATAACCATTCTATCGGCAACCACCCAAGGCTTGGAGAAAAGCTAAAAAAGCCCCGCTACGATGAAAGGTAATAAAGGGGGGGGAAAATGCTCACAAGGCGGGTAAGGCTTGGAATAATATGTATGCAAGCTTACATCTTGGAGATAAAACCACTTTAGTCCCTGTGCCTTCACTTTCGAGGGCGAGTAAAAGGGCTAAGTGTGGGGGAGTTTGTTGCCGGTAACCAACGATAATTTAAATACCATCAACACAACACCAAAACTACCTAGAAATAGGGATTTCAACTAACATATTCCAAAGTTTTGGTGTTTATTTGGACTTGCGGTACAAACTCATGGATGATCACTTTGGGCCAAAAAAGACAAAGAAAAAGAAATAAAATCAATAAATAGAAAAAGGCCCAAAGGAGCAAATGGCAAGCCCAAACATAAATCGCAACAAAACGCCGAAACCGTGTCGTGCCGCGGGCTACCACACAACTTTTTTGAGCAAAGGGAAGCCCGACTGCCGAAGCCGGGCGGGCCGGCCTGGCCGGGTCTTGTAGCGCCCCAAAGTGCGGCCGCACCACCTGGCAGAGGCGCTTCGAGCCCATCTTCGAGAGGCGGTTTGTTACCTTCCAAAGCGGTGAAACCGGCGTGGGATAGTCGGTTTGTCGTACATGGAAGGTTTTCCTTGGTCGGTTTGGGTGATTTTTAGCACTTAGGTCCCTCCCCTTATGTATAAATAGAACCCTCTCTCCCTCTCAAAGAACAACACATTTTACAAGGAGAAACCAGTCCACTTGTGCAAGAGAGTAGAATTAGATCTTCTTCTTCTTCTACTTCTTCTATTCTATCTCCCAATTCTAGAGAGTGAGAGAGGGAAAGGCTAGAAAGAAGCTTGGTTCTTTCTACCTAGAGTTGTCGGTTAAGCCCTCGGTGTTCCAATTGTTCCTAGGAGGGCGGAGTGCGGACTTGTCGGTACGCCCGGCTTGTACCTCTGCAAACTACTTACACTTTGGTAGCGTTTTTGTGATTATCTTGCAGACTATTTAATTTCCATCGTACATTTCTTAGCTACATTTGTAGACTTGCGAGGATTGGAGATCGTTTACGTTAGTTCTTGGTGGAGGGACTCTTTGACCGGGAACCTTGGCCAACATCAAGAACTGTGACCAATAGTGCAAGCGTGGTGTTTGGACTAGCGTTCACCTACCTTTTGCGGTGCATCCCACGGTTGAGGGGTAGGCGGCTTGGTCGTGACAAGCCTTGTCCGCCCTTTGAAATCCCCCCACGTTCGGGGCTGTGTCGTAGAGCTAATTGCGGACTCTACCCATTTGGGAGCGGGCCGGTGCCCGAAGTGAGTAGACAATGGACTTTAGGAATCCTTTGCACGGAAAACTTAGCCTATAGATACCTCGCTACTCGTAGAAAACAAACCCTTGCCTTAGGTTGACATAGACTAGAAAAGCCCAGGTGCGTGACCGTCCCTGTGAAAAATACGATACCACAGCTTACCACCGGGTGAAGTGCTACAACGGTATTTCCGTGCGCTTGCGGATTTCTACGTGTGCGTAAGAAACACCAACACATGCGCGTACAAAAAATATACGAATATTTTTATGAGCACAACAAATAGTTCTCCTTGACCATAAAAGTCGTAGGAATACAATGTGTGCTTGTGAAAATATTTATAAATATAGGATATAGGTCACGCATGAAATGATAGGGACGGGGAAAGCGTGTGTGCGCATATATTTATATTTAAACAAGTACAATTGAATAGATGTTCCTATAAATAAAAGTCATGGGAATGTCTATGAGTACTTGTGCAAATATTTACAATTACACACGTGAAATAATAAGGGCATGGAGTAAAGAAAAGAGAAAGAAAGAAAGGAGAAAATGAGAAAGGAAAGAAAAATGGAAATCCGGCCTCGGGCTCATTTCCCTTCCCTTCCTCCAATCCGGCCCAAAGACCGGCCCTTCCCTTCTTTTCCTCCTTTCCCGCGACACGCGAACAGGCCGCCCGGAAGCACAAACCCCAGCCCGAGGACGCGAGCCCGATCCACCTCCTCATCACTCCCGCGCCGACAGTGGGACCGGAGCCGCCGCCTCCATCCCCCTACCTCCCACCGCCGCGACGCCGTGTCCGCATCGGACCCGCTCCTCGGGAGCGTGGACGGACGCACAAAGGCGACCAACCGCCCCATCGAGACGCCCCGCCGCGCCACCGCCCCTCGCACCGATGACGAGAGGAACATGACAGAGACTCGACCTCCTTCTTCCCCAACGCCACGCCGACCGCGCCCATTCGAGCCGGCGCTGGCGAAGACGAGGGCACAAAGAACCCCACTATCCGCCGCGCCAACTCGGATGGATCCACCACTGCGGATCGCTCAACGCACACGCTACGACCGACGGGCCACATCGCTTACGGCGGCGACCACCGCTGCTGTGGACGACGTGACCCGACGAGCCAAGCGAGCTGCAACAGGAACACGAGCGCAGCGCCAAAGACGGTTTCGCCGCGCCCAGCCGAGGTCCGCGCACGTGAATCGCCTAGGAAAAGATCACGAGCACGAGAGAAAGATCTCACCGGCGGACACCCGTGGCCGCGGCTATAAATACCGGTGCCGGGGTGCCATCCGACCTCGCACCACCTCCACGAGCTCCGCCAAGGTCCGAACACGCGGTGCTCTCCTTCCCGTCCTCCCTCCTTCTCTCCTCACGGTGCTAGCTCGAGTGCCCCCAAATCGGGAGTTTCCGTCGCCGACTAGGTCTCATCGTCGTCATCGATTTAGTCACCGGGGAGGTTAAATTGGTGAGTCCACTGCGTGTCCCGTAGTCTCCTCTTTTGTTTGCCCTCTATTTCCCTCCCTATTGTGCAACACAGCACCCGCTGCAGCCAGCGATGCCGCCCGCCGCGAGCCGCCACCGTGGGAAACGGCCATCTCCGTCGCCCTAACTACCGCCAATGGAACCCGGGACGGACGCGGGGATCGAGAGGAGCCCCATGCGGCGAGCAACAAGGGGGCAAGGCCGGCCGAAGTCCGACCAACTCGGCGCGAGCGCCGCCGCTCGGAGGCAAACAACGGTGGATGTCGACGCCGTCGTCGGTGTATGATGTCGTCAAGATGGCGACCAATGACGAGGGGACACGTCGTCTTTTCCGTCCTCCACCGTCAACATAACCGTTCACGACAAGCGTAATACTGGCGTGGCGCCTATGTGGCCACCACGGTGGCGTCCACGGGACCCACGTGTCGCCCACGTGTACGAAGGTGTTTACGTGTACACTTAGTTAATTGCTATGGCTACCCGAATATTGTACACGAGGGTATTGTAAATCATATTTCCCGTGTTAGAAAAATTCCCGAGAAAATTTGTAAATTCATTATTGGATTTATAGAATTTTATCATGTAATTAGTTCCAATATTATTACATGATAAAATTATATTATAATATTACCCTAATGATTTAATTAGAGATTAATATTATAAAATCCATATCTCATGCAAATGAACTCCGTTTCGCGTGAAAACGACTTCCATAATT
Organism: Hyparrhenia diplandra; assembly: GCA_015847255.1. Lineage (NCBI taxonomy): Eukaryota > Viridiplantae > Streptophyta > Magnoliopsida > Poales > Poaceae > Hyparrhenia > Hyparrhenia diplandra. Next base: position 99,001 of record JADLZK010003233.1, read on the forward strand.
CATCTAAAATCTTGCTCTATGCATCTAACCCATTGCCACCATAATGTTCTATGTTTGTTTTTATATGCTCTAGTTCAAGCTAGGTTATCAAAGTACCGAGGTAGTTTCAGACGACCCGATTAGGAGCTTCCGTCCGAAGCAAAGCAAGAGACGTTTGACGCCGTGCCAATTCGTAAGAACCTCCCAGGCAAGTCCTTACCCCCCTAACCTGACTGAATTACTATAATAACTAATAAGATGTTTAAGATAAGTATAACTGGGGCAAGCCATGCGGGAGTACTCATGGGCTATGTGCGTGAGGCTTCGCTAGGCTTTGCCGTTAACTTAAGTAATAATGTGAACCATGTCAACAAAAGGTGAGTGGTGATAGTCTACATGGAGGTGGACTAATCACAATCGGGGATGAATCCGCGGAGAGATGCTCGCCTCCCTAAGGACGGTTCATAGACCTTCTACCTAGTGTAATATTACGTACATCCACACGTAGAGATGGGGCGGCTTGATTCCACACCCCGTTGGGTTGAGGTATAATTGGAGCCAAGGTGGTGGGAGTAGGCAAAGCGATCTATCGGGGAGCGGACATGGGGAGAGTGGCCCCATGGTAGGTTGGCGTGGTTGCTTTGTGATCCTCCACGTAAAACAATTGGCGCAATGTTGATATCGTAGACGAACTTATGAGTTGGCGGATCGAAAGTGATCTTCGAAATGCTTTGAGTGCTAATGGGATCTTTGAGTGACCTTCCCATTTCCAACCCCCGAGAAGTCGTGGTGAGGATTATACCAATATACCTAGGGTAGCACCAAGCGAGTACGGAATCTCGTTAGGGCTGTCTAAGCCAAGTCGCGGTGGTAAGGGAAGTGCCTATCGTGTGGGGAAATTTGCAGAGTTATTTAAATCTATTCGAATAGCCACGTCCTTGGAATGGGCAAGTGCTAGGCGTGAACATCTATGATTAGATACACTTTGATGATGGCTAACTTTTGTGGTGTCATGACCGCAAGATGATGACATGAGATAATCCGGAAACTAGCAAGAGCAGTTTTAGAGACTACGCTAGGGCCCAAACCCTTAATAATTACAACCCACGGGTTTGGGACTTGCCGAAATACGTTTGTACTCACCCCTCTATTTTTACGGATATCGGTACATGTGAAGGTAGAAGCGGCGACAAGTAGAGGACTAGCGTAATGTAGGAGTTCGCAAGATGTTGCTTAGGAGAAGGGCGTTGAAGCCCGATTTCATCCGGTGCACAAGCACTTTTGTGGCGGTCTTGGGGCGGTGTCATAGTTAATCCACCGCTTCCGGTTGGCCAACTCGATATTGTAACCCGGCTTGGTGACCCTTAAATGCGCCACTATAAGCCCCTATTTATCCTATAATTCTACAAATTTCGGTTTATTATTATTTACGTTTACCATTATTTGTTACTAATAGGCGTGTTTGTGGCGTGATCCTGGCGCAAACACGTCTGATTAACGACCCATTAAAAGTGGGACGTGACATATATCATATCGTATCCTCTGGTCAAGATTATTAGATTAAGCAAACCGGCAAGAAAACATCATGTCCGTAGTACATCTTTGGACTTGCATGCCGCATGGGCCTCCCGAATCCCGTGATAGCACCGGTAGACACACATAATTTTTTTTCTTTTCTTGTTATTCTATATTCTATATATATGTATTAACGCTTGCTTCTTCATTATTTGCAATGGACTCGTGTTTGCACGGATTCATGGGCGAAAAGAAAAAAAAAAAGATGAATCGAGAAAATTTTCTCTCTTTATTAGTAGGTATAGATTAGCTAAGAGGCTTCGGCCATGAATACGAGAAGGAGAGTGACTCTTAAACAAAACTGTCGGATATATTTCCAATCTAGAACATTGATCTAAAAACGGATGAGGATGATGATGCGTATTGCTATTGTATTTCAAGGCAAGAAAACAAATTATGTCATCATATGATATCATCAAGCTAGCAATTGGATCGGCTAGGATGGTAGCCATGACCGCGATGGTGCTATAGCATCGTTGGAGTCCGATGGAAGGAACGTACATGCCTCGATTTGCCACGGGACCCGATCTTGGGAGATTGATTGAGGGGGTAAAGGTGAGCTCACATAACGGGTTCTCGTTGGTGGTAGACCGGAGGAGATACGTATAACGCCTATAGAGCTCGTCGGAGGGCAACAGCGGCTTCTGCGATACATCGGCTGCGGCGTGATCTTTGCTCACAGCGTCTTTGGCTACGACCAAGTTCAAGCTAGGTCGGGTCAACGGCGGCGGGCACCGCAAGATTGTCGATTTAGATTCGGTTTGCATATTCTCAAAAAAAAAAGATTCGATTTGCATTGTCTTGTGATTTTAGGACTGGACTCAAAGGGGACGGGGAGTCTATTTTTAGACGGACTCTTAACGAAGACGAGAAAAAGAGTACGTGAGGAAAAGAATAGTGGAGCTTTTAGCGGAAGGGAGAGGTGAAAGAAAAACATGTGGAAAAAAATATGGCGAAATTTTTCATTACTTTAATAGTAGGTATAGATTTATCACCCAATAAAAATAAATGCAAGGGCATGAATGCAACAAAAATGTTTCTACCCTTAAACTAAATTTTATCTTAAATGAAAATATTACTTTCCCTATATTTCATGAGCACAAAAATAAATAATTAAATCATTTTAACCTATTTTCAAAAATTGGAAATTTCCGGGTGTTACAAGCTGCAAAGCATCCATAGTTTCACGAGCTTTGGGAACAAGCCCATGATAGAAAGTCTGCATCAATAGCCACTTCTCCATCCCATGGTGTGGACATTTTGAAATGTAATCTTGAAAAGCTCCCATGCTTCGAGGGACTGATTCATCATCTTTGTTGTTGAAAATTTGTTATCTTCCCCTTAAGGCATTTGTCTTGCCTACGGGGAAAGAACTTAGCAAGAAAGGTTGTGGAACAAATATCCCATGTTGTATTATTATCTTTTTGTAGCATAGAACCATTGCTTAGCCCTTCCCAACGGTGAGAATGGAAAGAGGCGGAGCAATATTGCATGCGTGGATACGTTCTTCATAGTAAATGTGCTCTGAGATCTCGAGAAAGTGTTGGAGATGAGCACTAGCATCTTCATGTGCCTTTCCATAAAATTGACTAGCTTGCACCATATTGATGAGCCATGGCTTAAGCTCAAAGCCTTTGTCTCCAACCTCTACCTTGGACCCGGTGAGAATATTGTCCGTGGTAGGGGCGAGAATTCCACGAACTGTCTTGGTTGCCATAGCTTCAAATTGAGATGTCAAGTCTCTAGTAACTTGATTAACTTCCAATTCAAGTAGGTCTTGAATTATCACACGAAGATGATGATGATGATGATGTAGGTCTTTGGAGTTTATGCGAGTTTTGCTTTTGCCCTCTCGATTATCTTTTCGGGGATCTTCAACAAAATTCTCTGTAAGATTTCTATTCATACATATATTTTTCCCCGCATAAGATCAAAACAAAATAGAAAACAGGCTTGAACCTGTTTGAGTATGTGATAATGGGTTCTCAATGCATTAGGTGATGTAAGGGATATCTCTTGTTTCCTTATGTGATGTGTTTATAGGATTTTTGGCTAGCACCCTTTCTAACTAGTAAAGTCGAAACAATACCAACTTATTAGGAATAACATTGTCTAAGTTTTGGCTAATACCCCTACAAACTAGAGAAAATTTTGGAAAGAAGCACTAGAAAACTTTTGAAGTTTTGAAAACATCTTTTCAAAATTATAAGATTGACTATGCTCTCCCAAACTAGGAAAGTTTTGAAAAACAAAGCCAAGAAAAATTATTTTTCTCTAAATAGACTACGCCTTCCCAAACAGCGGCGCTTTAAATGCTTGTTGATATTTCTTACACGATCCCAATTAGGAAGAAAAAAGAGATATATATGGGATATTTATCTAATCATGTTAGCTTGGATATGGGATTAACCTCATGATCCAACAAAGCGGAGTTAAGCGGTGTTAGTAGTGGGATGTAAACTTAGCATCATTATCCATAGTGGAGTTAATCTCACGGGATATGTACTCAAGGTATACCACTCATTTCTAGGCATTACCTATACACTAGTCTGTCACCCTAGCAATAACGCTCAAAGAAATGCATGGCATGGTATTCTTGATTGGCCTTGATAAAAGAATGAACATGATATGCTGCAAAGCGTCTGGATAGAAATACCAATTGTAGCACTTCAAGGGAGTAATCCATGTATCGTATTTATATTTTATCACGGGGAAGGGACTCTATGGAAAGGTAGAGAGAAAAGGATATCTAATGATTTATATTGTAATTTAATTGTGAGATCCACCTTACAGTATTGTAATGCGAGCAACCATATACATCTAACATAACTCAACAGGATAAGTCACATGATAAAGATAATAATATAAATGATAAATACCCAAGTCTAAGATCATCATATCCCACTAGTATCATACGAGCTATTAACATGTTATAAAATACAATAGAATGAATATTCCTAAGGTACTCCCTAATCATATATGTCAATGAATACTACAATTAGTGCAATACATCTAGCTATCATGGCAAGGTTGGATTACTTTTACACATGGCAAGCATTACCAATGACAAGCAAGGGCGAAACTTGTTCATCATTGTAATTATAGGCTCGGCGTGTCCTACATTAGGAGGGTGGATTCCAAAGGACTCAACAGTACTGTCACTCTGCGATCTACCACACGGCCCATAATGTAGGGTGCAATTGCGGATAAACGTTGTATAAACACCACGTTTACACATTGCTTATTACCCACATAGTGATCATCTATATGGATGCTATACAATTCCATGCATAAAATATAAAACAATCTTACTAAACTAAATATATAATCATAGCAAGCATAAACACATATCGGTAAGAATATAACAATTATATAGATCAAAGCCATACTTGATTTGTATTCTAGATATAAGAGTACTTACGGTCGAATACAAGAGAGAAGTCTCAAGAAGCGATGATCCTTGCTACTTCTTGACTAATCGGGAACTCAAGATGAACTTGATCTTCAACAAGAACTAGCTATGTAGCTAATTACTTCTAGTATGACCTAGGGCTTAGGTCTAGACTTGCATTTGGACTAGATGGGTATGAGTTGATGAATGAGTATGATAATGAAATTGTTATGAGCCTCGGGGTCATTTTGCTTCTTATATAGTCCTTGACGATGAAAGTCAACCCTTGGATCAAACCGACCTTCAAAGAAGCGGTGTAGAAACAACCTCAATGTCGGTGGTAAAGCCCGACTTAGAAAGGGGAGGCTAACGGGGGGGACCTCACTGGCGGTAGGGCCTACATGGCTTGGCGCGGCCGGCCGGTGGAGTGCCACCTTGGCATCCCGTCTTTTACGGTGTCCTCTGGTATCTTCTAGAATGTTTTAGTTCACTTTTTGGGTTGAGTTGCTTCACGGATAAATTTGGTCTTCATATGCTTTGTATATTCAGGAACTTTCTCCATTATTCTCTGCAATTATCTATTAGGTCCCTAGAAAGTCACAGAATACCAAAACTCGTGGAATTATGTTAGTTAAACCCCCTAGACTTATGTTTTGTCTTTGACTTGAGCCCTTAATTCATGTTAAATAACTTGCAATTTTATGCTATAACGGGTGTCAAAAGCGGCGTGCTTCTCTCCGAGGAACGACGAGAACGTCGGGCTCGAGGGCGTCCGCAGTCCTCCTCTTTGACAACGGCGGCAACATCTTCCTCCACATCGACCACATCATCGTCGTAGCGCCCTCGGCCGGGCGCCCCGTGTCGTCGTCGCTGTCAAGGCGGCGGCGACCTTCTCTTGGCCGTATCTGGACTACTCCTCGTCGCTCCCGCCGTCGCTTTGACATGTGTTTTGTAGGCACATCCATGCAAAGGTACATGTGCGATGGCGTACACCTTCGGACCCCTCCTTTGGCGCCCGGACGATCGAGCTCTCCCGGCATCCTCGGCGCCTCGGTCATGTGGCATGCATGGGTGGATCGTCCCTTCGTGCGGCCCGTGAGCTATAAGTTTAGCGTCTACCTCGGCGACTGCGCCCGACTTCTCCTTCGCTACCGGCGACACCAATATCCGCAAGCGTCGACAACGACAAGTCGGGTCCCCTCATCCTCACCTACGGACCCGGTGTCATAACGCCCCCCGATCGGCATCACCTTCGCACCTACCTAGTGGGTTGGGCGGCATGTGGATCGCCGCCTCGTCGAATGGTGGGGAAATGTCATGTGCGAAATTGGGCCATTTGTAACACCCGTATTTTTGCATCATTTTAAAATTCACTAAAAATTTGAACTTTTCATAATTATCAACTAAAACCTAATTTATTTTCCGCTCAACCAAAAACCTGTTTTCAAAAACCACGCATCAAAAGTCACCATATAGAGAATAGGCCCTTGTTTGAATACTTGAATGATTGCTCGCCTGTTTGTCTCGCTAGAATTTATTTTGACATCGAATAATAAATCCCTTGATCATCCTTATCCAATTAATCCCCCTCGACCTTTCCTTGTCATCTCCACCAAATAATCTACCTTGATCTCCCTCCACCTAAATATCCCCCTCGACCTATCCCTTGATTTTACCAACCACCACATCTCCAACAATTTTCAAATCCCAAATTCCAAGTCCCCCAAGCGCCTAGTTATTTTCTGGGAATATAAAGGAGCCATCTCTTATATTTATATACAAATAATATATGGGTAGGTATATATCGTAAAAAAATACATATGTGTGTATTCCAATAAAAGTATATAAATATACAAGAAGCATGGCCAAGTATATATTCACGCAAATGTTTATACAAAAGTATACATATGTGTGTATATATATTTTACAAATGGAAAATGAAAATGGAAATAAAGAAGAGGCCATCGGGCTCATTTCCCTCCTTCCTTGCCCACTCGCGTGGACCAACTTGGACAGCCCATGTAGCAACAGCCCAGCAGCCATTCTTCCCTTCTTCCACTTACTCGCGGACCCCACCTGTCATCTCCACCTCCCACCTCCCTCCATCCCCTCTGTTTTTCCCCACGCACAGCACGCGCGCGCCTGTGCCGATTGACCTAGCTACAGGGGTGCCACTGACCTTGCCACAGAATCACCATGGACCTCGGTCCCACGCTGCCTCGCCAGTTGCCACCTCCCCCAGCTGCCGCCCTGTTGGCGCTCGGCCGCATGCCTCCGTCGTCACACGCCGACGTCCACTGTGGGAGACGACGATGGAACAGCAGCGTCGTGGACATCTGTGCGCCACCGCCTTCGTTCCGCGTCGCCATCCGCCGACACACAGTGAAGCCAGCTCGCCGTCGGATGCCAGCTCAACCCAGCGAGCCCGGACACGAACAGGGTAGGGGATATTCGCCGGAGATGCCGCTCACCGCGTCTCCTCCGCGTCCAACCGCGCCAGCGCCGCCCCTGCTCCCGTCGACCTCGCTCGCCACAGCACCATTGCCGGAAAATATCGTGGTGCCGAGCTCCGCCGCCGCGGCTATAAATAGCCGGCCATAGCCGCAGCACGAACTCGCCTCGCCGAGCTCGAAGTTGAGGAAGAACGGGAGGGATGAATGCTTGCGCCGAGTGGCGATCCTGCTCCTCATCTCCTCCCCGTTCTGCCTTTTCCCGAGCTACATCGTGGCCATGGCGACAATAGGGCCGCGCTACATCCGCCCGCCGCTCGCCGCGCTCAAGCAGCGCCGCGTCCGCTGCTCGCCCAGCCTCGCCACCGTGCGCACCCGGAACGCCACCGCGCGCACAGCATCCGCCGTTGCCGCGTCCACCACCAGCCGCTCGCGCCACCCCCAAGCCACCAGCCCGCCACCACACACCAGCCCTGCTCACCCTCAACTAGCCACCACCGACGCGCCGCCGCCAGAGCTCCGCGCGCCATCGCTCCACCCCTTGCCTCTGCAGTCCCTGCCGCCGCGCCGAGCTCGCCGCATCCACCACCTGCCACCGCGCGCAGAGCCACCATACCCCCACGCCGTGCTGCTCCCAGCCACCACCTCGACCCTGCCCACCTCCAAGCCGCCAAGTGCTGCAGGCCACCTCTCTCTCCCTTGCTCTGTTTTCGTGGTGACGAACGGGAACGAAGGCGACGGGAAGATGAACGAGGACGACGAGCGAAGTCAACCCGTGACCAGCATCCCGTGAAGAGCAATCCAACCTTATCTCTTCGTGGGCCCTGCATGTCATAGGGTTGTGACCCCTCTTCTTTTCCATAGACTCGGTGCACATGGAATTCTTCCCTCCGTCTCAAAATAATTCATCATGTTATTTGTAAGATATCATATTTGGCCGCTTGTCTTTATTCAAATATTTTATATAAACATCGTTTATTTTGATGTGATTTATTTTATTATTAGAGATACTTTAGTAATAATTTATTTATTTTCTAAATTGTATAAATAATTTGAATAAGACGAGCGGCCAAACATGATGTAAGTCAACACGATGAATTATTTTAAGACGGAGGGAGTGGAGAGAAAGAGGGTCAAGCCCTGCAGTCTGGGGCCCGCGCGTCAAACATGATGTAGAATTATTTTAAGATCGGCTCACGGTGGACTCAACCAAGTCCACAGCACAACGCCGGCCAGACAGCCCTGCAGTCTGGGGCCCGCGCGTCAGCGTCATGAAAAACGCTATGGTCACCAGGGAATCGTACACAGGGCATTTAAAATCCATTTTCCAAGCTTCAAAAAATTCCCAGAAAAATCCTAAATAAACTAGGTACACTCAGCATCCTTCCTACAAGATTTCACCTTCCTAGCTTTTACCAAAAATTCTAGATTAATTTCCAAAGCTTAATTGCTTTATAAATCCTCTAATAAAACTTTGAAAATTAATATCTTTTTTCATCCTAACTCCAAATTACTCCGTTCAGTTCCTAAATTCCTCTAAAATCACACTCTATTTATTCATGCCCTTGCTACAATATTTGATGCCCATTTAAATTCTAGTTTATGTTGTGCTCTTTTATTTATTTAATCGTGCGCGGTAGATGATGTACACCCTAGTTTACCCCCTTCCGCAAACCACACCTCGCACCGTATATTCTTGTATGCGTGTATACTCTCACGTACACGACTACTCGAGTATACATACACGTAGTTGTCCACATGCTAGATATACAGCGGTAGGTTATGCATGTATATAAATGCATAGAGTGGTATTTGAAATATAAATAAATATATGAATATACCTATCGATTATGTCTACGCATGGCTAACCCTCGCTAACCTAGAAGCGTATACATGTGTATGTGCACTCCATAACACATGCCCTAGTATATGTATCTTTACATACATGGATGTACCCCTTATCCGGGTGTACTCTTGTGTAAGGCTAACCCTAGAAGTAGGTCTCCCCCTCTCTAACCCTAGGCATACGCGTAATGCGTATACGCCACTAACCCATCCATCCCATGATGGAGCTAACCCACGTAGGAATGCCATTGCTTTGAATGTTGTGCTCGTGTTTCATGTATGTCGATACCGAAGACCACCCGACGAATCAAGGAGCATCGCTACGCCAAGACACAGGAGCCGGACCACACAAGACAAGAACCTTGGATATACTCTTCAGCGGATAGAGGCAAGTCCTTACCCCCCCTAACCTGACCTAATTACTATGATGTTTAATAAAATGATAAGATAAGTATAACCAGGGCAAGCCGTGTGACAAGTACTCATGGGCTATGTGCGTGAGGCTTCGCTAGGCTTTGTCGTTAACATAAGTAATTAATGGTGTGAACCCTCCAACAAAAAGGTGAGTGGTGATAGTCTACATGGAGGTGGACTAATCACAATCGGGGATGATTCTCGCGGAGAGATGCTCGCCTCCCTAAGGATTGGTTCATAGACCATCTACCTAGGGCGATATTTCGTACAACCACACGCCGTAAATGGGACGGCTTGATCCATGTTGGCGGTAACCAACGACAAATTAAATACCGTCAACACAACACCAAAACAACCTAGAAATAGGAATTTCAACTAACATATTCCAAAGTTTTGGTGTTTATTTGGACTTGCAGTACAAACTCATGGATGATCACTTTGGGCCAAAGACAAAGAAAAGAAATAAAATCAAGAAATAGAAAAAGGCCCAAAGGAGCAAATGGCAAGCCCAAACAGAAATCGCAACAAAGCGTCAAAACTAGATCGGGCCAAGTCCACTCTACAACTTTTGAGCAAAGAAGCCCGGCCTGCGAAGCCGGGCAAGGCCGGCCCCTGGCAGGGTGCGCGTGCACCACACAGTGCGGCCCGCACCTGGCAGAGGCGGTTCGAGCCCGGCCGGGGAGGCGGTTTGTTACCTTCCAAAAAGCGGGTGAAACCGGCGTGGGATGGTCGGTTTGGCATACATGGAAGGTTTTCCTAGGTCGGTTTGGGTGTTTTTTAGCACTTAGGTCCCTCCCCATTGTGTATAAATAGACCCCCCTCTCCCTCTCATAAAGCAATACAATTTCAAAGAGGAGAAACCGGTCCACTTGTGCAAGAGAGTAGAATTAGATCTTCCTCTTCTTCTACTTCTTCTATTCTATCTTCTAATTCTAGAGAGTGAGAGAGGGAAAGGCTAGAAAAAAGCTTGGTTCTTTCTACACAGAGTTGTTGGTTCGCCCCTCGGCGTCAAGCGTTTACTAGGAGGACGGAATACCCGGACTTGTCGGTACCCACCCGGCTTGTACCCTCGCAAAGTCGCTTACACTTTGGTAAGGAGTCTTGTGATTATCTTGCGACTACTTAATTTCCATCGTACATTTCTTAGCTGTTGTAGACTTGCGGGATTGGTACATCGTTTTACGTTAGTTCTTGGTGGAGGGACTCTTTTGACGGGGGAACCTTGGCCAACATCAAGAATGTGACCAATAGTGCAAACGTGGTGTTTGGACTAGCGTTCACCTACCTTTTTGCGGTGCATCCCACGGTTGAGGGGGTAGGCGGCTTTGGTCGTGACAAGCCTTGTCCGTCCTTTGAAATCCCCCACGTTTGGCGTGTCGTAGAGCTATTTGCTTGGGACAACCGTCCTTTGGCGTGGGCGGTACCCCAGTGAGTAGACAACGGACTTTAGGAATCACTACGGAAAACTTAGCCTATAGATACCTCGCTACTCTTAGAAAACAAACCCTTGCCTTAGGTTGACATAGACTAGAAAAGCCACCGCGCGACCATCCCTGTGAAAAATACGATACCACCGCTACCCACAGGGTGAAGTGCTACAACGGTATTTCCGCGGCGCTATGATTTCTTCGTGTGCGTAAGAAACACCAACAAGCATTTCGGCGCCGTTCGAGTGGACGGTTGTCGTAGTTATATATCGAAGCGAAGTCAACCTACGTGGTGGTAGTATCCTCTAAACAAAAATACCAAAAATAGTTCTTACCCATGGAGCAACCTACCATCCAAATCCTATCTGCTCCCAAGGGCGAGCTCGTAGAACCACTCCAATTTGTGAAGCCCATCACAACTTCCGAGTATGAGCTGCCACGGCTTTATAGCCATGGTTCGGGCCCGAGCCTTTTCGGGTTCGAATATGAAAACCCCTATCATCACTTTACGGGAGTTTGAGCGACTCGTGGGCTGCCTTACAATTGCGAGGCATGACACATGACACGTTGAGGTGGAAGTTGTTTCCGTTCTCTCTTCTTGAGAGGGCGACTCAATGGTATGCCCATAACGTAGGGTTGGTAAACGGAGAATGGGAAGAAGCTGCGAAGCGGATTCTCGTGTAGCGTTCTACCCGATATCCGAATCGCGGCCTGCGACAAGAGATACTCAACTTCCGACAAATAGAGGGTGAAACCTTAGGTGCAGCTTTGGCACGGTTTACCGCGTTACACGATCTAGCCGGCACTGTCCATACCAAACCACGTCTTTATTCTGGGGCTTACGGCATTTCGGCTAGGATTGGACAAGGCGACTACCTGGGCCGCTTGATTTAGGCCGCCGGAGGGTCATTTTCACATAAAACCACGCGGAAGGAGAAGCTCTCCTAAACCGTATTCTTGAGAATACTCCTTCGCTAGAACCCATCCGAGTAGAACCCAAGTAGAAACCGGAGGAAGTCTCTTCAAGAAAAAGCCGAACATGTTAAACCTATAGAGAGACCCTCGCCTGAACCAGAACACAAGGAGACCATATGCACGGATCTCCCGTTCTTCGAGGTTGACCTTATCGATCAATTCGGTGACACCTCGAAGTCACGAACAATGGAAGAAACCACCGCCCCGGCTAGCCCGAACAGCCCCTCGGATAAAACTTTCCTCCGAGAGTCTATTAAGGAGCTAATGGCTATAATGAGCACGGAATGGTTGAGAGAGGAAGGACCCTCTTTCGAAGAAATTCGGATAAGTGGCCCCTCTACACCAATCCATTGCGGATATCGGGGAAGTTTGGTGGAAGTCATGTAAAACCCTACTGTGGGGACAAACATAATGTCCGAAACCTTTGCACAAGCTTGTGTCGAGGAAGCTATTAGGACCCCCACAACACGGACCTTGCGCATAGCACCACGAACCACCATTGAATGCCATGAGGTTATACATGAACAAATCTTCGCATAAGGATGTCAAGTTGTCTCTAGACTTTCACGTTTTTGATATCCCGAGACTTCGACATCCTAATCGGGCATCCCTTGGAAAAGATTCTTGATCTACCAACATCAGGGGATTTAGATGTCTCACTCGGGAAGAAAAGCTTTCTATCCTAGTTACTCGAGCTAAAAACTTCTGTAACAGAACCCTTCTTTGAGTACGACGCGCGAGAAGGTCATGGGAGTTATGCTATATGAGAACCCGTAAAATGGACCTTGAAAAAAGACACCCAATTCTTCATTGAAGAAGAAGGCGATTCACGGAACTCATAGAACTTCCCAAAGAGGAAGAGTTAACTTCGACCTCCGGTTGAGCTTAAACCCCTACCCCCCGGGCCTACGCTATGTCTTCCTAAATGGCGATTCACAAGCACCGGTCATCATAAGCGATAAACTTAGTGACCGGGGAGACTACCCGACTCATAGCCGTCTTAGAGAAACACAGTCGGTCTTCGGGTATTCCCTTCAAGATTTGAAAGGGGTAAGCCCAACACTATGCACACATCGCATCCCTATTGACCCCGGCGGTACCCCATCATGTGAACCCCAAATAAGAAGGCTTAATAATGCGATGCGTGAAGTCGTGAAGAAGGAAGTTCTTAAGCTTCTTCACGGGATTATCTATCCCGTACCACACGATGATTGGGTTAGCCCGGTCAAGTGGTCCCTAAAAAGGGAGGAATGACGATCGTTGAGAACACTAAAACGAACTCATTCCACCACAGAGACAAGTCACGGGGTGGAGAATGTGTATTGATTACGAGAAAACTTAACTTCCATTTGCTCTTTATTGATGAAATGTTGGAGCGGTTAGCTTAAACACTCTTTCTTTGTTTCCTTGACGGGTATTCGGCTACCACCAGATCCCAATCCACCCGGATGACCAGAGCATGACCACGTTCACATGCCCATACGGAACCTATGCCTATCGTAGAATGTCATTTGGGTTGTGTAATGCGCCTGCTTCTTTTTAGCGGTGCATGATGTCTATCTTCTCAAACATGATCGAAGAAATCATGGAGGTCTTCATGGACGATTTCTCCGTCTATGGTAAGACCTTCGAGAGCTGTCTGAAGAACTTAGACCAGGTCTTGCAGCGATGCCAAGAAAAGGACCTGGTACTTAACTAGGAAAAGTGCCACTTTATGGTCCGAGAAGGCATCGATCTTGGGCACCTCGTGTCGAGAGGGGGATAGAGGTAGATAAAGCTAAGATAGAAGTTATCGAAAAGCTTCCACCTCCAATTGAACGTCAAAGGTATCCGTAGTTTCCTAGGCCACGCAGGATTTTATAGAAGATTCATAAAAGACTTTTCGCAAATCGCTAGACCTCTTACGGCCCTGCTAGCCAAAGATGTACCCTTTGACTTCACGGATGAGTGCTTGCACGCTTTGAAACCCTAAAGAAAGCACTCATCTCGGTTCCGATCATCCAACCTCCGGATTGGTCGTTGCCATTTGAAATCATGTGCGATGCTAGTGACTACGCCATTTTGGTGCGGTCCTAGGCCAAACCAAGGACAAAAAAGCGAGCATGCCATCGCATATGCTAGCAAAACTCGACAGAGCCCGGCTTAATTACGCCCGACGTAGAAAAAAAAGAGCTCTGGCAAGAGTCTTTGCTATCGAGAAGTTTCGATCCTACTTAGTGGGGCGTAAAAATAATCGTTTATCTGACCATGCTGCCCTTAAGTACCTTCTCACCAAAAAGGATGTGAAAAACCTCGCGATCCATTTGGATTCTTCTACTCCAAGAATTTGATATAGAAATAAAAGATAAAAAGGGAGTAGACAATACGATTCGCGGATCATTTGTCGCGTATGCGGTAACTAACATGCAGGAACCACCAATCAACGATTACCCGCACGACGACATGCTACTCAAGGTGTCACACTTCAACCCATGGTACGCAAACATTGTGAATTACATGGTTGCGGGATACGTACCACCCGGGGAGAACAAGCGGAAGCTCCAAATGGAGAGCGGCGACACCTATGGGATGACCCATATATCATGCGGGGTGTGTGCGCATCGGCTTGCCGAGAAGATGCGTGCGGGGAGGAAGGAATGCGGATCATCACGAAATGTCATGCATCTCCTTACGCCGGACATCTGGGAGTATTTCGCACACAAGCCAAAATTTGGCAGTGCAGATTCTTACGGCCGACGATGTACGACGACACAAAAGTGTTCATCGAAGATGCTACAAGCGCTAAAAAGGCGAGAACATCACAGCTCGTGATGCAATGCCCCTACATTACAATATTCAAATAGAAATATTTGATGTGTGGGGCATTGATTACATGGGGCCATTCCAGAAGTCCCATGATTGCGAGTATATCTTGGTGGCAGTAGACTACGTGTCAAAGTGGGTAGAGGCAATACCATGCAGAGCTGCTGATGGCAAGCACGCACGCAAGATGTTCCATGAAATCATCTTCCCCCGTTTCGGAACGCCACGCATGGTGATTAGTGACGGAGGATCGCATTTCAAGGACAAGTCATTCAGGGCATTCTTGAAAGAGCTCGACACTCTGCACAATATCGCTACCCCTTATCATCCGCAAACCAGCGGACAAGCCGAAACTTCCAACAAACAAATCAAGAACATCCTACATAAGACGGTCAACGAGATGGGGAAGGGCTGGAAGAATAAGCTACCCGATGCTCTCTGGGCATATCGGACAAACATACAAAGCCCCCATCGGCATGTCACCTTACCGGTGGTCTATGGCAAAACTTGCCATTTACCGGTTGAGATGGAACATCGAGCTCATTGGGCCATCAAGAAGTGAAACATGGACGTCCGACTTCATTTGGGAAAGAACCGTCGAGAGACAAATCTACGAGCTGGAAGAATGGCGAGAGAAGGCGCACCACACGGTGCAAAGCTCTACAAAGAGCGCACAAAAAGATGGCATGATCAGCGCATCAAGATCAAAGAATTCACCACGGGAGACAAAGTACTCCTATTTAATTCCCGGGTGAAATTATTCGGCGAAGGGAAGCTGAGAAGCAAATGGAAAGGACCGTACACCGTCATCAACACATCGCCACATGGCGCAATCACAATCAAGATGACTTGGTGAGATACAAAAGGTAAAGCGGCCAATGTCTTAAGCTTTTCTTCGAGCCGATGATCGATCTTAACCAAGAGCTCGATAGAATAGATTTATGCTTTGAGAATTAATTTATGATCAGCATATAAAAAAATATATATAATAAAAAATAAATATTTATATATAAGATAATAATAAAACATAAAAGTTATCTATATACTTTTACTTTGTTTTAAATAAAGTTTTTACCTTATTAATTTCTGTTTAATTCATTAAATTTATCTTTGGTCATTTGTGACACAAAGAATAATTACTTTCTAAATTAATCAAAGCATTTTTCAAAATTCAAATTTGAGGATCAATTAGAGATCGGCAAGAAAGGAAACGTTTCTCGTAGCGGCAAACCCCGATTCAAAACTTTTCGAAAAAGGAAACGAATGTGGATGAAAGCTCGACCGGGGGCGTGCGGGTGGTGCGCCCGCACCCTGGGCGGCTCCGTTCGGGCCGGGATTTCACCCATCACCTTCCTCTTTCTCATAACCCGCAATGGTATGGTGCGCTTCGCGAGATTTCGACCTGCCAAAACAGAGAGGAGCGTTTGTCCTATAAAATCCACCCTCCTCCTCTCCATTCTTCACACCTCTCCTTCTTACTCTTCTCCTCTTCTCAAATTCTCTTCTTCTAAGCCAAGAACAGCTGCAATGGTAGACCATGCCCTTACCCTCTACAACTCCTCTCGTTCACTTTGCTCTCTCAATGAGGATGACTTGATCTTCCCTAGTGACAAGGTGGAACCATCCTCTGTCGCCCCTCTTGCCGTGCTCCCTCCCCCACGCTACTCATCCAGTGGAGGGAACAGCTATGTGTCCACAGGCAGATCCGTGACACGCAAGAGTATCCTTGGGCACCCACCTCGTCCTACGGTGGGCACCCTAGGCATCAAGAGGAAGGAGCCCGAAGCAGCTGGCGTCTGTACTTCCTCAACAGAAACATCCTCCTTCCACACCTCCGACTACAGTTACCCGTACACCGTTGTCGGTGTCGATTTGCCCACAGGAGGACGTGGAAAAGGGCTTATGAAGAAGCCAACCCCTGCTCCAGCGACATCTCCAAGTGCTCCATTACGTATCCCTCGGGCGAATCCTAGAAAGGCCCCGAATGTTGTTGAGAGTCGCTCGAGTAGTGAAGGCCCTTTGAGGGTGCCCCGTGCTGCACCCAGGAAGGCTCCCAATGTTTTCGAGAGCCGTTCCGAGGGTACTCCGTCACTAAAAACAGCTGGGAGTAGCACGGTTCCTAAGGTCCCTTCGCTAGCAACCTTAAACGCTAGAGTTATAAACCAGCTAGTGAAAACCTTAACCGCAGAGGTAGAAGGGGCAGATTTAGAGAACACTGATATCAGGAAAGAACTAGACTCTTTCTGCCTAAACTTCAAGACTAAGCTAGCTAGGGTCGCTAGAGCGGCTAATGCAGAGAGCGCCCTACGTAGGCCAGCTTAGAAAGAGCTCTACCTCTTTATCAATAATTTGGCGCACACTAGTTTAAATTTCAGTATTTCCCTTCCTATCATTTTGTAATTCCTTCAAGTGTGCCCGGTTTGAATTATTTATAAATTCAATAAAGTTTTATTATTATATTATTGTCTATGTCTCCACTTGTTTTTGTCCCTGTGCAAAAAAGAAAATAAAAATAGGTACAAAAACAAGTGTGGGGAGGATTCACAAGTCAAAGGTACGCAATTTATTAAAATTAAATTTTGACTTGTGATTTATCTTTAAATGCTAAAACCTGAACCAAGTTAGCAACACTCCATCTCTACATCTACCAATTGATACATGGCATGCATACATTTTATTCCTCACCAAAATACCAAGCTTACGTTAAAACAACTACTCATCCTGAAAAAACTCGATTCATGTGGGTTGCATATGCTCTATCTAGTCTAAGTTGTTGCCAAATATAATATGGTACAAATAGATTTGCTATGACTTTGTCGTAAGAGAAACTCAACATCCGAGAATTTATTCTTTAAAAAAAAGAGAAATATCTTGGGCTATGCTAAAAAAATGAGATGAAAAATGGACAAGTGTCCGAGGGCGAGTAGAGCCCACATCTCTAAAAAAAAAGAAGAAGAAATGAGATGAAAAATGGGCAAGTGTCCAAGGGTGAGTAGGGCCCACATCTCTAAAAAAAAAAAGAGAAAAGAAAAGAGAGGAAATAAAAGACAAAAGTCTAGGGCGAAGCGAGCCCACCTCTCCAAAAAATAAATAAAAAAATTATAGCAATAAAGCCCATGCTTTCTCGAAAAATAAAACTTTATCTAAATAAAACCCCGGATAAAAAGTTGATAAAAAGGATGAATAATGAGCACCTCTGTTATAACCATTCTATCGGCAACCACCCAAGGCTTGGAGAAAAGCTAGAAAGCCCCATAACGATGAAAGGTAATAAAGGGTGGAAAAATGCTCACAAAGGCCGGGTAAGGCTTGGAATAACCTATATGCAAGCTTACATCTTGGAGATTGAACCACTTTAGTCCCTGTCCCTTCACTTTCGAGGCAGTAAAGGGCTAAGTGTGGGGAGTTTGTTGACGGTAACCAACGACAAATTAAATACCGTCAACACAACACCAAAACAACCTAGAAATAGGAATTTCAACTAACATATTCCAAAGTTTTGGTGTTTATTTGGACTTGCAGGTACAAACTCATGGATGATCACTTTGGGCCAAAAGACAAAGAAAAAGAAATAAAATCAAGAAATAAAAAGCCCAAAGGAGCAAATGGCAAGCCCAAATAGAAATCGCAACAAAACGTCGAAAACCGGGCCGGGCCAAGTCCACTCTACAACTTTTGAGCAAAGAAGCCCACTGCCGAAGCCCGAGGCCGGGCCAGCCACCGGGGGTGCGCATGCACCACGGTGGGGCCGCACCGGCAGGCGGTTCGAGCCCGGCCGGGGGGGGGCGGTTTGTTACCTTCCAAAATGGGTGAAACCAACGTGGGATGGTTGGTTTGGCATACATGGAAGGTTTTCCTAGGTCGGTTTGGGTGTATTTTAGCACTTAGGTCCCTCCCCTTGCGTATAAATAGACCCCCTCTCTCCCTCTCATAAAGCAATACAATTTCAAAGGAGAAACCAAATCCACTTGTGCAAGAGAGTACAATTAGATCTTCCTCTTCTTCTACTTCTTCTATTCTATCTTCTAATTCTAGAGAGTGAGAGAGGGAAAGGCTAGAAAGAAGCTTGGTTCTTTCTACCGGAGTTCTTTGGTTCGCCCCTCGGCGTTCGCGGTTCCTAGGAGGACGGAGTCTTGGACTTGTCGGCACCCGCCCCGGCTTGTACCTCTCGCAGTCGCTTACACTTTGGTAAGGAGTCTTGTGATTATCTTGCAGCTACTTAATTTCCATCGTACATTTCTTAGTTGTTGTAGACTTGCGGGATTGGTAGATCGTTTTTACGTTAGTTCTTGGTGGAGGGACTCTTTGACCGGGAACCTTGGCCAACATCAAGAACTGTGACCAATAGTGCAAACGTGGTGTTTGGACTAGCGTTCACCTACCTTTTGCAAAGTGCATCCCACGGTTGAGGGGGTAGGCGGCTTGGTCGTGACAAGCCTTGTCCGTCCTTTGAAATCCCCCCCACGTTCGGGCCGTGTCGTAGAGCTAATTGGGACACGTCGCCCTTGGGCGTGTGGTGGTGCCCGAAGTGAGTAGATAAATGAGACTTTAGGAATCACTTTGCACGGAAAACTTAGCCTATAAATACCTCGCTACTCTTAGAAAACAAACCCTTGCCTTAGGTTGACATAGACTAGAAAAGCCGACCGCGCGACCGTCCCTATGAAAAATACGATACCCCGCTACCACCGGGTGAAGTGCTACAACGGTATTTCCGTGCGCTGGATTTTCTCGTGTGCGTAAGAAACACCAACAATCCACACCCGTTGGGTTGAGGTATAATTGGGATCCAAGGTGGCCGGGAGCGGGCAAAGCGACCTATTAGGAGCAGACGTGGGGAGAGTGGCCCCATGGTCCCGTTGGCATGGATTGTAACACCCTAGGTGTTAAGCATCTTGAAAGCATGATCATTTGCATAGCATCATCATCATTTCATGCATGAGCAAGTTCATAATAGCTTTTATTTTGAGTTGCTATCATTTCATGCTTGTTTGATCTAGCTACTATATGATCTTTGCTATAATCATGTTTTGGACCTAGATTGTGCCTAGATATATTTTTGACATAATTTAGGACCATGTTTGAGCTTGAGTTTCAATTTAGAAAATTTTTATAAAATAGCCCTAGAGTGTGTCAAACCTCTTTGACCCATTTTGAAATCTTTTTCAAAAGTGCTTGATAGAAGTGTTTTTAGCAAAAAGTTTCTATAGATAGATTGAATTACTTTTTATGTGGAGCAAATGATCTATTGTAAGTTTCTTATGAAAAGGTTTAGAAATGACCCAAATAGTGGCCCCAATTTTGAGTCAAACTTGAGTCAAATTTAAAACCCTGATTTTTGAATGTTTGAGTGGACCTTGCTGTTTTTAATTTTTATTTCCAAATCTAGGCCGAATTTGGAAATGGTCACTTTGAGAGTTTTGTAGCTTATTAAATTCTCTACAAAGTTGATGTTTTAACTTTTTCCAAATTCCACACGAATCTCGATGCACGGGACAAAAACAGTAGGGATCTCGAGAAAACGCAGTAGGGAGGGGGACCTATCGGCTCGCCGCCGGCCGACACCGCCGGGGACGGCGTGGCGCAGCGCGGCTGCCGATGTCTGGCCGGGACCGGAGCGCCGCGCCTTAAAACCAGCGGCCCACGCGTGCCTAACCCTAGCCTCACTCCCCACGCGTCGCCCGGCCGCTCTCCGCCGAGAAAACGGCGCCGCCCGGCGCCGCGCCGTCGTTCGCCAGCGCCCCGCCGCCGCATTCCGCCGTCGCCGTTGAGCTCGAGCCCGCCAAACCGAGTCTCGGCCTCGCTACTTGTTGATATTTCTAACACGATCCTAATTAGGAAGGCGAGAGAAATATATATGGGATATCTATCTAATCATGTTAGCTTGGATATGGGATTAACCTCATGATCCAATAAAGCGAAGTTAGGCGGTGTTAGTAGTGGGGTGTAGCTTAGCCACATTATCCATAGTGGAATTAATCTCACCAGGATATGAACTCAAGGTATACCACTCATTTCTAGGCATTACCTATTGTTGACACTTGTTATCATATAAATTTATTAATCAAATGAACATGAGAAAGGGGTATAAATCATAATAACAACCTAGAATAGGGTGTCACTAACATATTTCCACCAGTTTTGGTAAAGTTGTGAATTGCAGGGACTAAACAGGAAAACACCAGAGTTCGCGAGCCGTACGACTACGCTACGTAACGCAATCCAACTCCGAGAAAGACTCTAGAAGGCTTCGGATTAATCCCGACGTGATCGAGACTTAGCACCCAAGAAAACATCATCTAGAAGACTCCAGAAGCCACGACGCACCGCGGGACCCAGGGAGGGCTCCACCCTGGGCCGGCCGGCCCAATAATGGGGCCGGCGGCCTGCCCCTCCGCCACATCAGCCCTGCCTCCGGAAGCTTCTCCAACCGCCTCTAAGACGCAATCTAATCCGCTCGTTTAATGTCGGTTTGATCCGAGGGCGTCGGTGGGAGCACGAGATGTATCTAAGTCCAACACCTGGCACCTCCTCCGGACTATATAAGGATACCCCTAGACCCCCTTTCGGATCATCAAGTTCTCAATTCATCATCAGCGCTTCAAGATCCAAGTCATCAATCCCATAGCTCTAGAAACACCGCTTTAGGAAGAGTAGCAATCAAGATTAGATCTAGTAGCAAGGGAGAAATCCGCTCTCGATCGTCGGAGGCCGGCTCAAGATCAGGCCTCGTTCTTGTAAGTTCTTCATTGTAAGTAGTCTTCAAGTTTCGACACGTTCTTAATATGAATATCTTGATCATGTTTATATTCGAGATTATTTGTTCTAGTATTTACTTTGATTACACATTTAGCATAGTTGAATTCTTGTTATGTTCATGCATGGATTCGTATAGCGCTCATCCTTTAGATCGGAGGGTGAGTGGTAGAGATGATGTAATCGTGGTGATTAGATCTTATTTACTGCGTTTGCACCCTATGTGCGGGTCGTGTGGTAGATCGTGGTGGTGACTTGACACCATTGAGTCCTTTGCAATCCATCCCGTATGTAGGCCTAGCGGATGATATTATTCGGGTTGTTCTAAGTTTCGGCCTTAGTCTTCACGGATTACGTCCTCATGTGTGGATTTAATTAGTCTTTCTTCGATGATTGTTAGATGTATTGCACTAATCAAGTAGATCCTAACTTATAGTTTAGAGTTACATATTGGAGTTTCTAATGCTAGCTAGCCTATGAATTGCTATCGATCCCTTTGTTTGACACTTTCTACTTGCACACACTGGATATGACTTGGTTGAATCTATTTATCGAGAACTTTTATCATTATCTTTATTGTGAACTTTGATCCCTGTTTATGCAATTGATAAATTTAACACTTAAGCTTTGCTTACGAGAGATGATTAAGATGTTTAGATACACCTATGCATAGTTAATTCACGATAGTAGACTTCTTTCCCTGCGGTAGAATATAAATTCAATACACGGTTCTTACTCGGTTAAAATGCTACAATGGTATATTCATATACGTGCGCTTGCGGATACCCAGTTATAATTATTTATTACTTATTAAGAAGTTATCAAAGCATAGTACAAATATTTTATTCCTTGCATATTAGTAGTTTAACTATAGGGATGACAACCTTTTCGGATATGCTATGAAGCGCAATGAATTATTTTCTTTTAGTTTTATCGAAGCAACATCGATATTCATTCTTGACGCCATTACTAGTTAGTGACGTTAGAAATACCAACACCTATACACTAGTCTGTCACCCTAGCAATAACGCTCAAAGAAATGCGGGGCATGGTATTTATAGATTGGCCTTGATAAAAGATTGAACATGATATCTCGCAAGCGCCACGGATAGAAATACCAATTGTAGCACTTCACCAGGGAGTAATCCGGTATCGTATTTATATTTTACCACGAGGGAAGGGAGTCTATGGAAAGGTAGAGAGATAAGAGCTATCTAATGATTTTATAATATGATTTATTTATGAGATCATTCACTTTACAATATTATAATGCGAGTAGCCATGAGCATCAAACATAACTCAATAGGATAAGTCCAAGATAAAGATAAATAATATAATGATAATTGTCCAAGTCTAGTATTAACCTATGCCACTATTATCATACAAGCAATTAGCATGTAATAAATTAGACTAGAATGAATATTCCTAAGATACTCTTAATTAATATACATCTATGAATACTACAATTAGTGCAATACATCTAGCTATCATGGCAAGATTAGATTACTTCTATACATGACAAGCATTACCAAAGACAAGCAAGGACGAAACTTGTTCATCTTCGTAATTAAAGGCTCGGCGTGTCCTACATTCGGAGGGTGGACGCAAAAGGACTCAACAGGGGCTGTCACCCCCGCGATCTACCACACGTCCCGAGAATGTAGGGTGCAATTGCGAGATAAACATTGTATAAACACCACGTTTACACATTGCTTATCACCCAAATAGTGATCATCTATATGAGTGCTATACAATTCCATATATAAAATATAAAGCAATCTTACTAAACCAAATATATAATCATAGTAAGCATAAACACATAGCAACAAGAATATAATAATTATAAAGATCAAAGCCATAACAATTGTATTCTAAATATAAGAGAACTTACAGATTGAATACAAGAGAGAAGTCTCAAGAACGATCCTTGCTACTTCTTGACTATCGAGAACTCAAGATTAACTTGATCTTTGTTGGTATTTGTTAGCTTACAGAGAAATATTATAGATCCATAGCGCCACGGATGTCCCGGTGAGCATTTCACCCGGGGAGGGTTTTAAATATCGAATCCACGAGGAAGATATGACAAGCGGTTCAATTGATTAAAGACGGTGATAGAAGACTAATGAGATTTTAGTGATCGGCATATACTTAGACAGGGTAAGCCAATAATAAATAATAATAATAAGGTATATGAGACAGGTAGAGGTACACGTGGTGAGTATAGCATAAGATTAATTCCTAGTAAGATTAGGATTGGATTTATGACAAAGGGACAGTTCTTAGGTAGCATACAAAGAATTTATTAAATGGTTTTAAACAGGCATAGCATAGGATCATATATATATATCAAAACCATAGATAAGAATGTGCACCCCGAAGATTACTTAAGAAAATCAGAACGAAACAAGATTAACCCAAGAACCATTATCGACTAGTCTTATACACGGGGATGGATTGCAAAGGACTCAATAGTCTTTGTCACCACTACGATCTACCACACGACCCGGCATATAAGGTGAATCCGCAAGTAAATTATATCTAAGCACCATGCTTACATACTTTCTACTACCTAGCACACTCGAGTAATATACTAGGAGCTCTACGAATAAGCGCGTTGAATTATCATGAATAATGATCATATCAAATATGCTATGACTAGAATAAAGTAAAAATAGACTAATTGCATGCATAATAATGAAATAGCACGAAGGTGTATGAAAACAATAATATTGATTCATAGTGTAACTTACAGATCCAGAACCGGAGCAGATGCTCTCTCTTCTCTAAACTCTGACTTTCTATCTAAACTAGGCTCTAGATCTAGAGCGATGAATTAGCTATCCTATCTCTTGGTGTCTCCTCTTCTTCTCCTGTCTTGGCTTCAACTTGATCTTCTTCTTGATGATGACTTGAGGCTTCAGATCAGATTATGAGACAGGGGGGCCTGGGGGCTGCTTATATAGTCCGGTGGAGGTGCGGGTGTTGGATTTAGATCCATCTCGTGCTCCCACCGACACCCTCGGATCAAACCGACATTAAACGACCGGATTAGATTGCGTCTTAGAGGCGGTTGAGGAAGGTTAGGAGACTTGATCAACTTGGGCGGGGCCAGGCCGATCGGCCGGGTTATTGGGCGGTCGGCCCGTGGTGGGTCCCACCACGGGTCCCGCGACGCGTCGTGGCTTCGGGAGTCTTCTAGATGATGTTTTCTTGATTGTCAAGTTTCGTTCACGTCGGGAGTAATCCGAAGCCTTCTAGACTTGTTTCGGAGTTGGATTGCGTTACGTTCGTCGGTCGTATGACACGTCAATTTCGGGCTATTTTTCTGTTAAGTCCCCGCAAATCACAACTTTACCAAAACTCATGGAAATCATTAGTCCAAGGCCCTATTCTATTGTTGATTTATCTTTTTAGTCCTTTTTCATGGATTGTTGATGCATAAAAATATGAGTTAGTGAGCATCAACAAACTCCCCAAGCTTACCTCTTGCTAGTCTCTAGCAAGACTCGTGTGTGTTACCAAATCAAATCTCAACCAAGGTAGGATGAAAAATTCAGAATCATAAACTTGCTTATATCTACTTGAGAGCATGGGGTTTTTATCATACATGAGTCTTGGACTATTGAAAGATAGAACAATTAAGTTAAACACCATGTCTCAAGTCCGTGGTTTCACTATAACTGCGGAGTTTTACAAAAGATTTTTCAAAGTGAAAGCACTGAGTATTCTGTATGACAACAATAAGAGTAAACATTTAATTTCTTAGCCTTTTTCTTTGCTTCTTTTGTTTCGAAAATATATCTCTCTCTATAGCAATAAATTTAAGAGAGCCTTGGGTTACAAAACAACTTGTTGGAGAGGTGAGCTCTTTCTCGCTCGTATGACTTTTTGTCATATTTTTCTCTCTCCTTCTCTTTTTCTTTTTCGAGATGTGGGCCCTACGCCCTGAACACTTGTCCATTTTTCATCTCTTTTATTAGGGAGGTAGGCCCTTCTCGCCTAGTAGAACACTTGTCCATTTCTCTCCCTCTTTCTCGTCTCACTTTTCTCTCATATATATATTTTCTTCTTTTTTTTTTCATGCCCAAGTCTCTTGAAAGCATAGAGAGATATATAAGGAAGCAACTTTAGCATATTTTCAACAAGGCATTTATTTTATTTTATCAGGCTTAAAAACTTATGTCATACAGGAGACTCATCATTTTAGGATTTTCAAAGATTAATACTCAGAATTTAAGTGTCACGTATGAACAAGATAGATAGTAGCTCAACTTTTATCATATCATATCAATCAATTGCCTAGACTTGAAATTTAAGATCATACTCCCACGTAACTCAAGCTCAAAGCATGTTTTAGAATCTAAACAATCATATCCATGTTCGGGAGAAGTAAAGATGGTAAACTAGGCATTTATCACGGAGGAGCAACATCTATCATGTTCTTGTTTATAGCATAATTCATCACTCTTTATTATTGTTTTCATTTTCATTTTTTTTTTTTTTTATATTCGCACACACACACACACACACACACACACACACACACACACACACACACACACACATATATATATATATATATATATATAAAACCAAACTTTATTTATTCTAGCTAAATAAACAAACCTAAATATAAATATATATAACCGAAAATAATTAAAACCAAAATAATATAAATAGATAGATAATTACTTACCTCGGGGCACTCCTTCCCCAAAGGGTCCGGCGGTACTTTACCGGGGGGCACTCCTTCCCCAAGGGTCCGACGGTTGGTTGGTGTTGGTGTTGAACAGGGGGGTTACCCCTCGGTGTGTTTTCACGGGGACCACTCCCCAAGCCGCTTGTTGCATTACCCATGCCTCGGGCGCCGAAAAGCCTTTCCAATTGTTCGTATTGCTGTCCAGGTGTCCGGATGTCGCCCATTTGTTCCCCTCTTCGTTGCATCCACTCTTGTTGATTGTAGAGGAGGTTAGAGTGGGCGTCTTGCGTGTTGATCACGGTGCGCATGTTGTTATGCACACCCTGGCGGAATACTGCTGGGTCGCGGTACTCGAAACCTGCAAAAGAATGGCGGGCCGGCATAAACGCTGCATTACTACCTTCGGGTATTTCGTGTGTGGGCAGTGGGCCTCCTGGGTAGGCGCGGCGCGGATATGATGGCACGAAGCCCTCGTGACGCCCTGGTACGCTGCACCCTCCCGGGTTTGGTCAGCTCTGTGTAATGGGACGTTGAAGCTCTGGTTGATGTGGACGGCCGACGGACGGACCGGCCGTACTGCGTGTGTAACAAGAAAGAGCGCACAGCATATATGCCCAATCCCGGGTTAGGAAGCGGGATTGCGTCATTATTATGAATGTAGAAATACTGCTCTTGATCCTTCTTTATCCAGCGGCCCTGTCTGAAGTGATCGTATCCCAAAATCTCCCGCGCAGTGGTTATGTCAATGATGGTGACATCGTCACCAAGCAGGCCGAGATCACTGGCTATTCGTGTTAATAGAGAGGTGCAGCTTATGTCCCCAACTAGGTTGGGAAGTGATAGCCAGTGTTCCACTAACAGTTTGACCGGGCGAGACATATGTTCTTGCAACAGCGGCGGCATACATGAGTGCCGGCTCGGCGTTCTTCTGATGATATTGTCTTTTGCGTGGGAAGAGGGCAAGGGCCATCCATCTATCTTGAGAAATTTTAAAGTCGGAAGATGTATGTCATTTGTGCGTGGCACGTGAGACATGGCCTTTCTAGAAATTTCTGCCCGAGAAAGCCCTCTCTCGTTGATGTATTTCGTAAGCGAGTTTACATCTATGGGGCAGCTTGATGCGAAGCCTAGTGCAGTGCTCAGTTGTTTCCACGTCATGGTGTATGGTTGACGGAATAATCGGAAGGTTACCCCGTCCTCGTAATATTTAAGGTGCAGAGAAACTCTAAAGTAAGAAGTCGGCACCCCCTTTCGAGGGAGGTATCGTAATAAGGTGACCACCTAATAATTGAAAAATAAATGTAAACTCAGGTAATATCCCTATACGGTTCATGAAATTGCTATCTAGCATGGGTGTCAACACGAAGTCTCTATTTTTCAATTTTTCGTACCGACTCCTCTCTTCTCCTCCTCGTAAATGGAGGTGTACATCCAAGGTTAGAGTTTTACCTTGGCTAGGTGAGGCAGATAGGTGATGGAGAAGAGGTTGGCGGCGGTGTT
Organism: Hyparrhenia diplandra; assembly: GCA_015847255.1. Lineage (NCBI taxonomy): Eukaryota > Viridiplantae > Streptophyta > Magnoliopsida > Poales > Poaceae > Hyparrhenia > Hyparrhenia diplandra. The sequence continues at coordinate 126,817 of JADLZK010003233.1, forward strand.
GCTCGGGTGTCGGTGCTCATTGCTTGTCGGAACTAGGGGAGGGAGCGTGTCACGAGAATCCTTCCAAGCATGGTTGGTGCTTTACGGAAAAAGGATTGGCTAAAGGGTTTTTGGGCTGGAAGGGAAGACTATCTCCGAAGATTTTCCTCCTCTCTTCCTAATTTTCTCTTCCTTTCTACTCTATTTCTTTCCCCTTCTTATATTTTTCGAGGCGAGTTCTACTTCTCGGAACCAGAAAAGCGAGTGAGTTGTGATGAGAATTGCATGGGGTTGGAGCCCTTTTATAGCGCCGGGGGGAGGCCGGTCGGCTTTGAATGTGGGCCGGCCGGCCCCCAAGTGGGTCCCACTTGTAGGTGTATTTATTTTTGTATTTTCTGAATAAAAATGAATAAATATAGCAGCAAAAGTAAAAATTATTTTTATGCCACCACGAAAAGTAATTATACGGGTTTTCACTCATAAAAATTATTAATCATGGGGCGTAAATTTTCTTTTTACGATGAATGTAAAAGTGCGAGGAATTTAAATTGCGGGGAAATAAATGCGAGGAATAAAATATATTTTTGGATTTTTAGATTTTTACCGAATTACGGCGGTGAGGGTCCGTAGTTAAGGTCCTCGAGCGGGGACCTTCAAATCTTCTAGTCCTCCGGTGCATCCTCCATCGGAGAGGATGGTTCGTCACGGCATCGTCTTCTCTTGATCGATCATGTTCGCATTGGTAGAGAGTTCGGGTCTAGGCTTGAAGGCGAACTTCTCCTCCTTTCCATTGATCCCAAAAGTGATTTCTCCAAATACGACGTTAATGTGAGCGTTGGCGGTGCTTAGGAATGGTCGTCAGAGAATCGGTGAGACCACGGGTGTGGGTGCATGTCGATTACAACGAAGTCAAGCGGCACAAAGAACTCCCGGATCCTTCTTTGGAACATTTTCGGCGATTCTCGACGGGTAATGGCCCGATTGATCCGCTAGTTGTAGACACATTGATGTTGGAACCAAGGTAGGGTGCTTGAGCTTGTCGAAGACAACCTTGGGCATCACACTAACACTTGCTCCAAGATCATAGAGTGCATTGTTGAAATATTGATCTCCGATTGAGCACTCTATAGTGGGGCATCCTGGATCCTTTTTCTTGATAGGTGATATATTTAGGATTGCCGCACTACACTCTTCTCATTAACTTGATGATCTACGTAGTTGGCGGCGGTCTCTTCTTGTTCGAGGATATCTCTTATGTACTTGGCATATGTCGGAACACGCATGGCGTCTAGTAGAGGTATGTTGACATAAAAGCTTACGGATTACCTCTACGAATTTGCGAATTGATCATCAAATTGAGGTCTTCTCATTCTTCTTGGATATGGTAGGAAGTTGGTGTCGTGAAAGTCTTGTCCTGTGGGTTCTTGGCGCACAACTTCTTCTACGTCGTCGTCCTTATCTTCCGGAATGTTGGTTGGTACTACGGGCGGTCGGAAATTTGCGGTGCCGTAGGTTTTCTAGCCGAAGGTCTTTACCGCGCCCGTCGGGTATGGTGGATCGGTGGTTTGCTTACCACCTCTCGTTCGGATATTACATACCTGCTCATGATTAGTGGCAACAGGCATAGCGGCAGACACAATTTTGATAATTTTGATTCTAGTTTGATATTAAAAGCAACTTGTTCTTTTATCATAGCAGAAAAATTATCCATTTTAGCATTTATATCCTCTAGAATTTTATCATTAGTAATTAACTTCTTGGAGAAACTATCATTAATTTTAACTTGTTCTTCAATTAATTCTCGTAAAGAAGGTTGCTTGAATTTATTACCCGAATTAAAGTTATTACCCGAATACTTACCGCGTAAGTCGGGTCGTGGTTCTTGGTCTTCTCTTTGGGTTGGTGCTGACTTGTGAACCACCAAGCTTGAACTTCTTGAAGCGTTCATGGAGTCTTGTAAAGCTTGTCGATCCTTCTTGTAATTGGCTCGCTCCTCAAGCCAATTTAGTAGCACATCCATCCCGGTTGATCGCGCCTTCAATTCTTCTTGTTCTTCTTGTACTTCTTCACTTTGATGACGGTATTGGGTGTTCTTGGTGTCCGACCTTGATTTTTCGATATCTTGCACATAAGTATGTCGGCTTTCCCCGGTGTGAGTGATAAGAATGATCCTCCAAAGTGGCGTCTAGATGCTCTCTTGCTTTTTGATTTAGTCCATGGTAGAATCCTTGTAAGAGCATCCATTCCTCCATTCCATGGTGAGGGCAATCGATATGTATTCTTGCAAACGTTCCCACGCCTACGGAATAGATTCTCCCTTCCGCTTTGAAAGTTGGCAATTTTTCCACGTAAGGCATTGGTTTTGCCTGTGGGGAAAAAATTTTGCTAGGAATGCGGTTGAACATTTCTCCCATGTGTTTATCTTTTGTTCATTGAGTAGAACCATTGCCTCGCTTTTTCGATAGTGAGAAAGGGAATAAGCGGGGAGAGGATCGTGTCCTTGGGAATGTTCTTGATGTTGATGGTGGCGCCTATCTCCATGAAAGTCCGGAGATGAGTGCTTGCATCTTCATGTGTCTTTCCTTCAAACGGGTTAGCTTGCACCATGTTGATGAGGCTTGCCTTGAGCTCAAACTCATGATTGATTGGAAGTGTAGGTCCGGTCGCGAATGTTCTTGATGTTTGGAGCGGAGAACTCTCGCAACGTCTTTTCGGGCATGGCTTCGGGAACTTGGTGTAGCTTCTTGGGTTGACTTGATTGAGATGATCAAAGTGTAGTGAATCAATCGAACCTGTTAATACCCTACGAATAAGATAGAAAAAGACAATAAACGGGTAAATCTGTTTAAGCGAGAGGTGCTAAGTAGCAAAATCCACACTTAGTATTCATCTATCAATAATCAAAAGAATAGCTATCAAAATCTTCCCCGGCAACGGCGCCGCCTTTAAATGCTTGTTGGTATTTGTTAGCTTACTGAGAGAAATATTATAGATCCACAAGCGCACGGATGTCCGGTGAGCATTTCATTTCGGGGAGGGTTTTAAATATCGAATCCACGAGGAAGATATGACAAGCGGTTCAATTGATTAAAGGCGGTGATAGAAGACTAATGAGATTTTAGTGATCGGCATATACTTAGACAGGGTAAGCCAATAATAAATAATAATAATAAGGTATATGAGGCGGGTAGAGGTACACGTGGTGAGTATAGCATAAGATTAATTCCTAGTAAGATTAGGATTGGATTTATGACAAAGGGACAGTTCTTAGGTAGCATACAAAAGAATTTATTAAATGGTTTCAAACAGGCATAGCATAGGATCATATATATATCAAAACCATAGATAAGAATGTGCACCCCAAAGATTACTTAAGAAAATCGAGAGCGAAACAAGATTAACCCAAGAACCATTATCGACTAGTCTTATACACGGGGATGGATTGCAAAGGACTCAATAGTGATGTCACCACTACGATCTACCACACGACCCAAGCATACAAGGTGAACCCGCAAGTAAATTATATCTAAGCACCATGCTTACATACTTTCTACTACCTAGCACACTCGAGTAATATACTAGGAGCTCTACGAATAAGCGCGTTGAATTATCATGAATAATGATCATATCAAATATGCTATGACTAGAATAAAGTAAAAATAGACTAATTGCATGTATAGTAATGAAATAGCACGAAGGTGTATGAAAACAATAATATTGATTCATAGTGTAACTTACGGATCGAACCGGGGCGGATGCTCTCTCTTCTCTAAACTTCGACTTTCTATCTAAACTAGGCTCTAGATCTAGAGCGATGAATTAGCTATCCTATCTCTTGGTGTCTCCTCTTCTTCTCCTGTCTTGGCTTCAACTTGATCTTCTTCTTGATGATGACTTGAGGCTTTAGATCGATTATGAGACGAGGGGGCACGGGGGGCTTATATATATAGTCAGGAGGAGGTGCAGTGTTGGATTTAGATCCATCTCGTGCTCCCACCGACACCCTCGGATCAAACCGACATTAAACGACCGGATTAGATTGCGTCTTAGAGGCGGTTGAGGAAGGTTCCGGAGACTTGATCAACTTGGAGCAGGGGCCAGGCCGATCGGCCAGGTTATTGGGCCGGTCGGCCCAAGGTGGGTCCCACCCCGGGTCCCGCGATGCGTCGTGGCTTCCGGAGTCTTCTAGATGAAGGTTTCTTCGGGGGTAAGGTTTCGTTCACGTCGGGAGTAATCCGGAGCCTTCTAGACTTGTTTCGGAGTTGGATTGCGTTACGTTACGTCGGTCGTATGACACGTCAATTCTGCTGTTTTCCTGTTAAGTCCCTGCAAATCACAACTTTACCAAAACTCGTGGAAATCATTAGTCCAAGGCCCTATTCTATTGTTTATTTATCTTTTTAGTCCTTTTTCATGGATTGTTGATGCATAAAAATATGAGTTAGTGAGCATCAACAATCTTCAACAAGAACTAGTTATGTAGCTAATCTACTTCTAGTATGAATTAGAGCTAAGGTCTAGACTTGGCTAGACTTGGATGAATATGATTGATAATGAAATTGTTATGAGCCTCGTGGTCATTTGGTCTTCTTATATAGTACTTGGTGGTGAACGTCAACCCTTGGATCAAACCGACCTTCAACAACGGAGTAGATATAACCTCAAGGTCGGTAGTGAACCGACATAAAAATGTGAGGCTGAGCAGGGGGCCCCACCTGGCGGCCGGCCTATCTGCACCTTGGCGGCGCCGTGGTGGAGTGCCACCTCGGCTTCCCATCTTCTCTCCGGTGTCCTCGGTATCTTCTAGAATGTTTTAGTCCACTTTTCGGGTTGATTGGCTTCACGGATAAGTTTGGTCTTTAATTGTCTTGTAATTGTCCTAAGTATTCTGGAACCTTCTCCATTATTCTCTGCATTTTCCTATTAAGTCCCTGGAAAGTCATAGAATACCAAAACTCGTGGAATTATGTTAGTTAGACCCCTAGACTTATGTTTAGTCTTTGACTTTAGCCCTTAATTCATGTTTTTAAACTTGTATTTTTATGCTTTAGTAAGTGTCAACAAGTTCCCCAAGCTTACCTCTTGCTAGTCTCTTAGCAAGACATAAAAACAAAATATTAAACTTGGATCGGGAGTTGCTACTACGCTATCACACTTCAAAAATACACATGCTTTCAAACAAAAGTTCTCTCCGGATAAATAAAACTTTTAGGTCTTCAACTTACTCATAAATATATTTTACTTCTTAGAACTTATAACTTCTTTTCTTTAATCATGAGTAATTGAAAGATAGAAACGTCCAAGTCAAGCACTATATTTCAAACTCTTTTGATCAAAGCTGTCCTACCGAGTTTTTGCTTGATTTTCAAAATAAAACTCAAAGTACTCGGTGTGACACTCTTTAATAATTTTAATTATGAAAACTGTGGATCTTCTCTTAGGTAATAAAGTAACATTGTTTATCTTTTATAAAATAATATTTTTAGGCTTTAGCAAATAGCACCGTATATTTGGAGTTCATAGGTAAGAGAAAATTAAACTTACTTACATATTGTAAATTCAAGCAATGGATCCAAAGTCACAAATCACACTGATCAAGTGGTGCATGTGTATGGTGATAGAATATAGAATATAATAGATAAGGAATATCTTACTTATGCTCCTTAAGAAATTATCTCTCTTTTTTGAATTTTTGTAGAGAATCGGGTTGTAGCTTTTTTCTTTAGAGAGGTGGACTCTTGGTCCCGGACTTTTGTCTATTATTTCCTCTCTTATAAAGATGTGGGTTCTACTCACCCTCGGACACTTGTCCATTATTCATCTTTATTTTAGAGATGTGGGCTCTACTCGCCCTCGAACACTTGTTCATTTTTCATCTCTATTTTTCTTTCTTTTTCTTTTCTTTTCTTAGGGAGGTAGGCTCTACTCTGCCCGTAGGACTTTTGTCCATTTTTTATCTCCCTTTTCTCTTTTTTTAAAGAATAGTCTACAACCCAAATCTCTTTTTGCAATATTTGTGAGAGATAAATAGATGCAATGGAGCTTTTGTAAGATATTGGCTAGCAATGAATGGGTAGGAAATATTTTTGGTTGCTCTTTCGAGAATAGGAATAGAACATTTTTGTTGGCTAGTGTGAAGTGATAGTGATATATATGTGATGGATAAAGAGAGTGGATATAGCGGAATAAAGTGGAGTGTGCATGATCAGCATGATAAGTTTCTAAGGGTCAACAAAGATTGAACAAACTCAATGTAAAGCAAGCAACCTATATATAGATCAAAAAGGTTTTCTAAATAGCATGTATATATGGTGTGGTAGGAGGTTCACATACTTGTCACACAGGAACTTATCATGTGCACTTTTTAAATTTTCAAAATATAAATCTCCGTAAATCTAGTGTCAATAAGAGTAAGATTAAATAGCAGCTCAGGACTATCATATATCATATCTGTCCAATTACCTAGACTTTTAGAGCAAGCATTTTATAATTGGATCTTGAGAGAACTTAAGCTTGAAAGCTAGGTATTAGAAAAGTATAACAACGGAGCAACTATTCATCATCTCCATGTTGGCAGATTTTAGGATTTATTTTATTTGAGCAAAGTAAACTTTTAGTGAGCACTCTCTCTTCAATCTTTTTTATTCATACTTAAACAAAACATTATTTAAACTACTAGCCACTTGACAAACTAAACTCTTAACAAACTTTATTAGCTAGCAAACATATAACTAATAATAAGATAATAATATACTTATCCGGATAAGCTGGGGGTCGCACTCCCCTAGCTAGATTGGAGTGTAATCTTCAATGATGTAGAAATTGAGGTAGTTGACATCAAGCGGTGTCGATATCTTCTCTTCTTCTGATCTATAAATCTCAAATAGACAACAAAACTAGTGGAACTTGATTAAGCATTAGTAATTAACCATATTGCTTTAGTTGCCTGGGATTTATATATTTTGATTTACTATTTTTATTTTTTTATTTATTTTTATACAAGATAAAGATTTATTCATAAACAAACTATCTTTATTATTTTTATGCCACCACAGCGTTGATGCTCACTAACTCATATTTTTATGCATCAACAATTCATGGAAAAGGACTAAAATATAATTAGATAACCTTATTAGGGGTTTCTACTAATGATTTCCATGAGTTTTGGTAAAGTTGTGATTTGCGGGGACTTACCAAAAAAATGCCGAAATGACGTGTCACACTACCGACGTAGCAACGCAATCCAACTCCGAAACAAGTCTAGAAGGCTCCGGATTACTCCCGACGTGAACGAAACTTGACAATCGAAGAAAACATCATCTAGAAGACTCCGAAGCCACGACGCATCACGGGGCCCGGGGTGGCACCCACCCTAGGCCGATCGGCCCAATAATGGGGCCGATAGGGCCCCCGCTTGCCGACCAAGTTAGCCCGGTCTCGAAACCTTCCTCAACCGCCTCTAAGACGCAATCTAATCCGGTCGTTTAAGGTCGGTTTGATCCAGAGGGTGTCGGTAGAAGCACGAGATGGATCAAGATCCAACACTGGCACCTCCTCCAGGACTATATAAGCAGCCCCGTGCCCCCCGTCTCAATAGAATTGATCCAAGCCTCAAGTCATCAAGAAGAAGGAGATCAAGAAGAAGCCAAGAGGAGAAGAAGAGGAGACACCAAGAGATAGGATAGCTAATTCATCGCTCTAGATCTAGAGCCTAGTTTAGATAGAAAGTCGAGTTTAGAGAAGAGAGCATCATGCTCCGGTTCGGATCCGTAAGTTACACTATGGATCAATATTATTATTGTTTTCATACACCTTTGTGCTATTTCATTACTATGTATGCAATTAGTCTATTTTTACTTTATTCTAGTCATAGCATATTTGATATGATCATTATTCATGATAATTCAACGCGCTTATTCGTAGAGCTCCTAGTATATTACAATTTGTGTGCTAGGTAGTAGAAAGTATGTAAGCATGGTGTTTAGATATAATTTACTTGCGGATTCACCTTATATGCTTAGAGGGTAGTGTGGTAGATCGTAGTGGTGACAAGCACTATTGAGTCCTTTGCAATCCATCCCCGTGTATAAGACTAGTCGATAATGGTTCTTGGGATTATCTTGTTTCATTCCCTGATTTTCTTAAGTAATCTTTGGGTGCACATTCTTATCTATGGTTTTGATATATATATGATCTTATGCTATGCCTGTCTAAACATTTAGTAGATTCTTTATATGCTACCTAAGAACTGTCCCTTTGTCATAAATCCAATCCTAATCTTACTAGGAATTAATCTTATGCTATACTCACCACGTGCACCTCTACCTGTCTCATATACCTTAATACTATTTATTATTATTGGCTCACCTTGTTTAAGTATATGCTAAATACTACAAAATCTCATTAGTCTTCTATCACTTTGTCTTTAATCAATTGAATCGCTTATCTTGTCTTCCTCGTGGATTCGATATTTAAAACCCTCCCCGGGTGAAATGCTCTTTGGACATCCGTGCGCTTGCGGATCTATAAATATTTCTCTGTAAGCTAACAAATACCAACACACAGCAAAGTAGCCTAGAGGTATTTAACCTCGGAGAGATACTAGCATGGGGCTTAAAGGTTTTTCAAAACAAATGATAAAATATTTTTATTATTTTTGAATGCTTATATGAAACATGATATGAAAATAAATTATGCAAGAAATTAAAATATAGATAACTTACACGGCTTACCTTGCAATGAGGATTCAGCATTTTGAGTCCTCCAAACAAGACTTCAAGTTCTCGTTCTTTACTCCCATGGTATATCGGTTGTCACAATCGGTGGTATTGATGATTCTATAGTATCTTCGATGTTGTTCTGGGAGATGTCTTCTTCTTTCTCCATCTTTTGGATGATTTAGTATTCTTCTTTTTTCGGGAGTAGTTGATTACGTCTTCTCTATAGATGTTTCAAGTCTTGGGAGACTTGATTTCTTCGCACGCCTTTTCATCTTCTTGATTATTAATCCATCTTCTATTATGACGGCGACGAGCTGTCCCCGCTTCTCCCTCTTGGATTTGTATATTCATTGTAGCTGTTAAAGTAAACTCGTACCTTTTCTTTAGGAAATTGGAAATGTATCTCTCCTGTATGGATGTAGATAATTGCACGTGTAGTGTTGAGGAATGGTCTCCCAAGCACTATTAGAGGGTCTTCTTCCTTTCCCATGTCCATGACTACAAAAAGTCGGTGAGGACATAGTGATCCATAATCTTAAGCGGCACATCTTTTGCAATTCCTTTAGGAACTCTATAGGATTGGTGCATCCGTGAATAGCGCACATACGTTGGTTGCAATGGCGAGTTTTCCAAATAATAATTCATATGTAACCTTTTCCATTATATTAACACCGGATCCGATATCGCAATATGTATTATAAAAATTCCACCGATTAATAGAGCAATGAATAGTAGGTGTACCGGATCATCTTGTCGACGTAGCATCGGTGTAATACGTAATAAAGGTCCATTATAAGATTTAATTTTATTTACTACCATTACCTTTGTAGACTGTGCCATCTTGTTCTTGTTTCGATTTCGATTCCTCCTTCTATACCGATTATAAGGCTCCATCTTATGTTCTAGAATATATTGATTAGTATTAGGAGAATAAGTAAGAGAGTTTTGTACCTTGTCTTTGAAAGTGAATTTCTCTTTCTTCCCTTTAATATTGAAAATGATCTTTGCATTGTGCATAGATAATAGCTTTAGCTGAGCACAAGAATGGTCTTCCCAAGTATGATTGGTGTTCTTTCATTTCTTCCAAGTATCTACAAGCTGCGAAGTCTCTTTGGGACATAAGAGTTTCTCGATTCCCACACATACATCTTCAAGGATCCCTCGGGATAACAAATTGATTGATGATCGCAAGTCGCAAGCACATATTTGTTTTCCATAGTGGTTCCTTTGTAAAGCTTCTCATAAATTACCTTGGGCATAATGTTGACGCTTGAGCCAAAATCACGAGAGAGCATTGTTGAATGTGAGGTGTCCAATTTTGATTATGATGATTTGGTCTTCCTGGATCTTCCTTTTTAGATGGCATTGAGTCATCTAACCAACAACTCCCCCGAGGTCTCGATAGTAACGACTGCATTATAGATATCGACAAGATTTGCGGTTTTAATTCTTAGGCTGCCCGGAATCTTTCTATAATACCCGGTTTTAAGGATAAAACCAGATACACACCATATGTGAGCCCGGAAGTCAAATCTCACATATAGTCACAATTAAAGTAAATATCAAAACATAATGCTTAATAAATAACGAACTTAATATAAAAAGATAACCTCAAAGCGTGAACAACGGAAAGACACTCCGATCCTGGGATGAAGCCTCCACTCCACAGGGACAAACTGACTGGTTGATCACAAGCCTAACTCCTTCAGAACTCTAGCACTCGAGCAATCTTCCTGGTTTGAGTGGGAATTGCAAGGATGAGTCCATGTCGAACTCAGCAAGAATAGTAAGGCAATATCTAACCCATAACCCATGATCACTATAACATGATAATGTAGAGCATAAACGATAAATTATGAGTTGTTAAACAAGCATAGGTCATCATCTTAATGCAAAGGTTCCAAGGCCGCTCATGACCGTGAGCACGGCTGATATACCAGTTTTACTCTGCGCAGAGGTGTACACTTTCACTGTGAGCCGTGAATTGCCCTTTTGCCCGGGGTGATCGGCCCCTTAACCCTCTTCCTAGGACGGTCGGCAGGGTTCACTATGAAGCCTTTCACAAGGTCGTCTAACAAGTTAGGGCCGCTAGGTATCTTCCGTCATCCGTGTGACACACCGCAGCGATCCACGGGCCTGCGGCGCGCTCCGTGTGATACAACCCTCCACGGGGGATCCACGGTCTTTTTACCCTAACGCCTTTTCGGTAACCTCTAACAAGCTAGAAAAGGTTTCGGGTACTCGAGCTAAAACCAGAGCCCATTAGCCCTCACAGTTGTACTGTTTTCCGGAGACGCTAATACAGACAAGTCCACATGTTGCTAAATAATTCACATTTAACGTTTAGTGCATAAACATTAATCAAGTCATATGATCATGGTTAAAAGCCAACATATCCCAAAACTATACTTGCCTTAATATCGCTCCTTCTTCAAGTCCAAAGCTCCAAGAGAAATTCCTTCTTGATCGTCAACGTATTCCAGATCACCGCGTCAAGCTCACCATCTAATTGATCGATATAGCAACAACACGCATCCAACGACAATCATGCACGAAGCAAACAATAGAATTATATTAGAACAGTACACCAAAATAAATAAAACAAGATAAAAGGTTTATAAAATGAATCTACATCTCACTACGACCATTAATGAGACGCGAAGATCACCGAAATCGGAGCTAGAACGTGAAAGATATGCATTTTACAAGTTTTCCGTGGCATTTTAAGAGATTAAAACGAAGACATGAATTTTATCGAGTGGAAGACATAATTAAAAGTTTTATAAACGTGTAGAAAACTTTATTACGAACCTAACGCAACTTGAACGGACTAAAGCGGATTTAAAATGAGGAAGTTGTAAGCATTTGAAATGAATGATAATTCTATAAATAATATGAACTTGATTTTCGAAATAGAATAAATAAAATCTGATTTTAAACCAAGCTGGGGACTTTGGTCATGAATCTGCAAAAGTGGAGGGACTCTTTATATAAATTTGCCAACCAAGGGGTAGCTTCTAATCTAGGGCGCTGATCTAGAAATGGACGGCTCAGGATACATGTGTATTTCTATTGTATTTGGTGTTTTATTTTTGTGAAGGAAAACGGCTTGAAAACAATTGATGTCATCACATGATGTCATCAAGCAAGTAAGGATGGAAACCATCCATGGCTGTCGACGGAACTTTACTGGACCCAACGTACAGGTCTTGGCTTTTGGAGTTTTGGCTCTGTGATATGAATACATGTGGCTGGAGCTATGGTGATCCATGAAAGGGTTCTCATCGGATGGATGGCTTGGTGATGGCATAACGCAGGACAGGATGGGGCGGATAACCACGGGCACGGCAGCGCCATGGTCGGCTGCCATGGAGCTAGCGGAACGACGCTCTGGTGCACTCGCGATTCGTGAAACCAAAGGCACGGGGAGCAAGATCGCATACCACGAACTCAACGGAGGTTCTCGCGGCGACCTGGGCGGCACGAAGACGTCGGACGGCGAGCCGGGGCGGACTGGAAAAAGAAGTCGCCGCCGGTGAGGTGGAACTCATTCAATTCGACACCAAAACTGCATGTAATAAGAGGTACCTACGGCTGCAGTATGGCCACGCGACGCTCACCTGAACGACGATGGCGTCGATTGAGCTCGAGAGAGAGAGAGAGAGTGAATCGACGGGAACAACACATCAGCACGTGAACTGGAGCTCGGAACGGAAAGGAAGAAAGAAGGGCTCGGGAACGGAATTTATAGGAGAGGAACGGGGTAGCTGAAGGGACGCGATTCCTCCACTGGTGGCTTCAAAGGTGCTGTGATGACCATCATCACTCGGCATCAAGGCGAGTAACGCCGGCGTGCATGTGGCGGTTACGTGAGGAAGGAGAAAAGGAGCAGTCAGGGCTGCCTGCTCGTGAGGAAAGCAGGCCGTGGCCCAAGATGACTAGCACACTGGCTCGCTGGAAAAAAATAAATAAAAGAGAACAAGGAAAAGATAGGTGGCCGGCTGGGCCAAATAAAGAAAAGAAAATGGTTTTCCAAATTCTTTTATTTAAACAATTTTACAAAGACATTTCAAAGGCCTTTTCAAATGAATTTCAATTTCCTTTTTCAACTTTGATCCAAACCACTCATCACAAAAAAATTCAAATGCAACAGCATGAGTGCACAATCATGTATCTATACCTTATATTTTATTTTAATTTCACAAAAATATTATTTTCCTATATTTTTATGTCTACAAAATTCATAAATAAATCAATTTAACCTATTTTCAAAAATTGCAAAATTTGGGGTGTTACAATTCTACCCCCTTAAGATAAATCTCGTCCCGAGATTCGGAAGAGACTTCGAATCACGGGAGAGAAACAGGAAAAGATCTTGATAATACTTTCCAACTTCACAACTTGTAAACCAAACTTTTCAAACAACTTATGCCTCATGGACACAACCTGTGAACAAAGGTACTACTACAAAGATTATTAGTCTAGATTGACACATGTCCATCATGACTGCTAGCCCTATTTTACACCTCAAAGAGAAAAGGAAATTGATTCGCATACACTCCTCATCTTCCCACTTTGCTTCTTCCTCTGTTTGGTTACTCCATTGAATCTTGCACACATTACGCATCTTTCCTCTAAGCATCTTTCGGTCATATGCTAAGACTTCAATTGGATGAGCTGCATATTGATCATTTGCTGCATTGACTTCCACCAAAGATGTTTGTCCTTCTACGTTATTAGTTGAAATCCCATTGTTCATGTTAGCACCCTTGGTGTGCACATCTGGGTACAAATTATCATCTTCCATAGATTGGAGTGGACCACCTTGGTAGTCTATTCTTTCCCCTGATGGTGATGTTAAAAACACTGTATGAATTCTCCCTTGTTTATGACAAGACCGACTTTCGGGCATACCCGATCTGGCGGTATTTCACCCTTCGGAGAATGAACTAGCAAAGTGGTCTTCTTGTCGGACACTTCATCATCTTATTCTCTTCTACCATTTTGGCGGAGATGAATGAGTGTGATGCACTTGGGGTCAAACAGCAAACACTAGTCTCGAGCCTACTTGTATATAACCACCCACTATCTTCATAGCCCCACGAATGTTTTTGCTATCCATATTGTTTATTTGTCCTTTAGTATAGTTTTTCTTCGCATTGTATTGACTTGGGCAGGCTTCTTACAAGCTTTCCGTTTTTAAACTGCGGCGTTGTGGGTTACGGGTTGGATTGAATGGTACTTGCTCTTCAAAACCATTGTTGTTATCATGTTCATCTTCATTCTTCTGATAACATCTCTCTCTAGTAGGAACACTATTTTCCACCCATGTGTCGGGATGCCATCCTTCATCACCACCTCCATTTCTCGACATCTGGTAGTCAACAACAATAGCATAAGCAATGATAGCTCAAAAGATGGAGCAATCCAAGAGACAAACTCATAAATTCAAGGTACACTTATAACTTTAAGAACATGAGATCAAGGCACTACCCTCGTTAAGATTGACCCGGTGACACTAAGATAGAGTAGTTTTCATAACCTTTTCACATAGACATTCCAAAGACCATCATGGTTATCTTGTAGATATTCCAAAAATTTATCAATCTTGAGCAAAGACACTGTGGTAGATAGTGACTTCTCAATGACTAATATTTTCAAGCAAAACACTAAATCTTATGAAACATCCTCCTTGCAATCTGTCATCACTTGGCTACCCCCCTTAAGAAAATCAATTAGGGGAACCAAAAGATAGTTTGCATCTTCTTGTGATTTCCATAGTCCCAAATTATAACAACTTTCAGGATGATTCTTGTGCTCTAAGAAAGATATGTAGAAGTGTACTATTATCCAGAATTTCCTCATGATTTTTGATTGATCAAGAGTGGAGATGTATACCGAAGATGACAGAATGCTCCAAAAGATAGATTAATGCAAATAGGAGATATGCAAACCCAACTATTTATTTCATTAATTGTCCTTATACCTTAGGCCTATAAACTAATGACATTGTGGTCAAACACCACAAAATCATTACACTCATTACAAAGATCCAAAACAAACATAGTCATAAGCACAAAGCAACTACGCACTTAAGGTTCACAAATCACACTCAACTTTCGCTACTAACGTTTCACATTACATAGGGGACATAAGCTCCTATTCCCTAACCATCATGAGATAGTAGATCCTTACGTGGACAAAAGTAATTGATATGCCTTTCTCCATACTGATGAAAATGAAAGCACCTTCTTGTATCTAGACCTCTTATGACAATAGGCTCCAGTGAATTGTTGCTCGGTGTGCTATGACTTGCTTTGCTTGGCTCTTTTTTCTCGTTTTTGTGTTGACTTTGTTATTTTGCTCCTTTAAGGTCTTCTCACAATGATCCATCTTATTATATAGATAGGGAAGATAGAGTCAACATTTTATAAAGAATAGAAGCTAGATTTTTCAAATAACAATGTTAGAGAGGAAGCAAGAAGTAGACAAGGATAAAAGCAACCTAAGACGTCCCGGTTCTAACTAGGCTTGCGTCCCTCTGGTCAAGCATAGCTTTGATACCAATTGTAATACCCGGTTTTAAGGATAAAACCAGATACACACCATATGTGAGCCCAGGAAGTCAAATCTCACATATAGTCACAATTAAAGGAAATATCAAAACATAATGCTTAATAAATAACGAACTTAATATAAAAAGATAACCTCAAAGCGTGAACAACGGAAAGACACTCCGATCCCGGGATGAAGCCTCCACTCCACGGGGACAAACCGACCGGTTGATCACAAGCCTAACTCCTGAGAACTCTAGCACTCAAGCAATCTTCCTGGTTTGAGTGGGAATTGCAAGGATGAGTCCATGTCGAACTCGGCAAGAAGAATAGTAAGGCAATATCTAACCCATAACTCATGATCACTATAACATGATAATGTAGAGCATAAACGATAAATTATGAGTTGTTAAACAAGCATAGGTCATCATCTTAATGCAAAGGTTCCAAGGTCGCTCATGACCGTGAGCACGGCCGATATACGCTTTTTACCAAGCGAGAGGTGTACACTTTCACCTTTGTGAGCCGTGAATTGCCCTTTTGCCGGGGTGATCGGCCCTTAACCCTCTTCCTAGGACGGTCGGGGGGTTCACTATGAAGCCTTTTCACGGTCGTCTAACAAGTTAGGGCCGCTAGGTATCTTCCGTCGGTCCGTGTGACACACCGCATGGCGATCCACGGTGCGCGGCAGTTCGTGTGATACAACCCTCCACGGGGATCCACATGCATTTTACCCTAACGCCTTTCGGTAACCTCTAACAAGCTAGAAAAGGTCCCGGGTACTGAGCTAAAACCGAGCCCATTAGCCCTCACGGTTGTCTTGTTTTCAGGAGACGCTAATACGAGACAAGTCCACATGTTGCTAAATAATTCACATTTAACGTTTAGTGCATAAACATTAATCAAGTCATATGATCATGGTTAAAAGCCAACATATCCCAAAACTATACTTGCCTTAATATCGCTCCTTCTTCAAGTCCAAAGCTCCAAGAGAAATTCCTTCTTGATCGTCAACGTATTCGGATCACCGCGTCAAGCTCACCATCTAATTGATCGATATAGCAACAACACGCATCCAACAACAATCATGCACGAAGCAAACAATAGAATTATATTAGAACAGTACACCAAAATAAATAAAACAAGATAAAAGGTTTATAAAATGAATCTACATCTCACTACGACCACGCAGACGCGAAGATCATCGAAATCGGAGCTAGAACGTGAAAGATATGCATTTTACAAGTTTTCCGTGGCATTTAAGAGATTAAAACAAAGACATGAATTTTATCAGTGGAGACATAATTAAAAGTTTTATAAACGTGTAGAAAACTTTATTACGAACCTAACGCAACTTGAACGGACTAAAGCGGATTTAAAATGAGGAAGTTGTAAGCATTTGAAATGAATGATAATTCTATAAATAATATGAACTTGATTTTCGAAATAGAATAAATAAAATCTGATTTTAAACCAAGCTGGGGACTTTGGTCATGAATCTGCAAAAGTGGAGGGACTCTTTATATAAATTTGCCAACCAAGGGGTAGCTTCTAATCTAGGGCGCTGATCTAGAAATGGACGGCTCAGGATACATGTGTATTTCTATTGTATTTGGTGTTTTATTTTTGTGAAGGAAAACGGCTTGAAAACAATTGATGTCATCACATGATGTCATCAAGCAAAGTAAGGATGGAAACCATCCATGGCTGTCGACGGAACTTTACTGGACCCAACGTACAGGTCTTGGCTTTTGGAGTTTTGGCTCTGTGATATGAATACATGTGGCTGGAGCTATGGTGATCCATGAAAGGGTTCTCATCGGATGGATGGCTTGGTGATGGCATAACGCAGGACAGGATGGGGCGGATAACCACGGGCACGGCAGCGCCATGGTCGGCTGCCATGGAGCTAGCGGAACCGCGCTCTGGTGCACTCGCGATTCGTGAAACCAAAGGCACGGGGAGCAAGATCGCATACCACGAACTCAACGGAGGTTCTCGCGGCGACCTGGGCGGCACGAAGACGTCGGACGGCGAGCCGGGGCGGACTGGAAAAAGAAGTCGCCGCCGGTGAGGTGGAACTCATTCAATTCGACACCAAAACTGCATGTAATAAGAGGTACCTACGGCTGCAGTATGGCCACGCGACGCTCACCTGAACGACGATGGCGTCGATTGAGCTCGAGAGAGAGAGAGTGAATCGACGGGAACAACACATCAGCACGTGAACTGGAGCTCGGAACGGAAAGGAAGAAAGAAGGGCTCGGGAACGGAATTTATAGGAGAGGAACGGGGTAGCTGAAGGGACGCGATTCCTCCACTGGTGGCTTCAAGGTGCTGTGATGACCATCATCACTCGGCATCAAGGCGAGTAACGCCGGCGTGCATGTGGCGGTTACGTGAGGAAGGAGAAAAGGAGCAGTCAGGGCTGCCTGCTCGTGAGGAAAGCAGGCCGTGGCCCAAGATGACTAGCACACTGGCTCGCTGGAAAAAAATAAATAAAAGAGAACAAGGAAAAGATAGGTGGCCGGCTGGGCCAAATAAAGAAAAGAAAATGGTTTTCCAAATTCTTTTATTTAAACAATTTTACAAAGACATTTCAAAGGCCTTTTCAAATGAATTTCAATTTCCTTTTTCAACTTTGATCCAAACCACTCATCACAAAAAAATTCAAATGCAACAGCATGAGTGCACAATCATGTATCTATACCTTATATTTTATTTTAATTTCACAAAAAATATTATTTTCCTATATTTTTATGTCTACAAAATTCATAAATAAATCAATTTAACCTATTTTCAAAAATTGCAAAATTTGGGGTGTTACACTTTCCTGGTGTGGTTAGTGGAACAGATAACCGAGAAATCTGAGATTCTATCATCTTGTTAAAAGCTGGCTGATTCTTGATAGCTGAAGAAAAACTTTCTAGACGAGTGTTGATAAGTTCAAGAGCTTTATCATTAGTTGCTATCTTTCTTGACAGATTCTCCATAGTTTTTTTCCTTGGTTAACAACCAAATCTCTCAAAGAAGGTTGATAAGTATTAAAATTGTTACCTTGATTGTTATCTTGGTAATTGCCTTGATAATTACTCGATAATTGGGCCTCTGTTGATTCCAACCTTGATTCTGCTGAGGGACGAAAATTATTATTGTTATTGATGAAATTAATATCCTCCATAATCTCGGACAATTCTTTCAAGTGTGGCCTAAGTTTCCACATTCTTCACATGTCATGCATGAGTCTTGAATTTGCATCAACGCCTTGGGTTGAGATTCCCTTTCTTCTAGTTTCTTCATAATAAGGTCCATTTTAGCAAATAGCATATCTACTTCTTTTTAAGCTGGTGCATTCCCTCTTACGAGTTTGACGTTCTTCACTCCAACCTTGGTTGGAAGCCATCTTCTCCACAAGCTCTGTAGCTTTTGTAATTGTAAGTGATAAGAAAGCACCACCAATTCTTTGCATCCATAGTTTCTCGAGCACTGGGAACAAGCCCATGATAAAAAGTTTACATTAACAGCCACTTCTCCATCCCATGGTGTGGACATTCTGAAATATATTCTTAAAACGCTCCCATGCTTCAGGGGACTGATTCATCATCTTGTTATTGAAAATTTGATATCTTCCCTCTTAAGGCATTTGTCTTGCCTATCGGAAAGAACTTTGCTAGAAAGAAAAAGTGGAACATATATCCCATGTTGTACTCTTATCTTTTGTAGCATAAAACCATTGCTTAGCTCTCCCCAATAATGAGAATGGAAATAAACGAAGCAAGATTGCATCCTTGGATACATCCTTCATAGTGAATGTGCCGCAGATCTCCGTAAAATGTTGGAGATGAGCACTAGCATCTTCATGTGCCTTTCCACAAAACCGACTTGATTGCACCATATTAATGAGCCCCGGCTTAAGTTCAAAGCCTTTGTCTCCAATCTCTACCTCAGGTCCAACAAGAATATTGTCCGTGGTAGGAGCTGAAAATTCACGAAGTGTCTTGTTGCCATAGCTTCAAATTTCGATGTCAAATCTCTAGTAACTTGATTAACTTCCAAATCGGTAGACTTGGTGTCTCGGATGATGATGATGATGATAATAATGTAGGAGCTGGAGTTTGTGCGAGTTTTTGCTTTTGCCCGCCCGATTAATTTCTCGGGATCTTGATAAAATTTTTCGGAAGATTATTATTCATACATATAATTTCCCCGCAAAAGATAAAAACAAAAATAGAGAAAGGGTTGAACTTTGTTTGAGTATGTGATAATGGTTTCTCAATGCATTAGGTGATGTAAAGTGATCTCTCTTGTTTCCTTTATGTGATGTGTTTATAGGATTTTCGGCTAGCACCTTTCTAACTAGTAAGTTAGAAACAATACCAACAATTAGGAATAACTCGTTTAAGTCTTGGCTAATACCCTCCCAAACTAAGATAGTTGGAAAGAAATACTAGAAAAAAACTTTTGAGGTTTTGAAAACATCTTTTTGAAATTAAGATATTGACTATGCTCTCCCAAACTAGGAAAGTTTTGAAAAACAAAAGAAAAATTTATTTTTTCGGATAGACTACACCTTCCAAGAACGGCGCCAGGAAATGCTTGTTGATATTTCTAACACGATCCTAATTAGGAAGGCGAGAGAAATATATATGGGATATCTATCTAATCATGTTAGCTTGGATATGGGATTAACCTCATGATCCAATAAAGCGAAGTTAGGCGGTGTTAGTAGTGGGATGTAGCTTAGCCACATTATCCATAGTGGAATTAATCTCACCAGGATATGAACTCAAGGTATACCACTCATTTCTAGGCATTACCTATACACTAGTCGTCACCCTAGCAATAACGCTCAAAGAAATGCGGGGCATGGTATTTATAGATTGGCCTTGATAAAGATTGAACATGATATCTCGCAGCGCCTGAGATAGAAATACCAATTGTAGCACTTCACCGGGAGTAATTCAGGTATCGTATTTATATTTTACCACAGGGGAAGGGAGTCTATGGAAAGGTAGAGAGATAAGAGCTATCTAATTATTTTATAATATGATTTATTTATGAGATCATTCACTTTACAATATTATAATGCAGAGTAGCCATGAGCATCAAACATAACTCAACAGGATAAGTCCAAGATAAAGATAAATAATATAATGATAATTGTCCAAGTCTAGTATTAACCTATGCCACTAATATCATACAAGCAATTAGCATGTAATAAATTAGTCTAGAATGAATATTCCTAAGATACTCTTAATTAATATACATCTATGAATACTACAATTAGTGCAATACATCTAGCTATCATGGCAAGATTAGATTACTTCTATACATGGCAAGCATTACCAAAGACAAGCAAGGACGAAACTTGTTCATCTTCGTAATTAAAGGCTCGACGTGTCCTACATTCTGAGGGTGGATGCAAAAGGACTCAACAGGGGCTGTCACCCCCCGATCTACCACACGTCCCGAATGTAGGGTGCAATTGCGATAAACGTTGTATAAACACCACGTTTACACATTGCTTATCACCCAAATAGTGATCATCTATATGAGTGCTATACAATTCCATGTATAAAATATAAAGCAATCTTACTAAACTAAATATATAATCATAGTAAGCATAAACACATAGAAACAAGAATATAATAATTATAAAGATCAAAGCCATAACAATTGTATTCTAAATATAAGAGAACTTACAGATTGAATACAAGAGAGAAGTCTCAAGAACGATCCTTGCTACTTCTTGACTATCAGGAACTCAAGATTAACTTGATCTTCAACTAGAACTAGTTATGTAGCTAATCTACTTCTAGTATGAACTAGAGCTAAGGTCTAGACTTCATTTGGACTTGGATGAATATGATTGATAATGAAATTGTTATGAGCCTCGTGGTCACCGGTCTTCTTATATAGTACTTGGTGGTGAACGTCAACCCTTGGATCAAACCGACCTTCAACAACGGAGTAGATACAACCTCAAGGTCGGTGGTGAACCGACATAAAAATGTGAGGTCGGCGGGGGGCCCCACCGGCGGCCGGCCTATTGGCACCGGCGGCCGCCGTGGTGGAGTGCCACCTCGGCTTCCCGTCTTCTCCGGTGTCCTCTCGGTATCTTCTAGAATGTTTTAGTCCACTTTTTCGGGTTGATTGGCTTCACGGATAAGTTTGGTCTTTAATTGTCTTGTAATTGTCCCGAGTATTCGGAACCTTCTCCATTATTCTACGCATTTTCCTATTAAGTCCCCCTCGAAAGTCACGAGAATACCAAAAACTCGTGGAATTATATTAGTTAGACCCCTAGACTTATGTTAAGTCTTTGACTTTAGCCCTTAATTCATGTTTTTAAACTTGTATTTTTATGCTTTAGTAAGTGTCAATGACTACGTCATCTCCTACACGTTGCCGTCGACGAATCGGGTAAGACCTAGGTGTGCGCCGCCATTTCCGCATCCCGAGCGCCTGTTGGTATTTGTTATGCTTACGAGAGAAATAATTATAGATCCGCAAGCGCACGGATGTCCAAAGTGAGCATTTCACGGGGAGGGTTTTAAATATCGAATCCACGAGGAAGACATGACAAACAATTCATTTGATTAAAGACAGGGGATAGAAGACTAATGAGATTTGGTGGTTTAGCATTTACTTAAACAGGATGAGCCAATAATAATAATAATAATAATAAGGTATATGAGACAGTAGAGGTGCACGTGGTGAGCATAGGATAAGATTAATTCCTAGTAAGATTAGGATTGGATTTATGACAAAGGGACAGTTCTTAGGTAGCATACAAAGAATCTACAAAATGTTTAGACAGGCATAGCATAAGATCATATATATATCAAAACCATAAATAAGAATGTGCACCTCGAAGATTACTTAAGAAAATCAGGAACGAAACAAGATAATCCCAAGAACCATTATCGACTAGTCTTATACACGGGGATGGATTGCAAAGGACTCAATAGTCTTTGTCACCACTACGATCTACCACACGACGACCAAGCATATAAGGTGAATCCTTAAGTAAATTATATCTAAGCACCATGCTTACATACTTTCTACTACCTAGCACACATTTGTAATATACTAGGAGCTCTACGAATAAGTGCGTTGAATTATCATGAATAATGATCATATCAAATATGATATGACTAGAATAAAGTATAAGTAGACTAATTGCATATATAGTAATGAAATAGCACAAAGGTGTATGAGAACAATAATAAAATTGATCCATAGTGTAACTTACGGATCTAACAGGAGCAGATGCTCTCTCTTCTCTAAACTCGACTTTCTATCTTAACTAGGCTCTAGATTAGAGCTATGAATTAGCTATCCTATCTCTTGGTGTCTCCTCTTCTACTCCTGTCTTGGCTTCTTCTTGATCTCCTTCTTGATGATGACTTGAGGCTTCAGATCATATTGAATTGTTGATTCGGGGAGGCCTAGGGGTCTATATATATGGGTCTTCTTATGCCTCTCCGGCGTCGGCAAGCAATGTGGTACTAATCTTCATGGGCCTTGATAATAAACAATGACCATCGGATCAAACCGACATTACACGACCCGGATTAGATTGCGTCTTAGAGGCGGTGGAGGAAGGTTAGGAGACGAGGGGCTTGCGTGGCGGCCAAGGGGGCCGATCGGCCCCATTATTGGGGCGATCGGCCCGGGGGAGTCCCCTCCGGGTCTCGCGATGCGTCGTGGCTTCGAGTCTTCTAGATGATGTTTTTTTGATTGTCAAGTTTCGTTCACGTCGGGAGTAATCCGGAGCCTTCTAGACTTGTTTCGAGTTGGATTGCGTTACGTTACGTCGGTCGTATGACACGTCATTTCGCTGTTTTTTTCTCGTTAAGTCCCACGCAAATCACAACTTTACCAAAACTCATGGAAATCATTAGTAGAAACCCCTAATAAGGTTATCTAATTATATTTTAGTCCTTTTCCATGAATTGTTGATGCATAAAAATATGAGTTAGTGAGCATCAACAGCGCCCGCCGGCGAGTCCGCCATGGCATTTGTTGGGGCAAGCTCACGCGTGAGCTCATAGATCGAAGTTTAGGCCGTTCTTTTCGTGTTCAAGGATCGCCTGCAGGTGCTTGAGGTTTAGAGCTAGATGGATGAGTGAAAGTCGCCGTCATTCCGCTGGGACACGTTGTTGTCGCCGACGAGCCGCCCGTGAGCGCCGCCGTGCATGCGCATGGTGAGTTGCCGTCGTTGCTTCGTTAAGCTCCTAGGTTGCTTGCATGTCTTAGTTAGGTGCTCTAGAGTAGAGAACGGTCCTTGGTTCGCCGGTTATCGCCGGAGAACGGTCGGTTCACCACCACCCGCCCTGTTGGTATTTCTAACGTCACTAACTAGTAATGGCGTCAAAAAATGAATATGAGATGTTGCTTCGATGATAAAACTAAAAGAAAATAATTCATTGCAGTTCATAGCATATCCGAAAAGGTTGTCATCCCTATAGTTAAACTACTAATGTGCAAGGAATAAAATATTCGTACTATGCCTTGATAACTTCTTAATAAGTAAATAAACAATTATAATCGGGTATCCGCAAGCGCACGAGATATGAATATACCATTGTAGCATTTTAACCGGGAGTAAGAACCTGTGTATTGAATTTATATTCTACCACAGGGGAAAGAAGTCTACTATCGTGAATTAACTATGCATAGGTGTATCTAAACATCTTAATCATCTCTCGTAAGCAAAGCTTAAGTATTAAATCTATCAATTACATAAACAGGGATCAAAGTTCACAATAAAGATAATGATAAAAGTTCGATAAATAGATTCAACCAAGTCATATCCAGGTGTGCAAGTAGAAAGTGTCAAATGTGGACGATAGCAATTCATAGGCTAGCTAGCATTAGAAACTCCAATATGTAACTCTAAACTATAAGTTAGGATCTACTTGATTAGTGCAATACATCTAACAATCATCGAAGAAAGACTAATTAAATCCACACATGAGGACGTAATCCGTGAAGACTAAGGCCGAAACTTAGAACAACCCGAATAATATCATCCGCTAGGCCTACATACGGGGGGATGGATTGCAAAGGACTCAATGATGCTGTCACCACCACAATCTACCACACGACCCGGCATATAGGGTGCAAACGCAGTAAATAAGATCTAATCACCACGATTACATTATCTCTACCACTCACCCTCGGATCTAAAGGATGAGCGCTATACGAATCCATGCATGAACATAACAAAGAATTCAACTATGCTAAACGTGTAATCAAAGTAAATACTAGAACAAATAATCTCGAATATAAACATGATCAAGATATTCATATTAAGCACGTGTCGGAACTTGAAGACTACTTACAATGAAGAACTTACAAGAACGAGGCCTGATCTTGAGCCGGCCTCCGACGCGATCGAGAGCGGATTTCTCCCTTCCTACTAGATCTAATCTTGATTGCTACTCTTCCTAAAGCGGTGTTTCTAGAGCGTGGGATTGATGACTTGGATCTTGAAGTGTCTGTTGATGGATTGAGAACTTGATGATCGGAAAGGGGGGTCTAGGGGTCTCCTTATATAGTCCGGAGGAGGTGCCAGGTGTTGGACTTAGATACATCTCATGCTTCCACCGACGCCCTCGGATCAAACCGACATTAAACGAGCGGATTAGATTGCGTCTTAGAGGTGGTTGAGGAAGCTTTCGGAGGCAGGGGTGACGTGGCGGAGGGAGAGGCTGGTCGGCCTGTTATTTGGGCCGGCCGGCCCGCAGTGTGGCCCACTGGGTCCGCGGTCGCGTCGTGGCTCCGGAGTCTTCTAGATGATGTTTTCTTGGGTGCTAAGTCTCGATCACGTCGGGATTAATCCGAAGCCTTCTAGAGTCTTTCTCGGAGTTGGATTGCGTTACGTCGCGTAAGTCGCACGGCTCGCGAACTCTGCTGTTTTCTGTTTAGTCCCCGCAATTCACAACTTTACCAAAACCGGGTGGAAATATGTTAATGACACCCTATTCTAGGTTGTTATTATGATTTATACCCCTTTCTCATGTTTATTTGATTAATAAATTTATATGATAACAAGTGTCAACACCGCCGCGAGCCGCCGTTCGTCGCCGTCGTCTTTTTAGTTGGTTTTAGGTCAAACCATGGGCACCAACGTGTTCGTCTCGTCGAGTAGAGTCGATTAGGTTAGCCTGGTTGCGTGGTTTGGTCACCGCCCGGCGAAGATCCGCCGCCGTCGACCCACCACGCGCCGCCGTGCCCCGTTTCGTCTCACTCACATGCGGGCCCCGCCCGATTTTCTTTTCTTTATTCTTTTTACGTTTTCCGATTTGAATGAAAAGCTTTGGAAATTCATAACTTGGTCATTTTGAGTCCAAATTGAGTGAAACAAATTTTGTCATGTTTGTTAGGAAGTAGGCTACAGTATAAAATTATGAAATCCTATTTTCAGAGAACTTTTATATAGAGTTTTATTTATGGCTAGAAATGCATGGAAATTGGAGAAAATCATATCTTTTAATTGGTGCAAGATAAAAATATGCTTTCGCGTGAAAAGTGCTTGTTTTTTTCGAGTAGAGTGTAGGAAAATTATCTTACATGGTATGTTCTGTAGAAGAAATGTGATTTTCTATTTATGTGCTTTTTGCTATGTGATTTTTAGAAATTCATAGAAATATAAATACTAGGAGTTTGAGTGTGAAACTTGGTGTGGTGGTTCTTGATAGATTTCAGTAGATGTTCATACTCGTAAATCTGTTGTCCGACACTTTTCATAGTACAAAGTATTTTCATGCCTAGCTTTATCATTAGCTTGTCATTTTTGTGTAGGTCTCGTATAAGCATGATCTTACCATGATATTTTTATGGTAGCTGTTATATTCCAAAGAAGATTCTCTTGTAATTTTTGTAGAATATTCTCGAGGTAGTTGTATATTTATCATAATTGTGGTGCATGGAAAATAGGCTAGAAATATATGTTTATATGATTATTATGTGTGCTAGTATTTTTATTATGTGTTCCTAGCATGATTATGATCTGTTGATAAACTTGGTTTGCTTAGCTCATGAGTTTCTACATTTTCTTGCTCTAGCAATTTATTTGATTATAATGTGCAAGTGTAGTGTTTGCTAGGGTATGTCATTTCATGTGCTTTAGATTATCTTTTTGACAAGTCCAGTAGGTGTAATTGGTAGATGGTTACTCCAATTACTTGCTGTTTTGATTTGAAGTAAGTTGCATGAGTAGTTTTGGAGTTATGGGAGTGGTATGTAGGATGTAAGTTGAAAACAGAGTCTCTGTTTTCCCAATTTCGAGGCTGATAAGTATAGACTCAGTTCTGGTACTATGGAATGTTTTGTAGGAAATTTTATTAGCTTTCCATAGAGTCCTCGTTCACTGAATTCGAGTTGTGGAACTCCTTGTGTGATCGTTTTAGTGACAGCGTGGTAGGTTTGTCATTTTTCGTCGAGTAGTGAGTTAGGATGTTGATTGATGTGTTTTATTAATGCCTCTTGTGTAGATTTAATTATGTTTTACTGCGGAAGAGATATCCACTTACTAATAGCTTGCATCATGAAGCATCCTTTCATCATGCATATTTTATCTTATGCAAGTTATTATTCATGCAATAGTAATTGTATCTTTTCTCCATCATATGCATCATCTCGGGATCGGGGGAAGTTCGGAGGAGTTGATCGAGGAACGTGGGAGCTGTTGTTCCATTTGGGAGTGCAGTCCGGAGGAGTCACTTGGGAGGAGAAGGACCGACCGACGAGTTGGACTGAATTCACGGAGCACATTTAGGCAACGTTTCGCATGGCAAGCCCCGGGAGCATTCTGCCCTTTCCTATTCTTCCAATTAATTTGACTTGAGTTCTTTTATATGTTTCCTACATTACGTATAGGAAATGGTTGAAACCGTTGATGCATTATGATCCTTGTTGAAAGTTGCCCTATCTTAAATAGAGGTCTAGGTTAATGCTCAAGTATTATGGTTGCGATGAGCGGTGATTCCGGTCACTTAAGGAAATGATGTGTACAATCACATGGGTGATTGTCAAGCTCTTTGTTGAGAACCCGATAAAGTAAAACATGCTAGATTGGGTGGAACTTGTGGTCTTTTTCACCTGATCGATTAAGGACTTACTCTTTGTCGGGCTGTGGTCGGAAGTTGAACGTACCTAGCATATAGTAGGCTCCGCCGGGTCGTGAGCCACGAAGCTCGCAAGATTGTTAGGGGCGGCCATGCTCGCTTTATCGCTCCTCCATTGGCGTTGGATGCAGAGGGGGTTTTTATTGGGTGCAAGAAGATGCGCACGATGATGTTGGTCTCGTTGCATGCTCACTTGGCACCCGAAGAAGGGGATAGCCGGCAAGACCGAGACTTTTACGCCCCGTAACACCTTGAGGAGTGATCGGGTCTCGCCTTTGCAAAGTAGACTTGGTGTGTGTCGGGGTTTTCGCCATTTGGTTTGCAATCGATTCGAATCACCATCTCTCCTGGATAGTGAGAACCCGGGATACCTCCACGGCAATGTAGTCTTAATCACTACAATATAATTGTTGTTTATCACGTTTGACTAATTTATTCTCGATCCGATTACTTATCTTTGTTATTTATCCCTCTTGAGCAATGATTAATCTTGACTATACAAGATCTATGTTATGTAATTAAATAAGAACCCCGTTAACTTGGAAAGATACAAGTAGCATGTGTAGGCTCACTAAACAACTTTATTTTTGCGAAATTTTGTGAGTTAGCTAAACCCCGGATAAAGCCTAACATACTCCTTGAGTCTGTTGCATTTCTTAAGCGCAATCACTAGAAATAGGTTTAGAACCCATCTCTAATAACGGCGCCAGAAATGCGCCGTACGACATTCCCAAGTAAAAACCACCATGTCGGTGATCCGAATGGGAACGTCAACGGTGATAGTTCTTGCCTAAGAAGATATTCATCGCAAGCGCACGGATCTATCATTGTAGCATTTCACCCGGAAGTATTCGGGGTATCGTTATTTATATTTTCCCAAAGGAAGGCATGGTGTAAAAGTCTCTAATTCGGACATGGTCAAGATGACACGAATGTATAATAGACCAATGCTCATAATAGGGGTAAAATAGGATAGGTAATTTGATAACTTGACACACACACTCAAGCCAATCTCAAGGATAAAGGGAAAAGAAAGAATAAAAGAATAAATCTAATATGGAGCAGGCATATCCTAGATAGTCATGTCAAGATAGCAGATACACACATGTTTTACTATTAGAGATTCTAGTTCAAGAAAGCCAAGGTCTCTGCCGACTTACTTTCGGGCACCGGATAACACCTGGTCGTAACACCCTAGGTGTTAAGCATCTTGAAAGCATGATCATTTGCATATCATCATCATCATTTCATGCATGAGCAAGTGCATCATGGCTTTTAATTAAGTTGCTATCATTTTATGCTTGCTTGATCTAGCTACTATATGATCTTTGCTATAATCATGTTTTGGACCTAGATTGTGCTTAGATATACTTTTGACATAATTTAGGACCATGTTTGAGTTGGAGTTTCTATTTAGAAAAGTTTCATAAATTAGCCCTAGAGTGTCAAACCTCTTTGACCCATTTTTGAAACTCTTTTCAAAAGTGCTTGATAGAAATGTTTTTAGCAAAAAAGTTTCTATAGATGAGTTGAAGTACTTTTTTATGTGGAGCAAATGATCTATTGCAAGTTTCTTATGATAAGGTTTTGAAATGACCCAAATAGTGCCCCCAAGTTTGAGTCAAACTTGAGTCAAGTTCAAACTCTGTTTTTGAATGTTGGATTTGACCTTGCTGTTTTTAATTTTTAGTTTCAAATGTAGGCCGAATTTGGAGATGGTCATTTTGAGAGTTTTGTAGTTTATGAAATTCTCTACAAAGTTGATGTTTTGACTTTTCCCAAATTCTGCACGGATCTCGAGGTACAGGCCAAAAACAGCAGGGATGTCAGGAAAACAGAGTAGAAGGGGGACCTATCGGCTCACCGCCGGCCGGCCACCTTGTGGCCGGGGCGGCGTGGCGCAGCGCGGCACGCCGATGTACGGCCTGGGCCCGTGCGCCACGCCTTAAATACCGCGTCCACGTCCGCGCCCTAACCTAGCCTCGCTCCCCGCCGCCGCCCGGTTGCGGGAACGCGAGCACCGCCGCTAGCGCCATTGCCGCCGTGTCGCGAGCTCCGCCGCCGCATTCCGTCGTCGCCGTTGAACCCGAGCCCACCAAACCATGTCCCTAGCTCCGCTACTTCACCACCTACGCGAAGCTGCCGTCGAATCGGTATAGTGCAAGGTACGGGCCCCATTTCGAATCCGATCCACTCGCCGGCCGGCGAGTCCACCATGGCCGCCGTCGGGGCAAGCTCGCGCTGAGCTCATAGATCGGGTTTAGGCCGTTCTTTCGTGTTCTAGGATCGTCTAGTAGTGCTTGAGGTCTAGAGCTGGATGGTTGAGTGGATCCATTCGCCGTTTCGCCGGGACGCGTCGTCGCCGATGTGCTTTGCCGTGGCGCCGCCCGCGCCTTGCACGTTTTTCGTCGTCATTGCTCCGTAGGCGTCTAGGTCGCTTGCATGTCGCTGGTAGGCCTAGGAGAGTGTGGAACGGCCGTTGTTTTGCCGCCCTTCACCAGAAGAACGGCCGGGCGCCGATGTCAGCGCCGCCCGCGAGCCGCCCGCGACGCCGTCATCGTCGATATAGTTGGTTTTTGGTCGAATCAAGGGTACCAGCGTGTTTGTCTCATCGCGTAGATGCGTTTGGGTTACTTGGTTGCGCGATTTGGTCATCGCCGGTGAGAATCCGCCGCCGACCCGCCCGCGCCCGCCGTGCCCTGTTACGTGTCGCCGATACTGGGTCCCGCGTCCATTTTCCTTTTCTTTTCTTTTTTTCGTTTTCCGAATTGTATGAAAAGCTTTAGAAATTCATATCTTGGTCATTTTGAGTCCAAATTGAATGAAACAAATTTTGCCGTGTTTGTTAGGATGTAGGCTACAGTATAAAATTATGAAATCTTATTTTCAGAGAACTTTTATATAGAGTTTTATTTAGGGCTAGAAATGCATGGAAATTGGAGAAAATCATATCTTTTAATTGGTGCAGGATAAAAATATGCTTTTTGTGGGAAAAGTGCTTGTTTTTTGTGAGTAGAGTGTAGGAAAATTATATTACATGGCATGTTCTGTAGAAGAAATGTGATTTTCTATTTATGTGCTTTTTGCTATGTGATATTTGGAAATTCATAGAAAAATAAATACTTGGAGTTTGAATGTGAAACTTGGTGTGGTGGTTCTTGATAGACTTCGGTAGATGTTCGTACTCAGAAATCTGTTGTCGACACTTTTTCGTAGTACAAAGTATTTTCATGCTTAGTTTATTATTATCTTGTCATTTTGTGTAGGTCAGTAGGAGCATGATCTTGCCATGATATTTTTATGGTAGCTGTTATAGGCCAGTAGGATGCTCTAGTATTTTTGTGGAATTTTCTGTGGTAGTTGTATATTTATCATAATTATGGTGCATGGAGAATAGGCTACAAATATGTGTTTATATTCTTATTATGGGAATTAGTATTTTTATTATGTGTTCTTAGCATGTTTATGATCTGTTGATAAACTTGGTTGGTGTAGATTATGAGTTTCTACATTATCTTGCTTTTTAGCATTTTATCTATTATAGGGTGCAAGTATAGAGTTTGCTAGGGTATGTCATTTCATGTGCCTTAGATTATCTTTTGGCGAGTCCAGAAGTTGTATTTGGTAGAAGGTGACTTGATTTACTTGCTGGTTCAGTTTGAGATAAGTTGCATGAGTAGATTGCTAGTTATGGATGTGCTATGTGATGATTTAGTTAGAAACAACGTCTCTGTTTTTGTTGTTTTCGAGGCTGATAGGTGCAGATTCTGTTTTGGGTGATGTTGAATGTTTTGTAGGAAATTTTATTAGCTTTCCACAGAGTCCTAGTTTGCTGAATTCGGAGTTGTAGAGCTCCTGGTGTGACTGTTTTAGTGACAGCATGTCGGGCTGTCATTTTCTGTCGATAAAGAGTAAGATGTTGATTGAATGGTTAGTGATGCCTTTGGTGTAAATTTAATTATGTTCTGTGGAAGAGATATCCACTTACTAATACCCTGCATCATGAAGCATCCATTCATCATACATATTTTATTTTATGCAAGTTATTACTCCTGCAATAGTAATTGTATCTTTTCTCCATCATATGCATCATCTCAGGATCGGGGGAAGTTCTGGAGGAGCTGATCGAGGAACCAGGGGAGTTGTTCCAGCCTGGGAGTGCAGTGCGGAGGAGTCACCGAAGGAGAAGGATAGACCGACAAGCTGACTGAGTGCCCGGAGCACGTTCCTGCAACGTTCCTGCGAGGCAAGCCCCGGAGCATTCTGCCCTTTCCTAATTCTTCCAATTAAATTTGACTTGAGTCTTTTATATGTTCTTGCATTAAGTGTAGGGAATGCTTGAAACCGTTGATGCATTATAATTCCTTGCTGAAGTTGCTACCTTATCCTATTAGCAGAGTCTAGGTTAATGCTCAGTATTATGGTTGCAGTAGACAGTGATTCCGGTCACTTGAGGAATTGATGTGTACAATCACATGGGTGATTGTCAAGCTGTTGTTGAGAACCTGGTAAAGTAAAACATGTTAGATCGGGTGAAACTTGTGGTCCTTTTCACCTGATCGATTAAGGACTCATACTTTGTCGGGCTGTGGTCGGAAGTTGAAAGTACCTGGCATATAGTAGGCTCCGCCGGGTCGTGAGCCACGAAGCTCACAAGTTGTTAGGGGCCGGCCATGCTCGCTTTATCGCTCCTCCTTTGGCGTTGGATGCAGAGGGTATATTTATTGGGTGCAAGAAGATGCGCACGATGATGTCAGTCTCGTTGCACGATCACTTGGCACTCGAGAAGGAGGGGGTAGCCGGCAGGACCGAGACTTGTACGTCCCGTAACACCTTGAGGAGTAATCGGGTCTGCCTTTGCAAAGTAGACTTGGTGTGTGACAGGGTAGTCGCCAGCTGGTTTGCAATCGATTCGAATCGCCATCTCTCCTGGATAGTGAGAACCCGAGATACTTCCACGGCAATGTAGTCTTAATCACTGCAGAATAATTGTTCTATCATGTTGTAGCTAATTTATTCTGATCCAGTTACTTATGCTGTTATTTATTCTACTGAGCAATGATTAATCTTGACTATACAGGACCTAGGTTATGTACTAATTAAGAACCCTGTTAACTTGGAAGAATACAAGTAGCATGTGTAGGCTAACCGAACAACTCTATTTGCGAAATTGTGAGTCAGCTAAACCCCGAGATAAAGTCCGGCATAATCCTTGGAGTCTTTATTTTATTTATGACGGGTAAGTCTAGCTGAGTATTTTGTACTCGGGGTTTTATTCCGTTGTTGCGGGTGATCATATTCTCCATGGTTATTGTAAGACTTGTTTGTTTCTTGTCGATGAGGAGTAAGGCCCTAGGCAAGGCAATTCTATATCCCTGTCTCGTCTTTGCCGGGGATGACTCTTTCATCGGCACTATCTTATATTTGGTTTCGATAAAAGACTATTTGGTTTTCACAAACTATCGCTTCCGCACTTGAACTCGAGTTTGTAATAAATTATACTTCACACTCGATGTTTAATTATATCAAATTTGGTTTGAAATACCTGCGGATTTTACTACCAAGCTCAACGATCCTGTTGTTAATGTTGATGAGTTTGAAATCACTCACGAGATTTCGAATACCGGGTTTATATGGACTCAAGTGTAGAGCTGTGATTGCTTGGGCGATTGCGACTTATACTTGACTTCTTACAAATTGGTTGGCTCTGTCACATGGTCTACCAGGGCGTTGCCGGCCTACAGACTCTACGCCAGCCACGGACGTGGGGATTACTAAGGGACGGACGGGGCCGTCACCACCTGCCGCCTACCACCTCAACCGCACGCGTGCCGCAGGCAAACGAAGGCAGCCTCTAGCCTAGACACCATGTCTCACGCCTTTGACCACATACTCTAGCGTGTACAAGGCTTACCGTAAACGGGGTTCTTCACCAGAGCAACCGCCACGAGGGCGGACGACGAACCCGCAACCCAACATCGACCAAGTCTAACTCTAGGTAGAACTCATCATATTGATCTAGCTCCTGGTCTAAACATGTGTGCATGATATATTGATCTCAATATTCTAAATGACAAGATCATGATATAGAAACTATAGGCTAGTTCATCAATCAAGATTATGTCAAAAGAACTTTGCTCTAATTCAAGAACATGACTATATTGATAAGTAGAGAACAAGAACAAGGCGAAGAACTCTAAATTGATCATACCGAATAGCTCCAAAATGTCTTGTTCTCTTTTATATTCCTTGCCAAACTCCTCCTAAGTACAAACTAAGAAGAAGAAGAAGAAGAAGAAAGAAGAAGAAGGAAGAAGAAGAAAGAAGAAGAAGAAAGAAGAAGGGGGAGGAGGAGGAAGAAGAAGAAGAAGAAGAAGAGAGAGGCTACATTGTGTGGTGTCATTTACAATGGTGGGAGATGGCCTCCTTTTTATAGGTAGAGGAGAGGGGGCTCATTGGAAAATGTCCCTCCCCACATGGAAGGAGCCAAAACCGACCTAGGAGTACCTTCCATGTACGCCAAACCGACCATCCCACGTCGGTTTCACCCAGTTTTGGAAGGTAACAAACCGCCTCGCCAAAGTTGGGCCCGAACCGCCCGGCAGGGGGTGCGGCCGTACTTTTTGGGGCGCTTGCGCGCACCCGCTTGGGCCCCGCTAATTTGGGCTTTGGCGGTCGGGCGTCTTTTGGGCCTAAAAAGTTGTGTGGCGGTGTGTGCTCGGCCCGGTTCTTGCGTGTTTGGTCCATTTCTCCCTTGGGCTTGATATTCCTCGGGAATGCGCTTTCAGGAGGCGCCTTTTTGGTGCATTTTCCACTTGTTTGTTATATAAATCTGCACAATAATATTTTGGTACTACAAGTGGAATTATGTCAATAATAAATGTATATGTGTGTAGCAAGGTATAGTTTCAACCCCTAATTGGTAGAATGTTGACGTTAAAAAAATATGTCGTTAGTGACCGTCAACAAACTCCCCCAAGCTTACCCTTTGCACGCCCTTGAGCAAAAAGATAAGTACTTGGTTATTGATCGGGGAGTTGCTACTATGCCGATTTACGTTTTTCAAGTGCCGGGCTTATAATAAGATTTTCTACTAGAGTTTGAATAAAATGGCACAACTTTTTCTCACCCTTTATTACCTTTCATCGTAGCGGGGCTTTTTAGCTTTTCTCAAAGCCTTGGGCGGTTGCCGATAGAACGGCTATAAATGTAAATACTTTTCATTCATCCTTTTGATCAACTTTCTCATCCGGGATTTATTTATTTAAGTTCTATTTTTTTCCGAGAAAGTATGGGCTTTATTGCTATATATATATATATATATATATATATATATATATATATATATTATTATTATTATTTTTTTTGGAGAGGTGGGCTCTGCTTTCGCCCTAGACTTTTGTCTTTTATTTCCTCTCTTTCTCTTTTTTTCCTTTTTTTTTTTTTTTGGAGATGTGGGCTCTACTCGCCCTCGGACATATGTCCATTTTTCATCTCGTTTTTTTCTTTTTTTTTTTTCTTAGCATAGCCCATATCATTTTCTCTTTTCTTTCAAATTAGATTCCCGGATGTTAATACTCTTTTTTTGGACGAAATCATAGCAAATCCATTTGTACCTATCGTACTTGGCAACAACTTAGACTAGATAGAGCCTATGCAACCCACATGAATCGGGTTTTTCGGGATGAGTTTTTAGACTTAGCCACTAAACCCAAACTTTAGAGAAAATCGAATTATAAACTAGGCACAGGCAAAACATAAGACAGAGCAACTATTCATCATTTCAACGAGGGGTAGAACTAAACATTTCTACAACACATATATATGAAGTGGAATAACTCTCCTCACTCTCTTTCTTCTTCCCCTTTTTTTTTATTATTTTATTATTCTCATACCTCATCATTCATATAAGATAACAAAATAACTGAATGGAATGTGAGATACGAAGTTACCTTTGTGGGAGTCCTCCCCAAGCTAGCTTTTGACTTACCTTAGATTTA
Source organism: Hyparrhenia diplandra (assembly GCA_015847255.1). NCBI lineage: Eukaryota > Viridiplantae > Streptophyta > Magnoliopsida > Poales > Poaceae > Hyparrhenia > Hyparrhenia diplandra. Next base: position 162,207 of record JADLZK010003233.1, read on the forward strand.
TGAACGTTGCTAGCTTGTGAACGCTATGAGTAGATCTTTGATTAACATCATTTTTTGAGCGTGCCAGAGACTCCCCAAGCTTGTCTTGTGATGATCTTGGAAGAGTGGGACAATCCTTCTTGGGGTTTCAAAGGGGGGTTTTTTTATCATTATTATTATTATTATTATTATTATTATTATTATTATTATTATTATTATTATTATTATTATTATTATTATTATTATTATTATTATTATTATTATTTTGGGTTCACCAAACAATTTTCGATCTCCATTGTCATCTCTTAGACTTACCATCATGATGTTTGATAAAATCTTGCGGGGGGTTAGTCCATAGATTTGAGAGCAATACGATTCATCCAATGAAGATTAAGACTTTGAAAGGTGAACAAAAAGATTTTTTTATATAGATTTTATGTAATAAAAATTTTTGTTAAATTTGATAATAAAATATTTTTAAAAAACATATATATATTTTTTTAAATATACCCCATTTTTTTTAAATATACCCCCTTTTTTTTTTTCTTTTTGAAATATACCCCATTTTTTTGAAAATATTATAGATTTTTGTGTAGTAATTTTTTTTTGTTTATTTTAATAATAAAATATTTTATAAAACACACATTTATATATATAATATATTTATTTATTTATTTATTTATTTTTTGGCATGGTAACGAAAAAGATGAGAGTGAAAGGTTCACATTACCATGTTTTTGGTCCTCCCCAAGCTAGCTCAAAGCCCATTGAATCGGGGTTTACCCCGTGTTTTTTTGGCTTTTCCCGCATGGTTAGTATATGGTAGATTGACGAGTGGATTTACCATCCTTCATGATTACCAAATTTGAAACATATGTAGGAAGGAGCAAAAAGAGCGACTTTTTTTTTTCAAAGATTTTTATTTTAGGATTTTATTATCAAGGGAGAACATAAAAGCTTCACCAACCTTTTCATACTCAAACAAGGCTAAAATAAAGATGCAATATACGTCTAGCCTTGTTTTATCTCCATGATGAAATAATTAATTAATTTTTTATATATATATTTATATATGGAGATAAGTATGAGTAAAAAAAGAATTGGTGAATTGTTACCTTTTGCGTGCGTGTGTGTGTGTGTGTACCAACCTCGCATGAAGGCAAGATGTAAAAACTCCCGCGGTGGTAGCTTGATGATCCATCTCAAAGCGGGCCACGAGGCTTAGGTGATACACATGTGTAGTGTATATTTAACATGGGCCTTCGTGGTCACAAAGGTGTAAAGGAGGATGTCCTCCTTTCTTTTACCTTCTTCTCTTTTTTTTCCTTTTATAGCAAGGGGAGGCTCATCTCTTATTCATATTTTTTTTTCTCTCTTTTTTTTTTCTTTCTTATTTTTTTCTTTTTTTCACTTCTCTCACTTTTTTTATGATCCCCTTGTACGTGGAACTTGATATTATCATGCCCTCCCTCTCACACTTGTACTTTCATGAAAAAGTTGAGTGTGCAAGGTCGTGGTCTCCTTTTGAGTGCGTTCCTCCGCCCAAGAGCATCAAAAGTTTTCTTATTGATCGATGTAGCCCCCATATTTTCAAGCGTCGCGTGCCCTTCCACCCTGAAATGGTTAGCGACAAGAATACCCCGAAGGTGCATACTAACTTGATAACATGTCCTTGCTTTTTATTTATAAGAATTTTTTATAAGAATTTTTTTTTTATAAAAGATTTTTTTTCTTTTTAGATAAGCCTAAAATGAACAAAGATCACTACACATGCATATTATCGGGAACATGTCCTAATAGATCATCCCTTTAACCAACGCCTTCCCTTCTAACGGGCGCTTTAAATGCTTGTTGCATTTCTTAAGCGCAATCACTAGAAACAGGTTTAGAACCCATCTCTATTCCGTGAGTTACGTAAGTAACGAGCATGCATCATGTTTAAAATTTACATCATGTCATTCATGCATTTTCCATTCTTTTTCCCCGCTGACGGTAAATAACGCTTATATTTTTCCGTCAAGTTACTACCATAAAAGGAGTAAAATTAAACCTTTTATGTTCATATGCATTTATCACTAATAAATTCCACTTGTAGTGTATTGTATTTTATTTTGCAGATTTAAAATAAAAGCAAGTGGAAAATCGACCAAAAGTACGCCTTCAGGAAAGCGCACTATTGCAAAATCCAAGCCCAAAGAGCAAATCGACCCAAAACATCAAACTCGGGCCGGCGCAGCCCGCCCACAACTTTTCGAGGCGAAAAGACGACACCCCTCCAAGACCGGCCGAACCAAGCGCCTGGGGGGGGTGCAGCGCACCTCAAGGTGCGGCCGCACCCCTCCCCGAGGCGGATTCGGGCCCCGGCCTCGGGAGGCGGTTCGTGCACCTTCCAAACTTGGTTTTCCGCCCGGGATGGTCGGTTTTTGCGCGATACAAGGAAGGTTTACTGTGTCGGTTTGGGTGTAAATTAGCACTTAGGCCCCTCCTCCAAGTGTATAAATAGACCCCCTCTCTCTCCCTCTCTCAACACACACCATTTGGAGTCCAAAGAAACCAAGAATACCTCTCTCTCTACCACCTCTACCTCTCTCTCTTCTTCTACTTCTTCATTCTTCTTCTTCTTTCTTTATTCTTTAGTAGACACTTGGAGTAGAAGAGCTACAAGGAGGGCTTGTCTCCTAGAAGAAAGAGCTTTGGTAATACATCTTCTCTATGGAGCATTCTTCTATTTACAAGTCCTATATCTTTATTCTTGGCCTAACTTATGAACTAGAGTATAGTTTTGTTCATGTTCTTGTAGTGGTATATGAACTAGAATATAGTTTACATATCATGATCTTGACATGTTCATTACAGTTCTTTAACGATCATCATATGCCTAACTTGATTAGAGGTGGGATAACGGTTTGTTGTTCCTTCGGGTTTGCTCTTGTTCTAGTCCGTCCATTCGACGAGTGGGGACCCTGGGGGGACAAGAGTAGTGCTCTAGTATGCGGGCATGGTGCCCGGGTATTACGACACCTGCAAATATGAGTGCACGCCACGGTTGAGGGGGTAGGCGGCTTGGTCGTGACAAGCCTTGACCGTCCCTTGAAATCCCCCCACGTTCGCCTGTGCTGTAGGAGTTCGTAAATGCTTCCTATCGGGCCGTATGGTAACCGTGAAGTCTCCCCCGTTATCCTAGACCTAACAACGCTTAGATCGGTTTGCCTATGATCCAAACTATTCATTTGTATGGTCAGGACTAGATACATTAGATCTACTCCATTAGGTTATTCGTTTATTCATTTATTCTTTATCTATTTTCTTTATCCTTTTGCTGGTGGATTTCCAAGTGTGTGTCACACTATCTATAAACCGTATCACTTACCCCTGTTATGAGTAATTTGGTCTAAGCAAACACATGTTCCTCTATTCGGATGCCATGCTAATTTATTAATCACATGCCTTCCTTTGGGAAAATATAAATAACGATACCTGAATATTTCCGGTGAAATGCTACAACGATAGATCCGCGGCGCTTGCGGATGAATATCTACAATGACAAGATCTATCCCGTTGATAGTCTCATTTCGGATCACCGACATGGTGGTTTACTTGGGAATGTCGGTGCATTTCGACGCTTTTATTGGGATGTGTTTTAATACTTGTTTCCTTTGATTGCGTTAAGAAATGCCAACGGCTACCTCGGAGGATAACTCCGTCTTCTCTCGAGCCACTCACGGCTCATGATGGCCGAGAGTCCTTTGATGTGTTCAATAAAGAAAGGATCATTAGGTGGACCCTCATCATCCTCAAATGGTGTAGAGTGCACCGGAGGCTTTACTTGTAGTGGAAAATTCGAGGCATTTCCAAAATTTTCAAAAAAGATCATCCTCGATTTCAAAGGGGAACATAGAGGGATGGGGTTCATCATCATCCTCCCTAATTTGTTGTGTTCCCATAGTGGGAGATTCTTGGCAACCGAATTGTCGAAGAATTTAGAGGAATTTTAGATTCGGTTGCTTGTGTCTCCTCTAATTGTTGTGAAGGTTCAGGGCTTGGCTCATCTTCTTCTTCAGGAAATTCATCATAAATACCGGTGTAGGGGAGCATTCTCAAGGATTTTCTCAAAAATGGCTTGTCCCTCACTAATGGTTTGATGCGAGAATGAACCTCCAGAAGCCAAGTCAACATGAAGAGCAGCTTCCTTGCTGAGTCCATGATAGAAGTGGTATAAAAGGACATTTTCAGGTAAGGAAAGGTCTGGACCTATTTTAATAAGGCTCATGAATCTAGCCCAGGCTGCTCCTAAGGTTTCCTTCTCTTTTTGTTGAAAGGTAAGAATTTCTATTCTAAGGGCAGTGATTTGAGAAAGGGGGAAGAAAGCAAGATAAAATTTGTCTCGGAGTTCTTCCCAGTTTCCATTTACGCTTCCTACGGTATGAGCATACCACTGTTTTGCTCTACCCAAAAGGGAGAACTTAAACAATTTCCATTTAAGGGTCTCTTGTGTCATGCCAGGAATAACTAGGCAAGAACACAAATGCTCAAATTCCTGAATGTGGGTGTAGGGATTTTCATCTTCTAGCCCAGAGAAGGGTTGTTCCCGAACCATGGCTATAAAAAGCGGGGACGAATCTCAAAGCCATCCGTGAGAATAGGATGTGATGATTTTGGTGGCTCTATCAATTCGACCTTTGGAGTGGAAAGTTTATATATAGGAGTGGAATCCATGTGGTAAAGGTAGTGGTAAAAGGAAAAAGAAAAAGATAAACGGACGACCTTGGTTCTAAATTAGAACAGCTACCGTTCCCCGGCAACGGCGCCAGAAAGCTTGTTGGTATAAATTAACGCAGACAGAAAAATCCGCAAGCGCACGGATACCGATGTAGCTTTCACCCAAGAGTATTCCAAGGTATCGATTTCCACGGGGAACGTGAAGTGTACTAGAAAGAATAAGATCGTCCTAGAAAAGATAGATAAGATAGGTAGAGAGGATTTTGGGTTTTCTAAGTGGTTTTATCTAATTTAAGGCTCACTATACTTTATCTACTTGAACAACGGTTCCTTTCCAACTCTCGAAAAAGACTGGGAACAAGGTAGTTGGGAGAAGGCTGCCTAAAGCTCTACGGAAACACCAACCCGTACGTGGTGGACTACATAGGCCTTACAGAGCTGTCACCCTTGGGGCTACCACAACTATCCGTAGGATTGGGCGCAACCTCGGGTAACCTCTAGTCTAGACACCACGTCTACACTACAGATTACTACTCTAATTACCCGGAATAACTAGAGCACTCAATACAAGCAGAGATCCAGTAAATAAAATAAAGCAAGAACTAGAATTAACTAAATACTTAGAAATAAATAAAGAACCTGGAGATTGCTGAAGACGCAAACCGATTCTTTCGCAAGATTACAAAGTTGAAGAAGATCCGACAGTCCGGCTCTTCGTTCTCTCCTCTACTCTCTCCTTGATCTAGTTACAACTAGATGAACTAGATGAACTAGATGAACTAGACAACTAGTCAACTAGAGGGATCTCTCTCTCTTCTAATTGAAACCCTAACTTTTGCTCTGTAGAAAGATAATGAGAGAATAATGAGAGATAAGCCTTGGGGTCGACCCTGCGGCTGCTTATATAGTCCCGTGGAGTAGTCCTTTTGTATTGCGTTTACAACTCTAATCTCCACCATTGGATCAAACCGACCTTGAGCAACGGTGTAGAAACAACCTCATTGTCGGTAGTGAACCGCCATAGGAAGATGAGGCTTACAGGTGGGGACCTACCGGCCGGCCTACATGGCACCGGGCGGTCGCTGTGGTGTGTTGACGGTCACCAACGACATATTATTCCCTGCCAACTTACTACCATAAAGGGAGTGAAACTATACCTTATCATACTCATATACATTTACAACTAATATATTTCCGGTTGTAGTGTCCGAATTATTTTTAGGCACATTTATACGAGAAACAAGTGGAAAATGCACCAAAAAGGCGCCGCCCGAAAGCGCATTCCGAAGAACATCAAGCCCAAGGGAGAAACGGACAAAACACACAAAATCGGGCCGAGCACACACCACCAACTTTTCAGGCCCAACAACGCCACCCCGTCGAAGCCCGAGTTTTACGGTCCTAGGAGGGTGCGCTACGCGCACCCCACCCTCCCCGAAATGCTCGGGCCCGGGGAGGCGGTTCATTACCTTCCAAAAACATTTGAAACCGACGTGGTGTTGGTATTTCTAACGTCACTAACTAGTAATGGCGTCTAGAATGAATATCGATGTTGCTTCGAGATAAAACTAAAAGAAAATAATTCATTGCAGTTCATAGCATATCCGAAAAGGTTGTCATCCCTATAGTTAAACTACTAATATGCAAGGAATAAAATATTTATACTATGCTTTGATAACTTCTTAATAAGTAATAAATAATTATAATCGGGTATCCAAGCAGTTTACGTATATGAATATACCATTGTAGCATTTTAAGGGAGTAAGAACCGTGTATTGAATTTATATTCTACCACAGGGAAAGAAGTCTACTATCATGAATTAACTATGCATAGGTGTATCTAAACATCTTAATCATATCTCGTAAGCAAAGCTTAAGTGTTAAATTTATCAATTGCATAAACAGGGATCAAAGTTCACAATAAAGATAATGATAAAAGTTTCGATAAATAGATTCAACCAAGTCATATCCAGGTGTGCAAGTAGAAAGTGTCAAACAAAGGGACGATAGCAATTCATAGGCTAGCAAGCATTAGAAACTCCAATATGTAACTCTAAACTATAAGTTAGGATCTACTTGATTAGTGCAATACATCTAACAATCATCGAAGAAAGACTAATTAAATCCACACATGAGGACAAAATCCGTGAAGACTAAGGCCGAAACTTAGAACAACCCGAATAATATCATCCGCTAGGCCTACATACGGGGGATGGATTGCAAAGGACTCAATGGTGCTTTGTCACCACCACGATCTACCACACGACTTCGGCACATAGGGTGCAAACGCGAGGTAAATAAGATCTAATCACCACGATTACATCATCTCTACCACTCACCCTCCGATCTAAAGGATGAGGCTATACGAATCCATGCATGAACATAATAATAATTCAACTATGCTAAACGTGTAATCAAAGTAAATACTAGAACAAATAATCTCGAATATAAACATGATCAAGATATTCATATTAAGAACGTGTGCGGAACTTGAAGACTACTTACAATGAAGAACTTACAAGAACGAGGCCCGATCTTGAGTAGGCCCGACGCGTTCAGGAGCGATTTCTCCCTTCCTACTAGATCTAATCTAGATTGCTACTCTTCCTAAAGCGGTGTTTCTAGGCGTGGGATTGATGACTTGGATCTTGGCTATTTGTTGATGAATTGAGAACTTGATGATCCGAAAAGGGGGGTCTAGGGGTCTCCTTATATAGTTCGGAGGAGGTGCCGGTGTTGGACTTAGATACATCTCGTGCTCCCACCGACGCCCTCGGATCAAACCGACATTAAATGAGCGGATTAGATTGCGTCTTAGAGGCGGTTGGAGAAGATTCCGGGAGGCAGGGCTGGCGTGGCGGAGGGGCAGGCCGCCGCCCCATTATTGGGCGGCCGGCCCAAGGTGGAGCCCACCACGGGTCGCGGTGCGCCGTGGCTTCCGGAGTCTTCTAGATGATGTTTTCTTGGGTGCTAAGTCTCGATCACGTCGGGATTAATCCGAAGCCTTCTAGAGTCTTTCTCGGAGTTGGATTGCGTTATGTCGTGGTAGTCGCATGCGGCTCGCGAACTCACAGTGTTTTCTGTTTAGTCCCCGCAATTCACAACTTTACCAAAACTAGTGGAAATATGTTAGTGACACCCTATTCTAGGTTGTTATTATGATTTATACCCCTTTCTCATGTTTATTTGATTAATAAATTTATATGATAACAAGTGTCAACACGTGGGATGGTCGGTTTGGGCAGATTAGGAAGGTGTTCCAAGGTCGGTTTTGATCCTTCCATGTGGGGATGGGCATTTTCCAATGAGCCCCCTCTCCTCTACCTATAAAAGGAGGCCCCCTCTCCCCTCATTCAAACACACACCAATTCGAAGGAAGAGTCTCTCCCTCTCCTCTAAGCTCTCCCCTCTCCTCTAAGAGAGCTCTCCCCTCTACTCGACCCCTTCACTCCAATGGGCTTAGGCTCACATTAGTAGTAGAGAGATTGGCGGAGGAGAGATGTGAAGGGATGAGAGCGGGGAAGTGCTGGGACTTGTCGGCGACTCCCCAAACTTGTACCTCGGTGGATTCGTGCTCGGCTCCCTCATGGGATCTTGGCTAAGTAAGTTTCCACGATTCCGATAACCTTTATTGTCTCATGTTTATCCAAGCATTATCTACTGCGTTTATGGATTGATAGTCGTCCTTGTGGCGGTGCTCTAGTAGGACCCCGGGGGGACGGGTAAGCCTTGTTAACACGCTAGAGTAATAATCACTAGTGTAGACGTGGTGTCCGGGCTAGGGGTTGCCTATCTTTTGTGGCGCATCCCACGGTTGAGGGGGTAGGCGGCTGGGTTGTGACAGCCTTGTCCGTCCCTTGTAATCCCCCCACGTTCGGTTGTGGCGCAGTGCTAAATGCCGGTCTCCATCCCATTTGGGCGATTGCCGGTGCCCGAAGTGAACAAGTAGCTCTAAAGCGAGGCTATCCATAGACCTTAAAGGTGTACGAATCCTTCTCAATAATCCTCCCCATCTTTGGTCATGTGTGTCCTTGGGCGAACTAGTTAGGAGAGAGTACATCCGTTCCTCGTGGAAAATACGATACCCTGAATACTTCCGGTGAAAGCTACAACGACGATTCCGTGCGCTTTTCGGATTTATACGTGTGCGTTAAGAAACGTCAACAAGCTTTTCGGCGCCGTTCTTAGAACGGTTGCTATTATCTTTGAACTTAGTGAGTCCTCGTATGTATCCTTTAAAAAAAAATCAAAATAGTTATTTATTTTCTTTTTTTTAAATTGAAGACATACTCAAATTTAAAATCATTTTTTGCTTCAAAAGGGAGAGTTCACGGGGGCCACATTCTATTTAAAAAAAAATCAAACTCTCCATTCGGCCATGAACTCCACCCTCATTTGTAAAAAAAAAGAAGACTTTGGTTCGGGCATACTCCTTCTCGGGTGACTATTTTGAAAACCTATTTAACCACCTACGAGATTTCGAGGAATTATGTGCACGCCTAAGCATTCCTAGCGTGACACAAGAAATTCTCATGTGGAATTTGTTTTTCTCTCCCTCTTCGGGAAAGCAAAACAATAGTACACTATTGTCATAGGAAGTTTGAATAGGGATTGAGAAGAACTCAAAGACAAGCTTTGTCTAGCATTCTTCCCCATCAACGCCTACCAAGGACAATCCTCGATTTCAAATAGGATGAGAAGGAGTCCATAGGTGCAACCTAGGCCGGGTTTATAGTGTTTATACAAGATGGCCTAGACTTGTCATTACCCGATAGTGTGCTTTTGCAACTCTTTTGTTCGGGTCTTGACATAAATGTTGCCCTATGCCTTGACATGACCGTCGAGGGTCGTTTGCATGTGAACCTACAACGGAATAGAGAAACCTTCACCATATCCTAGAGAAGCACGCTTCTCCCGTTGTAGAACCTATTCCCCCGAGGGCATGTCAAGTTTGAGGAGCCCTCATCGTCGAACTATTCCCCATACCATCATTAGAACCGATCGTTGAGCCCTCTTCGAACCACTAACAACGAAGGAAGGAATGTTTTGTCCTTCGAAGTTCGCAATCGAATTCAAGGATGAAGAAGGAACCTTGGACTTTCATGAAGCCGAGGTGCACGTAGACTTTCATATCTAATTCATCCTTGACTTCAATCGCCTCATAGGCTACCCTCTTAAAAAGTTCTTTCATGAAAAATCTATAGAGGGGGGAGCCATGATGAGAAGGGGAAAGATCGCTTTAGTCCTTTACCTAGAAATCCCAAAAGCGAAGCATCTTCCCAACAAAAGCATGTTCAAGGAGGCGACGTTCATAATTCCATTCGCTTCACCCAAGTTGCTTTTTGCATCTTAGTGAAACGAAATACCCCGCCTTCACTTTCGAACACAAGTCATGTCCCTCTCGCCAACAAAACGTTGTTCTTGACAATGGTCGAGATTCATTGTCCGTCCTTCACTCATATGCCATGGACATGCACGAAGCAACAACTCTTGAGACCAAGCAAGAACCACAAGCCATCGAGCATGTTAAGTTTTCATTCGAAACTTCTCATAATACATGCTCACATTTGGGTTCTCCAGAGTCTATTTTGCTTCTAGCCAAGTGCTTCTACTAAGATCACAACCATCTCTTTGTCCTCGTTATAAAACTTTTCAAGAGAATGGTTGCAAGTCTCGCATAACACGATGACGCTAATCTTGCAACTTTGCGCGTAGTAACGCTAACCTCTCGGTGGTGAAATTGGGAACTTCACCCACCGTTAGCCGCAAGATGTTTTCCCTGCGGTCAAGCTTACGACCAAAAGCACTACCGGGAGATAACCCGGATCATAAAAAAAAAAGTTGAATAATTCTCTCTTGTTGTTTTTTGTTAATAAAGCAAGAGCATGTTATCAAGTTAGTATGCACCTTCTGGGTATTCTTGTCGCTAACCATTTCAGAGGAGAGGCATGCGATGCTTGAAAACATGGGGCCGACATCATCATAAAAAAAAAAATGATGCTCCCCGGATGATGGAACACGCTCAAAAGGAGACCGGACTTTGCACACTTGACTTTTGCACAAAAGTCCAAGTGTGGGGAAAAGATGGTGAAATCTCAAGCTCCATACACCAAGGCATCATAAAAATAATGGTGAATAAAAGATGATGTCGGGCCTGCCTAAAAAAAAAAAAAAAAAAAAAGAAAAAAAAAAGAGATTATTGAGAAAAAAAAAAAGGGATTGAAAAAAAGAGAGAAAGAGAAAAAAGAGAGTGTTGTGAAAAAGAAAAAAAAATATATATATATAATAGAATAGAAAAAAACAATAAGAGAAGAGAGGAGCAAAGGTTGGCCCGCATGGTCAAGATACATACCAAAGTGTCCGCCCGACTCCACCCATTTTACTTCCACAAGCAAGAAGGGTTTTTGCGGCTACCATCAAGACCCATGGCCCATACACATGTGTGTGTGGCCTAGCCTTGAGGTACACCTGGACAAAGCTATCACGCAAACCACATCAACAATTCCAATGCTTCATCCAAAAAAAAATGTTGCCTGTAAGTATATCCGTGTATAAATGTTCACCAACTAATTCCCTCATTCTTGTCTCCATGAAATTAAAACATCATGCTTCCCTTGCCATGATTTATGCTTTGAGTTTGGGTGCGTTCTTGGTAATGCGTCCATAGGTCTTTTACATTAAGCATGGTGCTTAGGGTAAAATGATCTCCTTTAATCAAATTTTGACATGGTGTTAGACTTTGGTTAATGAACTTAGAGCCTTGTTGTCATGATCTATGGGGGTATTTTATGTTGGAGACCGAATCAAGGCTATGCTTACCTTTGCTTCTTTTATGAGCCTTGCTTGAGTCATGATGAGGTGAAAAAATAATAATAATAAAATAAATAAATAAAAAATAAAATTCTCACAATAAAGGCTCCAAGGTATTCATGCCAATAGAGCCATGTGTTTTCTTCTTTTCCTTTGTTTTCTTATTTAAATAAAGCCAGGTGTACAAGATCAAGTGTGGGGAGATCTCTCAAACACAATAAACAAACTTCGAGATCTCCCCAACACAATGCACAATCATCGAGCAATTCACGGTGGAGAAGGACGAAACGAAAGATTACCATGAGCTCCTTCCTCTTCAAACGATGGTTTGTGCAACTCTCACTCTCACGTCTCATAAGAATAAAAAGGGGAGAGAAGAGGAGAGGAGAAATAAAAGAAGAGGAGATAAACCTTTCAACCCCAAGTTCCTTGTCCCGTTCTTATGATGACATCAAAAAGACAAGCTTGGGGGAGCCTCCAACCATTTGATCGTTGGTATTTCTAACGTCACTAACTAGTAATGGCGTCTAGAAAGGATATCGATGTTGCTTCCGAGATAAAACTAAAAGAAAATAATTCATTGCAGTTCATAGCATATTCGAAAAAGGTTGTCATCCCTATAGTTAAACTACTAATATGCAAGGAGTAAAATATTGCGTACTATGCCTTGATTAACTTCTTAATAAGTAAATAAACAATTATAACTGGGTATCAAGCGCTGAGATATGAATATACCATTGTAGCATTTTAACCAGGGAGTAAGAACCGTGTGTTGAATTTATATCTACCACGGGGAAAGAAGTCTTCTATCATGAATTAACTATACATAGGTGCTAAACATCTTAATCATCTCTCGTGTGCAAAGCTTTAAGTGTTAAACTTATCAATTAATTAAACAAGGATCAAAGTTCACAATAAAGATAATGATAAAGTTCTTGATAAATAGATTCAACCAAAGTTATATCTAAGTGGGCTTAAAATAGAAAGTGTCATACGATGGACGATAGCAATTCATAGGCTAGCTAGCATTAGAAACTCCAATATGTAACTCTAAACTATAAGTTAGGATCTACTCAATTAGTGCAATACATCTAACAATCATTGAAGAAAGACTAATTAAATCCGGACATGAGGACAGAATCCGTGAAGACTAAGGCCTAAAACTTAGAACAACCCGAATAATATCATCCCGCTAGGCCTACATACGAGGGGATGGATTGCAAAGGACTCAATGGTGGTGTCACCACCACGATCTACCACACCTAACCCGGCACATAGGGTGCAAACGCTTGGTAAATAAGATCTAATCACCACGATTACATCATCTCTACCACTCACCCTCCGATCTAAAGGATGAGCGCTATACGAATCCATGCATGAACATAACAAGAATTCAACTATGCTAAACATGTAATCAAAGTAAATACTAGAACAAATAATCTCGAATATAAACATGATCAAGATATTCATATTAAGAACGTGTCCGGAACTTGAAGACTACTTACAATGAAGAACTTACAAGAACGAGGCCCCGATCTTGAGCCGGCCTCCGACGATCCGGAGCGGATTTCTCCCTTCCTACTAGTTCTAATCTTGATTGCTACTCTTCCTAAAGCGATGTTTCTACGGCGTGGGATATGACTTGGATCTTGAAGCGTTATTGCTGAATTGAGAACTTGATGATCCGAAAAAGGGGGTCTAGGGGTCTTTATATATGGGTCTTCTTCTGTCCCTTCGGCTTCAAAGCCAAACGATGTGGTACTAATCTTGTGTTGGATCTTGATCCATCTCGTGCTTCTACCGATGCCCTCGGATCAAACCGTCATTAAACAACCGGTTTAGATTGCGTCTTAGAGGCGGTGGAGGAAGGTTCCGGGAGACCGGGCTTGCGTAGAAGCCAAAAGCGAGGCCGATCGGCCCCATTATTGGGCCGATCGGCCCTGGGGGGTCCCTCCGGGTCCCGTCGCGGCGTCGTGGCTTCCGGAGTCTTCTAGATGATGTTTTCTTCGATTGTCAAGTTTGGTCCACGTCGGGATTAATCAGGAGCCTTCTAGAGTCTTTCTCGGAGTTGGATTGCGCTATGCTGCGTAGCCGCATGGCTCGCGAACTCGCCGTTTTTTTCTGTTTAGTCCCCGCAATTCACAACATTACCAAAACCGATGGAAATATGTTAGTGACACCCTATTCTAGGTTGTTATTATGATTTATACCCCTTTCTCATGTTTAATTGATTAATAATTTTATATGATAACAAGTGTCAACAAACTCCCCAAGCTTACCCTTTGCTAGTCCCTAGCAAAGCTATATGCTCTAGTAGGATCGGGAGTTGCTACTACGCTTTCATACCTTAGAAGTACTATGTTTTTCAGAAATAAATTCTCCTCTTAACCGCATTGCTCATACTGCTGGACCATGGGGCGTAGCCTTTTCACTAATCATAAGCAAGATAAAACAATCAAGTTAAGTACCATGTCTCAAGTTCTTTGATCACCTATCATCCCGGGTTTTGCAATATTTTTCAAAAAGAAACTCGGAGATCCTATGTATGACCCTCTTAAGTAGATGGTGGTAGTGGAGTTACACATGTGGCGGGACATACATAGTGGAATGATAGTGGTAAAGTGGATGAGGATGAAAGGTAGTAAATAGCCTTTAGCCTTTTCTAGTATTTTTCTTCTCAAGCATCTTGGACTATATCTCTCTTTCTAAAAATTGCTAGGACCTCGGGCTGTCCATTCTTGGAGAGGTGGGCTTTGCCCCGCACTTGTGTCCATTTTTTTCTCTCTCCTTAGAGATGTGGGCCCTGTTATAAGGTGCAGCGCAAAACGGCCCAACTTGTTGTATCACGAGCGTAACGGGCCCGGCACCCAGTCCAACGGAGCAACACATATAAAGGCTTGGGCCTAACTCTACCCAAAAGACTAGCCCCGATAGGTGAGGACTCCCCCCATCCTATATGTTGTGCTCCCCTCCATCGACACCGATGTGGGACTAAACCCAACAATCTCCCCAGTCACACATCGGACCCAACTCTTCCATCACATGACAACCCATGTGATCTCAAAGAAGATTTTTACTACGGCCCCAGTTTTTTTAATTCTCCGGCCACAAGGCTTTTCGTGACCCTTTGGAGACACGGGCCTGGTCAACATGTGACCCGAGATGTTTTCATTGTGTTTTAATGACCTTCGGCTTTGATACCACTTGTTATAAGGTGCGCAGTTTTAAAACGCCCGGCTTCGTTGTGTCACAAGCAAAAACGGGCCAAAAGACGTTGTGTCCAACGGAGCAACACATATAAAGGCTTGAGCCTAACTCAACCCAAAAACTAGCTTTGATAGGTGAGGACTGCCCCATCCTATATGTTGTGCTCCCCCCTCCATCGACATCGATGTGGGACTAAACCCAACAGCCCTACTCACCCCCGGACATGTGTCCATTATTCATCTCTAAATATATTTTTATTATTAGGGGGAGGTAGGCCCTTCTCGCCTAGTATGACTTTTGTCCATTACTCTCCCTCTCTCGCCTCACTTTTTTCTCTAGATATTAATTTTTTTTTCTCTTTTTTTTTTTTCTTTTTTTTCGAATGTAGCCCAGCCTCTATTTGGCATAAAAAACACCGAGAGAGATATATACAAAGATTGCAAGAGTTTATTTTTATAATTATGGCTAACGGCTTGATGGAGTATGGGGAGGCGTATTTCCGAAGTTAGAAGCAACAGTATTTAGTGGAGTGGGATGATCTTGATGTGAATGATAAACTCTTAAGGGTCATAGCTATGAACTCATCATGTAATTTTATAATTTTTAAAGATAAAAACAGGAGTCAAGTATCTCTAAGAATATGATAAAAAAGCAGCTCAACTTTTCATGTACTTTTATCTTTTAATGCGAAGACTCGTGATTAAGCATGTGCTTCCACAGTGTTTGGGTTTAGAGCAAATTAAGCATTTAAAGCTTTGGGAGAATCTAAGTCCAAAGTGTAAGTACTTTTAAGAGGAATTAACATGAGCAACTATTCATCATCTCCTTAGCATATATCATCAAGATCATAATTAAAAAGGAAGAAAGTAATCTAGCAAGTTCCAAAGATTTATTTGACTCTTTAACACTAAAACTTTTAACTAAGACTCATTAACTAAGACTCATTAACTCTAAGCAAATATAACTAGCTAATAAATAAGATAGTGATACTTATAGTGATAAATGGGGGTGCTCTCCCCAAGCTTGATCTTGAAGTAGTCCTCGTGTTTATCCTTGGAGCTTGCTCCTCTTTCGGGTCTCCTTTAATGTTCTCCCTGTTAATATTAGTTTTGCACATACCCGAAGGAACAAATTCTAGGATATTATTGTGAGCCTTCATGTGCTCACGTCTTTTTGGATTTTCATTTTTATATTTATAAGGTGTGGACCTTCATGTGCCCACATATTTTTAAGAATTTTTCTATGCAATAGGGATGCTAATGCAAAAACATATGAGTGCAATATTTTTGTATTTTTATTTTTATGCCGCCACAAAGAAGGAGTGCTTGCATGGGGCTTTAGGAAAACTGATGCAAATGTAGCAAACATATTTTTGAGATTTTCTAAGTGCAGGTTTAGAAAAAGTAAAAATTGCTAAAGTAAACATGCTAATTGAAATATGCTTTGCGTAAAAATTAAATATGCAGATAAATACCGAAGTTACCTCTCGGCTAGAGTTTAGAGCACTTACTCCCATGGCGTGGTGTCGTCTATGGGCCCTGATAAATAAATGTTGTACTGGTAAGGGTCCTTCAAGGATCTCAAAGGGTGGCGTGGACGAAGTGGCCGAGGAAGTCGATTATTCATTTGTTGATGCCTGGCGGGCGGGGTCTCCGAAGGTGTACTCTTGTTGCTCTTCTTAGCAGCGTAGCTTCTTTCTTTTTCCAAGATTGTTTCTTTGGTGGAGACCTCTCGTGTGTAGCCGGTGCGGCGCTCAAGATGGGTAGGAGCCGAGTGTATTTTTCCTTGATGTCTTTCTCTATTCTCTCAATGTGCTCCATCTTGAGTCCGGCTTCCATTTTGTAGTCTTTGGAGACGCTTTCCGCTCTTGGTCCTTCTTCTGGCCGTTTCATTGTTAGTGTAAGTATTGAAGAAACAACATATCTTTTTACCTTGAAGTCGGAAGTGGATCTCGCCTCGCTCGATGTAGATGATAGCTCTTGTAGTGTTCAGAACGGTCTTCCAAGTACTATGGGAGGATCTTGTTCTTCTTCTCCCATGTCCATGACTAAAAAGTCGTGAGGACATAGCAGTCTTTAATCTTGACGGGACGTTTTGCACAATACCTTCCGAATCGGTGTGATTGATCCGCCATTCGCAACATTACATAGGTGGAACACAAAGGCAGATTACCATATATTAATTGATACGCTACCTTTGACATTAAGTTGATGCTCGATCCCGTCGCACGCATAACTTGCCGGAAGTTCCATTGATTGATGGAGCAATGGATTGACGGAACTCCGTGGTCGCTCTAGCTTCTCTAATGGTGGTGGAATGCGCCGAAGTCTTTGCGTTCGTTGGGACTTGATTGATCATCAAGACTCGTTCCACGGTGGTCGAGGTTGACGGTTCTTCTTGTTCTTGCTTCTTCTTTTTGTCCTCTCTCGGCAAACCGGTAATGCGTGTACTTGAGTGGTACGGTAGTGGTACGGTTGGAGCAGGGGGGAGCTAGGGTCTTGTGTTTGCGTTGAATCTCTCCCTCCGTAAGTTGGACGGTGAAGACGATCTTTGCGGTGTCGGCGAGATGATGGCCTTGGTGGTGGCAAGGAAGGGGCGGCCCGTAATGATCGGGGCGTTTACCTTTGCTTGTATCCAGACCACGAAGTCGGTGGCCACATAGAGCTTACCGATGTAAAGACAAACGTCTTCCGGGATGCCTTCGGGGATAGCATAGCGATCGACCGCGCAAGTTGTAGGCACATAGTTGTGTATAATAAATCTGAATCGGCTCAAGGTTTACCTTAGGCATGATGTTGACACTTGAGCCAAAGTCGCAAAGCGCATCGTAGGTGCGGGCGCCGATTTCAATGGTGACGACGGGTCTCCCCGGATCTCCTTTCTTGGTGGGCATACCCCGCCGCCGCAATTCGTCTTCCTCGTGCATCCTTAGTCTCGAATACCGCATAGTAGACATCGACAAGATTTGCGATTCTAATTCTTTCCGTTGGCCCGAATCTTACCCGGGTTAGGCATAGGAGCAGATAAAGCCACCTGAGATAACCGAGATTCTATCATTTTATTAAAGCTATTTCCGGTTCTTTATTGCGTAAGAAAAGCTTTCCATTTTAGTACTAATAGTTTCTAGCATTTTATCATTGGAAGCTAACTTCTTAGACAGATTATCCATGAGTCTACCTTGGTTTTGTACTAACTCTCTTAAAGGTGGGAAATTATTGAAAGAGTTATTACCTTGATAGTTACCCCGAGTAGTTACCTTGGTAGTTGGATTTTACATTGATTCCATCCTTGATTCGGGGACGATATTGGTTGTTGTTGTTGTTGATGTAGTTCACGTCCTCTTCTAGCTCGGGACATTGGCTGCCCGAGTGTCCAAAGTGTTGCCACATTCTTCACATGTTATGCGGAATCGAAGAGTTGCATTACTTCCTTTTTTCTCGGGAGCTTTGTCTTCAAGCTTCTTCATACTTAAATCAATTTTGGCGCACGGCATGTCTACCTCTTTCACCGGTACATTCCCCTCTCTTTCTTGCGGGGTTGATGGTCCTCATTCCAAGCTTGGTTTGACGCCATCTTCTCCACAAGGTCAAGAGTTTGATTCGGTGTAAGGGGACGTGAAAGCACCTCCAGCCAAGCCGCCCATGGTCTCACGGGTGTTGTTGTTAAGCCCGTGGTAGAAGGTCCGCATGAGTAGCCGTTCTCCATTCCATGGTGTGGGCATTCAATGATGTAGTCTTGGAAGCGCTCCCACGCCTCGAACGGATTCGCCGTGTTGCCGCTGAAACTTGAGATTTTCCCCGTAAGGCGTTGGTTTTGCCTATAGGGAAGAACTTTGCCAGAAGGCGCGTGAGAGCAAAGTGCCCAAGTAGTGAGTTTGTCTTTGTTGGCGTAGAACCATCGCTTCTCGCCATCCCAAGAGTGAGAATGGGGAATGTACAAAGTAGGATTGCATCACTTGAGACATCTTTGATGGTGAAGGTGCCATGCATCTCTAGGAAGTGTTGTAGGTGAGCATTGGCATCTTCATGGGCTTTTCCACGTAATTGGCTAGCTTGTACCATGTTGATGAGTGCGTGCTTGAGCTCAAAAGCTTTGTCTCCCACATCGATCGCCGCCCCAAAGGCGGATGTTGGCCGAAGTCGGTGCGTAGTACTCGGAGGGTCTTGTTTGCCATGACTTCGAACACGGGTGCTAAGCTTCGCGACGGTGGAGGAGTCTTCCGAGGTAGTGATCTTAGGTTGAGACTTCAACTTGGATCTTGCCTCCTTCAAGAGTTTTTTTCTCGATCGGACCGAAGTTTTCGTGAAGATTCCTTTTCATACATTACCCTAAAAATAGATAGAAAGAATAATAACGAGGGTAAACTTGTTTAAGCAATTGATAAATTTACTACTTTTTACAATGCGTGAGAGAGATGTATGCAAGTTAATCCTATATTTTTATTTTATTGGGCTATAGACTTTCTTTCCCCAAGAAAGCGCGCTAAAAATGTTTGTTGGTATTTCTAACGTCACTAACTAGTAATGGCGTCTAGAAAGGATATCGATGTTGCTTCAGATAATACTAAAAGAAAATAATTCATTGCAGTTCATAGCATATCTAAAAAGGTTGTCATCCCTATAGTTAAACTACTAATATGCAAGGAATAAAATATTAGTACTATGCCTTGATTAACTTCTTAATAAGTAAATAAACAATTATAATGGGTATCCAAGTAAGTGCAATGTGATATGAATATACCATTGTAGCATTTTAACCGGGAGTAAGAACCGGTGTTGAATTTATATCTACCACGGGGAAAGAAGTCTTCTATCATGAATTAACTATACATAGGTGCTAAACATCTTAATCATCTCTCGTGGTGCAAAGCTTTTAAGTGTTAAACTTATCAATTAATTAAACAAGGATCAAAGTTCACAATAAAGATAATGATAAAGTTCTTGATAAATAGATTCAACCAAAGTCATATCTAAGTGGGCTTAAAAATAGAAAGTTTCATACAATTGGACGATAGCAATTCATAGGCTAGCTAGCATTAGAAACTCCAATATGTAACTCTAAATTATAAGTTAGGATCTACTCAATTAGTGCAATACATCTAACAATCATTGAAGAAAGACTAATTAAATCCGGACATGAGGACGTAATCCGTGAAGACTAAGGCCGAAACTTAGAACAACCCGAATAATATCATCCGCTAGACCTACATACGGGGATGGATTGCAAAGGACTCAATGGTCTTTGTCACCACCACGATCTACCACACGACCGCAAGCACATAGGGTGCAAACGCAGGTAAATAAGATCTAATCACCACGATTACATCATCTCTACCACTCACCCTCCAAACGAAAAGGATGAGCGCTATATGAATCCATGCATGAACATAACAATAATTCAACTATGCTAAACATGTAATCAAAGTAAATACTAGAACAAATAATCTCGAATATAAACATGATCAAGATATTCATATTAAGAACGTGTCGGAACTTGAAGACTACTTACAATGAAGAACTTACAAGAACGAGGCCTGATCTTGAGCCGCCTCCGACGATCCGGAGCGGATTTCTCCCTTCCTACTAGTTCTAATCTTGATTGCTACTCTTCCTAAAGCGATGTTTCTACAGCGGGATATGACTTGGATCTTGAAGCGTTGTTGCTGAATTGAGAACTTGATGATCTGAAAAAGGGGGTCTAGGGTCTTTATATATGGGTCTTCTTTCGTTCCTTCACCAGAAGAAACGATGTGGTACTAATCTTGTGTTTGATCTTGATCCATTCAGGCTTCTACCGGACGCCCTGGATCAAACCGTCATTAAACAATAGGTTTAGATTGCGTCTTAGAGGCGGTGGAGGAAAGTTCGAGACCGGGCTTGCGTGAGCCGCCAAGCAGGCCGATCGGCCCCATTATTGGGCCGATCGCCCGGGGGGTTCCCCTCGGGTCCCGTCGTGCGTCGTGGCTTCCGGAGTCTTCTAGATGATGTTTTCTTCGGTGTCAAGTTTGGTCCACGCCGGGATTAATCCGAGCCTTCTAGAGTCTTTCTCGGAGTTGGATTGCGCTTGCGCTATGCGAGTCTGCATGGCTCGCGAACTGGCTGTTTTTCTCGCTTTTAGTCCCCCGCAATTCACAACATTACCAAAACTGATGGAAATATGTTAGTGACACCCTATTCTAGGTTGTTATTATGATTTATACCCCTTTCTCATGTTTAATTGATTAATAATTTTATATGATAACAAGCCGTTACAAGATCAAGTGTGGGGGAGATCTCTCAAACACAATAAACAAACTTCGAGATCTCCCCAACACAATGCACAATCATCGAGCAATTCACGGCGGAGAAGGACTAAACGAAAAGATTACCATGAGCTCCTTCCTCTTCAAACGATGGTTTGTGCAACTCTCACTCTCACTTCTCACAAGAATAAAAAGGGGGAGAGAAGAGGAGCAGGAGAAATAAAAAGAAGAGGAGATAAACCTTTCAACCCCAAGTTCCTTGTCCTGCTCTTATGATGACATCGAAAGACAAGCTTGGGGGGAGCCTCCAACCACGCGACCAATTACAACTCAAATCATTGGGCGCACAAGCCAGCACAACAATGAAAGGTAAGTAAAGAGCTAGCTTGGGGGAGGACTCCAAGAAAGGTAACGTGTATCTCACATTTTGATTATATTCCCTATCTTATAAAATGATGAGTTATGCTAAAGAAAAAAAAAGAGAATTCATTCCTATACATATGAGCTATGAAAATGTTTAGATTTATTCCCTTGTTGAAATGATGAATAGTTGCTCTGTTTTATGATTTGCATGTGCCTAGTTTATAATTCGAATTTCTCTAAAGTTTGGGTTTAGTGGCTAAGTCTAAAAACTCGTCTGAAAAAAAAAAACCCGATTCATGTGGGTTGCATAAGCTCTATCTAGTCTAAGTTGTTGCCAAGTATGATATGGTACAAATAGATTTGCTATGATTTCGTCCAAAAGAGAAACTTGACATCCTGAATCTAATTTGGAAAGAGAAAAGATATGGGCTATGTTAAAGAAAAAGAGAAAAAAAAGAAAAGAGATGAAAAATGGACATGTGTCCGAGGGCTTAGAAGAGCCCACAAAAAAAAAAAAGAAAAAAAAAGAAGAAGAAAAGAGAGGAAATAAAAGACAAAAGTCTAGGGCTTAGTAGAGCCCACCTCTCAAAAAAAAAAAAAAAAAATAATAAAGCCCATACTTTCTTTAAAAAAAAAATTATAAAATATATATAATCTAAATAAATCCCTGATAAAAAGTTGATCGAAAGGATGAATGATAAGTATTTCTATTATAACCATTCTATCCGCAACCGCCCAAGATTTTGAGAAAAGCTAAAAAGCCCCGCCACGATGAAAGGTAATAAAGGGCGGGAAAAAAGATGTGCCATTTTATTCAAACTCTAGTAGAAAATCTTATTATAACCCCGGCACTTGTGAAACGTGAATCGCATAGTAGCAACTCCTCGATCAACAACCAAGTACTTATCCTTTTGCTTGAGCACGCGCAAAGGGTAAGCTTGGGGGAGTTTGTTGACGGTCACCAACGCACATATTATTTCCGCCAACTTACTATCATAAAGGAGTGAAACTATACCTTATCATACTCATATACATTTACAACTAATATATTTCCACGAGAAACAAGTGGAAAATGCACCAAAAGGCGCCTCCCCCGAAAGCGCATTCCCCAAGAACATCAAGCCCAAGGGAGAAACGGACAAAACACACAAAACCGGGCCGAGCACACACCACCATACAACTTTTCAGCCCAACAACGCCACCCCCCGCCGGGGCGAGAGTTTTTACGGTCCCAGAGGGAACGACCAAAAGCGGGCCGCACCCTCCCCGAAGGGCCCGGGCCTGGGGAGGCGGGTTCATTACCTTCCAAAATCGGTGAAACCGACGCGGGATGGTCGGTTTGGGCAGATTAGGAAGGTGTTCCAAGGTCGGTTTTGATCCTTCCATGTGGGGATGGGCATTTTCCAATGAGCCCCCTCTCCTCTACCTATAAAAAGGAGGCCCTCTCCCCTCATTGTTGGTATTTGTTATGCTTACAGAGAAATAATTATAGATCCGCAAGCGCACGGATGTCCAAAGGAGCATTTCACCCGGGAGGGTTTTAAATATCGAATCCACCAGGAAGATATGACAAACAATTCATTTGATTAAAGGTAGTGATAGAAGACTAATGAGATTTTGTAGTACTTAGCATATACTTAAACAAGGTGAGCCAATAATAATAATAATAATAATAATAATAATAATAAGGTATATGAGATGTAGAGGTGCACGTGGTGAGCATAGGATAAGATTAATTCCTAGTAAGATTAGGATTGATTTATGACAAAGGGACAGTTCTTAAGTAGCATACAAAGAATCTACAAAATGTTTAGACAAGCATAGCATAAGATCATATATATATCAAAACCATAAATAAGAATGTGCACTCGAAGATTACTTAAGAAAATCAGGAACGAAACAAGATAATCCCAAGAACCATTATCGACTAGTCTTATACACGGGGATGGATTGCAAAGGACTCAATAGTGTGTCAC
Source organism: Hyparrhenia diplandra (assembly GCA_015847255.1). Taxonomy (NCBI): domain Eukaryota; kingdom Viridiplantae; phylum Streptophyta; class Magnoliopsida; order Poales; family Poaceae; genus Hyparrhenia; species Hyparrhenia diplandra. The sequence goes on from JADLZK010003233.1 coordinate 185,502, forward strand.
CACTACGATCTACCACACCTAATCCGCATATAAGGTGAATCCGCAAGTAAAGTAAATTATATCTAAGCACCATGCTTACATACTTTCTACTACCTAGCACACACAACTGTAATATACTAGAGCTCTACTTAATAAGTGCGTTGAATTATCATGAATAATGATCATATCAAATATGCTATGACTAGAATAAAGTATAAGTAGACTAATTGCATACATAGTAATGAAATAGCACAAAGGTGTATGAGAACAATAATAATATTGATTCATAGTGTAACTTACGTAGATCCGTAACCGGGAGCGTATGCTCTCTTCTCTAAACTCGACTTTCTATCTAAACTAGGCTCTAGATTAGAGCTACGAATTAGCTATCCTATCTCTTGGTGTCTCCTCTTCTACTCCCTGTCTTGGCTTCTTCTTGATCTCCTTCTTAATGATGACTTGAGGCTTCAGATCATATTGGATTGTTTGATTCAGTGGAGGCCTAGGGGTCTTTATATATGGGTCTTCTCATGTCTCTCCAAATCGAAGAAACAATGTGGTACTAATCTTGTGTTGGATCTTGATCCATCTCGTGCTTCTACCGACGCCCTTGGATCAAACCGACATTACACGACCGGATTAGATCGCGTCTTAGAGGCGGTGGAGGAAGGTTCCGAGACGGGGGGCTTGCGTGGCGGCGCTAAGGGGGCCGACCGCCCCATTATTGGGCCGATCGTCCTGCAGGGAGTCCCCTACGGGTCCCGCCGTAAGCGTCGCGGCTTCGGAGTCTTCTAGATGATGTTTTCTTGGTGTCAAGTTTCGCTCACGCGGGAGTAATCCCGGAGCCTTCTAGACTTGTTTCGAGTTGGATTGCGTTACGTTACGTCCGGTCGGTGACACGCCATTTTCGCTGTTTTTTCCGTTAAGTCCCCGCGAAATCACAACTTTACCAAAACTCATGGAAATCATTAGTAGAAACCCTAATAAGGTATATCTAGTTATATTTTAGTCCTTTTCCATGAATTGTTGATGCATAAAAATATGAGTTAGTGAGCATCAACAAACTCCCCCAGCTTACCTCTTGCTAGTCCCTAGCAAGAAGACGTGTGTGTTACCAAGTCAAATCTCAACCAAGGTAGGATGAAAAATTCGTAATCATAAACTTGCTTATATCTACTTGAGAGCTTGGGGTTTTCATCATACATGAGTCTTGGACTATTGAAAGATAGAACAATTAAGTCAGACACCATGTCTCAAGTTCGTGGTTTCACTATAACTCGAGTTTTTACAAAAGATATTTTTCAAGGTGAAAGTACAGAGTGTTCCCTGTATGACAACAATAAGAGTAAACATTTAATTTCTTAGCCTTTTTCTTTTTGCCTCTTTTTGTTTCTGAAAATATATCTCTTTATGGCAATAATTTTAAGAGAACCTTGGGTTACAAGACAATTTGTTTGGAGAGATGAGCTCTTCTCGCCGTATTGACTTTTGTCACATTCTTCTCTCTCCTTTTTCTTTTTTTTTTCTCGAGATGTGGGCTCTACTCGCCCCGAACACTTGTCCATTTTTCATCTCTTTTATTAGGAGGTAGGCCCTTCTCGCCTAGTAGAACACTTGTTCATTTCTCTCCCCTTTCTCGTCTCACTTTTCTCTCATATATAAATATATATATATATTTTTTTTATTTTTACTTGTCATGCCCAAGTCTCTTGAAAGCATAGAGAGATATATAATGTAAGCAATTTTAGCATATTTTCAACAAGGCATTTATTTTATTTTATCAGGCTTATGTCATACAGGAGACTCATCATTTTTAGAATTTTCAAAGATTAATACTCCGTAATTTAAGTGTCACGTATATGAACAAGATAGATAGTAGCTCAACTTTTATCATATCATATCAGTCAATTGCCTAGACTTGAAATCTAAGATCATACTCCCACGTAACTCAAGCTCAAAGCATGTTTTAGAATCTAAACAATTATATCCATGTTCGGGGAGAAGTAAAGATGGTAAACTAGGCATTTATCACAGAGGAGCAACATCTATCATGTTCTTATAGCATAATTCATCACTCTTTTTTATTATTGTTCTCATTTTTTTATTTATTTATTTCGGCATACCTATGTATATATATAAAAACTAAACTTTATTTATACTAGCTAGCTAAACAAACCTAAATATATATATAGCCTAAATAATTAAAAACCATAATAATATAAATAGATAGATAGATACTTACCTCGGGGCACTCCTTCCCCCAAGGGTCTGACGGTAATTACCTCGGGGCACTCCTTCCCCGAGGGTCCGACGGTTGGTTGGTTGGTTGAATAGGGTTTCCTTCACCGTGGTTTTTAACGGGACCACTCCCCCAAGCCGCTTGTTGCACTTACCCATGCCTCGAGGGCCGAAGAGCCTTTCCAGCTTGTTCGCAGATTAGTCTCCACCGTGTCTTGATGTCGCCCAGTTGTGTTCCCCTTTGTTGCATCCACTCTTGTTGATTGTAAAGGAGGTCGAGTGGGTGTTCGAGTGTCGATCACGGTGCGCATGTTGTTATGCATACCTTGGCGGAATATCGCCTGAGTCGCTGTACTCGAATCCCGCAAAAGAACGGCGGGCGGGCGGTATAAATGCCGTGATTACTACCTTCGGGCATTTCGTGTGTGGGCAAGTGGTCCTCCCGGGTAGGCGCGGGCGTGGATACACGGTGGCACGAAGCCCTAGACGCCTGGTATGTCGCACCCTCCGGGTTTGGCCGCCCTCCTCGTAATGGGACGTCGAAGCTCGGTTGATGTGGATGGTCGACGGTGGACCGGCTGCGCTCGCGTATGTATCAAGAAAGATTGTATAAAGATATATGCCCAATCCCGGGTTAGGAAGCGGGATTGCGTCATTATTATGAAGGTAGTAGTATTGCTCTTGATCCTTTCTTACCCAGCCGCCTTGCCGGAAATAATCGTACTCTATAATCTCCCGTGGAGTGTTTATGTCAATGATGGTGGTGTCGCCACCAAAGAGCCCGAGATCACCGGGCTATTCGTGGTGATTAAAGATGTGCATTTTTATGTCCCCAACTAGGTTGGGAAGTTTACCGGTGTTCCACTAATGACTTAACAGTGAGACGGATGTTCTTTTAACAAATGCATATAAGAATGCCGCTCGGACGTTCAGATGCGGTGATGTTGTCCTTTCGTGGGAAGAGGACAAGGGCCATCCATTTGTGCAGAAATCTTAAAGTTGGGAGATGGATATCGTTAGTGCGTGGCCGGTGAAACATGCCCTTTCCAGTAATTTCTTGCCAGAAAATTTCCCTGTTAAAGTCACTCAAGGTGGAGGTGACATCTATGGGGCAGCTTGATGCGAAACCTAATGCAGTGCTCAGTTGTTTCCAGGTCATGGTATAAGGCTGACGGAATAACCGGAAGGTTACCCCGTTCCCATCCTCAGTGTAATTTAAAGTGCATAGAAACTCTATAGTAAGAAGCCGGCACCCCCTTTCAGAGGTGTCGTAAAAAGATGACCAACCTAATAACTGAAAAATATATGTAAACTCCCGGTAACATCCCTATATGGTCCATGAATTCGTTATCTAGCATAGGAGTTAACACAAAATCTCTATTTTTCAATTTGTTATACCGACTTCTCTCTTCCCTCCTCGTGTATGGAGGTGTACGCCCAAGGTTAGAGTTTTACCTTGGCTAGGTGAGGCCATTGGTGATGGAGAAGCGGTTGGCGACGACGCCGCCGCCGGGTGTCCACGCCATGTCTTGCCCGAAACTAGCCCCGAGCGGAGCGTGTCTTGAGAAGCCTTCCAAACATGGCTGGTATTTAGGGGAAGAAGATTGGCTAGAGGGTTTTTGACCGAAAGGAGGATTATCTCCGAAGATTTTTCCTCTTCCTAGTTTTCTATTCTATTTCTCTCCTTCTCCTATCTCGCCGAGGTAGCTCTACTTCTCCTTGAAAACCGTAAACTGTGTTGCATGTGATGAGAATGGCAAGGGCTGGCTGCCCCTTTTATAGGGCAAGGAGGGGAGGCCGATCGCCCCCAAGTGGGTCCCACTTGGGTGCCCACTCCACCATCTAAACTTTGCTGAAATTCCACGCTAGAATAGTATTTGTTTGGTCAAGTGGAGTGCATGGTGGAAAATGGATGGAGGGGAAGAAAAGGGAATAAAGAAAGTGGTGATTTGATGTTTTGTCCCTATGACATGTGGGTCCCACTTGTAAGGTTGCATTATTTTTGTATAAAAATGAGTAAATAAAGCAAAGAAGAAGTAAAATTATTTTTATGCCACCACGTAAAAGTAATTATACGGGTTTTCACTCCGCAAAAATTATTAATCATGGGGGCGAAATTTTCTTTTTACGGTGAATGTAAAAGTGCAGGAATTTAAATTGCGTAAAATAAATGCAAGGAATAAAATATTTTTTGGATTTTTAAATTTTTACCGAAGTTACCCGACGGTGAGGGTCCGTGAGTTAAGGTCCTCGAACGGGGACCTTCAAATCTTCTAGTCCTCCTGCATCCTCCATCTGGAGAGGATGGTTCGTCTGGCATCGTCTTTTCTTGATCGATCATGTTCGCATTGGTGGCGAGTTCTCGTCCGGGTTTGAAGGCGAACTTCTCTTCCTTTCCGTTGATCTCAAATGTGATTTCTCCAAATACGACGTTGATGTGAGCGTTGGCGGTGCTTAGGGAATGGTCGTCCGAGAATTAGTGAGACCCCCGAGTTCGGGTGCATGTCCAGCATAAACGGTCAACCGGCACAAAGAACTCCCGGATCCTCACCGAACATTTCGGCGATTCCTCGACGGGTAACGAACCGATTGATCTCGCTAGTTGTAGACACATTGATGTTGGAACCAAGGTAGGGTGCTTGAGCTTGTCGAAGACAACCTTGGGCATCACACTGACACTTGCTCCAAGATCGCAGAGTGCATTGTTGAAATATTGATCTCCGATTGAGCACTCTATAGTGGGGCATCCTGGATCCTTTTTCTTGATAGGTGATGTGTTTAGGATTGCCGCACTACACTCTTCTCGTTAACTTGATGATCTCTCGTAGTTGGTAGCGGTCTCTTCTTGTTCAGGATATCTCTTATGTACTTGGCGTATGTCGGGACCTGCATGGCATCCAGTAGAGGTATATTGACATAAAGCTTTTGGATTACCTCTACGAATTTGCCGAATTGATCATCAAGTTGAGGTCTTCTAATTCTTCTTGGATATGGTAGGAAGTTGGTGTCGTGAAAGTCTTGTCCTCGCGGGTTCTTGGCGCACAACTTCTTCTACGCCATCGCCCTTATCTTCCGAATGTTGGCCGGTACTACGGTGGTGCAGAGCTGCAGGTGCCGTAGGTTTCCTAGTCAAGGCCTTATCGCGCCCGTCGGGTACGGTGGATCGGTGGTTTGCTTACCACCTCTCGCTCGATGTTATGTACCGCTCATGATTAGTGGCAAACAGCATAGCAACAGCAGACAATTTTGATAATTTTGATTCTAGTTTGATATTAAAAGCAATTTGTTCTTTTATCATAGCAGAAAAGTTATCCATTTTAGCATTTATATCTTCTAGAATTTTATCATTAGCAACTAACTTCTTAGAGAAACTATCATTAATTTTAACTTGCTCTTCAATTAGTTCTCGTAAAGAAGGTTGCTTGAATTTATTACCCAAGTTAAAAGTTATTACTCGAATACTTACCTGCGTAAGTTGGTCATGGTTATGGTCTTCTTTGGGTCGGTGCTGACTTGTGAACCACCAAGCTTGAACTTTTGAAGCGCTCATGTAGTCTTGTAAAGCTTGTCGATCCTTCTTGTAGTTGGCTCGCTCCTCTAGCCAATTCAAGAAGCACATCCATCCCAGCTTGATACCGCCTTCAGTTCTCCTTGTTCTTCTTGTACTTCTTCACTTTGATGACAAGATTGGGTGTTCTTCGGGGTCCAAATTTTGATTTTCTCGATATTTTGCACATAAGTATGTCGGCTTTCCCCGGTGTGAGTGATAAGAATGATCCTCCAAAGAAGGGCGCCTAGATGCTCTCTTGGTTTTTTATTTAGTCCATAGTAGAATCCTTGTAAGAGCATCCATTCCTCCATTCCATGGTGAGGGCAACCGATATGTATTCTTGCAAACGCTCCCACGCCCCGAATAGATTCTCCCTTCGCTGTTGAAAGTTGGCAATTTTTCCACGAAGGCATTGGTTTTGCCTGTGGGGAAAAAACTTTGCTAGGAATGCGGTAGAACATTTCTCCCATGTGTTTATCTTTTGTTCATTGAGTAGAACCATTGCCTCGCTCTTCCCAATAGTGAGAAAGGGAATAAGCAGAGCAGATCGTGTCCTTGGGAATGTCCTTGATGTTGATGGTGGCGCCTATCTCCATGAAAGTCCGGAGATGAGTGCTTGCATCTTCATGTGTCTTTCCTTCAAACGGGTTAGCTTGCACCATGTTGATGAGGCTTGCCTTGAGCTCAAACTCATGATTGATTGGAAGTGTAGGTCCAAAGGCGAATGTTCTTGATGTTTGGAGCAGAGAACTCGCAACGCCTTTTCGTGCATGGCTTCAGGACTTGGTGTAGCTTCTTGGGTTGACTTGATTGAGATGATCCAAGTGTAGTGAATCACAATCAAACCTGTTAATACCCCTCGCGAATAAGATAGAAAAAGACAATAAACGGTAAATCTGTTTAGTTGTGGATGCTAAGTAGCAAAATCCACACTTAGTATTCATCTATCGATAATCAAAAGAATAGCAATCAAAATCCTCGCAACGGCGCCTTTAAATGCTTGTTGGTATTTGTTATGCTTACAGAGAAATAATTATAGATCCGCAAGCGCACGGATGTCCAAAGGAGCATTTCACCGGGGGAGGGTTTTAAATATCGAATCCACGAGGAAGACATGACAAACAATTCATTTGATTAAAGGTAGTGATAGAAGACTAATGAGATTTTGTAGTACTTAGCATATACTTAAACAAGGTGAGCCAATAATAATAATAATAATAATAATAAGGTATATGAGATGTAGAGGTGCACGTGGTGAGCATAGGATAAGATTAATTCCTAGTAAGATTAGGATTGGATTTATGACAAAGGGACAGTTCTTAAGTAGCATACAAAGAATCTACAAAATATTTAGACAAGCATAGCATAAGATCATATATATATCAAAACCATAAATAAGAATGTGCACCCCGAAGATTACTTAAGAAAATCAGAGAACGAAACAAGATAATCCCAAGAACCATTATCGACTAGTCTTATACACCGGGGATGGATTGCAAAGGACTCAATAGTCTTTGTCACCACTACGATCTACCACACGACCGGCATATAAGGTGAATCCGCAAGTAAATTATATCTAAGCACCATGCTTACATACTTTCTACTACCTAGCACACAAACTGTAATATACTAGGAGCTCTACGAATAAGTGCGTTGAATTATCATGAATAATGATCATATCAAATATGCTATGACTAGAATAAAGTATAAGTAGACTAATTGCATACATAGTAATGAAATAGCACAAAGGTGTATGAGAACAATAATAATATTGATTCATAGTGTAACTTACGGATCCGTAACCGGAGCAGATGCTCTCTCTTCTCTAAACTCGACTTTCTATCTAAACTAGGCTCTAGATTAGAGCTACGAATTAGCTATCCTATCTCTTGGTGTCTCCTCTTCTACTCCCTGTCTTGGCTTCTTCTTGATCTCCTTCTTAATGATGACTTGAGGCTTGGATCATATTGGATTGTTTGATTCAGGGGAGGCCTAGGGGTCTTTATATATGGGTCTTCTCATGTCTCTCCTCCGTCAAGAAACAATGTGGTACTAATCTTGTGTTGGATCTTGATCCATCTCGTGCTTCTACCGACGCCCTTGGATCAAACCGACATTACACGACCGGATTAGATCGCGTCTTAGAGGCGGTGGAGGAAGGTTCCGAGACAGGGGCTTGCGTGGCGGCCAAAGGGGGGCGATCACCGCCCCATTATTGGTCGATCGGCCTGCAGGGAGTCCCCTCGGGTCCCGCGTGCGCCGCGGCTTCGGAGTCTTCTAGATGATGTTTTCTTGATTGTCAAGTTTCGTTCACGCGGGAGTAATCGGAGCCTTCTAGACTTGTTTCGGAGTTGGATTGCGTTACGTTACGTCTGGCCGTGTGACACGTCATTTCTATTTGTTTTTCTCGTTAAGTCCCCGCAAATCACAACTTTACCAAAACTCATGGAAATCATTAGTAGAAACCCCTAATAAGGTTATCTAGTTATATTTTAGTCCTTTTCCATGAATTGTTGATGCATAAAAATATGAGTTAGTGAGCATCAACACTCATTCAACACACACCATTCGAAGGAAGAGTCTCCCTCCCTCTCCTCTAAGCTCTCCCTCTCCTCTAAGAGAGCTCTCCCTCTACTGACCCCTTCACCCAATGGGCTTAGGGCTCACATTAGTAGTAGAGAGATTGGCGGAGGAGAGATGTAGAAGGACCCCGGGGACGGGTAAGCCTTGTTAACACGCTAGAGTAATAATCACTAGTGTAGACGTGGTGTCTGCGGGCTAGGGGTTGCCTATCTCTTGTGGCGCATCCCACGGTTGAGGGGTAGGCGGCTGGCCAGATGACCTTGTCCCGTCCCTTGTAATCCCCCACGTTCGGTTGTGGCGCGGTGCTAAATGCCGGTCTCCATCCCATTTGGGCGATTGCCGGTGCTCGGTGAACAAGTAGCTCTAAAGCGAGGCTATCCATAGACCTTCAAGGTGTATGAATCCTTCTCAGTAATCCTCCCCATCTTTGGTCGTGTGTGTCCTTGGGCGAACTAGTTAGGAGAGAGTACATCCGTTCCCTGTGGAAAATACGATACCCTCGAATACTTCCGGGTGAAAGCTACAACGATGATTCCGCGGCGCTGCGGATTTATCTGTGTGCGTTAAGAAACGTCAACAGGGTGGAGTGCCACCTTGGCATCCCGCCTTTTCCTGTGTCTTCGGTGTCTTCTAGAATGTTTTAGTTCACTTTTCGGGTTGAGTTGCTTTCACGGTCAAGTCTTGTCATCATATGTCTTGTATATTCCGGAACTTTCTCCATCTCTCTCTCAGATTTATCTGTTAAGTCCTCGGAAAGTCATAGAATACCAAAACTCGTAGAATTATGTTAGTAAAGCCCCTAGACTTATGTTGATATTCATTTTATGCCCTTATTTCACATTAGTTGACTATTAATATTATGCTATAATTAGTGTCAACAACCATCCCACGTCGGTTTCTGATTTTGGAAGGTAACAAACCGCCTCGCCAAAGTTGGGCCCGAACCGCCCCAGGCAGGGTGCGGCCGCACTTTGGGGCGCCGCACCCCCGCCGGGGGCCCGTTCGGGCCGGGCTTTGGCAGGCCGGCGTCTTTGGGCCTGAAAAGTTGTGTGGCGGTGTGTGCTCGCCCCGCTTCTGCGTGTTTGGTCCATTTCTCCCTTGGGCTTGATATTCCTCGAGAATGCGCTTTCCGAGGAGGCGCCTTTTGGTGCATTTTCCACTTGTTTCTTATATAAATCTGCACAATAATATTTTGGTACTACAAGTGGAATTATGTCAATAATAAATGTATATGTGTGTAGCAAGGTATAGTTTCAACCCCTAATTGGTAGAATGTTGACGTTAAAAATATGTCGTTAGTGACCGGCCAACAGAGTCTTTATTTTTATTTCGACATGTAAGTCTAGCCGAAAGTATTTTGTACTCGGGGTTTTATTCCGTTGTTGCTGCGGTGATCATATTCTCCATGGTTATTGTAAGACTTGTCTGTTGTTTTTTGTTGATGAAGAGTAAGGTCGGGGCAAGGCAAATCTATATCCCCGTCTCATGCCGCTGAGGATGACTATCTACCGGCACTATCTTATATTTGTTTTCGTTTAAAGACTATTTGGTTTTTGCAAACCATCGCTTTCACACTTGAACCCGAGTTTGTAATAAATCACACTTCGCACTCGATGTTTAATATATCTATTTTGGTTTGAAATACCTACGGATTTTACTACCAAGCTCAACGATCCTGTTGTTATTGTTGATGAGTTTGAAATCACTCGGAGATTTTCGGAATACCGGGTTTATATGGACTCAAGTGTAGATCGCGATTGCTTCGGTGATTGCGACTTATACTTGATTTCTTATAAATTGGTCGGCTCTGTCGCAAACGGGCGTCGAGCTTAGTTTGGTAATTTCAAGTCCGATCCGGTATTTAAATTAAAACGAACCACTAATCTCTTGCGAAAATGTTTTTAAAACAAAATCTTTTTAAGTGGTGTGAGTAAAAGATTTACAAAATTAATAGTGCCTTGGTCATACCCTCTATGCCCATTAAGGGACGATCCACGTGGCTTGGCTAATCGGGATTGGGCTAATGCATCATATTTTGTTGTTTGTGTTTGGTTGCCGCGGCGGCCGATGGTACGGGCTACTCACTTGAGTAGTCATGGATGGATCGAAATACCTCTATGCCCCGGGTAATGGTTGTTCAATGCCTCTACGCCCAAGGTAAAGGTGTGAGCTGTGAGAGCATGATCGGATGTATGCCGGTCTAGGGGGGAAATAAAATGATTTGAGAGCTCCATGGTCGGGTAGTGCCCCCGTAGACTTGTGTATGGGTACACAGTGTGTCCGGGTGTAAGACGTGATTTTCCGCATGGTATGCGATCTTCGTTGGGTGGACTCGACGACAGGTGTATATGCAATTTATATTCTTGCATTGCATAAATATATTGTGGGCTGAAATGATTTATGTGTACACTAACAAAGGTAATGCGTTAGGACCGACTAGACACGTCTTGTTTCTTTTGAGAGATCGTAGGTTGCCACCATTAAAACGAGTAGAGAAATCTCTTTTCTATTCCGTGAGTTACGTAAGTAATGAGCATGCATCATGTTTAAAATTTACATCATGTCATTCATGCATTTTCCATTTTTTCCCCGTTGACGGTAAATAACGCTATATTTTCCCGTCAACTTACTACCATAAAGGAGTAAAATTAAACCTTTTTATGTTCATATGCATTTATCACTAATAAATTCCACTTGTAGTGTATTGTATTTTGTTTTGCAGATTTAAAATAAAAGCAAGTGGAAAATCGACCAAAGTACGCCTTCCGGAAAGCGCACTATTGCAAAATCCAAGCCCAAAGAGCAAATCGACCCAAAACATCAAACCCGGGCCGAGCGCAGCCCGCCCACAACTTTTCAGTGGTAAAAAGACGACACCCCGCCAAGACCCGGGCCGAACTGGCGCCTGTGGGGTGCGCTACAAGACCTCAGTGCGGCCGCACCTCCCTAAGGCGGTTCGGGGCCCTACGGGGAGGGGGCGGTTCGTGCACCTTCCAAACTTGGTTTCCCGCCCCGGGATGGTCGGTTTTGATACAAGGAAGGTTTACCAGTCGGTTTGGGTGTAAATTAGCACTTAGGCCCCTCCTCCAAGTGTATAAATAGACCCCCCTCTCCCCCTCTCTCAACACACACCATTTGGAGTCCAAAGAAACCAAAGAATACCTCTCTCTCTACCACCTCTACCTCTCTCTTCTTCTTCTTTCTTCTTCTTTATTCTTTAGTAGACACTTGGAGTAGAAGAGCTACAAGGAGGGCTTGTCTCCTAGAAGAAAGAGTTTTGTAATACATCTCTCTATGGAGCATTCTTCTATTTACAAGTCCTATATCTTTATTCTTGGCCTAACTTATGAACTAGAGTATAGTTTTGTTCATGTTCTTGTAGTGGTATATGAACTAGAATATAGTTTACATATCATGATCTTGACATGTTCATTACAGTTCTTTAACGATCATCATATGCCTAACTTGATTAGAGGTGGGATAACGGTTTGTTGTTCCTTCGGGTTTGCTCTTGTTCTAGTCCGTCCATTCGACGAGTGGGGACCCCGGGGGACAAGAGTAGTGCTCTAGTATGCGGGCATGGTGTCCGGTATTACGACACCGCTGCAAATATGAGTGCACGCCACGGTTGAGGGGGTAGGCGGCTTGGTCGTGACAAGCCTTGACCGCCCCTTGAAATCCCCCCACGTCGCCTCAGGCCGTAGGAGTTCGTAAATGCTTCCTATCGGGCCGTATGGTAACCGTGAAGTCTCCCCGTTATCCTAGACCTAACAACGCTTTAGATCGCTTTTTGCATATGATCCTAACTATTCATTTGTATGGTCGTGACTAGATACATTAGATCTACTCCATTAGGTTATTCGCTTATTCATTTATTCTTTATCTATTTTCTTTATCCTTTTGTCGGTGGATTTCCAAGTGTGTGTCACACTATCCATGAACCGTAACACTTACCCCCTGTTATGAGTAATTTGGTTTAAGCAAACACATGTTCCTCTATTCAGATGCCATGCTAATTTATTAATCACATGCCTTCCTTTGGGGAAAATATAAATAACGATACCCCGTATACTTCCGGTGAAATGCTACAACGATAGATCCGCGGCGCGCTATATGGATGAATATCTACAATGACAAGATCTATCCCGTTGGACAGCCTCATTTCGGATCACCGACATGGTGGTTTACTTGGGAATGTCACGTGCATTTCTCGACGCTTTTATTGGGATGGGTTTTAATACCTGCTTCCTTTGATTGCGTTAAGAAATGCCAACAAGCATTTCGGCGCCGTTGTCGAGGAAGGTATTGTGAAAAAAAAATATAATAAAAATAATAAATAGCTGGCTATGAATATGAACTATGTGCGTGGATGCCATTTACTCATACAAAGCTAATCTTTTATGTTTTCTCCCCGTTGTGGATGAAAACAGATAGTGTATGTCGTTTCTCCCCGCCGAAAAACTTCACCTTCGATCCGCAGGCACCGAGTCGGGTCTCATGCCGCTTCTTCTTCAGCCGAACCCCGATTGGGTCAAGACCGACATCCCCGCACCAACCGAACCGCAAGCTATGGCCCGGTCGCCGCGCGATTTTAACTTCCGCATTGCCACCAACGCGCGTCCATCGGGCGTCGGTGAATGTGACGGACAAAAACTTCGAAGCCAGACGGGCTGATCACCATGGTGCAAGCCGCCCATTCTCGTGGACTGCCGAGCGAGGACGCAAACGCCATCTCCAACACTTCCTTGAGCTGTGCGATACGATCGCCATCAAAGATGTCGCAGCCAGACGTCATCAGCTCCACCTGCTTTCCCTTCTCCCTTGTGGGGAAGGAGAAACAAAGGGTTCTACAAGGACAAGAAAGTCGCCAAGACGTGGGACAATGTTCCGCGGCGCTCGCCAAGTTCTTCCCCCATGGGCAAAACCAATGCCCCGAGGGGGAGAATCGCCAACTTCCAAAAGAACCCGATAGAACCCATTCCCGAGGCGTGGGAAAGGCTACAAGAATATATTCAAGCATGCCCACACCATGGGATGGAGAACCGGCCGGTGCTCTAGAACTTCTATAATGGACTCACGACCATATCCAAGGGCACTCGACGCCGCCGGGTGGCGCATTTTTATCGCCACCATCGATCGCAACAGCCCCGATTGACAAAATGGTGGCAAATCGAGCCGGGCGAAGACAGAGCCCCCCGCCAAAACACAAAAAAGGCATGCACACCGTGAAGGAGGCGGATATGCTTGCCGCAAAAATGGATCTTCGCTGAAGAGATCGGAGGAGCGCAAAGACAGATGCTACTACTCGCCAGCCGCCCGCCTACGCCACGTGACGCCACATGACCCGCGTGAGACGTGTGGTGAGGTTGGCCACCGGGGGATAATCGCCCCGAGACCCGTGAAGAAGCCGTGATTCATCAACAACAAAGAACGGGTATCGCCAACCGCAGCCAGGTCGAACAACCAGCCCAGCCACCATTCCAAGGCAAACAGTGGGTACAACTCCAATTATAACCCCGTCACCCATCATTAAAGGACCCGTGTTGGGCCAAGCCAAGATCAATGAACACCTCACCAAAAAGATGAGCCACCAAGACAAGATTCTTGAGGGCATGAATAACAAGATTGAAGGGTTGACCTCAGTCAGAAAGAACTAGCTCGGCTTTAACAAGATGATAGAAACCCACCGGCCCGATCGCGGCTCAAGTGCCGCACGACTCAGCAGATCCCGTGGCAACCCCGAGGTCCCACATGAGTCGGTTAACATGATATCTCCGAGGCTCGGCCAACCCAAAGAGCTGAAGAAGATCCCTGTGGACTCGCCGCTTATCGCCAAGAAGGGAGACCCCGGCGCCCGATCATCACCGTGCCATTGGCCCCCACAATTTCGCCAATGCATTTTGCGACAGGGGCCAAGATCAACGTGATGTCCAAGGCCACCTTCAACAAAATCCATGGAGGGACACTTTACCCCGCCAAATTGTCCTCCAAATGGCGATCAATCAACAAGGCGATCGAGGGGATACCGGAAGACATGCTGATAAAAATCCAAGACGAGTACATCCCTGCAGACTTCGTGATCCTAGATATGGGCCCGAAGGAAGATGTGTCTCTCCTTCTCGGGAGGCCATTTCTCTTTACGGCCAAAGCCGATATCACCGGGGAAGGGCTTCATTGTCTTCCATATCAAAGATAAGGCGGTCAAGTGCCCATTCATTGGGTACAAGCAACAACTCACCAGAAGTCATCATCAACAAGACCGGTGTGGAATGTTGAAGGATCTAGCTCCGAGACCGAGAGTGTACCTCCGCCAAGAAGTGGAGGGGAAAGTCGACAGTCGACTATAAATAACCCCGCTCAAAAAAAAAATGGGGTAAATTTGAAAAAAAAAAAAAGAAAAGATATATATATATATTTATATTATATATAATATTTTCATTAACAAAATATTTTGAAAACTAAAATAAAAATTTTTATAAATAAAATAAACTCTTTTATGAAAAATAAAGAAAAATATTTTATACACAAAAAGTATATACAAAAATATTTTTAAAATAATTTTTCTATTTTAAAATAAATTTATATTTGAAAATTTTGGAGAAAATCAAAAAAGGGAGAAAACGGCCGAACCAAATAAGTGAGCCACAACGGCCACAAACTTCTTGGATCGTTGGAGGCAAAGCAGAGCCAACAAAGATGGACCCAATTGGAGCCCAACATGGCTGCTCGCCATGCGCGCTGCGAGGAAGTATTCTCGAGGTTCCAAGGCTTCGATCCCGATCTATAGGCCTCCAGATAGCTTGGGGAGGACCCCCACGGTATCATTGCATTGCATATTTAATTCCATCAAAATTCATTTTCTTCTAGCATGTTTAAATTTCAGCAACCTTGCATCTAAAAAAAAAAAAAAAAAAAAAATCCAAAAAATAGAATAAGTAGCTCTTCTTTGTGCCTAATGCTTACATATGAGCTAAAAAAAAAAGTTTAGTCTTATTCCCTTGTTGAAATGATGAATAGTTGCTATGTTTTATGCTTTGCCCGTGCCTAGTTTATAATTCAAGTTCTCTAGAGTTTGGGTTTAGTGGCTAATTCAAAAACTTATCCCGAAAAAAAACCTTATTCATGTGGGTTGCATATGCTCTATCTAGTCTAAGTTGTTGCCAAATATGATATGGTACAAATGGATTTGCTATGACTTCGCTCAAAAGAGAAACTTGACATCCGGGAATCTATATTTTCAAAAAAAAAAAAGAGAGAAATGATTTTGGGCTATGCTAAAAAAACAAAAATGAGATGAAAAAGGACAAGTGTCCGAGGGCGAGTAGAGCCCACATCTCTAAAAAAAAAAAAAAAAAAAGAGAGGAAATAAAAGGCAAAAAAGCCTAGGGCAGCAGAGCCCACCTCTTCAAAAAAAAAAAAAATATATATATATAGCAATAAATCCCATGCTTTTCAAAAAGAAATAAATATTATCTAAATAAAATCCCGGATAAAAAGTTGATCAAAAGGATGAAAGATAAGCACCTCCGTTATAACCGTTCTATCCGCAACCGCCAAGGCTTTGAGAAAAGCCGGAAAGCCCCGCTACGATGAAAGGTAATAAAGGGTAAGAAAAAGATGTGCCATTTTATTCAAACTTTGGTAGAAAATCTTATTATAAGCCCGGCACTTATGAAACGTAATCGGCATTGTAGCAACTCCCGATCAACAAACCAAGTACTTATCTCTTTTGCTCGAGGACGCCGCAAAAAGGGTAAGCTTGGGGGAGTTTGTTGACGGTAAATAACGCTATATTTTTTCCTCGCCAACTTACTACCACCAAAAGGGAGTAAAATTAAACCTTTTATGTTCATATGCATTTATCACTAATAAATTCCACTTGTAGTGTATTGTATTTTATTTTGCAGATTTAAAATAAAAGCAAGTGGAAAATCGACCAAAAGTACGCCTTAGGAAAGCGCACTATTGCAAAATCCAAGCCCAAAGAGCAAATCGACCCAAAACATCAAATGCGGGCCAAGCGCAGCCGGCCCCAACTTTTCGAGGCGAAAAGGCGACACCCGCCAAGACGGGCGAACCGCGCCCGGGGGTGGGCGCACCTCAGGTGCCGCACAAGACCTCCCTATAGGCGGCCGGCCCTCCCGGGAGGCGGTTCGTGCACCTTCCAAACTTGGTTTTCCCGCCTCGGGATGGTCGGTTTTGCGCGATACAAGGAAGGTTTACTGTGCCTGGTGGGGGTGTAAATTAGCACTTAGGCCCCTCCACCAAGTGTATAAATAGACCCCCTCTCTCCCTCTCTCAACACACACCATTTGGAGTCCAAAGAAACCAAAGAATACCTCTCTCTCTACCACCTCTACCTCTCTCTCTTCTTCTTTCTTCTTCTTTATTCTTTAGTAGACACTTGGAGTAGAAGAGCTACAAGGAGGGCTTGTCTCCTAGAAGAAAGAGCTTTTGGTAATACATCTTCTCTATGGAGCATTCTTCTATTTATAAGTCCTATATCTTTATTCTTGGCCTAACTTATGAACTAGAGTATAGTTTTGTTCATGTTCTTGTAGTGGTATATGAACTAGAATATAGTTTACATATCATGATCTTGACATGTTCATTACAGTTCTTAACGATCATCATATGCCTAACTTGATTAGAGGTGGGATAACGGTTTTGTTGTTCCTTCGGTTTGCTCTTGTTCTAGTCCGTCCATTCGATGAGTGGGGACCCCGGGGACAAGAGTAGTGCTCTAGTATGCGGGCATGGTGCCCGGGTATTACGACACCCGCAAATATGAGTGCACGCCACGGTTGAGGGGGTAGGCGTTTGGTCGTGACAAGCCTTGACCGTCCCTTTGAAATCCCCTCACGTTCGCCTTGTCTTTGTAGGAGTTCGTAAATGCTTCCTATCGGGCCGTATGGTAACCGTGAAGTCTCCCCGTTATCCCGCACCTAACAACGCTTTTAGATCGGGCTTTTTGCATATGATTCTAACTATTCATTTGTATGGTCGACTAGATACATTAGATCTACTCCATTAGGTTATTCGCTTATCCATTTATTCTTTATCTATTTTCTTTATCCTTTTGCCGGTGGATTTCCAAGTGTGTGTCACACTATCTATGAACCGTAACACTTTACCCCTGTTATGAGTAATTTGGTCTAAGCAAACACATGTTCCTCTATTCAGATGCCATGCTAATTTATTAATCACATGCCTTCCTTTGGGAAAATATAAATAAACGATACCCTCGAATACTTCCGGGTGAAATGCTACAATGATAGATCCGATATAAATGCGGATGAATATCTACAATGACAAGATCTATCCCGCTGACAGCCTCATTTCGATCACCGACATGTAGGGTTTACTTGGGAATGTCGGGGTGCATTTCTGACGCTTTTATTGGGATGGGTTTTAATACCGCTTTCCTTTGATTGCGTTAAGAAATGCCAACATTCCCTAAATAGTACTTGCCCTAATTCGATTAAACCTGGACTATTGTTTCTCAATCTCACTTTATCTCCCTAAATCTTGCTACATATGGCTTCAAAACCCCGCTTAGGTAGTGGCACCATTATGGACAAGAAGTTTGGCATGCCCACGGTGTTGTGGCGTGTACTCCAAACAGATTGGTTATACCGAGGCTCCTAGGTATACTTGGGAGAGCCCTACGTGCAGAAAGCGTATAGTTACCGTGATTCGTCATGTGGTTCCTTCCCTTGTAGGCGATCCGTATGGGTAGGATGGGATATCACGGAGTACAGACTGTCACTAGAGGCTGCAGCCGACAATGCTGCTTTCCGTGTTCTGAGGAATTTGATGGTGTATCACCCTGAGGTGTTGGTTGTTGGCATTTCTTAATGCAATCAAAGGATATAGGTATTAAAACCCATCCCAATAAAAGCGCCGAAATGCACCGCCGACATTCCCAAGTAAACCACCATGTCGGTGATCCGAAATGAGACCGTCAATGGGATAGATCTTGTCATTGTAGATATTCATCCGCAAAAGCGCACGGATCTATCGTTGTAGCATTTCACCCGGAAATATTCAGGGTATCGTTATTTATATTTTCCCAAAGGAAGGCATGTGATTAATAAATTAGCATGGCATCTGAATAGAGGAACATGTGTTTGCTTAGACCAAATTACTCATAATAGGGGTAAGTGATACGGTTTATAGATAGTGTGACACACACTTGGAAATCCACCAGCAAAAAGGATAAAGAAAATAGATAAAGAATAAAAGAATAAATGAATAACCTAATGGAGTAGATCTAATGTATCTAGTCATGGCCATACAAATGAATAGTTAGGATCATATGCAAACTGATCTAAGCGTTGTTAGGTCTAGGATAACAGGGAGACTTCTTGGTTACCATACGGCCCGATAGGAAGCATTTACTTAACTCCTACAAAGACAGGGCGTAACGTGGGGGGGATTTCAAGGGACGGACAAGGCTTGTCACGACCAAGCCGCCTACCCCCTCAACCGTGGCATGCACTCATATTCGCAGTGTCGTAATACCCGACCACCATGCCCGCATATTAGAGCACTACTCTTGTCCCCCCAGGGTCCCCACTCATCGAATGGACGGACTAGAACAAGAGCAAACCCGAAGGAACAACGAACCCTTATCCCACCTCTAATCAAGTTAGGCATATGATATACGTTAAAGAACTGTAATGAACATGTCAAGATCATGATATGTAAACTATATGCTAGTTCATATACCAACACAAGAACATGAACAAAACTATACTCTAGTTCATAAGTTAGGCCAAGAATATAGATATAGGACTTGCAAATAGAAGAATGCTCCATAGAGAAGATGGATTACCAAAGCTCTTTCTTCTAGGAGACAAGCCCCTCCTTGTAGCTCTTCTACTCCAAGTGTCTACTAAAGAATAAAGAAGAAGAAAGAAGAAGAAGAAGGAAGAAGAGAGAGAGGTAGAGGTGGTAGAGAGAGAGATTGCTGGTTTGCTGGACTCCAAATGGTGTGTGTTGAGAGAGGGAGAGAGAGGATCTATTTATACACTTGGAGGAGGGGCCTAAGTGCTAATTTACACCCAAACCGACCTGGTAAACCTTCCTTGTACGCGCAAACCGACCATCCCAGGGCGGGAAACCAAGTTTGGAAGGTGCACGAACCGCCTCCCCGAGGCCGGGCCCGAACCGCCTCAAGGAGGGTGCGGCCGCACCTTTGAGGTGCGCGCGCACCCCCTCGGGCGCCGCTCGCCCGGCCTTGGTGGGGTGTCGTCTTTCGCCCGAAAAGTTGTGGGCCGGGCTGCGCCGCCCCATTTGATGTTTTGGGTCGATTTGCTCTTTGGGCTTGGATTTTGAAATAATGCGCTTTCTCGGAAGGCGTATTTTTGGTCGACATTTTCCACTTGCTTTTATTTTAAATCGCAAAATAAAATACAATACACTACAAGTGGAATTTATTAGTGATAAATGCATATGAACATAAAAAGGTTTAATTTTACTCCCTTTATGGTAGTAAGTTGACGGGCAAAATATAGTGTTATTTACCGTCAACATTGGTCGGGACGGCCGCTTCCAGTTTTCCCCGTGCTAACCCCCTTTTCTTTGTTTGGGAGCAGGGTGGTGTGGGCCCTTTGTGGAGGGGACATGACGAGGAGCGGGATAGCACTTGTGACGCTATGAGTGCTATGTTCGCCATGATGCGATGACAGTTGGTGCAGGATAAGGCACAGGGAGCGATGTCAGTTGTAGTTCGCGAGGGGTGAGATAGACCGGTTGATCAGAGACCGCAGGAGGTCGCGCGGGCATGCCGAGGCGTGCCATCAAGAGAAAGAAAAGGACCCCACAGAGCCGGAGCTAGCGAAGATGAAGAAGTAGGTGTCGAGTCTTTCTAGCACAGTTGGCTGGTTAGTGAGAAGGCAAATAGGTCCCCGAGCATGCATTATCGTAATGCTTTGTTGGCACGAGAGAGCCGAGGCCGCCTACAAGGAGATCAAGGAGAGGCTTGAGTACGTGAGTCCGAGTACACTAACGTGCGAGAGGAGTATTACCGTTGTACCACGCCTACCACTACCCAATGGGTGCGGATGACGACGATCTTGCCTAGAGAGTGCAGAAAAGCCCAACCGAGGAGGATCAGGAGGGAGACCCCACTTCGCACGCACCACAGGAGTAGACGACTGTGATGCTATGTTTAGATTTCTAGCTAGATGTTGCTACGTGGACCTTAATCTAGTTGTGACACCCTTGTAGCCGAGCAGTGTAATGCCACTATTACCATGTAATTTCCTTTTTATTCATCAGACCATCAGCATGTAAGATTTGGATTCATAATGTTTTGAGACCTTATTGTATTAGTCGAGACCTTAATTTAGTTCATGCCATGTTGGTGATCGACTTTATGGTATTGCGACCTTATCCATGGCGAAGTTACATTGGCGGTGCAACATTTTGTTGCCATTTTGTTGCGAAATCTCAATACACATATTACGTTGACATAACCACGGTGTTGATGAAGGATCGTATTGAATTTATGGTTACCTATTATTGTGGATGAATTTATTCTCTCAATAAATTCCGCGTAACTTAAATTCAATATCTATACTTTGGACAGCATCATCTCATGGTTACTGTTGATTCAATTGTGCGATGCCGCAAAACTCGATCAAGTCTTTGGGGAGATCGACAACATCCACCACCTTCGGAAAACCAGGACCAGTTTTTCCAACAGTTCCTGGGGGAGATGCGCAATATCGCAGCAGGAGGCCGTGGTGGTGCTGAAGGGGATGGATTCTAGGTGTACAAGCAAAATTTGCAACCCACTTACTGGAAGGACCTGCGGGGATATGGTGGAAGAATCACCGTGCTACTTTACCCGCCAATGCTCCTATCACTAGGGCCCACTTTACAAAGACTTTCCGTCGAACCTACATACCCGGCCGGTGCTTTAGCGAGAAGTTGGGAGTGTTCATCAAGCTTGGTGTCGGCGTTTTCCTGAGCGGTGGGTGCCTGGTGCCGGCAATAAATAATTTGTGAGCCGTGGTGCCCCTCCCCCCCAATGGCGTAGTGCAAGATGGACACCGGACGCCGCCGGTTTATCCCGGTTCAGCCAACGGGGCCCTATGTCCAGCGGGGGTGAGTCCCCGCCGTGTTACCTCGCTCAAAAAGGAAGAGCCTGCGAGGGGTTACAGTGCGGTTGCAAGGGGAGAGACGCCGGGTCTCAAGCCCTGCGATCGTGGGGTGTGGTGGTGGTGGTCCGGCTAGAACTATCGATGGGTCGATCCCCGCTATCGGGGCATTACTCCCCTTTATAGTGAGAAGGGGGTAGCAAACATGTGGGTGCCTAGGTGGTTGACTCCGAGGCCGCACCGGGTTGCATGTGCGCGCCGAGGGTAGGTTTGTCCCGGTGTTGGTTTCTAATGGTGGCACGCGCCCCGATCCGATGGTGGTCGTGGCGTTTCCGGTGCAGCCCCGAGGGCCCGTGGAGGCGCCCCTCATAGTCCGTGCATGGCGAGGGGCGGCGCCAGAATGTTGGTGGTGGTGTGTTACGTGCCCGAGGGGCTGGCCCAACGTGGTGTCTTTGACGGTGCTTCGAAATGAACAGTGTCTCCCCGATTTCCCGTCTCGGGGGCGGCGTAATTTGCCACCTGCCGCCTTTGTGTCCCATCAATCGGATTGGGGGAGAGATTTGGCGTGTCGATTTGACCGGGCGCAATCGATGGCCCGACATATCGCGGGCCGTGCAAACCGCATTGAATGCACCTGCCCCTTCCTTCGGGGACGGAACCTCCCATGCCCGAGGGGTCCGCGACCGGGTGAGGTGGTTGAGCCACCCCGCCCGAGGACCGGAGAGCTGGTCTCCCCGGGCGCCAGGCGGAGTTTGTGCGCCCGAGGGTGGTTAGCTAGGCCACCCTCGGGTCGAGATGGCGCCCAGCGCCCGAGGTTTGCCCGGGCGGGACGGAGATTGTAATCGGGTCCGAGGCTTGAGCCGGGCAAGCGATGACATCATGGAGCATCCTCGTTCTTCGATTCGGCGGTTCCTCGACCTTGTCACTCCCGAGCGCACAGCTCCTTGCTCACGCTTTGGCCATGGAGGAAGACAAGCGGGTCGCGGACCTGGCTTGTAGTTTGGGCCGAGTATTGTACTCGGTGTCCTTCGTTGTGGTGACTTCGTGGGCCGCCGTGGGCCGTCGTCGGTTTCATCTAGTCGCCAAGGCTTTCGGCCCGGTCTTTTGTGGGCTGGGCCGTCCGCCGTTCTTCGGGATGATGGCGGGCCGAGTTTTACCGGGCCTTGATGGGCCGACGGCTTCTCGTTATTATGAGAATGTCTCAGGGGCCCAATATTTAGGTCCCCGACGGTAGTTTCGAGCCCCCCGAGCGAGTGGGGACTCGCCCGGGGTTGTGCCGCCCCGCCGCCGTTTCTCCGCTCAGGGTGGTTTGTCTACAATGGGTGCGTGCGAGCGCACCCGTTGGGTGTAGCCCCCGAGGCCTCGAATGGAATGGCGGATTCCTTCGAGGTCTTTTAATCTCGCACGCCGACAAGACCGGAACAGCTCTATATTACGCTTGATTTGTGCAAAGCCTATTCATTTTTGCGTGGGCAGCCCGAGGCCCGCGCTGATGTGTGCAAGGTCGACCCGTGCTTCCTCTACTTTTGGTCTACGCTTCCTCCGCCTCCCTCCCGAGAGGGAGGAGGGGAGGGAGACACACCTCGTGCCCCAAAGCCCGACCGTGGTGAGCTCCGGTTGAACATTGTAGCGGTCGGCTTTAAGGGGGTGCCCGTGTCGCCCGGAGCGAGGGTCGCCTATGTATCTAGGATTCACCCCATGAGAACCCTGACCGTTTAGCGATTCCGGGTTTGACGGATCAACCCCCGAGGGCCCTCAAGGCCTCCCACGGATGGGACATCTCTATAAACAAAGCACCCGCGGGCCTTAAACACATACGGGGAAATCCGAGCCCCGGAGGGCCCGGGTATAGCTGGTTGTGCATTTCCCTCCCGCCCCCTGGTTCGGGTTTTCCGAGGCGATCGCCGAAACCCATGTGGGCCCCACCGCAACCTCTCGAACGTAGGGTGCACGCGGACGCAAGGCCAGCCCGAGGTTCGTTTGGTTGTTCCGGAGGTGGAAACCGCCATCGATCGACTTTTTTGCCCCTTAGGGTCGGGCGCTGGATATGGATGGCCGGACGGTTTTACCCCTTGGTGGGAGACGAGGCGTCTCCCCCGCCGTGCTCGAGGCGGCGTGACGGTTGAGTCCGTTGGGGACGTGGCCCTATGGCCTTCGCCGTGGGCGTGAATCGAGGGCGCGCCGTGGTGCATTAATCACCCTTGACGACCCCACCACGCGGGCCGAAGCCGTTGGATGAGCGGTCCCCATTCCATCGCGGCCGCCCATTCCAGCGCTTCGTT
Organism: Hyparrhenia diplandra; assembly: GCA_015847255.1. Classification (NCBI taxonomy): domain Eukaryota; kingdom Viridiplantae; phylum Streptophyta; class Magnoliopsida; order Poales; family Poaceae; genus Hyparrhenia; species Hyparrhenia diplandra. The sequence continues at coordinate 209,243 of JADLZK010003233.1, forward strand.
CATTTGCCCAAAGCCGGGGTTTGCCTTCCCTTCCCTATAAATGTGGGGATTGCCGGGCGGCGGCGGCACGGTTGCTCCATTGCTCTTGCTATCGCCTTCTTGCCTTCTTTGCCGCAAAGCAATTAGAGATAGATAGAAAGACACGAGAAGTTGGGGAGAGATTCACTTGCCTCATGCTCGCGGCGTGCGCGGCGTTGCCGGTGGTCGCGGTTGCGGTTCTCCCGATCATCCATGGCGCAGTCGGGCGGTGGCGATAACGCGAAAGGAGGGGCTCGACGCCGAAGCCGCGGGCCGAGATCGGCCGGTGGGACGAAGAGAAGCTTCAACGCCTTGTCGAGGAAGGGCTTCTTCGCCCCCGCACCGACGCCAGGCGGCCGGAGTGGATAGCCCTTGATTGGACCGAGGAGGAGCCAAATCCTCCCAATGGCCGCGTGGTGAGCCCGACGATCTTCATCGGGCTGGGTTGGGGTTGCTGGGCGCCGCGGTTCATTCGTGCCATCCTCGACTACTATGGCATCGAAGCTTCACCATCTTCCGAAACCCGATCTCCAAGCCGCCATCTTTATCACCCTCGCGAGGGATTTTCGGGGATCGAGCCGCATTGGGACCTTTGGTCGTGGTTCTTCAAGGCGGACCTCACCATAGCCTCGGTGTCCAAAGGTAAGCCACGGAGGGCGTTGCGCGTCGGTGGTTGTGCTCTCCAGGTTAGGTCGGAACAGACGAAGCCGAACCGAGCTGATGAGTACATCCTTTCCAAGCTCACCTCCTCCAACAAGGGATGGCGGGGACCGGTGGTTCTACCTCCGTAATGGCGGGGACGAGCTTCCAGCGTGTCGGGGCGTGTCCTCAGCGGCGCCCAAACAAGTGGGTTCAGGGTCCCCCTGCGGCGACCACTGTCCCGGTGGATGGCCCGAGGAAGGCGATCTTCTGCGGCCGGGAGGCGAATGTGAACGTGGTGGCGGTGGTTGCTGCCTTCCACCGGCGTCGGCTGTTGCCACTGATGGCTCGCCCCTTGTGCATGTACCCGGATGACCCCCTCGGCTCTGGTTTGAAGGCATGTTGGATGTCTCCCCGACGCGCTTTCCACCGATGGCCTGGCCAAGAGGGTGAAGGAGGCCTTGGGGTCGAACGACCCATCTACCCTCCCGAGGATCGCCATGCACCCCTCCCAGGGGTACATCTCTCTGGTAAGTGCCCTCGGGGGTTCGGCATTCTTGTTTTGTCTTGTTATTGTCCTGTTCCCACCTCGGTGGTCCTTACTTTGTCTCCTTGTAGGGTCGCTTGAACTATCACGATTCCCTTCCGCCCGGTTTCCAGTCCGGATGCCGCGCGCCGAAAGCGGAGAATCCGCTGAACGAAGCGGACAGGGCCCGGGCGTTGAAGGAGGAGAAGAAGAAGAGGAACGTGACCCGTGCCAACCGCCGCAGCCGAAAGCAGCGTAAGCGGGCGGACGCCCAATGCCACGACCACCGAGGAGGACGATGACGAGGGAGAGGGACGAGTTCGCCGTGAACTCGCTACCGATGACCGAGGCTCCTGGCAGACCGAGCCCCGGGATTGACGACCTACCGTGGATTCGTTATGAGCCCCGAGACGTCGGGAGAAGCCGCCCAGCGCGCCCGAGGGTTCTTCCACCGAGGTCCCGGAGGTGGCCCCCGAGGTCCCACGATGTGGTGGGTATCTCGGCTCAGGCGAGGCGAGGGCCGGCGAGGAGCCCTTCGCCTTTGAAGTGGGTGTCTCGGCGCCCAAAGTGCGGCCCGGCATGAGGAGCCGGTGACTCCTCGCCGAGCCGGCCCCGCGTGCGTACGGAAGCCATGGAGGAGGTGGCCCGAGCGTCAAGTGTGACGCCCCGATCACAGCTTTCTCGTGCCTCGGCTCCGCCCAAGGCGATCCCTCGGGCGTCGTGAGTTCCCTATTCTTTTGTTGCTTGTCTGTCTTCTATACTTTCTTGGATTTCGATGTAGACTTGTCCTCGAGGAAGCGCGGGGCCCTTAGCTTGTCGCACCCCAAGAAGGCTGAAGGTGGTGCTTTCGGGCCTCGTTTGGAGCCAGGAGCGGGTCGTCCGTGTGGAGGCGGCTCTTGATTGTCGGCCCGAGCCTCAGGGGGGATCGGACCCGAGCCAGGCGGCCAAGATCTCCTCCCTCAAGGTGGTACACGTCTCTGGAGGCGATGGCGGGTCGGCCACCTGTTGGCATTTGTTAAGTGCTAATAGAATATGAAGGATTTCGTAAAGTTTACGAACACCTACCATTGTAGCTTTTCCCTAGGATGAGTATTCTAGAGTATCGTATCCACAGGGAAGCTTTAGCTAGAGATTCTAATAAGTCACAATCATGCATCCACTAACTTAGCAAACCACTAGACTATAGTGAGGGAGTAAATGTTAGAGGATAAGTAATATAAAACAATAATAAACTACCTAAGATGCTAAGGAATAATTAAACTAATCAAGGGGTCAAAGAGAGTTCAAAGTTCCTATGTTCTTCTCATTTACTAAGGTTCTATGATAGCAATTACACTATTACACTTTGGAGCAAAGCAAGTCCGTCCCAACTCTCGAAGAAGACCGGGAAGAAAGTAGTTGGGAGAAGGTTGCCAAAAGCTCCACGAAAAACACCAACCCGAACGTGGTGGATTACAGTGCCTTACAGAGTTGTCACCTGGGGCTACCACAACTAACCGTGGGATTGGGCGCAATCTCGAGGTAACCAATAGCCTAGATACCAAGTCTATTCTATTGATTACAACTCTAGCTACCGCGAATAACTAGAGCCCTCAATACGAGCGGAGATCCCATGCAATAACATAACAACTATACTTAACCATATAAAGATAGTATATAGTAATAGAAAAGATAAATATAAATCACAAGTCGTCCAAAGATAAGATATGAAACATACCAAACTCGTGAGACATCTCCGTAACCAAAGTGTAGTTCAACTCTCCTTTTAGTCTTGATTAGATCTAAGTTAGATCTAATCTACTTCTAATTACAAGTCTAATCTACTTCTAGTTACATTGCTATCTTCTTCTAATCTACATCTAATTCACTAATCCCAGAGAGAGGTTATCCTTTCATGGGACACCTCTACAACTGAAAGACTAATGATTACAATGAGAATAGAATGAATTAGGGTTTCACCCTGGGGGCAGGGGGTCTTCTTATATAGGCCTTGACGATGAACGATAGCCCTTGGATCAAACCGACATTGGCAACGGTGTAGATACAACCTCAAGGTCGGTGGTAAACCGACCTACGAAGATGAGCCTGATTGGCTACTGTAGCCTGGCGGCCGGCCTATGTGGCACTGGCGGCCGCCAGGTCGAGTCTCCTCTTGGCCTCTCGTTTCTTTCGGTGTCTTGTGGTACCTTCTAGAATGTTTTAGTCCACTTTTCGGATCGAGTTGCTTCACGGACAAGTCCGGGTCTTCATAAGCCTTGTATATTCTGGAACTTTCTCCATTAATCTCTACAATTATCTATTAAGTCCCTGAAAATATATAATTCACCAAAACTCATGGAATTATGTTAGTAAAGCCCCTAGTCTATGTTGATATTCATTTTACGCCCTTATTTCATATTTAGTTGACTAGTAATATTATGCTATAACAAGGTGTCAACAAGTTCCCCCAAAGCTTACCCTTTGCTAGTCCCTAGCAAAACACATGATATTATTTTAAACTATTTACTTGGATCGGGAGTTGCTACAATTTGTCACACCTTAAAAGTACACATGCTTTCAAACAATATTTCTCTCCGGATAAAGATAAACTTTTTTTTCAAACTTTAGTTATTCAATTTTACTACGGGTAAATGAAAGATAGAACAGTTAAGTCAAGCACTAAATCTCAAACTCTTTTGATCAACTGTCCTTCTCCGAGTTTTTGCTGATTTTCAAATAAAACTCAAAGTTCCTCGGTATGACTCTCTCTAATCTCTCATTTATGGTATTTGTGGATCCTCTCTTTAGGCAATAATATAATGTTTGCCTTACTCTCATCATAGTATAATAACATTTTAACTAAGGCAATAGTTTACTATGCCTTTATCTCTCACCTAATATCTAAGGCTTATATATGTGGAGCTCATAGGTAGGAGAAAATAATTTATTTTCTTACTAAGCATATTATAAATTCAAGCAATGGATCCAAAGATACAAGTCACACTGATCAAGCGGTGCATGTGTATGGTGGATAGGAAATGGTATGGAATGTAGTAAAGTATGAAGTGAATAGAATAGATAGGAAATCTTACTTTTGCTCCTTTTAGGAATCTTCTCTCTTTTATAATTTTGTAGAGAACCTGGGTTGTATCTCTTTTTTTTTTTTTTTTCTTTTCTTTTTTTTTTTAATCAAGAGAGGTGGACTCGGGCTGGCCCTCGGACTTGTGTCCATTATTTCCTCTCTTATAAAGATGTGGGTTCTAATGACCCTCGGACACTTGTCCATTATTCATCTTTATTTTTAGAGATGTGGGCTCTACTCGCCCTCGAACACTTGTTCATTTTTCATCTCTTTTTATTTAGGGAGGTAGGCTCTACTCGCCTCGTAGGACTTTTGTCCATTTTTCATCTCCTTTTCTTTTTTTAAAGATACACAACCCAGATCTCTTTTGCAATAACTTTTGAGAGGTATAAATGTAATGGAGCTTTTGTAAGATATTGGCTAGCAATGAATGGGTGGATGGGTATAGTAAATATTTTTGGTTGCTCTCCCCGAGATAGGAGTAGAACATTTTTATTGTCTAGAGTAAGTGGATGATAGTGAAATGAAGTGAGCGGAATGAGTGGAGTGTACATGATCAACATGACAAGTTTCTCGAGTCGACAAAGATTGAACAAACTCAATGCAAAAGCAGCAAATATATATATATATATATATATATATATATATATATATATATATATATATATATATATATATATATATATATATTAAAAGGTTTTTCTAATCTAAATAGCATGTATATCCTGGCTGTGGTAGGAAGTTCACACTCTTGTCACACGAGGAACTTATCATGTGATTTTTCAATTTTTGAAATATAAATCTCCGTAAATCTAGTGTCACTAGGAGTAAGATCGAATAGCATTTCGGACTTTCATATATCATATCCGTCAATTACCTAGACTTATCGTGAGCAACCATTTGCAATCCAAATGTTTCAGGTTTTGAGTAAAAATTAATTTTGCAAATGGAGCTCGAGAAAATTAAGCTTGAAAGCTAGGTACTAGAAAAGTATAACAACGAGCAACTATTCATCATCTCCATGTTGGCGAGATTTTAGGGTTTCTTTTAGTTGAGTAAAGTAAACTTTAGTGTGCACTCTCTCTTGATTCTTTTATTCACACTCTAACAAAAAGACTTATTAAACTATTAGACTCTATAAAACTAGACTCTAAACAAACTTTATAGCAAAACAAAATATTTAACTAATAATATAATAATATCTAAATAGATAGAATACTTATCTAGATAATCGGGGTTGCACTCCCCAAGCTGGATGTTGACATAGTCTTCAATGTTCTTGATAGTTGGAAGTAGAGATATATAGTAACAAAGGGTGATTGATCTTCTTTAATCTTTGGACACCATATGTGTGTTGGTATTTGTTATGCTTACAGAGAAATAATTATAGATCCGCAAGTTTACGGATGTCCAAAGTGAGCATTTCACGGGGAGGGTTTTAAATATCGAATCCACGAGGAAGACATGACAAACAATTCATTTGATTAAAGGTAGTGATAGAAGACTAATAAGATTTTGTAGTATTTAGCATATACTTAAACAAGGTGAGCCAATAATAATAATAATAATAATAAGGTATATGAGACAGGTAGAGGTGCGTGGTGAGCATAGGATAAGATTAATTCCTAGTAAGATTAGGATTGGATTTATGACAAAGGGACAGTTCTTAGGTAGCATACAAAGAATCTACAAAATGTTTAGACAGGCATAGCATAAGATCATATATATATCAAAACCATAAATAAGAATGTGCACCCCAAGATTACTTAAGAAAATCAGGAGCGAAACAAGATAATCCCAAGAACCATTATCGACTAGTCTTATACACGGGATGGATTGCAAAAGGACTCAAGTGTCTTTGTCACCACTACGATCTACCACAATTTACTCGGCATATAAGGTGAATCCTGCTAGTAGTAAATTATATCTAAGCACCATGCTTACATACTTTCTACTACCTAGCACACAAATTGTAATATACTAGGAGCTCTCTGAATAAGTGCGTTGAATTATCATGAATAATGATCATATCAAATATGCTATGACTAGAATAAAGTATAAGTAGACTAATTGCATACATAATAATGAAATAGCACAAAGGTGTATGAGAACAAAAATAATATTGATCCATAGTGTAACTTACGGATCAGAACCGGAAAGGATGCTCTCTCTTCTCTAAACTCGACTTTCTATCTAAACTAGGCTCTAGATTAGAGCTATGAATTAGCTATCCTATCTCTTGGTGTCTCCTCTTCTACTCTGTCTTGGCTTCTTCTTGATCTCCTTCTTGATGATGACTTGAGGCTTGGATCATATTGGATTGTTGATTCGAGGGGAGGCCTAGGGGTCTATATATATGGGTCTTCTTATGCCTCTCCCGGCGTCGGCAAGCAATGTGGTACTAATCTTGTGTTGGATCTTGATCCATCTCGTGCTTCTACCGACGCCCTCGGATCAAACCCGACATTACACTACCCGGATTAGATTGCGTCTTAGAGGCGGTGGAGGAAGGTTCAGGAGGAGGGCTTTGCGTGGCGGCCAAGGGGCCGATCGGCCCCATTATTGGGCCGATCGGCCCGTGGGGAGTCCCCTACGGGCCCCGTCGCGCGTCGTGGCTTACGGAGTCTTCTAGATGATGTTTTCTTCGGTGTCAAGTTTTCGTTCACGTCCGAGTAATCCGGAGCCTTCTAGACTTGTTTCGAGTTGGATTGCGTTACATTACGTCGGTCCGTATGACACGTCATTTTCGCTGTTTTTCTCGTTAAGTCCCCGCAAATCACAACTTTACCAAAACTCATGGAAATCATTAGTAGAAACCCTAATAAGGTTATCTAATTATATTTTAGTCCTTTTCCATGAATTGTTGATGCATAAAAATATGAGTTAGTGAGCATCAACAAACTCCCCCAAGCTTACCTCTTGCTAGTCCCTAGCAAGACTACGTGTGTGTACCCAAATCAAATCTCAACCAAGGTAGGATGAAAAATTCAGAATCATAAACTTGCTTATATCTACTTGAGAGCATGGGGTTTTCATCATACATGAGTCTTGGACTATTGAAAGATAGAACAATTAAGTCAAACACCATGTCTCAAGTTCGTGGTTTCACTATAACTCGAGTTTTACAAAAGATATTTTTCAAGGAGAAAGCACTGAGTGTTCCCTGTATGACAACAATAAGAGTAAACATTTAATTTTTTAGCCTTTTTCTTTTGCCTCTTTTTTTTTTAAAATATATCTCTCTTTATGGCAATAATTTTAAGAGAACCTTGGTTTACAAGACAACTTGTTTGGAGAGGTGAGCTCTTCTCGCTCGTATTGACTTTTTGTCACATTCTTCTCTCTCCTTTTTCTTTTTTCTTTTCTCGAGATGTGGGCTCTACTGCCCTGAACACTTGTCCATTTTTCATCTCTTTTTATTAGGGAGGTAGGCCCTTCTCGCCTAGTAGAACACTTGTTCATTTCTCTCCCTCTTTCTCGTCTCACTTTTCTCTCATATATATATATATTTTTCTTTTTTTATTTTTACTTGTCATGCTCAAGTCTCTTGAAAGCATAGAGAGATATATAAATGAAGCAACTTTAGCATATTTTCAACAAGGCATTTATTTTATTTTATCGGGGCTTATGTCATACAGGAGACTCATCATTTTTAGAATTTTCAAAGATTAATACTCCGTAATTTAAGTGTCATGTATGAACAAGATAGATAGTAGCTCAACTTTTATCATATCATATCAGTCAATTGCCTAGACTTGAAATCTAAGATCATACTCCCACCACTACAAGAAATATGACATTTTATGACAAAAACCCTTATGACGCACGAAAGCAAATATCGTCATATAATGTAACATACTATGACGACAAAAATTAGTGTCGTCATAAATTCATGAGCCCTTCAACTATTTATGACGACCGTTTTTTTTGGTCATATAAAGATGCCAAGTGTCGTCACAAAAATATCGACCATGAGTAGCCAATTGACGGTTATGTTTTTTTGTGACAATGTGAAGTGTTTTTTGTGACTGTTTTTCGAGGCGTCCTTTGTTTGTTAATTCTAACATGGCGGTTCCCAACGTCATAAATTGATATATGTTATGAAAAAAAGTGAATATACCAAAGCGGTCCGGATGGAGGGAGATAAACTTTTGGAACAAAAGGTGGTGTCTTAACCACTAGGCCAATATTCAGTTTGTGATATAAAAGGGTGTTTTATTCTTTATATATATTAAAAATAATAAATCATGTAAAACAATACATTGAAAAAAATGTGTAGCACATGAGAATCGAACCTAGCACCTTTGAAACAAAACATGGCACCTTAACCACTAAGACAAGTCTTCATTTGCAATATAAAGGGGTGTTTTGTGTTTTTATCTATGAATTGAAAAGAAATAATATCGAACCTTACACCTCTCTAAGAGGGAAGCTAAGTCATACCACCACACTATTCTAGTGTTTGTGAGAGATTCGGTTCTTTTTTCCTTTTATCACGTAAATATCCCAAGTACGTAAATCTAGAACCGAGCCACATTCACTACGTAAACTGGACATTTCGTGAGAGTGCACAAAAGTCACGAAAACAATGCGTGAGAGTACCCCGTCACGCATCACCTCTCACGACATTAGACTCACGAAATACACATTTCATGAGGAAGGTTAGGTGGGATCTCATAATCCACGAAACTATTTCATGAGAGTATCAAATATATTATTTCGTGAGAAAACACCACCACCAAAAAAAAAATATTTCATTGAGTATAAACCACCATGAAAATTACCAATGGAGCTGAGGAATAAATTTTGCACATATATAAAGCCAAATCTCATTCCAACACATGAGTAATTTCCAGGAATTACGTTAAAAGGATAATGTCATTGTCATGTGTACAAACATACACATATACTAAGTCTTGTGCTACACATCCACTAAAGTTGTGAACAAACATACACCTATACTTGGTCCATACGCTTCTATTCCACGCATGATGACACCCTCCACCACACAACAACGATGACTCTTAGTTCCGCATGCTTGTCCATACGACACCGACTTTCAACTCCTAGCTCCTCATTCTTGTAAGGCGAAAAATTAGATGAGAATTAGCCAAGCGATGTCGGCATGTTGAAGTATAATTTAGCAATTTCGGGCATGAATAACACAACATTTATGTGGTGGACTAGCCTCCACGCGGGGAGAGAACAAAGGACCCAACCACAAACAACTTCTCTCGGTTCCATTCCATACGGTATATACATCTAGGTGCTTCAATGTTACCGAATTCATGCAAGATAATCCAAAGTAGGTGATTCTTGTCCCGCTCCCTCAATGTCATAGTATCCCAAGGCAAAATCAAGGGCAACATACATTGAGATCATAAACAAAAAATAATTGCATGACTACTTTCACGATTACAACATCCAAAAATTTGATGATTCGGTTAACACCAATCTTGAGACTAGCGGATATGAAATGTAAGTATTCAAGTTTTCCTAGTACTACCATCCATTTTATTGCGAGAAATACTAAGTAGCTAGTCAATTAGGCAACAATCCAAATCCAAACATATGCGGTTTCCTGAATATTTATTTTGATTGAGCAAGCTCTTACGGACATACGTACAAACATACAATTGTGCCTTGGAACATCCAAAGGGACAATTTTACCATGATTTTAGATGATCTAATCAAAACCAAATCCCGTGATGCGCTCGTCCCCGCGCTTTGTCGGGAAGCAAATCAAATCATCCCTAGATCTCGCTCCTCCCCTTCTCCTTTGGATCTGCGGCATGGAGCTTGAAATCAAAGCCATACCAATGGATTAGGGAGGGATGGAAACCTACTCGTGGAAATTTTTGCTTTGGGGCCGCTTCTGGTTGCTGCCGCTGCAGGGGAGGTGGTGTCGCCGCCTTGAGGTCTCGCTGTCGCCTTGAGGCCTTGTTTGCCGCCTCCTAGGGTTTGGGGGCGTCTTGGAGGAGATGGCGGGGAGGAAGCGAGGGAGGCGTAGGGCGAGGTGGAAGAGGCCCACGCCCGCGAGCATGGAGGGAGGTGCGGCGTCTCGCGGTGCTCGGTGGTGGCGGCGTGCTCTGCCGGCGAGGAGGATGGAGCGCAAGCGGCGGGGCGGGGTGCCGAGGAGATTTTCACGGTGAAGCGGACTCAGCGCAAGCACCTATCTATTTGGCGGCAATATTACCAAACCGGCCTTTGTGAGAGGCGGTGTTGTTCAATTAGGTGGGGGGGTAAAAGCGGTAATTTAGGTAGTGCCAAATCATTGAGTCGAGGCTAAGGAAGGCCCGCGCGCTGCGTGAAATTTTAGGGTTGGCGCTCACTATTTGAGAATCCCGCATGCTATTTGGATCCTTGTAATATTGAAGCGGAACCACCGAAATGAACTTCGGTTGAAAAACTTTTTAAACATGAAAGTTTCATAACTCATCGAGACCAACAAAGTTTATGTAGGTCAAATTACCATTTGAGGAAGTGATAATAACATGTAGTTCAAATATAACAAGTCTCTCGCATAGTTCACGAAACTATGTGAGTGACTTATTATATTTAATTTCCTCTTTACTTTCAACTTTGTCGAAATGGTTTGAGATTTTTTTGGAGTCATTTATAGGCAAAATATAATTGCGCACACAAGAACTTACATTTTTGGACAATTATTTTTATTATTATAATTTTTCCGTGTTGGATGAGAGAAAATTTGGTGAATTATACATTGAAAACACTAGAACTATGCAATGACCTCCACATGTATTTGTTTCCTAGGGAATAAGCTACCTTGTGGCAAAGTTTGCGCCATTCGGATCTTTTGAGGGGTGGACCTAGTTCAGCGCATAATTACTTTGGCGAAGTCGCGCGGAAATTCAATTAAAAGCGAAAAAAGTATCAAGCGATTTTTGAAAAATCTCAAACTTTAGTGGTTTGCTTCACAAAGGCATTTGGAAGCACGAGGGAAAAGTTTGAGCGCATACAATACTTGGAGCCTTTTATCGAACCATATCTATGCACTAGGTTCTTAGGGATTATGCGGTCCAAGTATGGTATTGGTCTCAAAAATTTTTCTCGGGCTTCCAAATGCCTTTTGTGAAGCAAACCACCAAGTTTGAGATTTTTCGAAAATCGCTTGATACTTTTTTAGTTTAATTGAATTTCCGCGACTTCGCCAAGTAATTATGCGTTGAACTAGGTCCACCTGAAAAGATCACTTAATGGCGCCAAACTTTGCCACAACGCGTCTCTTGTGCCATAGGAAACAAATACATGTGGAGGTCATTTTGCATAGTTCTAGTGTTTTCAATGTATAATTCACCAAATTTTGTCTCACCCAAAGACGAAAAAAATTATAATAATAAAAATAATTGTCCGAAAAAAATGTAAGTTCTTGTGTGGGACCATATTTTGCCTATAAATATGCCCGAGAAAAATCTCAAGCCATTTTCGACAAAGTTGGAGTGCTATAGCCAGTTCAAAAATAACAAGTCACTCACATAGTTTCGTGAACTATGTGAGAGACTTGTTATATTTGAACTACATGTTATTATCATTTCCTCAAATGGCAGTTTGACCTACATAAACTTTGTTGGTCTCGATGAGTTATGAAACTTTCGTGTTCAAAAAGTTTTTCAACCGAAGTTCATTTTCGCGGTTCCGTTTGGATCGAAGTTTTGACCGAAGTCAAAGTTCGAATTCAAAACTTGAATTGCTCAAATTTTGGCACATGAAGAGGTGACTGAATCAACACCATAACGTGATGTAGCATGATTTTAGAAAATTTTAGGAAAAAGAATCACCTCATTTGGAGTTCATATGAGGGAGAAGCGACTAGTTACAAGTTTTAATCCGAGGAAAAAAAAAAGAAGCTTTTGTTCATCATGAACATGTGATGAACAAGAACGATTTTTTCTTTTCAATCTGTAGTCAAAACTTGTAACTAGTCTTTCTCCCTTATACTAACTCGAATTTGATGATTTTCCCCTAAAATTTTCTAAAATCGTACCCTACCAATTTATGGTGTTGACTTTCCCATTTTTAAAATAATCAAAGTTTACCTCATCAAACCTAGGTCAAACAAAGCATTAAATGGACTCTAATATTGATTAATTTATTTTATTATCTCAAACATTAAATTTAAAAGTCAAAAACGTTGTTGTAAGCGGGATTCTATCACGGTTTCATAGTAAAAAAAAATACAAAGGACACGAAATAGCACTTCTTCCAAGCGCGGGATTCTAAAAAACACGATGGCGCCAACCCGAAAATTTATTTCGAACATTTGTGCGGCCTTCGACTCAACGATTTGGCACACGCAATTACTATTTTGCCCGCCCAATTGATCAACACCGCCTCGCAATGGCCAATTTGGTAATATTGGTGGCGAAGATATTTTCGGCCTCATCCATCCATCGACCTCCCATCGAGGCGGCGGCGCCGCCCCCAACTCCCCCCATCTCGACGACGCGGCTAACGCACCCCGAATCCCCGCCGAATCCCAATCGGCCGCGGCTCCGCCACCACACCCTCCCGGCCGTCAGCTGCCGGCTACGCCGCATCATCGTGTGCTCGCCCACGGCTCCTCCTCCTCCCTTAGGCTGTTCCACAAGCCGCGGCCGCGTAAATTTGGTGGGAGAGGATGAGCAGTGTTCGTGCGGTGGCGGGCGCGGCGGGGACGACCACGCCTTCGGCGGGCGCAGAATCTGCAGTGGACTGGGCTCCGCTGTCGGCGTTCACCGTCAGTGCGGTCCACCCTCAAGCACTGTGCGCGACGAGTCCCCCACCATGGTGTGCTTTGTATTCCCCTCGGCGTGCCTCTCTCCCACTTTTTTCTCTAAATACGACACCGCTTTTGGGGATTTTGATTCTTTTGTACACAAAGAAGAAGAACGAGCGGATTGACGACGCACTCGTCCTCCTCCATCGAGAAGATCCAGGGAGATCCGGCGGCCGCAAGGAGGAGGTAGCCGAGCGCGCAAGCCAAGCCAAGCAACCAGTCTTTGGTGCCCGGTTCCTCCTCTTCTCGTCGCCCTTCGTCGATGAGCACCCACTAGGTATGTGCCCTCTTCTCTTCCTTGGTGTTGTCTGCGAAAGGTAGAGCACAAACCTTAACTTAAACTAATTGGCTATTTGCATCCGAGATCTGCCTATTTGATGTTGTTATGAATTATATCTCATACTGACTTGTGGTTCGCCTAGAACTAATAATGGTCTCGGCTTACGAAGGTTTAAACTCGCCAGCCGAGCATTAGTCTTTGGAAAATTGCTTACCAACATTGTTTGTTTGTCCTTTTTTGGCTTGAGATCACAAGGATTTATAAAATATCAACACTTTGGATTAGGCTTTTTGAAGTATTGATCCGCAAAAAAAAAAAAAAAAAAACTAGTTACAAGTTCCCTATTTGCTTGGGAAACTATTTAGAAGTGAATTTTGTGTGAGGGATTACGTTGTGCTTTAGATAAAGAGCAGTTTTCATACCGATAAGTGAGACCTATTTCTTTATTTATCTTCTAGAACTATCTGCACACCCCTTGAATTTCAGTTTTTTTTGCTACCGGTAAAGCGGCGATTAAGTGCGACAACGAATGCGTAACTTGGCAAGCTTGAGTGCCTCATGAAAAAAAAAAAAAAGATTGTATGCCTCTATACTATAATACGCTAATCGCTTACATGGCAACTGGACATCTTTCATTTGCTTACATGACTGTTCTTGGCAAGCTTGAGTTAAGAGTTACTTGCATGCTCGGCCGGGCCTACCATATTTTTATCTTGTAAAGTTGGGGTACCACGGCCGATTACTAAAGTACATGGCTAATAGAGTTGTTTGGTGCGGGAACTTGGAGCTACAACTTGGTGTTAGATCCTTCTACAAACAACTCGTATGCTTCTATGTTCTCTATTTAAATTTGGGCCTTTGCAAATGTGCTCTACTACTGACTGTTAAGTTGAAACTATAGCTGCGGTACACACCCCTATTCACAGCCAGCCGGCCGACTCTTGTCCAACGGTAGCAAGACATCAAGGTTAAGCACCAACTTAGGCAGGCGGGGGGCTAGCCACAAGATCTTTGCGATAGGCCGCCGTCGTTCCTTCTACCTCAAGCTCTCAAATAGTCTAGAACTTGGCAATGGCTGCGGATGGGTTAGAAATTGTTTGGTGTGAATGTGGTGATGGTCATTCTTTACAACTTGGTGCTAGATTCTAGAATTTGTGCAGGAATGTGGTGATGGTTTGGATCTACATACTTAGTCTTGTTAGAAACTACATACATGAGCTTATTGGCATATATAAACCACCTACTTATGTGATGTATCCGAACCTATTTGCACTATATAATATATTATATGATCCGGGTTCTATGTAAATGATGGTGTGATGTCAATGTTACATGATGGCTTAGATGCATGATTGAATGGATATATAATGTATGATGACCTTTTAACCATGGTTAACTACTTATACATGACAACCATTTTTCGGTCACAAAACACCATCCAAACGCCTTCCTAGACACATAATATGACGCGTTGACTAACTAATGTATGATAGAAGTAGCTGTCATAAAAGATAACAATATGTGACAAGGGAAGGCGGTTTGCGTCACAAAAAAAGCGTGACTTTTTGTGACCAACTTACAAAAAATCACGAGGTACATAATGTGACGGTCGATTTTGTGACCACCTTGTGACGATGGGTTTTTCGTCATAACGTAGTTTTTATGACTAAATTCTTACCTTACGTGACACTTTCGGCTTGTCATGAAAAGCCAAATTTCTTTGCAAAGGTGCTTTAACTCAAGCTCAAAGCATGTTTTAGAATCTAAACAATTATATCCATGTTCGGGAGAAGTAAAGATGGTAAACTAGGCATTTATCACAGAGGAGCAACATCTATCATGTTCTTATAGCATAATTCATCACTCTTTTTATTATTGTTCTCATTTTTTTTCTAAGCACACCTATATATATATATATATATCAAAAACTAAACTTTATTTATACTAGCTAGCTAAACAAACCTAAATATATGTATAGCCTAAATAATTAAAAACCATAATAATATAAATAGATAGATAGATACTTACCTCGGGGGCACTCCTTCCCCAAGGGTCTCGACGGTAATTACCTCGGGGCACTCCTCCCCGAGGGTCCGACGGGTTGGTTGGTTGGTTGGTGTTGAACGGGGTTTCCCCTCATTTTGTGGTTTTAACGGGGACCACTCCCCCAAGCCGCTTTTTGCATTACCCATGCCCTCGGACGGCCAAAGAGCCTTTCGGTTGTTCGGTATTAGTCTCCACCGTGTCTTGGATGTCGTCGGTGTACTCCCCTTTGTTGCATCCACTCTTGTTGATTGTAAAGGATGTCGGAGTGCGTGTTCTCGAGTGTCGATGACGGTGCGCATGTTGTTATGCATACCTTGGCGGAATTCGTTGGGTCGCGGTTTCGAATCCGCAAAAAAACGGCGGGCCGGTATAAATCTTTGCATTACTACCTTGGGCGTTTCGTGTGTGGGCGGCCGTCCCTCGGGCTAGGCGCTGGGCGTGGATACGGTGGCACGAAGCCCTCGTCACGCCTGGTATGCTGCACCCTCCCGGGTTTGGTCGGCTCCTCCGTAATGGGGCGTCGGCTCGGGTCGATGTGGATGGTCGACGGTGGACCGGGCGTACTGCGTATTTATCAAGAAAGAGTGCACAAAGATATATGCCCAATCCCGGGTTAGGAAGCGGGATTGCGTCATTATTATGAAGGTAGTAGTATTGCTCTTGATCCTTTCTTACCCAGCGGCCTTGCCGGAAATAGTCGTACCCTATAATCTCCCGTGGAGTGTTTATGTCAATGATGGTGGTGTCGTCACCAAGCAGGCCGAGATCACTGGCTATTCGTGTGATTAGAGAAGTGCAGCTTATGTCCCCAACTAGGTTGGGAAGCGACAGCCAGTGTTCCACTAATGACTTAACAGGTGAGACGGATGTTCTCTTAACAGCGGCATATAAGAATGCCAGCTCTGACGTTCGTACGGTGATGTTGTCCTTTCGTGGGAAGAGGACAAGGGCCATCCATTTGTGCAAAAATCTTAAAGTTGGGAGATGGATATCATTAGTCGTGGTAGGTGAAACATGCTCTTTCCCGTAATTTCTTGCCGTAAAATCTCCTGTTAAAGTCACTAAAGGTGGAGGTTACATCTATGGGGCAGCTTGATGCGAAACCCAATGCAGTGCTCAGTTGTTTCCAGGTCATATTGTATGTTTGACGGAATAACCGGAAGGTTACCCCGTTCCCATCCTCAGTGTAATTTAAAGTGCATAGAAACTCTAGAGTAAGAAGTCAACACCCCCTTCGGAGGTGTCGTAAAAAGATGACCAACCTAATAACCGAAAAATATATGTAAACTCAGGTAAAATCCCTATATGGTCCATGAATTCATTATCTAGCATAGGAGTTAATCTGAAATCTCTATTTTTCATTTTGTTATACCGACTTCTCTCTTCCCTCCTCGTGTATGGAGGTGTACGTCCAAGGTTAGAGTT
The DNA here is from genome assembly GCA_015847255.1 of Hyparrhenia diplandra. Lineage (NCBI taxonomy): Eukaryota > Viridiplantae > Streptophyta > Magnoliopsida > Poales > Poaceae > Hyparrhenia > Hyparrhenia diplandra. The sequence continues at coordinate 226,014 of JADLZK010003233.1, forward strand.
TTACCTTGGCTAGGTGAGGCCATTGGTGATGGAGCGGTCGGCGACGGTGTCGCTCGGGTGTCCATGCTCATGGCTTGCGGGAACTAGCTAGGGAGCGGGAGCGTGTCTTGAGAAGCCTTCCAAACATGGCTGGTATTTAGGGGAAGAAGATTGGCTAGAGGGTTTTTTTTGGCTGGAAAGGAGGATTATCTCCGAAGATTTTTCCTCTTCCTAGTTTTCTATTCTTTTCTCCTCTATTTCTCTCCTTCTCCTATCTCTGCTCGAGGCAGCTCTACTTCTCCTTAAAAACCAGAAATCTATGTTGCTTGTGATGAGAATGGCAAGGCCGGGGCTGCCCTTTTATAGGGCAGGAGGGGAGGCCGATCGGCTGGTAGTGGGGCCGATCGGCCCCCAAGTGGGTCCCATTCGGGTGCCCTCTCCACCATCTAAACTTTGCTGAAATTCCACGCTAGAATAGTATTTGTTTGGTCAAGTGGAGTGCTGCTGGTGGAAAATGGATGGAGGGGAAGAAAAGGGAATAAAGAAAGTGGTGATTTGATGTTTTGTCCCTATGACATGTGGGTCCCACTTGTGAGGTTGCATTATTTTTGTATTTTCTGAATAAAAATGAATAAATAAAGTAAAAGAAGAAGTAAAAATTATTTTTATGCCACCACGTAAAAGTAATTATACGGGTTTTCACTCAAAAAAAATTATTCATGGGGCGTAAATTTTCTTTTACGGTGAATGTAAAAGTGCGTGAATTAAATTCGCGAAAAATAAATGCAAGGAATAAAATATTTTTGGATTTTTTAAATTTTACCGAGTTACCCGACGGTGAGGGTCCGTAGTTAAGGTCCTCGAACGGGGACCTTCAAATCTTCTAGTCCTCTTGTGCATCCTCCATCGAGAGGATGGTTCGCCCGCATCGTCTTCTCTTGATCGATCATGTTCGCATTGGTGGCGAGTTCGTGCGGGTTTGAAGGCGAACTTCTCCTCCTTTCCGTTGATCTCAAATGTGATTTCTCCAAATACCGACGTTGATGTGAGCGTTGGCGGTGCTTAGAATGGTCGTCTGAGAATTAGTGAGACCCTCGAGTGCGGGTGCATGTCCAGCATAACGAAGTCAAGCGGCACAAAGAACTCCCGGATCCTCACTGGAACATTTCGGCGATTCCCGACGGGTAACGGCCCGATTGATACGCTGGTTGTAGACACATTGATGTTGGAACCAAGGTAGGGTGCTTGAGCTTGTCGAAGACAACCTTGGGCATCACACCGACACTTGCTCCAAGATCACGAGTGCATTGTTGAAGTATTGATCTCCGATTGAGCACTCTATAGTGGGGCATCCCGGATCCTTTTTCTTGATAGGTGATGTGTTTAGGATTGCCGCACTACACTCTTTCGTTAACTTGATGATCTCGTAGTTGGTAGCGGTCTCTTCTTGTTCGGGATATCTCTTATGTATTTAGCGTATGTCGGGACCGCATGGCATCCGGTAGAGGTATATTGACATAAAGCTTTTGGATTACCTCTACGAATTTGCGAATTGATCATCAAATTGAGGTCTTCTAATTCTTCTTGGATATGGTAGGAAGTTGGTGTATTGAAAGTCTTGTCTGTGGGTTCTTGGCACAACTTCTTCTATGTCGTCGTCCTTATCTTTCGGAATGTTGGCCGGTACTACGGGTGGTGGTGCAGTGCTGCGAGTGCCGAGGTTTCCTAGTGAGAAGGTCTTCTGCGCTGGTCGGGTACGGTGGATCGGTGGTTTGCTTACCACCTCTCATTCGGATGTTATGTACCGCTCATGATTAGTGGCAACAGGCATAGTGAGACAATTTTGATAATTTTGATTCTAGTTTGATATTAAAAGTAATTTGTTCTTTTATCATAGCAGAAAAGTTATCCATTTTAGCATTTATATCTTCTAGAATTTTATCATTAGCAACTAACTTCTTAGAGAAACCATCATTAATTTTAACTTGCTCTTCAATTAGTTCTCGTAAAGAAGGTTGCTTGAATTTATTATCCGAGTTAAAGTTATTACCTGAATACTTACCTGCATAAGTTGGTCGTGGTTGCGGGTCTTCTCTTTGGGTCGGTGCTGACTTGTGAACCACCAAGCTTGAACTTTTTGAAGCGTTCATGTAGTCTTGTAAAGCTTGTCGATCCTTCTTGTAGTTGGCTCGCTCCTCTAGCCAATTTAGTAGCACGTCCATCGATTGATCTTGCCTTGAGTTCTCCTTGTTCTTCTTGTACTTCTTCACTTTGATGACGGTATTGGGTGTTCTTCGGGTCCGACCTTGATTTTTCGATATTTTGCACATAAGTATGTCGGCTTTCCCCGGTGTGAGTGATAAGAATGATCCTCCACAAAGGGCGTCTAGATGCTCTCTTGGTTTTGATTTAGTCCATGGTAGAATCCTTGTAAGAGCATCCATTCCTCCATTCCATGGTGAGGGCAATCGATATGTATTCTTGCAAACGTTCCCATGCCTCCGGAATAGATTCTCCCTTTCTTTGTTGAAAGTTGGCAATTTTTCCACGTAAGGCATTGGTTTTGCCTGCAGGGGAAAAACTTTTGCTAGGAATGCGGTAGAACATTTCTCCCATGTGTTTATCTTTTGTTCATTGGAGTAGAACCATTGCCTCGCTCTTCCCAATAGTGAGAAAGGGAATAAACGGAGCGGGGATCGTGTCCTTGGGAATGTCCTTGATGTTGATGGTGGCGCCTATCTCCATGAAAGTCGGGAGATGAGTGCTTGCATCTTCATGTGTCTTTCCTTCAAGCGGGTTAGCTTGCACCATGTTGATGAGGCTTGCCTTGAGCTCAAACTCATGATTGATTGGAAGTGTAGGTCCAAAGGCGAATGTTCTTGATGTTTGGAGCGAGAGAACTCTCGCAGAACGTCTTTTCGGGCATGGCTTGAGAACTTGGTGTAGCCGTGGGTTGACTTGATTCAGATGATCTAAGTGTAGTGAATCACAATCAAACCTGTTAATACCACCGCGAATAAGATAGAAAAAGACAATAAGCGGGTAAATCTGTTTTAGCGAGAGATGCTAAGTAGCAAAATCCACACTTAGTATTCATCTATCGATAATCAAAAGAATAGCAATCAAAATCTTCCCCAACAACGGCGCCGAGAAATGCTTGTTGGTATTTGTTATGCTTACTGAGAGAAATAATTATAGATCCATGCAGTTTACGGATGTCCAAAGTGAGCATTTCACCCGGGGAGGGTTTTAAATATCGAATCCACGAGGAAGACATGACAAACAATTCATTTGATTAAAGGTAGTGATAGAAGACTAATGAGATTTTATAGTATTTAGTATATACTTAAACAAGGTGAGCCAATAATAATAATAATAATAATAATAAGGTATATGAGGCAGTAGAGGTGCACGTGGTGAGCATAGGATAAGATTAATTCCTAGTAAGATTAGGATTGGATTTATGACAAAGGGACAGTTCTTAGGTAGCATACAAAGAATCTACAAAATGTTTAGACAGGCATAGCATAAGATCATATATATATCAAAACCATAAATAAGAATGTGCACCCGAAGATTACTTAAGAAAATCGAGAACGAAACAAGATAATCCCAAGAACCATTATCGACTAGTCTTATACACGGGGATGGATTGCAAAGGACTCAATAGTCTTTGTCACCACTACGATCTACCACACGACCAGGCATATAAGGTGAATCCATAAGTAAATTATATCTAAGCACCATGCTTACATACTTTTCTACTACCTAGCACACAAACTGTAATATACTAGGAGCTCTACGAATAAGTGCGTTGAATTATCATGAATAATGATCATATCAAATATGCTATGACTAGAATAAAGTATAAGTAGACTAATTGCATACATAATAATGAAATAGCACAAAGGTGTATGAGAACAAAAATAATATTGATCCATAGTGTAACTTACGGATCGTAACAGGGGAGCGGTGCTCTCTCTTCTCTAAACTCGACTTTCTATCTAAACTAGGCTCTAGATAAGAGCTATGAATTAGCTATCCTATCTCTTGGTGTCTCCTCTTCTACTCTGTCTTGGCTTCTTCTTGATCTCCTTCTTGATGATGACTTGAGGCTTGGATCATATTGGATTGTTGATTCGGGGAGGCCTAGGGGTCTATATATATGGGTCTTCTTATGCCTCTCCGGCGTCGGCAAGCAATGTGGTACTAATCTTGTGTTGGATCTTGATCCATCTCGTGCTTCTACCGACGCCCTCGGATCAAACCGACATTACACGACCGGATTAGATTGCGTCTTAGAGGCGGTGGAGGAAGGTTGGGAGACGGGGCTTGCGTGGCGGCCAAGGGGGCCGATCGGCCCCCATTATTGGGCGATCGGCCCGTGGGGGAGTCCCCTCGGGCCCCGTCGTGCGTCGTGGGCTTACGGAGTCTTCTAGATGATGTTTTCTTGATTGTCAAGTTTCGCTCACGTCGGGGAGTAATCCGGAGCCTTCTAGACTTGTTTAGGAGTTGGATTGCGTTACGTTACGCCGGTCGTATGACACGCGTCATTTCGCTGTTTTTTTCTGTTAAGTCCCCGCAAATCACAACTTTACCAAAACTCATGGAAATCATTAGTAGAAACCCCTAATAAAGTTATCTAATTATATTTTAGTCCTTTTCCATGAATTGTTGATGCATAAAAATATGAGTTAGTGAGCATCAACAATGTGTCATGTCTCTCTTCCTTGGTGTTGGCGTTTCTTAACGCAAACGTAAAGAGTTCCATAAGCACACGAAATGCCGATTTTGTAGCTTTCAGGAAGTATTCGAGGTATCGTATTTCCACAGGGAAGGCATGGTGTAAAAGTCTCTAACATGAACATGGACAAGTGTAACACCCCAAATTTTGCAATTTTTGAAAATAGGTTAAATTGATTTATTTATGAATTTTGTGAGCATTTCAATTTAGGTAAATAATAAATTTTGAGAAATAAAATGAAATATAAGGCCTAGCTATATGTTTGTGCACTCATGCTGCTGCATTTGAATTTTTGTGATGAGTGGTTTTGATCAAAGTTGAAAAGGAATTCAAATTCATTTGAAAAGTGCATTTGGAAATTTGTTAAAACAAAAGAAAATGGAAAACTTTTTCTCTCCTCTTGCTTTTCGCCCGCTAGCAGCCCAGCTCCCTCTTATTCTTTTTCTTAGCGCTGCAGCCCAGCTCATTTGCTCCGGCCCAGCAACACCTCTTTCCCTACCTCCTGACGTGAAACGCCAACACCGCCGCCGTCTTTAAGCCAGCTCGCGAGCAGCAACGCACGCTGTGCCCGTTCCCCTTCGCCTGCCCCTCGACCTATAAGTTCACCCGGCCGAGCTCCTCTTCCCCTTTTGTTGTTGCCGCACAAGAACACCACCCCTGTTACCACAATTCAGTGCTAGGAGCCCCTCTATCGCCATCGATTTGACGTCCAGGAGCCTCGCAAGGTGTTGCCGTGGCTCCGCCGCCGGAAGTCGCTGACCGCCTTGGAGTTCCTCCCCGACGCCTTACCCATCCCGTGGACCGTGGACCGTGGTATACACATCTTACTCTCGGTTCCTTTGTTTCTCCGTTGTTCACTAGCTGTTTCCGATCGATTTCCTGCAGGGGTCGCCGTCCGTTTCATCCTGCTGAGACGTAGAAGTCATCTTCCGTTCTCAGTCGTCGAAGCCCAGGGTGGGTTCACGTGATGCCTTCTCCATCCCCATATATATACTTACCATAGGAAACCGAGAACTCTAGCTAGCTAGGCCCATTCGTGCGATGATAGAGAGCTCTTCCGTCGTCCATGGTTAACCGCCACGCCGGCCATCTTCACCCGTGCCTGTCCGTGTTCTAGTGGTGTTGTGTCCAATATACTCACAGCCGACAGCCATGAGCATCGTAGCTCCTTGCTTCTCGTCGGCATGCATGTGCAAGCATTGTTGCCATGACGAAGCACCGGCGAGATTCCTAGCTTCCTGATCTGATTGCTATCTAGATGACATCACATGATGACATCAAATGTTTTTCTTGCCGTTTTCCTTCACAAAAATAAAACACCAAATACAATAGAAATACACATGTATCCTGAGCCGTCCCATTTCTAGATCAACGCCCTAGATTAGAAGGTACCCCTTGGTTGGCAAATTTATATAAAGAGTCCCTCCATTTTTGCAGATTCATGACCAAAGTCCCCAGCTCGTTTTTAAAATCAGATTTCATTTATTCTAATTCGAAAATCAAGTTCCTATTATTTATAGAATTGTCATTCACTTGAAATGCTTATAACTTCCTCGTTTTAAACCCGATTCGAACCGTTCAAGTTGTGTTAGGTTCGTAGTAAAAATTTTCTACACGTTTATAACCTTGTTTATCATGTTTTCCACTAATAAAATTCATGTCTTTGTTTTAATCTCTTAAATGCCACGGAAAACTTGTAAAATGCGTATCTTTCACGTTCTAGCTCGATTTCAGTGATCTTCGCGTCGCATGATCGTAGTGAGGCGTAGATTCATTTTATAAACCTTTTATCTTGTTTTCTTGATGTTGGTGTACTGTTCTAATATAATTATATTATTTGCTTCGTGCATGATTGTCTTTGGATGCGTGTTGATGCTATATCGATCAATTAGACGGTGAGCTTGACGTGGTGATCTGGAATACGTTGACGATCAAGAAGGATTTTCTCTTGAAACTTTGGACTTCAAGAAGGATCGATATTAAGGCAAGTATAGTTTTGGGATATGTTAACTTTAAACCATGATCATATGACTTGATTAATGTTTATGCAATCGGACGTTAAATGTGAATTGTTTAGCAACATGTGGACTTGTGTGCGTATTAGCGTCTCCCGGGAAAACGAAGATAGCCGTGAGGGCTAATGAGCTCGGGTTTTAGTTCAAGATGAGGACCTTGTTTAACTTGTTAGTGGTTACCGAAAGGCGTTAGGGTAAAACAGACTGTGGATCCCCGTGGAGGGTTGTATCACACGGGACTGCCGCAGACCATGGATCGCTGCGGTGTGTCACATGGACTGACGGAAGATACCTAGCGGCCCTAGCATGTTAGATGAACCTTTGAAAGACTTCATAGTGAACCCTGCCGACTTTCCTTGGCAGAGGGTTAAGAGGCTAGCTACCTCGGGCGATAGGGCAATTCACGGCTCACAGTGAAAGTGTACACCTCTGCGCAGAGTAAAACTGGTATATCAGCCGTGCTCACGGTCATGAGCGGCCTTGGAACCTTTGCATTAAGATGATGACCTATGTTTGTTTTAACAGTCCATAATTTATCGTTTATGCTCTACATTATTATGTTATAATGATCATGGGTTATGGGTTAGATGTTGCCTTACTATTCTTGCTGAGTTCGACATGGACTCACTCTTGCTATTTCACCGCACCTCGGGAGAAGTTTAGGCTTGTGGTCAACTCCCGGTTTGTCCCTCGTGGAGTGGAGGCTTCATCCCGGGATCGGAGTGTCTTTCCGTTGTTTTGCGCTTTGAGGTTATCTTTTTTTATATTAAGTTCGTTATTTATTAAGCATTATGTTTTGATATTACCTTTAATTGTGACTATATGTGAGATTTGACTTCCACGGGCTCACATGTGGTGTGTATCTGGTTTTGTCCTTAAAACCGGGTATTACAATTGGTATCAAAGCAATGTTGACTGTAGGACGCAAGCCTAGTTAGAACTGGACATATTAGCTTGTCTTACCTTTGCCTACTTCTTGCCTCCTTTGTGACCTTGATATTTGCAAAATCTAGATTCTATTCTTTATAAAATGTTGACTCTATCTTCCCTATCTATTTAAGTAGACGGATCATTGTGAGAAGACCTCGGAGGAGTAAAAACAAGAGAAGGGTCAAGCGGTTAAGAAGTGAGCTAGTAGCATACCAAGCAACAATTCAGTGGAGCTTAATGTCATAAGAGATCTTGATAAAAGAAGGTGCTTTCATTATCATCGGTCTAGTGGAAGGCATATTAGTTACTTTTATCCACAAAAGGATCAACTACCTCATGATGGTTAGGGAATAAGAGCTTATGTCCCCTATGTAATGTGAAACGTTAGTAACGAAAGTTGAGTGTGGTTTGTGAACTTTAAGTGCTTAGTTGCTTTGTGCTTATGACTAATGTTTGTTTTGGATCTTTGTAATGAGTGTAATGATTTTGTGGTGTTTGACCACAATGTCATTTAGATTATAGGCCTAAGGTATAAGGTTTATTAATGAAATACATAGTTGGGCTTTGCATATCTCATGTTTGCCTTAATCTATCTTTTGGAGCATCCTATCTTCCTTAGCATATACCTCCGTTCTTGATCAATCAAAAATCATGAGGAAATTCTAGACAATAGAGCACTTCTACATATCCTTCCTAGAGTGCAAGAATCATCTTGATAGTTGTTATAGTTTGGAGTTATGGAAATTACAAGAAGATGCAAGCTATATTTTGGTTCCTCAAATTGATTTTCTTAAGGGGGGTAGCCAAGTGATGGCAGTTGCAAGGAGGATGTTTCATAAGATTTAGTGTTTTGCCCGAAATATTAGTCATTGAGAAGTCATTATCGACCACGGTGTCTTTGCTCAAGATTGATAAATTTTTGGAATATCTACAAGATAACCATGATTGTCTATTTGATAGTTAAGATATTCAAAAGGTTATGAAAACTACTCTATCCTAGTGTCACCTGGTCAATCTTAATGAGGGTAGTGCCTTGATCTCATGTGCTTGAAGTTATAAGTATACCTTGAAGTTATGAGTTTGTCTCTTGGATTGCTCCATCTTTTGAGCTATCATTGCTCATGCTAATGTTGTTGACTACCGGATGTCGTGAACTAGAGGTTGTGATGAAGAATGGCACCTCGACACATGGGAGGAGAATAATGTTCCTAATAGTGGGAGAAATTATCGGGAGGGATGCGGTGAGAACCATCACAACAACAGTTTTGAAGAGCAAGAACCATTCAAGCCAACCCCGGAACCCACAACGTCGAAGTTTAAAAAAGGAAAGCTCGTAAGAAGCGTGCCCAAGTCAATACAATGCAAAGCAAAACTATACTAAAGGACAAATAAACAATATGGATAGCAAAAAACATTCGTGGGGCTATGAATATAGTGGGTGGTTATATACAAGTAGGCTCAGTACTAGTGTTTGCTCTATTTGACCCCAAGTCGTCACACTTTCGTTCATCTCCGCCAAGATGGTAGAAGAGAATAAGATGATGAAGTGTCCAACAAGAAGACCACCGCTAGTTCATTCTCCAATTGGGTGAAATACCGGCCAGATCGGTATGCCGAAAAAGTCGGTCTTGTCATAAACAAGAGAGAATTCACCGCAACATTCATCATTTTAGAGTCATTGGATATCCCCGTGGTTCTTGGTAATGGATGGTTATGTGCACACAAAGCAAAGTGATCCAAGGTATTCAACGCACGATTGCTTTTAACATCACCCGTGAGGGGGAAAGAATAGAGTACCAAGGTGGTCCACTCCAATCTATGGAAGATGATAATATGCTCATAGGTGTGCACACCAAGGGTGCTAACATGAACAATGGGATTTCAACTAATAACGTAGAAGGACAAACATCTTTGGTGGAAGTCAATGCAACAAATGATCAATATGCAGCTCATCCAATTGAAGTCTTAGCATATGACCGAAAAGATGCTTAGAGGAAAGATGCGTAATGTGTGCAAGATTCTATGGACTAACCAAACGAGAGGGAAGAAGCAAGTGTGGGAAGATGAGGAGTGTATGCGGGCGAATTTCCTTTTCTCTTTGAGATGTAGGATAATAGAGATCGCAATAAAGATGGACAGTTGTCAATCAAGAATAACAATCTTTTCAGTAGAATCTTTGTTCTCAAGTTGTGACCATTAGGATAAGTTGTTGGATAAGTTTGGTATGCAAGTTATGAAGTTGAAAAGTGTTATCAATCTCTTTATCTTGTTTCTCTTCCATGGTTCGAGTCTCTTCCGAATCTCGGGACGAGATTCATCTTAAGGGGGCAGAATTGTAACACCCCAAATTTTGCAATTTTTGAAAATAGGTTAAATTGATTTATTTATGAATTTTGTGAGCATTTCAATTTAGGTAAATAATAAATTTTGAGAAATAAAATGAAATATAAGGCCTAGCTATATGTTTGTGCACTCATGCTGCTGCATTTGAATTTTTGTGATGAGTGGTTTTGATCAAAGTTGAAAAGGAATTCAAATTCATTTGAAAAGTGCATTTGGAAATTTGTTAAAACAAAAGAAAATGGAAAACTTTTTCTCTCCTCTTGCTTTTCGCCCGCTAGCAGCCCAGCTCCCTCTTATTCTTTTTCTTAGCGCTGCAGCCCAGCTCATTTGCTCCGGCCCAGCAACACCTCTTTCCCTACCTCCTGACGTGAAACGCCAACACCGCCGCCGTCTTTAAGCCAGCTCGCGAGCAGCAACGCACGCTGTGCCCGTTCCCCTTCGCCTGCCCCCTCGACCTATAAGTTCACCCGGCCGAGCTCCTCTTCCCCTTTTGTTGTTGCCGCACAAGAACACCACCCCTGTTACCACAATTCAGTGCTAGGAGCCCTCTATCGCCATCGATTTGACGTCCAGGAGCCTCGCAAGGTGTTGCCGTGGCTCCGCCGCCGGAAGTCGCTGACCGCCTTGGAGTTCCTCCCCGACGCCTTACCCATCCCGTGGACCGTGGACCGTGGTATACACATCTTACTCTCGGTTCCTTTGTTTCTCCGTTGTTCACTAGCTGTTTCCGATCGATTTCCTGCAGGGGTCGCCGTCCGTTTCATCCTGCTGAGACGTAGAAGTCATCTTCCGTTCTCAGTCGTCGAAGCCCAGGGTGGGTTCACGTGATGCCTTCTCCATCCCCATATATACTTACCATAGGAAACCGAGAACTCTAGCTAGCTAGGCCCATTCGTGCGATGATAGAGAGCTCTTCCGTCGTCCATGGTTAACCGCCACGCCGGCCATCTTCACCCGTGCCTGTCCGTGTTCTAGTGGTGTTGTGTCCAATATACTCACAGCCGACAGCCATGAGCATCGTAGCTCCTTGCGTCTCGTCGGCATGCATGTGCAAGCATTGTTGCCATGACGAAGCACCGGCGAGATTCCTAGCTTCCTGATCTGATTGCTATCTAGATGACATCACATGATGACATCAAATGTTTTCTTGCCGTTTTCCTTCACAAAAATAAAACACCAAATACAATAGAAATACACATGTATCCTGAGCCGTCCATTTCTAGATCAACGCCCTAGATTAGAAGGTACCCCTTGGTTGGCAAATTTATATAAAGAGTCCCTCCACTTTTGCAGATTCATGACCAAAGTACCCAGCTCGTTTTTAAAATCAGATTTCATTTATTCTAATTCGAAAATCAAGTTCCTATTATTTATAGAATTGTCATTCACTTGAAATGCTTATAACTTCCTCGTTTTAAACCCGATTCGAACCGTTCAAGTTGCGTTAGGTTCGTAGTAAAATTTTCTACACGTTTATAACCTTGTTTATCATGTTTTCCACTAATAAAATTCATGTCTTTGTTTTAATCTCTTAAATGCCACGGAAAACTTGTAAAATGCGTATCTTTCACGTTCTAGCTCCGATTTCAGTGATCTTCGCGTCTGCATGATCGTAGTGAGACGTAGATTCATTTTATAAACCTTTTATCTTGTTTTCTTGATGTTGGTGTACTGTTCTAATATAATTATATTATTTGCTTCGTGCATGATTGTCTTTGGATGCGTGTTGATGCTATATCGATCAATTAGACGGTGAGCTTTGCGTGGTGATCCGGAATACGTTGGCGATCAAGAAGGATTTTCTCTTGGAACTTTGGACTTCAAGAAGGATCGATATTAAGGCAAGTATAGTTTTGGGATATGTTAACTTTAAACCATGATCATATGACTTGATTAATGTTTATGCACTGGACGTTAAATGTGAATTGTTTAGCAACATGTGGACTTGTATGCGTATTAGCGTCTCCGGAAAATGAAAAGATACAGCTGTGAGGGCTAATGAGCTCTGGTTTTAGTTCAGTATGAGGACCTTGTTTAACTTGTTAGTGGTTACCGAAAGGCGTTAGGGTAAAAAATGACCGTGGATCCCCGTGGAGGGTTGTATCACACGGCCCGCGGACCATGGATCGCTGCGGTGTGTCACATGGATCGACGGAAGATACCTAGCGGCCCTAGCATGTTAGATGAACCTTTGAAAGACTTCATAGTGAACCCCCCGACTTTCCTTGGCGAGGGTTAAGAGGCTAGCTACCTCGGGCGATAGGGCAATTCCACGGCTCACGGTGAAAGTGTACACCTTGCAGAAAAGTAAAAGCGGTATATATCGGCCGTGCTCACGGTCATGAGCGACCTTGGAACCTTTGCATTAAGATGATGACCTATGTTTGTTTTAACAGTCCATAATTTATCGTTTATGCTCTACATTATTATGTTATAATGATCATGGGTTATGGGTTAGATGTTGCCTTACTATTCTTGCTGAGTTCGACATGGACTCACTCTTGCTATTTCACCGCACCTCAGGAGAAGTTTAGGCTTGTGGTCAACCAGTCAGTTTGTCCCTGTGGAGTGGAGGCTTCATCCCGGATCGGAGTGTCTTTCCGTTGTTTGCGCTTTGAGGTTATCTTTTTATATTAAGTTCGTTATTTATTAAGCATTATGTTTTGATATTACCTTTAATTGTGACTATATGTGAGATTTGACTTCCTGGGCTCACATATGGTGTGTATCTGGTTTTGTCCTTAAAACCGGGTATTACAACAAGATAACACGACTATGCAATAGACCACAATCCGTAATAGGGATAAATCTAATGGTATGATAACTTGACACACACACTTGAACCAGTCTCAAAGGATAAAAAGAAAACATGCTAGGAGAAGGATATCCTATATAGCTTTATTAAGATAGCAGATATACATGCATGCCTTATACCGTCAGAGATTCTAACTTGAGATAACCTCAATTACTATATTGGTTTACTTCAAGGCACCGGATAACGCGGTCCGCCCAGCGATGCCGGCCAATAGCCATGCCGAAACACCGGCGTGGGGATTACAAGGGGACGGACGGGGCTATCACCACCCGCCGCCTACCCCTCATTCCGTACGAGTTCGAGGCAAACGAAGGCAGTCTCTAGCATAAACACCACGTTTACGCTATGACTACTACTCTAGCGTTGATCAGGGTGACCCGTTGTGCGAGGCCCTCTACCGAGCATCCCCACAAGGGCGGACGACGAACCCGTAAACCGACAAGCAACCAAGAATTATCTTATGAGAGAACTCATTATGGTCTAATCATGTATGTATAATGCATTTAGCATAAAGTTCTATTTGACAAGATCGCGACATGCAAACTATATGCTAGTTCATATGCTAAGATCGATCGCATGAAGCGTGCTTTATTTAGCTATTGATAATAAGAACAAGATTAATGTGAAGAGCAAAGTATTGATCAACATAAGTAAAACTATATTGATCATACCAAATATCTCCAAGAAGATCTTGATCTTACATTGTGCCTCCTCCTAACTAATAAAAGGAAGAAAAGAAAGTGAAGAGAGAAGCTCTTATGTGTTGTGTGTGTTATAAGTGAGGAGTGCCTCTCTTTATATAGTGGAGAGGAGGAGGGAATGGAGGGCTCTCCTTGCTTCAAGCTCGTTCTTGGCGGAACGAAAGTTTGCACTACATGCAACCGCCGCTTGAAGTTCGCACCAAACCGCCGGAGAAAGGCGGGAAGGGAGGCCAAAATATTGCGCCCGACCGCCCTTGAGGGGGCGGCCGGCCCCTGGGCTGCGCCTTTCGGCCCCGGCCTTCTCCTGTCGCGCGTTTTGTCGTCCATATGTTGGGCCTATGGTGGTGCATGGGCCAAATTGTGCGCGGGGTTTGGTCCTCTTTGCTCAATCCACTCCTTGGCGTCTTTTATTCAATGTGCTTTCTTATTTATTTGGCGACTTTGTACCTGTTTCCACTTTTATACCTGCAAGACATAATTTCTAGAATACAAGTGGAACTAGGTTAGAAGTAAAGGTATATGTAACATAAGTTTGCCCCTTTCTCATGAATTGGATATAAGTTGGCGGTATAATATACTCGATAATGACCGCCAACACTTGGGATCTGCTGAACTCAAATAGACAACAAAACTAGTGAAACTTGATTAAGTGTTAGGGGTTAGCCACATTGCTTTTGTCTGTCTGAAAATCTTTCAGCAGTATTAAATATTTTTGGGGTTTTCTATGCAAATAAGGATGATGATGCATGCATATTTATTTTATTTTTATGCCACCACAACAAATATCCTTGTGGGTTGTTACACACCACAAAATTACTCACATGGGGCTTAGAGTTTTTTTTTCAATGTATATGCAACAAACAAATATTTATTTTTCTTTTCTAATGCAAGGCTAATGCTATAATGTAAATATGCTAAAGAAAAATAATTATGCAATGCAAGAAAATAAATATGGATAACTACCGATCTTACCTTTTCGGTGAGGGTTCAGTGTTTTAAGTCCTTTGAACGAGACTTCTTACCTTGTTGGTTCCTTGAGTGTATTATCCGATCTTGACAGAGTTTATGCTCCTTGAGATGGTGAAGGACGATGTCACCCATGTTCTTAGCTGGTCTTATGAATTGGAGTGAAGCGTAAACAACTTCTTGTTTAGTGTGCATGCTTGCAAGACATTCACTTGTTGAATTCTGAAGAGACCTGGTAGGTTTCTCCACTATTTTGCTCAAAGTGTGTCCCTGTTTTGCAAAATCATGGTAGAGATCAAGTGTATGGGTTCTGTTGGTGGGAAAACACCAACAGAACCAAAACTTCATTCATTCTTCTCTAACCATAGGCACATCAAACAAGATAGAGTTGATTTATTATATAATTTTCTTAAATCTAACTTGGGTGACAAGATCGTAAGATTGAGCATGATTGTTTGTGATTAAAACATTCGACAGATCAAATCAAACTCATTAACTCTTGGAAGTTTTCTTATCTAATACAACAAAAGCATGATTATGATAATGTTCTTTCAAAACAAGGTAAGCAATAATCTGGCTTATAAGATGAAAACTAAGGGATCAAGAATGTGGTGGTAGGAACAACTAAAGAAACAAAACATGTTGAGCTAATAAGCTAGATCAAGCAAGGTTGTTACTCTAACATGTTTTATTCTTTATTTATGAACAAGACATACTTTACATAAAGCTTAAGTAATGACAACTTACCTCAAAATGTTACCTTATTATTGGAGTGTGACAACAGTAACACCTTGTGGTGGTCCTTTTCTTCTATGGCCTCTTGTGTATCTTGTTCCACACTTGTCTCCTTTCTTTGCATCGTCCTTCCTTTCTTGTCATTAAATTGTGCTTAGGCCTTTTTGCTCCTCTCATGATTTTATTCTGTAATATTAGTTGACAACAAATACCCGAATGAATACAAGTAATTGTAAACAAGGGCAGAATTGTCATGGAGCTCAAGGTCGCTTTTATGCTAGAAGAAGTTTTGATTGGATATTTTATATGCTCACCATTACTTTTTCTCTCTAGTTGGAAATTTTATATATGATATCTTAAGTTTGATTTTTATGTATGACATTTATTAAACATTCAAACCTTTAAGAGATAAAGTAATTGTGAGTAAAGGGATTGCAAACCAAAGATGTCGAGTGATGGGAGCTTGAGTAGAGGAGGAGTGATGTTGGATGATCTTTAGAGGAGTCGACCTTCTTCCCCATGCTTGAGCCATCCACGTCACTCAAAGACTTCAAGTGTGAATGCCTGGACCGTCCCTAATCGTGTGTTGCAATCACCATGTCCTTAGACATTGTTCATCCTTTGTTTCGCAAGGTTAGTGACAAAGAATACCCGAAGAGAACTTGTCCTAGGAACCTTTTTTCCTCGTAACGCTCCACGAGATGGTCGACGTTGTCGGCGTCCGAACTTCGCCGGCCGGCCCTCCTCGTCGAGTAATCCTCTCCGGTTTGAGAGGATAAGGCGATTAAGCCTAGAGCCGCGCCGAGGTGAACACCACGCAAAGCCACTTCATCGATACGGTTATCCGCCGATCGACAAGGCGAAGCCGACAGTCTCGCCGTCCGCCACCACCTTGTCGGTGACTCTTGTTGCCGCCGTTTTAACATGATCAAGCTCCTCCTGAAGAGCTCTATGGACAAAGAATACATCATGGTAGGAATGCATGCTCGCGGATGAGGATTCAATGAAAGAAAAAACATAAGAAAGATTTATTCGGGAACCCGCAATAGTATTGATCATTTGTGTCCGCTGGTCGTCCCAATCCAGGTGCTTGCACTCCATCTTCTCGAATAATCCGAGAACTCTCTCCGGCCCCGTCCCGATCGTCCACGGACTTCCCGAAGTTGGTACCGGGGAGAAACGAGGGCGCTCCTCCCATGGCAGCTCGTCGAGTCGATTCCCCCTTCCGGATGGGAAGGCAGGTTCGAACCGGGCGGGAGCGGGAGGAACTTGTCTTGCATCCCGAGCAGCAGCAACCCCTACGCATGATCGAAGACCTGAGGGCAAAAAGGTTAACAATTGCGAATTGGAAGATGTGATCCAACATTGAGGGTTGAAAAATCAGAACCTACCCGATCAGCGCCCTACGGGGGCATGGTCGCTCTCCGCTACCTCCTCTACGGGCACTTGCCGTGGTTGTAACCGTCAGCCATGAAGATCGGGAAGAAAAGGGAGGAGAGTTTTTCTTGCTTTTCTCAGAAAGAAAAGAGACGAAGGTTTCTAGAAAGGCAAGAACTCTGGCTCAGATTGATTTTGGAGGATAAGTTCACTCGTATTTATAAATGGGAGAAATAGTTGGTGTAGGAAACGAAGCGGTTTGCTAGAGCCACTACCCCACGAAGTGTCTAGAAGTGGCTAGTCGAGTTGGGCCGAGTTTTTACTATGGACTGAAGCCCACGAGTTGGCGTGCTACTAAAAATCTAAAGGAGGTTTGATTCGGCAACATTGTCATTCGGAAAAGGATTCGTTCGGCAATGAAATATTTTTCTAGGGAGGA
The DNA here is from genome assembly GCA_015847255.1 of Hyparrhenia diplandra. Taxonomy (NCBI): domain Eukaryota; kingdom Viridiplantae; phylum Streptophyta; class Magnoliopsida; order Poales; family Poaceae; genus Hyparrhenia; species Hyparrhenia diplandra. Next base: position 243,058 of record JADLZK010003233.1, read on the forward strand.
GAAAAAACATGATCCGTTGATAGTAAAATAAAAATATACAAACGAAGGAAATGTTTTCTTTTGCAAAATTATACATTCAAGAGGGCTTTGATGGCTTGGATGGCATTATCTTTATGCTCTTTGAATTTGGCCAGAGGTTTCTTATCCTTCTCCTCGAAAGATGATAGGCTGATGAGTTTCTGTTTGGACTGCCTGTTCTCCTTGATTATTGTTACAAGACGATCCTGTGCAGACTTGATTGACAGAGGAAGAGAAGATAACTGTCCCTCATGCTCCTGGATCTGAGCTTCCACCAATTTGAGTTTTGCTTCAAGCTCAGCTTTTGTTTCTTCAAGTTTCTCAGTAGGGGGCAGCTGAGTAAGACATGCTTTATCTAAAGAAATTTTCTCGATGTAGCGATTAGCTTCTTGTTCCTGAGATTCATACCTGATGACAGTGTTGGCCTAGCAGACAAATTCCTGCTTGCCCTTGTGACAATAGGGAGGTGGTCATCCAGGTAATAAAGAGTAGACAAGAGGGCAGATGGGATTACATGCTCAGATAGGCTCATAAGGTCTCTCATTCGGTTAATATCCCGAGGGGATAAGCTGTCTTTCTCTAAAAGCAGATAAAATCTCTTGGATTCGAGAAGCATGCTCTTTCGAAAGGATATCACCGAGTCAATTTCTTCATCACCCGAACATATTCATCGGGGTTGAAAACATAGTTGGGTGATGGAGGAGAAATTCTCTGCAATAAAAATATAAGTTAGATAGAGGAATGCAATGTTACTTGAATTTTTAATAGGTACCTGATGAGAGATTGAAGTTGTTGATAATCCGGGAGCAGGATTTGAAACCATATTCTTGGGAGAAGTTAATTGAAAGTCCCTTGGATGACTAGTTTGGGGGAATCGGGAACATTTGTCATTGAGCAAATTGGGATCATTTGATTGCCCCGAGATCAGATTTTGAAAATCATCAATTGTTTCCTCGAGTCATTGCTTCCGAGACCCAAGGCGTCTTCGTAATCGAGCAACGGCATCTATGGCATCCTGGGCTTCTGAAGAAGGGTAGATGTTAAGATATAAATGACAAATTTGAACCTGAGAAGATAAATAAATGAGTTTACCGAATTTGTCATTGATTTCCTTAAGCTCTTCGGCGGTTAGATCTAGTGAAGATGAAGGTGCAACCTTGCTTTTCTTTTGGGATCGATTTGACCTAGAGCGAGAAGAGCTTGAAATTTTTTTCTCTTGTAAGACATGACTGAGCTATTGAGTTTTCATTGAATTCCCCAAAGACAAGGCATCACAACCCAAAGCAGGATATGGCCCAGGAGTGTAATACTTGACAGCTTGTGTCAGGGGGGCAGGTTCAGGATCCTAAATAAGAAGAAATCAAATGATAAGATTCAATGTAAAAGTAAAGAGAAATAATAATGAGATTGTTTACCTCATTTGCTCGATTTAAAATCGGCATCGATTCTTCGACCACAGAGGATGAATTGCAGTATTGAAAATATGACTGTGCCATCCTTGCCACCAAGAATTGAAGAGTGGGTGAGCATGTTCAATTGCTATCAATGGTACAGGAGCATATTGACGCAAATCCTTCCCAAGACCAAAAACTCTGATGGCTTCAAGAGGAGCAGATATGATTTCCCTAGGCTTAATGGACTGACAAAAGAGCAACCTTGGGGGCACTTGGGCACATCCCAGTTGTCTAGCCACCATGTTTGGATAGTAAAACTCATATGTGGGAGTAACCAACTTTCCATGGTTGAATTCTGCTGGTAGTATGCAAGGCTTAATAAAAGCATTAAAAATAGCTGTTGAAGTTGTATCAATACGACCCGGACCTAAAACCGAAAGCAAAGGGGAAGGTAAAATGTTCTTGGTCTATATAAAGAAACCAAGCATGGCTCATCAAAACCTTTGAAGAAAAGTTTGAACAAGTGACCAATATCAAGATCAATGGTAATGGGCGATCTTTGCCTCCCCATATGATTGACAATCCCTATTTACGAGGATCCGAACTTTCAAAGATAATTTATAGAAGGAAAAGATAGGTTAAGAAGATCAATGGAGACAATCTGATGCATATGCAACTGCAACCACATTTGAACAAACCACCAGGGTCCATTTACACAAGATATGTTCTTCCTCTCGAACATCTGAGTAGTGACCTGGTGTAGCATATGATATACACAACCCAGGAGATACTTGCCCAGAGGGATTAGTTTGGTAGCCAGCAAGTCCTCAGCCATTACCATATAGTTCAAAGTAGGCTCGTTGGCCTTCCCACAAAAGACAAATCTACAAAGCCACATGTTCAGAAAAGCTTTGTATTCTTTTTCTTGAACTGACCCTGAAGATTGGTAAGCTTTTATATACTTGGTGTAGCTTAATCCAGATTCCACTGCTTTCTGTGAACTTGCATACCTATAGTTGAAGGGATTAACATTAGCTGTCACATTCAAACCTGTGATCATGAAGACATCTGCCAGAGTTGGGGTCATTGGGCCATCACCAAATATGAAGGTATTGGTGGCATTTGACCAAAAATGAGCTGCTGCTGTCAAAAGCCTGTCATTCTTGGGCATATTCGACAAAGAAAGGTCCAAGCATTGACTGATTTCTAATTGATCCCATTGCCAAGCTTTCTTAGCCGCGGCTTTATGGATCCTGCTGTACCAATTACGCCATCCTGCAATTGGGGGAAAGGGCCAGGTCTTGAAAGTGTTTGCCCATTGCTTAGGTGCTGAAACTCCAAGCTTAAAAGGAATCCTTTGTGACTCCTCAATAAATTCTGACGGATTTGGGTCACCTAAAGGTCCTAGAAAGTATGAATCTGCTCCCTCGGCAACTGGGTATAAGATATCGTCTCCCATTTGCTGAATAAAGGGAAAATTGGGATTCAAAGGGGGAAAGGAATCGGTAAAATTGCCGAATAAACAGAAGGGAATTGATGATACCTGCAAATAGTTATCTGAAGTGGCCCCTGAAGATTTAGAAGAAGTCGCCATGTAAATGAATTTGAGGCCCGGTTAGGGTTCTTCGAGAGATGAATGCGGCGGCGGTTGCTGGTAGCTTGCGCTGTGTCTTTGACCTAAAGGAGAAAGGAGAAGCTATGGTCAATTCTGAACATAAAGTATTTTATATCCAGAATTGAGGGGGCATATGTTAACACCAAATTTTGGTAAAATCTCAGACAGACAGGTGGGCCAGTGTGAGATGCTAAGAATAGAAATATCCCGGAAAAAATGGGGTTGATTCGGCAAACGCATTCGGCGTTCGGAAACCATCGGGATTCGAGAAAGGAGTGCGGTCGGCAATACAAGGGCAAAACCGCAAATACAACAGCGAGTAAGGTTCCCGATTCGGGAGGGTTGTCCACGTCGACAAGGACTTTTGGAGGCTTGCGGTTCAAGCTTGTATCTTAAGGAAATTTTGTATCTTAAGGAAAGTTCATGTGTTATTTTCGTGAGTCATTAGGACTCGTATTATCACCCAGGGTATAAATATAAGCCCTCGGTCATTGTAATAGGCTATCGTTCAATCAATACAATCAACCGGCCCCGTGCCAACCTTGAGTCCTTGTCGTGTCGTCGAGTTCTTCGAGAGGAATTGTAACACCCTGGTGTTAAGCATGTCATTAGCATCTGCATTTCATGGGCATAATCATCATTTAGTTATATGCATTTATGCACATGAAATGATAGAGTTCATTTGTATGTTTAATTTCATTCAAATTTGCTTGTTATGCTTCGCCTCGTCATTTCATGTATGAAATGTTTGCATAATTAGAAGTTTGATGTTCATTTGTTCTTAGTGATGTTTAGGGAAGGTGTTAGAGCATATTTCATGTTGGTCATGTTCCCTAATTAGATTTTATTATGATAGGGTGATTTGATTTGACCTCGTTTGACTTTCGAATGATTATCTTGTTTTGTCCGAAAAACCCTAGCTAGAGACCTTGCATGCGGGTGCACTCTTCACGACTAACTTTGTGTAGAACGAAAGATGTCACCGGCCGGTTGCATGATTTTGAGCAGATCGTGTCGAAAAAGTCGAAGTTTGATCGGTGTGAGTTGGAATTAGGGTTTCCTTGGTTCCGAGTCGTCGTGCATCGACAAATCGTAGTTTCAAATCCGAGCCAAACTAGAGAAAACTTTCTATACGTGTCTTGCTCAGAATTTCGAGAGCAACGTTTCGTTCAATTGGAGGTTTTGCTAATTCAGCACGGATCTTTAAGCACGACGCAAAAATAGTTTGATGTGGGGTTTTCTTTAAAAAAAAGAAGAGAAGAAAAGGGAAGGGATCGGGCCGGCCACCGCCCCCACGCGCCGACGCCGCGGCCGCGTGTCGCGTACCCCTCGCCCTTGTCGGCGCGCGGCGCCGATCCCTTGTAGAAGGAGGAAACGCGCTCCCTTGCACGCCCACCGCACTCCGCCTTCTCCTTCGAGCCCGGGCACCGCGGCGGCAAGCCGGCGCCGCCGGCGCCATTGCCGTCGCGCCGCGCGCCAATGCAACCACCGCTGCGTCCCCTGCCCTCCAAGTCACGCCCAGCAGGCCCGGCAGGTGTCGTGTACCATCTCCCTGAACCGCTAGGCGTCGAACCGAGCCGTAAAGAGAGCCCGCGGCCACCGTCCTCGCCGCCGCCGCCGGAACGCCGGCAACCCGCGGCCCTCCGTGGCCCCGCCTTCTCCGTCTGTTTTCCCCGTGCTCCGGCTGGTGTTCTAGCCTCCCGGGAGTTGTCCTCTAGCTTCGACCGAAGTGGTTCGGAAAGTTAGTGCTTAGGTAAGGCGGAACAAAACCTCGCCGTCGTGAGCACTCGCACCGCCGCCTTGGGTTCCGCCGCCACGGCGAGCCCCTCACCGCCGTCCTTGTTCCATATTTTCATGAACTAACACACGTTCTATGCTGCGTTATGTCTTCACGTTGTGCTAGGGACGAATCGCGGCAACTCGCCTCGTCGCCCGGAACATCACGTCGCCACCCGTCCGCCGAAGTAGCATCGCGCTCGGTCCGCCGCGACCCGTGCTCTCTGGGGCCGCCCTCGTTCATCCCGGCAAAGCGCATCCAGGCCGCCTTGGCGTCTGAAGCTCGTCGCGCATGCTAGCACGCCTCGCCCTCGCCGGAAACGCCGTCACGTCGGCGACCGCTGGCCATCCGCGCCGCCATCGCCGCCGTCGCGTCGTCCCTTGCCGCTAGAAGCCACAATAGCTCGGGGAAAGCACACGGACAGGTAGATCTCGTCGAGACGAATGCGTGCATCCGCCGTCCCCTGCTGGGACGCCGACGTGCGGGCCCCGCTTGTCGATTCTTTTAATTTCTGTTTTTTCAATTTCAGTTGCATGCGGGCTTTAGAAAATTCGTATCTCCCTCGTTTTAGCTCGGATTTGATTGGGACAAATTTTGGTGTGATTCTTATGAGTAGATCTACAGTATAAAAAAATAGGAGATTAGGTTTTCTGGTAGTTCTTATATTTATTTAGATTTATTGCTTTATTTCCATGAAAATAGAGGAAATGCATAGATAATTTTTGGTGCATGATAAAATAGTGGTGCCTGTGTGAAATGTTCATGATTTTTGATGTAGAGTCTAGGAAAAATATTATACATGCTATGTTCTGTGGTAGATGTGTGATTTTCTATTTATGTGTTATTTACCATGCTTTCTTAGGAAATTCATAGAAAAATAATTACTAGGGTTTTTGCCATGCTACTTTTTGTACATGCATTTCTTACTGTTTTGTAGCCTTTCATGTTCATGGTTAGGCAGTTCCATGCATTTCACAGTGCAAAGTATTTTCATGCTTAGTTCTAGTTTTACCATGCCATTTTTGTGTAGGACAGTATATGCATGTTCTTGCTCTGTAATTTTTATGGTAGCCTTGCTATGTCCCTAGCATGCTCTGGTAATTTTTGTAGAATTTTCTGAAGTAGCTATGTATTTACCAAATTTATATTGCATGGAAAATAGCCTAGAAATGCATGTTTATAATAGGGTTTTGTGAGTTGATAATTTTATTGTTTGTTCTTATGATAATAAGGACCTGTTAGTGTGGTTAGTTTGCTGGTTGCATGTTTTATTAAACTAGTATAGTTCTAGCCTTGCATTTCAATATGTGCATGTGTAGTGTTTATTTAAGGAATGACATTTCATGTACTTTATTGTATCTTTTGGCTTGACCAGTAGGTTTAATTGGTAGTTTATAACTTGTCTTGCTTGCTAGAAAAGTTCTAGGTAAAGTGCATGCTTGAGTGATTTATAGTAGATGTTGTAGGTTGTAGTTTGTGGGAAAACAGAGCCTCTGTTTTCTCTGTTTTCGAGGCTGTTAATATCAGAATTAGATTAGGGTGGTATGGAATGTTTTGTAGATAATTTTGTTAGCTTTCCATAGAGTATTTGTTTGCTGCATTTGGAGTTATAGAACTCTCTGTGTGACTGTTTTAGTGCAGACATGTCTAGCTGTTATTTTCAGCATTTAGTGAAATAGGATGTTGCTTGATGTAGATTATTAGGGTTTCTTGTATAGTTTTAAGTGTGCTTCTACGGAAGAGATATCCACTTACTAGTATCATTCATCATAATACATTCATCCATCATTTCATTTTATTCATATGCAAGTTTATCTCTGTGCATTTGTAATATTAATTCTTGCATATGCATGCATCATATCGAGGATCGGAGGAGTTAGTTCGGGAGGAGATCAAGGAGTAGGAGGTCAACCTTCATCATCTCGGAGTGCAACCATAAGACCCCACAGGAGAAGGAGGACCGTGACTCCAGCTTCCAGAAGACTCTAACTTCTTCCTGCTACTATTCCGAAGGCAAGCCCCGGTGCATGCTGAACTTACCTATGCTTTCTCAATTAATTTGTTGAGTCCTTTTATGAATGCTGCATTAAGTATAGGAAGTGGTTGAAACCGTTGATGCACAGATATCCTTGCTGAAGTTGTCATATCCTATTTAGGAGTCTAGGTTAAAAAAAATGCTCAGTTATAATGATTGCAGTAGAGCGGTGATTTCCGGTCACTTGTGAGGATTGTTGTTGGGTTAATCACGTTGGTGGTTAACGGTGATGAGAACTTGGTTAATAAAACATGTGAGATCGGATGGATATTGTGGTCTTTCCATCCGATCAGTTAAGGACTAATCCCTTTGTCGGAAGGCGGTCGGAAGTTGAACGTACCTGTTCATATAGTAGGCTCCGCTGGGTCGTGAGCCACGAAGCTTGTGAGAACGCTAGGGGCCGGTACCTGTACGCTTAACTTCCCTCCTTGGCGATGGTAGATAGGGGGTCATATTTGGGTACAAGATGATGCACACGATGATGTCAGTCTCGTTGCACGCTCACTTGGTACCCGAGAGGAGGGGGTTGCCGACAGGTCCGAGACTTTACGTCCCCTATCGTCTTGCAAGTGATTAGGTCTGCCGTAGCGCAGGTAGGCCTGGTTTATGACAGGGTTTTCGCCAGCTGGTTTGTAATCGATTCGAATCGCCATCTCTCCCGGATAGTGAGAACCCGGGATGCTTCCACGACATCGTAGTCTTAATCACTACAACTTAAATGTTTTTATTCATGCAGCTGATGTTAAAATGTGATCAAGATACTTATACTGTTATTTATATATCGCTGAGCATATGTTTTAATCTCGACTATACAGGACTTATGGTTATGTAAGTAAGAATAACCTTTTAACTTGGAAGAACCCGAGTAGTATGAGTAGGCGCATTAATCAACCTTATTTTCTGAATGTAAATGTGAGTCAGCCAGCTCCAGATAAAGCCAAGCATAATCCTTGGAGTCTTTTCCTTATTTTCCGGTTTAAGACGGGTAAGTCTTGCGGAGTACAATTGAGTACTCACGGGTTAATTCCCGATGTTGCAGGTGATCCGTCTAGCATGTTGAACAAGATGTGATGTGTCTTTGTGCTTGAAGATAATGCCTAGGGCATGGCAATCTCCATAGTTCCCCTGTCTCTTGCTATTACGGGGGTGACATCATGTTGGCACTATATTATCTTATTTTATTTCATTTGTACAACTATTTTGTTTTCGAAAGCTATTGCTTCCGCACTCTGAATTACTTTCAAATAAATGTGTACATCGCACTCGATTAATATATATTGAATTTGGTTTGAGATACTGCGGATTTTAACTATCGAGCTCAACGATCCTGTTGTATTGTTGATGAGTTTGAAATCACTCGAGATTTCCGAATCTTTGGGTTTATATGGACTCAAGTGTAGATCTGCGATTGCTTTCGGTGATTGCGAATTATACTTGATTTCTTATAAATTGGTCGGCTCTGTCAGCTGGTGGCATCGAGCTTAGTTCGGTACTTCACAATCCGATCCGGTATTAAAATTAAAATGAACCACTAATCTTTTATGAAAAGTTTGTGAAATAAAATCTTTTTCAATGGTGTGAGTAAAAGTTTGTGAAAATTAATAGTGCCATGGTCATACCCTTATGCCCAATTAAGGACAGTCAGGTGGCCTTACTAACTTGGGTTGGGTGATTGCATCATAGTTTGTTGTTTGTGCTTGGTTGCCGTGCGGCCAGTAGTACGGGGCTACTCACTTGAGTAGTCATGAATGGATCGAAATACCTCTACGCCTCAGGTAAATGGTGTTCATTGCCTCTACGCCCAAGGTAAGATGTGAGCTGTGAGAGCATGATCGGACAACCGCCGATCTAGGGGGTAAAAATAAAATGTTTTGAGAGCTCCATGTTCGGGTAGTGCCCCCGTAGACTTGTGTATGGGTACACAGGTGTCTTTGGGTGTAAAATGTGTTGTTCCGCATGGTATGCGATGCGTCGGGTGGACCTGACGAAGCGGTATATGCAATTTAAATTCATGCATTTCATAAATATATTGTGGACTGAGATGAAATTGCGGTACACTAACTATTCAAAACGTGTAGATCGACTAGTTGCGATTTGTTTTCTTTTGAGAGAACGTAGATGTGCCACCATTTAGTCGAGTAGTATCTTTTCTTTCCTATTCTGTGAGGACGTAAGATACGCTCATGCATCATGTCATCCATGCATCCGCATCAATAAAATGAAAGAAAAGTATTTCTCTCCTTAACCTTACTTCCGTCTCTCCCCTTTAGTAAGTACTTGTCCCGCTTGTTGAAACTGATCCATCCCGTTCTCAATCTCACACAATCTTCCAAATCTGTTATAATTGGCTCCCTCATCCCCAGTTTTGCAATAGTACCATTAGAGACAAATTGCTTCGCATCCCAGTGTCTTTACCGGAGGTTAAGCAGACAGATAATGCAGAGATCCAAACCATGGATGACCGCACCCTAAGCAATTCGGATCATCACTAGAATTAATCCTCCCACCTTTGCCCTACCTTATAGTTTGGTTTGAAGAAGTTGGAATATCACCGAATCGAGCTATCACTTGGAGAAGTTACCAACGGTGCTACCGCCCCGTCCGAGAAAGTTTGGATGTTGGAACAATCGAGGCCTTGCTTGAGACGGCTACTTCTGTTGCATCAAAATGGACCCTTGTTCACCAATTGCCGGATATTTCGGAGATGAAGCTCAAATTGGAGACGGCGACCACAAGGACGTTAGAAATGCCCATTGTCCCACCGAAGTTTCGTTCTTTGCCATCCATTTCTTTTGATTACGCTATTATTAGCTAGGATGCCCTATCATAGGAGAGATGAGCTTATCCCTAGTTGCTAGATACCCAGTCCTACCCTTAGTGTTCCTATTTTGGCAAAAGACTATCAAGAGCTTGAAGTAACCAAACTATACGAGTGTCAATTCAGCTTTGGAAGAAATTATTGGAAGAGTTTCATTTTGGTGAAGCAATGTGCGCAATTTCGATATTATGGTCACAATGACTATATCGAACCTTGGATTCTGGCGTACATTGGATGGAGAAGTTGGTTTGCTACATAATCCGTATTAACCATGATTATTGCGATGATGGGTGTGATGCCATCGGGATTTTAGTTACCTTTATTTGTTGAATGAATTTATTGTTGCAATAAATTCTGCGTAACTTTAAATTCGATGCATTTACACTATACCAACATCATCTGAGAATTATTATTGGTTGGATTATGCAGATGGTTAAAACACGCTCCGGTGCTGGAGGGAGCAACCAACCACCACCACCTCCTGACGATTCTTTAACGAGTTTCTGGGTGAGTTGCGTAACATCTCGCGCAACGCCGCATTTGGTGGAGGAAATCGAAACAATAATGCGAGAAGATAGGCTCCAGTTATACCGGAAGTTTAAGACCATCGATCCACCTAAGTTCACATAGTCTAGTGAACCAAACGAAGCTGAAGAATGGATGGTATCGAGTGGAGGAAAAGTTCAGATTGTTGGAATTAATGAGAGATGCGTAGGCTGAATTTTTCGCTCATTTGCTTGAAGGACCCGCAGAATTTGGTGGAGAAATCATCGTGCAACCTACCCGGCTAATACTTCTATTACGGGATATGTTCACGGCAGCTTTCCGTGAAGCCTATATTCACCCTAGTGTGATTGCTATGAAATTGACAGAATTTATTAAGCTCAGTCAGGATGACAAGACCATCACTGAGTACCTTGAAGATTTCAACCGTTTGTCTCGTTATGCACCAGATATGGTGGATACCAAAGAGAAGAAAATGGCCGACTTCAAAGAGGACTTAACCTTAAGATGCGTAAGACTATGGGAGCAGAGTTCGAAAAAGCTTCAATGAGTACATCAGTGCTTGCTTGCTACAAGAAAAAAGCAACAATGCATATCTTTGCTGCCAAGAACAAGAAGAGATCGATTGAGTCTAGCTCAGGTCAGAACAAGGTTCTGATTTTTAATCATCCAGGCTACCCCGAACCTAATGCCCCACCGCAAGAGGAGCCACAGTTTGAGAACCCTCGCTTCAAGAAGGCTTACATTACACCTGCTCCGGGAGCAAGGACGGATGGTATTGATAGTACTTCTTCTCGCAAAAAGTGCTATAATTGTGGGACGCCAGGACATTTTTCCCGGTTTTGCCCACAACCCAAGAGTGACCAACCCTACAAGCAGAAGATTGGACAAATTCACTCCACCAACATTGAAGAGAGTCCGAAGGAGAGTCTCAGAATCATTTGGAACTTGCCTAGTCAACAATCACAAGGCTGTTGTATTGTTTGACTCTGGATCGTCTCATTCTTTTATGAGCGAAGCTTTTGCCCAAGAACATCATGAGAAGATATCAGAATTGGGTTATGTATATTGTATTAGCTCTGCAGAGCCGATCAACTTACCCGGGAAGTTGTCAGAAATGTGAAGATAAACGTTGGAGATTTAGAACTTGTCACCTCCCTGATAGTGTTGCGGCTGTGTTTGGATGTTATTTTGGGAATGAATTGGATGAAGACGTGGGGAGTAATTATAGACACCGACTAGGGTCATCCTTTTGAAAGATCCCCGTGATGGAAAGGAACACCAGATAATCCTTCCCAAAACACCTAATTTGAATCGTGTCTCCGCCGCTCTACAAGTCACCAGAATCTCAGATATACCAGTGGTATGTGAGTTTCCAGATGTCTTTCCAGAGGACTTACCAGGCTTACCACCAGATAGAGATGTAGAGTTTGCCATAGAGCTTTTACCGGGAACAGCACCAATCTCCAGAAGACCATATAGAATGCCGCCCCATCGGTTGGCAGAGTTAAAGGTTCAGATCCAAGAGTTGTTAGATAAAGGTTTGATTAGACCAAGTTCATCACCATGGGGATGTCCTGCTCTATTTGTGAAGAAAAAGGACCAATCGTTGAGAATGTGTGTGGATTACCGACCACTCAATGCGGTAACAGTTAAGAACAAGTATCCTTTGCCACGCATTGACATTCTCTTTGATCAGTTGTCCAAGGCTAAGGGTTTTCTCAAAGATCGATCTTCATTCGGGTTATCATCAAATCAAGATCAGGCCACAAGATATCCCAAAGACTGCTTTCACGACCAAGTATGGGTTGTATGAGTATCTTGTCATGTCCTTTGGCTTGACAAATGCTCCAGCTCATTTTATGTGCCTAATGAATTCGGTATTCATGCCCGAAGTTAGACAAATTCGTGGTCATGTTTATCGATGACATTTTGGTATACTCCATGAATGAAGAAGACCATGCAGCGCATCTCAGAATAGTATTAGCCGGGCTCAGAGAACACAAATTGTATGCTAAGTTTAGCAAATGTGAGTTTTGGCTGAAGAAGGTGCAATTTCTTGGACATGTGTTATCGAAGATGGAATTTCGGTGGATCCAAGTAAAGTGCAAGAAGTCATGGATTGGAAGGCGCCGACCTGCATTCATTACAGAGATTCGGAGTTTTCTTGGTTTAGCCGGGTATTATCGTTGATTTATCCCCGACTTTTCTAAGATTGCCAAACCCATGACGAGACTGCTGCTGAAAAGATGAGAAGTTTGTGTGGACACCGGAGTGTGAGACAGCTTTCCATACATTACGAGAGTTGTTAACAACCGCTCCAGTGCTTGCACAACCAGATACAGAGAAACCTTTTGATGTGTTTTGCGACGCATGTGGTACAGGTCTTGGATGTGTACTCATGCAAGAAGGAAGAGTGGTTGCTTATGCATCACGACAGTTACGCAAACACGAAGTAAATTATCCCACACATGATTTGGAGTTAGCAGCCGTTGTACATGCCTTGAAGATTTGGCGTCACTACTTGCTTGGAAATGTGTGCGATATTTACACGGATTATAAGAGCATGAAGTATATATCCACTCAAGACCAGCTAAATATGAGACAACGAAGATGGTTGGAGTTAATCAAGGATTACAATTTGGAGGTACATGACCACCCGGGCAAGGCAAATATCGTTGCAGCCGCCTTGAGCCGGAAGACACATGGTACCATTCAGCAACTGTTGTTGCCAAAAGAGAAGTTTACTTTAATGCACCCCGCAGTCTTGCATAACCTACAAGTGCAAAAATCTCTAGAGATGAGGATAATTGAAGGGCAGAAATCAGATAAAGGTATCTTTTTCATCAAGAAGAAACTCGAGCAGACATCGAATGACCATTTCAGAATTGATGAGAATGATGTGTTATGGTATGATAATCGTCTTGTTGTACCCAAGGATAAGGAGCTTAGAGATCAAATTTTGATAGAAACACATTCTTCTACCTTATTAAACCATCCAGCAAAGTAAGAAGATGTACAAAGATTTAAGCTCACGCTTTTGGTGGACCAAGATGAGGAAAGAGACGGCCGCTCATGTATCCAAGTGCGAGAATTGTTGTAGGGTCAAGGCCATTCACATGAAGCCTGGTAGAGTGCAACAAACCAGGCCTACCTCTGATGGGAAATGGGATAAGATCACTATGGATCTCATCGTTGGACTTCCACGTACCCCGCAAGGATTTGATACTATTTGGGTAATTGTGGATAGACTAACCAAAGTAGCACATTTTATCCCAATCAATATTAGCTATGAACCACGTCAGTACGCAGAGATCTACATTTCTCGAGATAGTTCGTCTACATGGTTTACCCAAGAGCATAGTGTCCGACCGAGGATCAAAGTGGACCGACAAATTTTGGGAGTGTTTACAGGAAGCCTTAAACACAAAGCTACTTCATAGTCCGGCCTATCAACCGCAAACAATTGGACAAGCCGAACAAGTGAATCGATTCTAGAAGACATGTTGAGAGCCATGTGCTTTATCTCGCCAAGGGCCCATGGGACAAATGGTTATCTTTTGCAGAGTTCACTTATAACAACAGTCATCAAGCAAGCATCAAGATGGCTCCCTTTGAAGCGTTGTATGGTAGAAAGTGTAGAACACCTTTGAATTGGGTGGAAACAGGGAGATCGAACCTATTACGGTATTGACCTGATCGATGAAGCAGAACAGAAGGTTAGGACAGCGCAACAGCATCTAGCCGCGGCTCAAGCCCGCCAGAAAAGTTATGGTGACAAGCGTAGTAAACCTTTAAAATTCAGAGTTGGTGATTTTGTATATCTCAAGGTGTCGCCAATGAAGAGAGCGCCACGCTTTGGAGTTAAAAGGAACTTAGCACCTTGGTTCATAGGTCCTTATCGTATTATTGCTAGCAAAGGAAAGGTGGCCTATCAATTACAACTACGATGAGTTGAGATTAGTCTCCGATGTCTTTCATGTATCCCAGTTGAAGAAATGGTTGAGAGTGCCTGAAGAACGCCTGTCCACCAGAAATGCTGAAATTGACAAGGACCTGACTTATTTTGAACAGCCTGTTCAAATATTGGATACTAAAGAAAGAACCACTCGTAACAAGGTAGTGAAGCTATACAAGATTTTATGGAGTAATCATGAGGAGAGTGATGCTACTTGGGAAAATGATACATATCTTCGAGAAGCCTACCCCGCCTTTTATAACAAATGGTTGAAGTACCGACAAATCTCGGGACGAGATTTTCTTAAGGGGGGTAGATTTGTAACACCCTGGTGTTAAGCATGTCATTAGCATCTGCATTTCATGGGCATAATCATCATTTAGTTATATGCATTTATGCACATGAAATGATAGAGTTCATTTGTATGTTTAATTTCATTCAAATTTGCTTGTTATGCTTCGCCTCGTCATTTCATGTATGAAATGTTTGCATAATTAGAAGTTTGATGTTCATTTGTTCTTAGTGATGTTTAGGGAAGGTGCTAGAGCATATTTCATGTTGGTCATGTTCCCTAATTAGATTTTATTATGATAGGATGATTTGATTTGACCTCGTTTGACTTTCGGAATGATTATCTTGTTTTGTCCGAAAACCCTAGCTAGAGACCTTGCATGCGGGTGCACTCTTCACGACTTTGGTAGATAACTTTGTGTAGAACGAAAGATGTCACTGGCGGTTGCATGATTTTGAGCGGATCGTGTCGAAAAAGTCAAAGTTTGATCGGTGTGAGTTGGAATTAGGGTTTCCTTGGTTTAGGAGTCGCCGATGCATCGACAAATCGTAGTTTCAAATCTGAGCCAAACTAGAGAAAACTTTCTATACGTGTCTTGCTCAGAATTTTGAGAGGAACATTTCGTTCAATTGGAGGTTTTGCTAATTCAGCATGGATCTTGAAGCATGATGCAAAATAGTTTGATGTGGGGTTTTCTTTAAAAAAAGAAGAGAAGAAAAGGGAAGGGATCGGGCCGGCCACCGCCCCCACGCGCGCCCGACGCCGCGGCCGCGTGTCGCGTACCCTCTCGCCCTTGTCGGCGCTGCACCGATCCCTTGTAGAAGGAGGAAACGCGCTCCCTTGCACGCCACCGCACTCCCGCCTTCTCCTTCCCGAGCCCGGGCACCGCGGCGGCCCGGCGCCCGCCCGGCGCCATTGCCGTCGCGCCGCGCGGCCAACGCCCAACCACCACCGCGTCCTCGCCCTCCAAGTCACGCCCGGCCGGCCTGCCGTGTCGTGCACCATCTCCTCGAACCGCTAGGCGTCGACCGAGCGTAAAGAGAACTGCCGCGGCGCCGTCCCTCGCCGCCGCCGGAACGCCGGCAACCCCGCTCCTCCGTGGCCCGCCTTCTCGTCCGTTTTCTGTGTGCTCCGGCCGGTGTTCTAGCCTCACGGGTTGTCCTCTAGCCGACCGAAGTGGTTCGGAAAGTTAGTGCTTAGGTAAGCGGAGCGAAACCTCGCCGTCGTGAGCACTCGCATGCGCCGCCTTGGGTTCGCCGCCACGGCGAGCCCCTCACCGCCGTCCTTGTTCCGTATTTTCATGAACTAACACACGTTCTATGCTCTGCGTTATGTCTTCTACGTTGTGCTAGGGCGAATCGCGGCAACTCGCCTCGTCTCGCCGGAACATCACGTCGCCACCGTCGGCGTAGCATCGTTTCGGTCGCGCGACCGTGCTCTCGGGGCCGCCCTCGTTCATCCCAGCAAAGCGCATCCGGCCGCCTTGGCGCCCCGAAGCTCGTCGCGCATGCTAGCACGCCGCGCCTCGCCGGAAACCGCCCGTACATCGACGACCGCCGGCCATCCGCGCCGCCATCGCCACCGTGCATCGTCCTTGCCGCTAGAAGCCACAATAGCTCGGGGAAAGCACGGGCGGGTAGATCTCGTCGAGACGAATACGTGCATGTGCTTGGCGTCGCCGGAGAACCAACGCCGGCGAAGATCCGCCGGAGCAGCCGCCGTCCCCTGCTGGGACGGCGACGTGCGGGCCCCGCTTGTCGATTCTTTTTAATTTCGTTTTTCAATTTCCGGATTGCATGCGGGCTTTAGAAAATTCGTATCTCCCTCGTTTTTAGCTCAGATTTGATTGGGACAAATTTTGGTGTGATTCTTATGAGTAGATCTACAGTATAAACATAGGAGATTAGGTTTTCTGGTAGTTCTTATATTTATTTAGATTTATTGCTTTATTTCCATGAAAATAGAGGAAATGCATAGATAATTTTTGGTGCATGATAAAATAGTGGTGCCTGTGTGAAATGTTCATGATTTTTGATGTAGAGTCCAGGAAAAATATTACACATGCTATGTTCTGTGGTAGAAGTGTGATTTTCTATTTATGTGTTATTTACCATGCTTTCTTAGGAAATTCATAGAAAAATAATTACTAGGGTTTTTGCCATGCTACTTTTTGTACATGCATTTCTTACTGTTATGTAGCCTTTCATGTTCATGGTTAGGCAGTTCCATGCATTTCACAGTGCAAAAGTATTTTCATGCTTAGTTCTAGTTTTACCATGCCATTTTTGTGTAGGACAGTATATGAATGTTCTTGCTCTGTAATTTTTATGGTAGCCTTGCTATGTCCCTAGCATGCTCTGGTAATTTTGTAGAATTTTCTGAAGTAGCTATGTATTTACCAAATTTATATTGCATGGAAAATAGCCTAGAAATGCATGTTTATAATAGGGTTTTGTGAGTTGATAATTTTATTGTTTGTTCTTATGATAATAAGGACCTGTTAGTGTGGTTAGTTTGCTGGTTGCATGTTTTTATTAAACTAGTATAGTTCTAGCCTTGCATTTTAATATGTGCATGTGTAGTGTTTATTTAAGGAATGTCATTTCATGTACTTTATTGTATCTTTTGGCTTGACCAGTATGTTTAATTGGTAGTTTATAACTTGTCTTGCTTGCTGGAAAAGTTCTAGGTAAAGTGCATGCTTGAGTGATTTATAGTAGATGTTGTAGGTTGTAGTTTGTGGGGAAAACAGAGCCTCTGTTTTCTCTGTTTTCGAGGCTGTTAATATCAGAATTAGATTAGGGTGGTATGGAATGTTTTGTAGATAATTTTGTTAGCTTTCCATAGAGTATTTGTTTGCTGCATTTGGAGTTATAGAACTCTCTCTGTGGTGACTGTTTTTAGTGCGAGACATGTCTAGCTGTTATTTTCAGCATTTAGTGAAATAGGATGTTGCTTGATGTAGATTATTAGGGTTTCTTGTATAGTTTTAAGTGTGCTTCTACGGAAGAGATATCCACTTACTAGTATCATTCATCATAATACATTCATCCATCATTCCATTTTATTCATATGCAAGTTTATCTCTGTGCATTTGTAATATTAATTCTTGCATATGCATGCATCATATCAGGATCGGAGGAGTTAGTTCGGGGAGGAGATCAAGGAGCGGGGAGGTCAACCTTCATCATCTCGGAGTGCAACCATAAGACCCCACGGGGAGAAGGAGGACCGTGACTCCAGCTTCCAGGAAGACTCTAACTTCTTCCTGCTACTATTCGAAGGCAAGCCCCGGTGCATGCTGAATTTACCTATGCTTTCTCAATTAATTTGTTGAGTCCTTTTATGAATGCTGCATTAAGTATAGGAAGTGGTTGAAACCGTTGATGCACAGATATCCTTGCTGAAGTTGTCCTATCCTATTTAGGAGTCTAGGTTAAAAAAATGCTCAGTTATAATGATTGCAGTAGACAGTGATTTCCGGTCACTTGTGAGGATTGTTGTTGGGTTAATCACGTTGGTGGTTAACGAGCTGATGAGAACTTGGTTAATAAAACATGTGAGACCGGATGGATATTGTGGTCTTTCCATCGATCAGTTAAGGACTAATCCCTTTGTCGGAAGGCGGTCGGAAGTTGAGCGCACTGTTCATATAGTAGGCTCCGATGGGTCGTGAGCCACGAAGCTCGTGAGAACGCTAGGGGCGGTGCACTGACGCTTTAACGTCCCTCCTTGGCGATGGTAGATAGGGGGTCATATTTGGGTACAAGATGATGCGCACAATGATGTCGGGTCTCGTTGCACGCTCACTTGGTACCCGAGAGGAGGGGGTTGCCGGCGGGTCCGAGACTTTACGTCCCCCTATCGTCTTGCAAGTGATTAGGGTGCCCGTGGCGCGGGTAGGCCTGGTTTATGACAGGGGTTTTCGCCCGGTGGTTTGTAATCGATTCGAATCGCCATCTCTCGGATAGTGAGAACCCGGGATGCTTCCACGACATCGTAGTCTTAATCACTACAAATTAAATGTTTTTATTCATGCGGTGATGTTAAAATGTGATCAAGATACTTATCTTTGTTATTTATATATATCCGAGCATATGTTTTAATCTTGACTATACAGGACTTATGGTTATGTAAGTAAGAATAACCTTTTAACTTGGAAGAACTCGAGTAGTATGAGTAGGCGCATTAATCAACCTTATTTTCGAATGTAAATGTGAGTCGGCCGACTCCGGATAAAGCCAAGCACAATCCTTGGAGTCTTTTCCTTATTTTCCGGTTTAAGGCGGGTAAGTCTTTGCGGAGTACAATTGAGTACTCACGGGTTAATTCCCGATGTTGCGGTGATCCGTCTAGCATGTTGAACAAGATGTGATGTCTTTGTGCTTGAAGATAATGCCTAGGGCATGGCAATCTCCATAGTTCCCCTGTCTCTTGCTATTACAGGGGTGACATCATGTTGGCACTATATTATCTTATTTTATTTCATTTGCACAACTATTTTGCTTTCGAAAGCTATTGCTTCCGCACTCTGAATTACTTTCAAATAAATGTGTACATCGCACTCTGATTAATATATATTGAATTTGGTTTGAGATACCGCGGATTTTAACTACCGAGCTCAACGATCTGTTGTATTGTTGATGAGTTTGAAATCACTCGAGATTTCGAAATACCGGGTTTATATGGACTCAAGTGTAGACTGCGATTGCTTCGGTGATTGCGAATTATACTTGATTTCTTATAAATTGGTCGGCTCATCCACAGGAATCATCGATCCGTCGACCTCCTTAAGTATCGACAACCCTGTTTACTTCAACTGAATGGCCGCGGCGGCCGGGCGTTTGCTTAGTAAGCGAGTCTCGTTAATCTCGATGGGATGGCCGTGTGGCTGGCGTCTACTTGATGACGAAGTCTTTGTTTGTGTTTTAGTTGTCCCGACGGAGTAACCGAATGGGTGCGGTGCTGCTTGATGGCTTTGCGAAACAAGATAGTTATCGGCTCTATTAGACTTGGCAAGATCTATTAGACTCATTAAGTTACCACGTGTTTGCATGTTTTTATGATTATTTATATATTTGCAACACATTTACTTGCCCAATCTAGATTAATGCCGATTCGGCTTAATTCCGTTTTTAGATCTACTTTGTTCTATCATGAATATTTGGATCTATTTTTGTTCTCTATAATGTTCATAATAGCCGAGTTCGTCATAATCTAAGATTGTTACATGTTGTGGGTTCAAGTTTGTTAGTTTACGTGCTTGTTCCTTCTTCATGGATCCCGAATCGGTAACCTTACGAGAATCACGGTCACGCCTTAATGAGTAATGACTGGTTTAGATGTTAATGATTGAATATATGCTTTTAGCTTCTCATAATTTGATTGTATCATGCGGTGGATTAATCTAATTATGATAAGTGGTATAGATCTTGATTAGATTGTGTCAGTAGATCTGATCTAGTTTAAGATTTATTCCTGACGGGTATAAAATAGCTAGACGTGCGGCAGACTAGCTGGTTTGGACCTATGCATGTGTTAATTATGCAACTTCTTTATCATGACTTATTTATTTATAGTAATTAAGTTTTGAATGCCCTGATTCGATCAATGGTATGAACTTTAATTGTTAAAATATAGATGATTGAGTGATTTGTTCGAACATGTTTTCTTCATAGTCATTCAGCAACCATGTCTATACTTGCTTTACTCTACATGTTTACCGAATGCTCTATAAAATTGTGGGCAGATAGCTTCTCATAGCTATATGTCGTCGTAAGTGGCTTCGTGGTCACATACATGGAACCTGTCCGGTCTCACGGCATGTTCCACCTTTTTAAATCTAACAAATTTCATCCCTTGTCGGTTTCGGGACAAATTGACCGGCACGCCTCTCGGATTCCAACGCCCGGGCTCCGTTTGAAGCTAGCTACTCTCTCGGCTTGTCGGTGTGTGCAACACGGGGAGCAGATTTTGTGTCAACACACTTTTTGGCACGCCCGGTGGGACCACTCGAGTTTGATTCAAGATGCGACGCCCTGCTGCCGGGGATGACATCCGGGCGTCACCATGGAGGATCTCCCGAATGATACACAGTAGATCTTTGAGGAAATTGGCCGGCCGAGTACATAGACAAGTGCTTCTTTGTCATATTCCAAGAACAAAAGTGGGGAAAATCTTCAAGAAAACTAGTTTCCCAAAGAGTTCTTCTTGCGGGGGCAATCGATTATGCGAAGGTGAAGAAAATCGAGAGGGTGCAATCAATGTTTGATAAGTCACTTGGAGCTGCTATGCTTAATTACAATACCGCTTTTCTCAATACCTTCAGATCTATAATGAAGGAAACTTTTGGTCCTGAAGCAGACAAACACTTTTAAGGAATGGCAGGACCTGCAGGAGGACCTGTTTATTTCAATGCTCCACCTGCAGGCAATGCTGGAGTTGGAGGGTCAGGAGAAAAAATGAGAGAAGAGGCCGAGCAAAATAAAAATGCTAGTCAAGCATTGTTTGGAGCTTCAGAAATAGTGCCACGATGCGCTTATAAGATTCACTCTGCAACAAATCGACTTCAACAAAATCCATTTGGTGAAGGTTATATAGAAAGCACAGATTTCAATAACATGCATGCTCTTCCAAATCCTAGATATCAAAGTGCTGTTTCAGGAAGGATAGGTGGAGAATTAGTCAAAAAGGACACAGATCCCATTGATGCCCTCATGCGGGATGGGCGATATGATGCAGAATCAGTTCGGCTTGAAACCCAAAGGACGGGCACATTCTTATCAGTCTCCTTTTCCCGAATGGTACAACAAGGTGGCATTACCAGCCAGGGTAAAGGTCCCAAGTGAATTTTCAAAATTCTCTGGTCAAGATGACACTAGTACCATTGAGCACATTAGTAGGTACTTGATTCAACTGGGAGAAGCTAATACAGATGATGCTTTCAGAATCAGATATTTTCCCTTATCCCTCACAGGACCAGCATTTACATGGTTCTCTTCACTATCAAAGAATTCCATTGGCACTTGGGATGATCTGGAACAAAAGTTTCACTCATATTTCTATCTTTGGAACTAATGAAAAGAAGATGGTGGATCTCATGGGCCTAAGGATGGGAGCCAATGAAACTCCTCTTGAGTTTGTCGGGAGGTTGAGGGAGATTAAAAATTTATGCTACTCTTTAAATATTCGGATGATCGGCTTCTGGAATGGCCATAGCAGGAATGCATCCTAATGTGAGGGAGAAGTTGTTCGGTATGGAGTTTGAGGATCTTGGACAGCTGTCACAACGTTTGTCCTTGATGAGTACTCAAGCTCAAGGCTCTAAAAGAGATAATCGGTTCCAGAAAAATAATGCAATGATTGATGTGTATGAACAATTTTTGGAGCAGGCCTATGAGTATGAAGATGAAAATGAAATTGCTGCTTCAGGAGATAGTATGGGCTAAGGAGCCTACTCAAGCTCTTCCTAAGTGGGTCAAGCAAGACAAGGGGTCGTATAGTTTTGATGTTACTAAATCAGACAAGCTCTTTGAATTGCTAATAAAAGAAGGGCGAGTGAAGTTATCTGAAGGCCATCCCATGCTCAAGCCGAGAAGGGGTTAAAGAAAAGAAGTATTGTGGTTTCCATAACACCAATACTCATTCTATCAATGATTGCCGAGTGTTCAGGGCCAAGATTCAACAAGCTATTCAAGATGGACATTTGAAATTTACTGGAAAAATGAAGATAGATTCTGAACCTTTTCCTATTAGCATGATGGGTTTTACGGTAAACATGGTAAATTTCAGTGATTCTAAGGGGTAAGACAAAAGTTTTGACTTACGATAGAGCAAAGGCTAATGGATCTGTTGATCCCAGTCGGCAGGTGTCAGCTAAAGAGGTCAAACAAGATGCTCGATTTCCGAACAGCCAGTTTGAAAAAGGAGAAACTTCAAAGCCCAAAGTCACTTCTCGTATCTTACTCAACAAGTGGCGAGAGAGAGCAAGAAAAAGAGAATTATTTAAAAAGAAGATTCATGGAAGAAAGGAGGAGATATGAGGAGGAAGCCTATCACCGAGAAACAGGGAGGAATACCTCAAAGAACAGGAGCAGTCTCATTGGGGATGTTCTTTCTTTAGGCATTGCTGGAATGAGGGTTTGAAGTTACCATCTAGAAATAATTGTCCCGAATGCAGTGATCAATATTATGAGTATAGGCAAGGTAGAGCCAATCGCCGTCCCATCCAGGAAAGACTTGGAATTCAGTATCCAGAGGATGATCGGCGCTTAAAAATAAGTCCTGATAACTGACAAGGGAAAAGATATGCTGAAGAGGAGTGGAACAATAATAATAGCTACATAGAGGAAAGCTATGAATCTAGGTATATATGGCAGAAGGGCCAATGGTGTCCTCCAGGTCTCAGGAAAAGTCAGAAAAGAAGAGTTCAACGATTGAGGAATCGGGAACTAAAAGATGCTGCAGTAAGAAAAGGGCAAGTGTGGCGCCCTAAGAAGCCGAATGAGTCAAAACCATCGGCTGATGTGGCTATGACTTTTTCCTCCCATCGAGTTTGAGCACGAGGGGGCAAGATAATCAAGATGAGGTGTATTCTGACTTTGATGAAACTGAATTTGCAGAATTGGCAGCACAGCTAGTGTTGTCAAAACAAGCAGTTTTCCATAGGCCAATCAATAACAGGCATTTGAAACCACTCTATTTAAAGGGGTATGTTAATGGAAAACCCCTTGGAAAAATGTTTGTGGATGGTGGAGCTGCAATCAATGTCATGCCATATACTACATTTAGAAAGCTAGGTTTTAATAATGAGGATCTCTTAAAGACAGACATGGTACTTAGAGATTTTGCTGGGAATCCTTCAGATACAAAGGGAGCTATGCATGTGGAATTGATGATTGGGTCCAAGACACTAATCACAACATTTTTTGTCATTGATGGCAAGGGGGCATATAGCTTGCTTTTGGTAAGAGATTGGATCCATGCTAATTGTTGTATCCCTTCTACAATGCACCAGTTTTTGATCCAGTGGATTGCTGATGACATTGAAATAGTGTATGCTGATGATTCAGTAAGTGTGGCTAATGCCGAATTAGCTTTTGGGAATATGATGGAGTTGATTGCTTTTCTGGAAAGGAATGGGAAGAAGGTCGATCAATCCCCGAGACAAAGACCAACGGCCCGATACAAGCAATCGGCCCAAATAGCAAATTTTAATGGGTAATCCCATTGATGGTAACAAAGGAAAGTTAGGGCGAGGGTTTATGTCGGGTGATAAGTTAGAAGAAGTAGACATTGGAAATGGAGACAAACCAAGGCCGACATATATCGATGCTAACTTGAATCCGAATTGAGACAAGAGTTAGTGAAATTGTTAAAAGAATACAAAGATTGTTTTGCATGGGATTATTCAGAGATGCCTGGTCTAGATCGGGGAAATTGTTGAGCATGAGTTACCGATTAAAAGCTGGTTATAAACCATATAAACAACCTCCTCGCAAGATATACAAGGATGAGGTATTGGCCGATGTAAAGAAAGAAATTGAGAGATTATTAGAAGCAAACTTTATTCGGCCATGTAGATATGCGAGTGGATTTCCAATATAGTTCTGTCTACAAGAAAAATGGAAAAATGAGAGTTTGCATAGATTTGGGGATCTCAACAAGGCTACTCCTATGGATGGATATCCAATGCCGATTCTTGATTTCTTTGGTGGATGCAAAATTTGGTCATGAAGTAATTAGTTTTATGGATGGCAATCTTTGGATATAACCGGATATTCATGGCTACGAGGGATGTGTCAAAAACTGCTTTTAGATGCCCTGGGCATATTGGCCTATTTGAATGGATAGTGATGACATTTGGCTTGAAGAATCTTTGGTGCAACTTATCGAGAGAGCTATGAATTATATATTCCATGAATTGATCAGCAAAATTGTAGAAATTTATATAGATGATGTGGTTGTCAAGTCCAAGAGCTATGAAATACATTTGGCTGATCTAAAGAAGACTTTTAGAGTGCACCGAAAGCATGGACTAAAAATGAATCCAAATAAATGTGCCTTTGGAGTGTCGAATTTGGAGAATTTTTAGGATTCTTGGTTCCAAAGGAGGATTGAAGTTGGAAAGAAAAGCATGGAAGCTATTGATAAGGTGGTTCCTCCAACAAATTTAACTGAGCTGCAATCGTTACTCGGGAAGATTAACTTTGTGAGAAGATTCATATCTAATTTATTCGAGCGAGTATTGCCATTCTCTCCGTTGTTAAGGCTCAAGAAAGATCAATTTTTTGTGTGGGGTGACGTACAACAAAAGGCTCTTGATGAAATCAAGGAATACATGAAGGCACCACGATTTTTGGTACCTCCTCAGCTTGACAAGCCTTTTAAGTTGTGCGTGGCGGCCGATAACCAAACTATTGGATCGGCCCTTATGCAAGAAATATGAAGGAAAGGAAAGAGTAATAGCATATTTAAGCGGGAGAATGTTGGATCGAGAGACAAGATACTCGGCTATGGAGCAACTTTTGTTTATGTGTTTATTACTCATGTACCAAACTTGGCACTATTTGTTAAATGCCGAATGTACAATAGTTTCAAAGTTTGGCGTGATTAAACACATGTTATCGATGCCAATTTTGAATGGTAGGATTGGCAAATGGGTTTTGGCTTTATCGAGTTTGATTTAAGATTTGAAAGTGTCAAAGCCGTTAAAGGCCAAATTATAGCTGATTTTATTACTCAACACCACGGTGATCTGTTAAACTTGTTGATATTATGCCATGGACATTATTTTTTGATGGGTCTTCATGTAGCAAAGGAGGTGGTGTTGGTATTTTTCTAATTTCACCCCGAGGGAATAATTTTTCAGTATGCTATTCCTATAAAACAATGCGTGACTAACAATCAATTTGAGTATGAGGCACTACTCGAGGAGGTTTGTATTTCCTCAAAAGATGCCCAAGCAATTCTTTGTTGAAATATTTGGAGATTCGAATTGGTAATTAAACAGTTGCTTGGTCAATATGAGTGTAAGGATGAAATCTTGAAGATATATTTTGAAGAATGTAAAGAGATATTGAAACACTTTCGAGTTGTTATTTTTGCATCACATCCCTAGGGAATCTAATGGAGAGGCTAACAAGTTGGCTCAAAGTGCATTTGGATATAGAGAGAATCAAGAAGCATTTCTTGTGGACATATATGCATTTGGTAATAACGAAAAGCAGAATCCGGGCGGAGAAAAGAAATTACCGAATACGAAAAATCCATCACAAAGAGTATCTCGAAGACTCGGGTATAAAGCTATTAAGTTTGTGCTTCTTGATGATCAGTTATATTACAAATCTATAGATGGAGTTTTGCTTAAATGCCGGATTCAAAAGAAGCCAAAAGGATGATAATTGAAGTGCATGATGGTTTATGTGGAGCACATCAATACGCTTATCGAATGAAGTGGATAATAAGAAGAACAGGTTATTTTTGGCCAACAATATTGGAGGATTGCTTTGAATATTATAAAGGATGCCAGGATTGTCGAGATTTGGGAATATTCGGAGAGCTCCGGCATCGGCTATGAATCCAATAATAAAACCTTGGCCATTTAGAGGATGGGGTATTGATTTAATTGGACAAATAAATCCTCCATCTAGTAAGGGGCATCAATTTGTGCTTTTGGCAACCGATTATTTTACCAAATGGGTTGAGGCAATTCCTGAAAAAGGTGACATCGAGAAAACATGATCGGTTTTGTTAAGGAGCATATAATCTATAGGTTTGGGATCCCTCAAACCATAACAACTGATCAAGGAACTCGGTTTACCTCTTGAGAATTTTGTGACTTTGCGGCGGCATGGGCATTAAATTGAATAATTCATCTCCTTATTATGCTCAAGCCAATGGTCAAGCGAGAGGCATCATATAAGATCATGATCAAGATTATTCAGAAAAAGATTAAAGAGAAACCAAGAAGATGGCATTTGGTTCTCAATGAAGCTCTACGGGCTTACCAGAATGGCTTGTCATGGTTCTACTAAAACTTCTCCTTATGAGTTGGTTTATGGTCATCATGCAAGTACTACCATGGGAATTGCAACTTGAATCAAGAAGGGTAGTATTGCGAGAGATTTAAAAATAGAAGATTATAATAATCTCATGATAGATGAATTGGAAGACTTGCATCAAATTCGTCTTAAAGCTCTGGAAAATATTGAGAAAAACAAAATGCGTGTTGCCAAGTATTATAAAAAAAAGGTTAAAGTCAAAGAATTTGTCGAAGAAGAATTAGTTTGGCAAACCATATTGCCGATTGGGTCAAAAATTAAGGGATTCGGCAAATGGTCTCCCAATTGGAAAAGGACCTTATCGAGTACACAAGTGTGTTCGGCAATGCATATATATTGAAAACATTGTGCGGAGAAATATTTGAAAAGAGCTATCAATGGCAGATACTTGAAAAAATACTATCCCAGTGTTGAAGTTGGTCGTTGAATTAAGACAAGAAACAAATATATTACTTGATAAAAGCCGATTGGTGAAATCGACTTTAGGGGTTTTTATAGCCGATGTATACTAGATACATCGCCTTGATCTAAAAAGCAGACAACAAAAGAAAGAAGAAGTGCCTCGTGCAAATCACAAATTCATACATTCAGAGCAAATTTACATAAGAGATGTTTTATAATTTTATTCTAGGGGTTTTTCTTCTTCATGGTCTCCTTGACTTGATCGATGCTTGCTTGGACATGGGGAACTGGAGGATTCATTGGTGTGTCCAGGGCGCGCACTAAACCATTGAGCGCCATGCGGAGATGGGCGTCTTTGCTCGGAAATTTCTGAAAAAAAAGGAGTAAATGATGATCAATGGAATAAGAGGAAGAATCGAATAGGTGCTAAGTAAAGTTTACCTCCGGTGTGGACTTCGGATGCATGCGGTGCGCCGCGGCCGCTTGCCCGTAGGAGTGCACGACTTTTAGATCTGTCTCAAGATTCTTGCTTGTTGGCGTTTCTCCTGGCGGAGCCTTTGCTTGAGAGTAGAGGCGTCATCGGGAAGTTCTTCATCCGATGAATCTGAAGAAATTGGGATGGGGATGGAGCGTGATCCGAAAGCGAAGTCGGATGAATGTGCACCACGATTATGAGAGAAATTATGATGATGATCATATGGAGAACAGCTAAGAAGTTCGAGATGATGTTCACTTACTCGGGTTGATTCACGAGATGAATCGGACCTTTGGATCCTTGCCCTTGTCCGCCATTCTTTGTGTTGGGAGTTTCTTTTTCTTTGCTCTCTTGTGCGGCTATTAGAAGGTTTATTGGGAAGCGAGAAGGACGCGAGTATTATTTTAATATTTTCTAAACAGTGGAAATCCGGTGAATCGGGACTGTTGACGTCAGCAAACGATTGCCGAATGGGGGTTTTTTCGTTCGGAAGGCGCATTCGGCAAAGGAATTCAGACAAAGTTTGATACAGGAAACAAAAGATAAGATTTTTATTCATCACCGAGAAAAGTCCCAATTACAAACTACTCCTGCGACTTGTCAAGGACCATCTCGGCGGTGGTGGCGGCGACGACGGCGGTGGCATGCTCCTCGTAACGCTCCACGAGATGGTCGACGTTGTCGGCGTCCGCAAACTCGCCGAAGCCGGCCCTCCTCGTCGAGTAATCCTCTCCAGTTTGAGAGGATAAGGCAGTTAAGCCTAGAGCCACGCCGAGGTGAACACCGCAAAGCCACTTCATCGATATGGTTATCCGCCGCATCGACAAGGCGAGCTTCGACAGTCTCGCCGTGCGCCACCACCTTGTCGGTGACTCTTGTTGCCGCCGTTTTAACATGATCAAGCTCCTCCTAAAGAGCTCTATGGACAAAGAATACATCATGGTAGGAATGCATGCTCGCGGATGAGGATTCAATGAAAGAAAAAACATAAGAAAGATTTATTCGGGAACCTACAATAGTATTGATCATTTGTGTCGGCCGTCGTCCCAATCCATCTGCTTGCGCTCCATCTTCTCGGAATAATCCGAGAACTCTCTCCTGGCCTGTCCCGTTCATCACGGACTTCTGAAGTTGGTACCGGGAGAAAGCGAGGGCGCTCCTTCCATGGCGGCTCATCGGGTGCGATTCCCCCCGGATCTGCGAGGGAAGGCGGGTTCGAACCGGGCGGGAGGCGGGAGGAACTTGTCTTTGCATCGGCGGCGGCAACCCTACGCATGATCGAAGACACGAGGGCAAAAAAGGTTAACAATTGCGGGTGGAAGATGTGATCCAACATTGAGGGTTGAAAAATCGAGAACCTACCCGATCGGGCGCGTATTTGGTGGGCATGGCTGCTCTCCGCTACCTCCTCTACGGGGGCACTTTCCGTGGTTGTAACCGTCGACCATGAAGATCGGGAAGAAAAGGGAGGAGAGTTTTTCTTGCTTTTCTCGGAAAGAAAAGAGAGCGAAGGTTTCTAGAAAGGCAAGAACTCGCTCAGATTGATTTTGGAGGATAAGTTCACTCGTATTTATAAATGGGAGAAATAGTTGGCGTAGGAAAGCGAAGCGGTTTGCGAGCCACTACCCCACGAAGTGTCTAGAAGTGGCTAGTCGAGTTGGGCGAGTTTTTACTATGGATTTGAAGCCCACGAGTTGGCGTGCTACTAAAAATCTAAAAGGAGGTTTGATTCGGCAACATTGTCATTCGGAAAAGGATTCGTTCGGCAATGAAATATTTTTCTAGAGAGGAGAAAAAACATGATCCGTTGATAGTAAAATAAAAATATACAAAAGCGAAGGAAATGTTTTTTCTTTGCAAAAATTATACATTCAAGAGGGCTTTGATGGCTTGGATGGCATTATCTTTCTGCTCTTTGAATTTGGCGAGAGGTTTCTTATCCTTCTCCTCGGAAGATGATAGGGCGATGAGTTTTTGTTTGGACTACTTTGTTCTCCTTGATTATTGTTACAAGGCGATCTGTGCGAGACTTGATTGAGAGGAAGAGAAGATAAGCTGTCCCTCATGCTCTGGATCGAGCTTCCACCAATTTGAGTTTTGCTTCAAGCTCGGCTTTTTGTTTCTTCAAGTTCTCGAGTAGGGGGCGGTGAGTAAGACATGCTTTATCTAAAGAAATTTTTTGATGTAATGTTGGCGGTCATTATCGAAAGTATATTATACCGCCAACTTATATCAATTCATGAGAAAGGGGCAAACTTATGTTACATATACCTTTACTTCTAACCTAGTTCCACTTGTATTCTAGAAATTATGTCTTGCGGGTATAAAAGTGGAAAGCAGTACAAAAGTCGCCAAATAAATAAGAAAGCGCATTGAATAAAAGACGCCAAGGAGTGGATTGAGCAAAAGAGGACCAAACCCAGCGCACAATTTGGCCCATGCACCACCATAGGCCCAACATATGGACGACAAAAGCGCGACGAGGAGAAAGGCGGGGCCGAGGCGCAGACCACCGGGCCGACCCCTGCGGCGGTCGGCGCAATATTTCTACCTCCCTTCCCGCCCTTTCTGCGGCGGTTTGGTGCGAACTTCAAGCGGCGGTTGCATGTAGTGCAAACTTTCGTTCCCGCCAGAACAGCTCGAAGCAAGGAGAGCCCTCCATTCCCTCCTCCTCTCCACTATATAAAAGAGGCACTCCTCACTTGTAACACACACAACACATAAGAGCTTCTCTCTTCACTTTCTTTTCTTCCTTTTATTAGTTAGGAGGAGGCACAATGTAAGATCAAGATCTTCTTGGAGATATTTGGTATGATCAATATAGTTTTACTTATGTTGATCAATACTTTGCTCTTCACATTAATCTTGTTCTTATTATGAATAGCTAAATAAAGCACAGTTCATGCGATATGATCTTAGCATATGAACTAGCATATAGTTTGCATGTCGCGATCTTGTCAAATAGAACTTTATGCTAAATGCATTATACATATATGATTAGACCATAATGAGTTCTCTCTTAAGATAATTCTTGGTTGCTTGTCGGTTTACGGGTTCGTCGTCCACCCTTGTGGGGATGCTCGGTAGAGGGCCTCGCCGTGGGTCACTGCGATCAACGCTAGAGTAGTAGTCATAGCGTAAACGTGGTGTTTATGCTAGAGGCTGCCTTTGTTTGCCTCGAACTCGTGCGGAATGAGGGGTAGGCGGCGGGGTGGTGGCGACCTGTCAGATCCCCTTGTAATCCCCCACGTCGGTGTTTGAAGTAGGGCTATTGGCCGGCATCGCTTGGTAGACCAGGCGTTATCCGGTGCCCTGAAGTAAACCAATATAGTAATTGAGGTTATCTCGAGTTAGAATCTCTGACGGTATAAGGCATGCATGTATATACGCTATCTTAATAAAGCTATATAGGATATCCTTCTCCTAGCATGTTTTCTTTTTATCCTTTGAGACTGGTTCAAGTGTGTGTGTCAAGTTATCATACCATTTAATTTATCCCTATTATGGATTGTGGTCTATTGCATAGTCGTGTTATCTTGTCCATGTTCATATTAGAGACTTTTTACACCATGCCTTCCGGGTGGAAATACGATACCCGAATACTTCGGTGAAAGCTACTGGCCGGCATTTCCGTGCGCTTGCGGAACTCTTTACGTTTTGCGTTAAGAAACGCCAACAAGCTTTCTGGCGCCGTTGGGAAGGCATTGGCTAAAGGAATGATCTACTAGAACATGTTCATGATGATATGCATGTGTAGTAACCATTGTTCATGACAGGTTTATATTGAAAAAATCCAACTAATAAAGCATGGGCATGTTTTCTAGTTGGTATGCACTTTCGGGTATGCTTGTCTTTAACCATTTCAGGTTAAGATCAAGAAGACCATAGGACATATCATGCTTGAGGGCATGGAGAAACATCAACTTCGAAAAAAAAAAAAAAAAAATTGATGTTAATCTTGCCTTGCTAAAAAAACAATATAAAAAAATATATCATCATGAGCCCACCCTACTATCTCATAGATAAGTATATATGTATACACACTAACTCTATGCGAGATGGGAGAAAGTCATCGTCAAGAGAAAACATGATCATCTTATATGACGGAGCGACTACACTCATCACTCACAATTCAATCATAAATTGTGAATGATGATCGATCAAGCCTTGTGGCCCGCTGAGGTGGACAATCAAGCTATTGCCACAAAAGTTTAATGATGCTACATATACACACTCAAGTAAGCAAAGGTAATTCTTCACCAAATCATTTTTTTTCTTACTTTTGTCTCCATAAAAGATTCTTGTTTTCTTTGTTCATGAAACATGATGCAGGTTTGGATGCACTTACATGTGCACATGTGGTACATTCATAGGTCTTTTTAAATCAAGCATGGTGCTTGGGTTAAAATGACCTTCTTTAATCAAATTTTGACATGGTGTTGAAGTTTGATTAATGAACCTGGCCGACTTCATAAACAATAGAGCTACTTTATGAAGGAGATAAAACAAGGCTAGACTTACCTTACATATTTATCTTAGCCTTGTTTGAGTATGAAAAGTTGGTGAAGTTGTCCTCCTTTGATAATAATAAAAAAAAAAAAAAAAAACCAAGCTTGCTCAATTGCTCCCCCTCGCATACGTTTTAAAACCGAGGAAATCACGAAGGATGGTAAGTCCACTCGTGAATCTACCATACACGCTAACCATGCGAGGCAAGGCCAAGAAAGCACGGGGGTACAACCCCGATCCATCAGTTTGAGCTAGCTTGGGGAGGACCATAACAAGGTAATGTGAAACCTACACTTTCATGTTTGTTCATTACCTTGCAAAAAAAAATCATCTTGTTCACCATTCAAAGTCTTCTTTTCCATTGGATGAATCTTGATTACTACTTCATACCTCCTCAATCTATCTTTGTCATGTTTTTGTTTGGAAGTTTTGATCATGAAATTGATGATCATACTCTCATAGGCTTGCTAAATTAAGCATGGTGCTTAGGTTAGCTAAGTCTACCTTAATCAAATTAGACATGGAGTCGAGTTTGATTATTGAACTAAAAAGTCTGCTAGTATAGATTTTGGTTGATCATATGGACTAATCCATGTAGGAATTTGTCGAGAATTTATAAGGGTAAGTCCTTGAGATGACAATGGAGATGAAATCTTGTTTAGTGAACCAAAAAAAAAAAAAAGGAAAATTAATAGTAACAAAAAAAAAAATAAACCTTTCAACCCAAGTATTCTTGTCCTGTTATTTTGATGACATCCAAAGACAAGCTTGGGGGAGTCTCCTAGCGCTCAAGGCGTCCACAATCCACAAATCGAACTATGGCATGCGCCAACTAGCGGTACTCCTGCGGATGGTAAGTTGGTAATAATTTTTATGATTCTTTTTATTTAAATTAAAATTCTTTTCTTACATTTAGTTATCCTTCACCATTTTAATTTATTTTATCATTATAGTGAACTATATATATTTAAGAAAAAACTATATACCATCTATATAAAAACTATCTTTAAAAAATGAAAGAAATACCTTAACTAATAAAATAAACTCTTATTTTTATTCTTGAAGAAATTATCTAAATAAATAAAAAACTTGGGAAAATTAAAAATGGAGCAGCTATCGAAACCAGTTGTTGCCCCACGGTCTACGATCGAGCTCGACCATTGGCATGAGCCTTTTGCCAAAGTTGGGCGGCATTGGACCCGATGTGGAGTGCGAGCGGACCCGGGCCCGGCACCGTGCCACTATGGCATTTGTTAGCTATTTTTCCACCTTTGCTATCGGCTCATAGCCAATGTGCTCGCCTACGTATCATTGGGGCAACACACAATCAAAAGCGCAATGTGGCCGGGGAGAGCACTCCACTCTTTTCATTTTCACTCTCTCGCTTCGCCGCTCGCTCCAATTCTTGCATTCTTCATGCTTCTCCAAATTCTAGTGCAAGAAACCTCTACCGAATTACGGTCACAACTCATCCACAAGCAAAGCTTCGAAAGAGTTTCACTCACCGACACATAACCATCGGTCGAGTTTGTTCTCTTTTGTCTCGTTTTCCAACATTGGCAGGAGCCGCACAGACAATCAATCCGACTCATAGAAGATGCCACCATACTACAAAGTGGACCCTCAGATAGAGGCTTCTAGAGAACGAAAGGGTACAACCCCGATGCAAAGGCCACGAGCTAGCTTGGGGGAGGACCCCCCACGAGAGGTAAGTACCTACCTCCCCTATCATTTTATTTTGTCTCTTAGATTTTCATTTCCTCTATTAAAAATAAAATCTGATGACCACGGAGAAGATTATCTATTATTTTCCGGGATATATAAATGAGATTCCGCTCCCTAACCCGGAACTCTCATTATAGAAATCCCCATCACTCACCTTCATTCTAGTTGAGCTAGGCGAAGCCTTGCGGGGAGTTATGTTTCTCGCAGGTCATCCCGAAGGAGAGCTATGGGCGAGGCTAGGGGTTCATAGATGCCACAGCCTACACCCGTACCAGTGCCCACGCCCGGGTTCTTTACACCGATGCTGAACCCCGGGCTCGCACCCACCTTCTAGTATGAGGGGATGTTCACACCTCGTCCGGACCAAGCGGGGAGGGTCAACATGGCATGAGACACACTCGGTGTCCTCCGACTCCAAGGGGATGCCACCACCACCACGTCACTCTACGGTGGACCCCGGGCGCTCAAAGAGATCAACACCCGACTTCGGGAATGTGGAACTCCGCCGCAGGTGAGATTCTTGCAGATCACTCCTTTGGTTTTGTGCGAGGTTTCTAATGAAGCGCCATCAGCGGTACACGCAACACCAAGCGAGAGGAGGCGAAGCGGAGGCGGCAAGAGCACGAGGCCCGGATGGCATTCTGGCACCACATGGGGTACTACCCCTAACCCATAGGCCATCGGCCGGCTTGGGGAGGACCCCCACGGAGGTAAGTACCTACCTACCCCCTATCATTTTATTTTATCTCTTAATTTTTTTTTCTTTCTTTTAAAAAATAAAAATAAAAAAAAATGAAAAGAAGAAAAATATGATTCCACTCCAATATGTAGTATAAGGATGCTTAACTTCTCGAAGTTGAAATGATGAATAGTTGCTCGTCTATAGTTCGGGTTTGCACCTAGTTCATAATATTGTATTCCCTAATGTTTAAGTTTATTGGCTTAACTTGTCTTGTCACGAAACTTAATGATTTGTGGGTATGCAAACACATGATTCTTCTCTAAGCTATTTGGGATAAGATATGGTAAAAATAGAATCAACTATGATTTTGTTCTAAGAGAGATTCATCATTAGGAGAATAATTTCCAAAATTCCTTAATGATCATAATTCTCATGATAGCCTATGTGAGACACCTGTCATACGCTTTTGATCAAGATTCACATTGCCAAAAAAAAAAAATAGGTTATGGGCTAAGCTAGAAAAAATGGACGCGTGTCAGAAAACAAAACAATGGGTGCCGATACCCGCCTCTAAAAAAGAGAAGAGAAAGAGAAGAATAATGGACAAGTGTCCGAGGGCGAGTAGAGCCCACTTCTCTAAAAAGAAATAAGAGCTAGCCCATACCTTATCAAAAAGAAATAAATTTCAATAACACATCTTGATCAAGGTTTATGACTTGTTTCTCCTTATGGTTTGCACACACGAGATGATCTAAGGAATCATTACACAAAGCTCCGCATGAATGATCAATCAAAGAATGAATGACTAGTGTTTCTATAAAAACCGTTCAATCTTGCAATAACCCAAAGAGTTGAAAAATGTTATAAGCCCCATATGATTTAAGTGTAAGGATAGATAGAAATGCCAATTTATTTAAACAACGGAAGAATACTTTATTATGAGCATGGTACATTTTGAAATATATCAGCATTGTAGCAACTCTGATCAACAACCAAACACTTAGCTATTTGCTCGGGGACGAGCAAAGGTTAAGCTTGGGGACTTGTTGGCGGTCATTCGAAAGTATATTATACCGCCAACTTATATCAATTCATGAGAAAGGGGCAAACTTATGTTACATATACCTTTACTTCTAACCTAGTTCCACTTGTATTCTAGAAATTATGTCTTGCGGGTATAAAAGTGGAAATAGGTACAAAGTCGCCAAATAAATAAGAAAGCGCATTGAATAAAAGACGCCAAGGAGTGGATTGAGCAAAGAGGACCAAACCCAGCGCACAATTTGGCCCATGCACCACCATAGGCCCAACATATGGACGACAAAAAGCGGACAGGAGAAGGCAGGGGCCGAGAGGCGCAGACCAGGGGCTGGCCGACCCCCTGCGGCGGTCGGCGCAATATTTCGGCCTCCCTTCCCGCCCTTTCTCTGGCGGTTTGGTGCGAACTTCAAGCGGCGGTTGCATGTAGTGCAAACTTTCGTTCCCGCCAAGAACAGCTCGAAGCAAGGAGAGCCCTCCATTCCCTCCTCCTCTCCACTATATAAAGAGAGGCACTCCTCACTTGTAACACACACAACACATAAGAGCTTCTCTCTTCACTTTCTTTTCTTCCTTTTATTAGTTAGGAGGAGGCACAATGTAAGATCAAGATCTTCTTGGAGATATTTGGTATGATCAATATAGTTTTACTTATGTTGATCAATACTTTGCTCTTCACATTAATCTTGTTCTTATTATGAATAGCTAAATAAAGCACAGTTCATGCGATATGATCTTAGCATATGAACTAGCATATAGTTTGCATGTCGCGATCTTGTCAAATAGAACTTTATGCTAAATGCATTATGCATATATGATTAGACCATAATGAGTTCTCTCTTAAGATAATTCTTGGTTGCTTGTCGGTTTACGGGTTCGTCGTCCACCCTTGTGGGGATGCTCTGGTAGAGGGCCTCGCACAGCGGGTCACCCTGATCAACGCTAGAGTAGTAGTCATAGCGTAAACGTGGTGTTTATGCTAGAGGCTGTTCGTTTGCCTCGAACTCGTACGGAATGAGGGGTAGGCGGCAGGGTGGTGACAGCCCTGTCCGTCCCTTGTAATCCCCCACGTCAGTGTTTCGAAGTAGGGCTATTGGCCGGCATCGCTTGGTAGACCAGGCGTTATCCGGTGCCCTGAAGTAAACCAATATAGTAATTGAGGTTATCTCGAGTTAGAATCTCGACGGTATAAGGCATGCATGTATATCGCTATCTTAATAAAGCTATATAGGATATCCTTCTCCTAGCATGTTTTCTTTTTATCCTTTGAGACTGGTTCAAGTGTGTGTGTCAAGTTATCATACCATTTAATTTATCCCTATTATGGATTGTGGTCTATTGCATAGTCGTGTTATCTTGTCCATGTTCATATTAGAGACTTTTACACCATGCCTTCCCTGTGGAAATACGATACCCTGAATACTTCCGGGTGAAAGCTACAGCGGCATTTCCATGCGCTTGCGGAACTCTTTCTGTTTGCGTTAAGAAACGCCAACATGTAACTGATTAGCTTCTTGTTCCCTGAGATTCATACCTGATGACAGTGTTGGCCTAGCAGACAAATTCCTGCTTGCCCTTGTGACAATAGGGAGGTGGTCATCCAGGTAATAAAGAGTAGACAAGAGGACAGATGGGATTACATGCTCAGATAGGCTCATAAGGTCTCTCATTCGGTTAATATCCTGAGGGGATAAGCTGTCTTTCTCTAAAACAGATAAAATCTCTTGGATTCGAGAAGCATGCTCTTCTGAAAGGATATCACCGGAGTCAATTTCTTCATCACCCTAAACATATTCATCAGGGTTGAAAACATAGTTGGGTGATGGAGGAGAAATTCTCTGCAATAAAAATATAAGTTAGATAGAGGAATGCAATGTTACTTGAATTTTTAATAGGTACCTGATGAGAGATTGAAGCTGTTGATAATCCGGGAGCAGGATTTGAAACCATATTCTTGGGAGAAGTTAATTGAAAGTCCCTTGGATGACTAGTTGCGGGGGAATCAGGAACATTTGTCATTGGAGTAGCTGGGATCATTTGATTGCCATGAGACTGCACCTGAAAATCATCAATTGTTTCCTCAGAGTCATTGCTTTTGAGACCCAAGCTGTCTTCAGAATCCTGAGCAACAGCATCTATGGCATCCTGGGCTTACGAAGAAGAAGGGTAGATGTTAAGATATAAATGACAAATTTGAACCTGAGAAGATAAATAAATGAGTTTACCGAATTTGTCATTGATTTCCTTAAGCTCTTCGGCGGTTAGATCTAGTGAAGATGAAGGTGCAACCTTGCTTTTCTTCGGGATCGATTTGACCTAGAGCGAGAAAGAGCTTGAAATTTTTCTCTTGTAAGACATGACTGAAGCTATTTGGAGTTTTCATTGAATTCCCCAAAGACAAGGCATCACAACCCAAAGCGAGGATATGGCCCAGAGTGTAATACTTGACGGCTTGTGTCGGGGCGAGTTCGGGATCCTAAATAAGAAGAAATCAAATGATAAGATTCAATGTAAAAGTATAGAGAAATAATAATGAGATTGTTTACCTCAGCATGCGATTCAAAATCTGGCATCGATTCTTTGACGACGAGAGGATGAATTGCGTATTGAAAAATATGATTTGTGCCATCCTTGCCACCAGAATTGAAGAGTGGGTGAGCATGTTCAATTGCTATCAATGGTACAGGGGAGCATATTGAGGCAAATCCTTCCCAAGACCAAAAACTCTCGATGGCTTCAAGAGGAGCAGATATGATTTCCCTAGGCTTAATGGGTGACAAAGAGCAACCTTGGGGGGGCACTTGGGCACATCCCAGTTGTCTAGCCACCATGTTTGGATAGTAAAACTCATATGTGGGAGTAACCAACTTTCCATGGTTGAATTCTGCTGGTAGTATGCAAGGCTTAATAAAAGCATTAAAAATAGCTGTTGAAGTTGTATCAATATAGCCAGACCTAAAACTGAAAGCAAAGGGGAAGGTAAAATGTTCTTGGTCTTTATAAAGAAACCAGCATGGCTCATCAAAACCTTTGAAGAAAAGTTTGAACAAGTGACCAATATCAAGATCAATGGTAATGGTGATCTTTGCCTCCCCATATGATTGACAATCCCTATTTACAGGATCTGAACTTTCAGCATAATTTATAGAAGGAAAAGATAGGTTAAGCAGATCAATGGAGACAATCTGATGCATATGCAACTGCAACCACATTTGAACAAACCACCAGGGACCATTTACACAGGATATGTTCTTCCTCTCGAACATCTGAGTAGTGACCTGGTGTAGCATATGATATACACAACCCAGGAGATACTTGCCCAGAGGGATTAGTTTGGTAGCCAGCAAGTCCTCAGCCATTACCATATAGTTCAAAGTAGGCTCGTTGGCCTTCCACAAAAGACAAATCTACAAAGCCACATGTTCGGAAAAGCTTTGTATTCTTTTTTCTTGAGCCCGACCACGAAGATTGGTAAGCTTTTATATACTTGGTGTAGCTTAATCCGATTCCACGCTTTACGTGAACTTGCATACCTATAGTTGAAGGGATTAACATTAGTTTGTCACATTCAAACTGTGATCATGAAGACATCTGCAGAGAGTTGGGGTCACTTTGGGCCATGACCAAATATGAAGGTATTGGTGGCATTTGACCAAAATGAGCTGCTATTTGTCAAAAGCCTTTGTCATTCTTGGGCATATTCGACAAAGAAAGGTCAAGCATTGACTGATTTCTAATTGATCCCATTGCCAAGATTTCTTAGCCGCGGCTTTATGGATCTCTTTGTACCAATTCGCCATCCCGCAATTGGGGGAAAGGGCCAGTCTTGAAAGTGTTTGCCCATTGCTTAGGTGCTGAAACTCCAAGCTTAAAAGGAATCCTTTTGACTCCTTCTCAATAAATTCTGACGGATTTGGGTCACCTAAAGGTCCTAGAAAGTATGAATCTGCTCCCTCGGCAATGGGTATAAGATATCGTCTCCCATTTCTTTGAATAAAGGGAAAATTGGGATTCAAAGGGGAAAGGAATCGGTAAAATTGCCGAATAAAGCGAAGGGAATTGATGATACACGCAAATAGTTATCTGAAGTGGCCCCTGAAGATTTAGAAGAAGTCGCCATGTAAATGAATTTGAGGCCGGTTAGGGTTCTTCGAGAAGATGAATGCGGCGGCGGTTCTTTGGTAGCTTGCTTTGTGTCTTTGACCTAAAGGAGAAAGGAGAAGCTATGGTCAATTCGAACATAAAGTATTTTATATCAATTGAGGGGGCATATGTTAACACCAAATTTTGGTAAAATCTCGCATGCAGGTGGGCGGTGCGAGATGCTAAGAATAGAAATATCCCGGAAAAATGGGGTTGATTCGGCAAAGCGCATTCGGCGTTCGTAAAACCATCGGGATTCGGGAAAGGAGTGCGATCGGCAATACAAAGGGCAAAACCGCAAATACAACGGCGAGTAAGGTTCCCGGTCGGGGAGGGTTGTCCCGTCGACAAAGGACTTTTGGAGGCTTGCGGTTCAAGCTTGTATCTTAAGGAAATTTTGTATCTTAAGGAAAGTTCATGTGTTATTTTTGTGAGTCATTAGGACTCGTATTATCACCTAGGTATAAATATAAGCCCTCGGTCATTGTAATAGGCTATCGATCAATCAATACAATCAATCGCCCCGTGCCAACCTTGAGTCCTTGTCGTGTCGTCGAAGTTCTTCGAGAGGAATCATTGATCCGTCGACCTCCTTAAGTATCGACAACCCTGTTTACTTTGGAATGAATGGTCGTGCGCCGGGCGTTTGCTTAGTAGCGAGGTAGTCTCGTTAATCTCGATGGGATGGCCATGTGGCTGGCGTCTACTTGATGACGAGAAGTCTTTGTTTGTGTTTTAGTTGTCCCGACGGAGTAACCGTGCGGCTGGTGCTTGCTTGATGGCTTTGCATAAACAAGATAGTTATCGACTCTATTAGACTTGGCAAGATCTATTAGACTCATTAAGTTACCACGTGTTTGCATGTTTTTATGATTATTTATATATTTGCAACACATTTACTTGCCCAATCTAGATTAATGCCGATTCGGCTTAATTCCATTTAGATCTACTTTGTTCTATCATGAATATTTGGATCTATTTTGTTCTCTATAATGTTCATAATAGCCGAGTTCGTCATAATCTAAGATTGTTATATGTTGTGGGTTCAAGTTTGTTAGTTTACGTGCTTGTTCCTTCTTCATGGATCCCGAATCGGTAACCTTACCGAATACGGTCACGCCTTTTAACAGTAATGGTGGTTTAGATGTTAATGATTGAATATATGCTTTTAGCTTCTCATAATTTGATTGTATCATGCGGTGGATTAATCTAATTATGATAAGTGGTATAGATCTTGATTAGATTGTGTCGGTAGATCTGATCTAGTTTAAGATTTATTCTCGACGGGTATAAAATAGCTAGGCGTGCGGCGAGACTAATTTGGTTTGGACCTATGCATGTGTTAATTATGCAACTTCTTTATCATGACTTATTTATTTATAGTAATTAAGTTTTGAATGCCCGATTCGATCAATGGTATGAACTTTAATTGTTAAAATATAGATGATTGAATGATTTGTTCGAACATGTTTTCTTCATAGTCATTCGGCAACCATGTCTACACTTGCTTTACTCTACATGTTTACCGAATGCTCTATAAAATTGTGGGCGATAGCTTCTCATAGCTATATGTCGCCGTAAAAGTGGCTTAAAGTGGTCACATACATGGAACCGTCGGTCTCACCTGGCATGTTCCACCTTTTAAATCTAACAAATTTCATCCCTTGTCGGTTTCGGGACAAATTGATCGCACGCCTCGGATTCCAACGCCCGGGCTCCGTTTGAAGCTAGCTACTCTCTCGGCTTGTCGGTGTGTGCGACACGAGGAGCGAGATTTTGTGTCAACATAACTATTCATTTGTATGGCCATGACTAGATACATTAGAACTACTCCATTAGGTTATTCATTTATTCATT
Organism: Hyparrhenia diplandra; assembly: GCA_015847255.1. Taxonomy (NCBI): domain Eukaryota; kingdom Viridiplantae; phylum Streptophyta; class Magnoliopsida; order Poales; family Poaceae; genus Hyparrhenia; species Hyparrhenia diplandra. Next base: position 284,362 of record JADLZK010003233.1, read on the forward strand.
TATTCTTTATCTATTTTCTTTATCCTTTTTGTTGGTGGATTTCCAAGTGTGTGTCACACTATCTATGAACCGTATTGCTTACCCCCTGTTATGAGTAATTTGGTCTAAGCAAACACATGTTCCTCTATTCGGATGCCATGCTAATTTGTTAATCACAGGCCTTCCTTTGGGAAAATATAAATAACGATACCACGAATACTTAGGGTGAAATGCTACAACGATATATCCGGTGCGCTTGTGGATGAATATCTATAATGACAAGATCTATCCCGTTGGCGGTACCATTTCGGATCACCGACATGGTGGTTTACTTGGGGAATGTCGCGTGCATTTCGACGCTTTTATTGGGATGGGTTTTAATACTGTTTCCTTTGATTGCGTTAAGAAATCCCAACAAGCATTTCGGCGCCGTTCTTGAGGAAGGCATTGTGAAAAATAATAATAATAATAAATAGCTGGCTATGAATATGAACTGTGTGCGTGGATGCCATTTGCTCATACAGGCTAATCTTTTATATTTTCTCCTGTTGTGGATGAAAACAGGATAGTGTATGTTAGGTTTCCTCCTGCCGGAAAACTTCACCTCCGATCCAGAGGCACTCCTAAGGAAGAGCCGGTCTCGTGCCGCTTCTTCTTCAGCCGGAACCCCGACAATGGAGACCGACATCCCTGCACCAACCGAACCGCAAGATATGGCCCGAAGTCATTTATTTTCGATTTCTCAACTCCCGCTGTCACCAACGTGTGCCGGGCCGTCGGTGAATGTGACGGACAAAAACTTCGAAGCCGTCTTGGGCTGATCACCATGGTGCGAGGCCGGTCCATTCTGTGGACTACCGGCGAGGACGCAAACGCTCATCTCAACACTTCCTTGAGCGCGTGCGATACAATCGTCATCAAAGATGTCGCGGCGGGCGTCATCGGGCTCCGTCTGTTTCCCTTCTCCCTTGTGGGGAAAGCGAAAACAATGGTTCTACAAGGACAAGGAAGTCGTCGATGCGTGGGACAAATGTTTCGCGGCATTCCTCGCCAAGTTCTTCCCCATGGGAAAAACCAATGCCCCGAGGGGAGAATCGCCAATTTCCAGCAGAATTCAATGGAACCCATTCCAGAGGCGTGGGAGAGGTCGCAAGAATACATTCAAGCATGCACGCACCACGGGATGGAGAACCGGCTGGTGCTCCAGAACTTCTACAATGGTCTCACGACCATATCCAAGGGAGCACCTCAACGCCGCTGCTTTGGTGGCGCATTTCTATCGCTCACCATCGATCGGGCAACAACCCCGATTGACAAGATGGTGGCAAATCGAAGGGGGGCGGGACAGAGCCCTGGCCAAAACAAAAAAAGGCATGCACACCGTGAAGGAGGCGGATATGCTTGCCGCAAAAATGGATCTTCTATGAAGAGGCGGAGGAGCGCGCCACGGATGCTACCGCTTGCCGGCGCCCGGTCTACGCCACGAGGCGCTCACATGACTGTGAGACGTGTGGTGAGGTTGGCCACTCAGGGGATACTGCGCCACGAGACCCGTGAAGAAGCCTTTGCATTCATCAACAACAACAACAACGGGTATCGTCAGCGGCCAGCGGGGCTAGAACAACCGATCAGGGCCACCATTCCAAGGCAACCCGGGGATACAACTCAAACTATAATCTGGTCAGCCATCATTGAAGGACCTGCTTGGGCCGGGCAAAAATCAACGAAAATCTCACCAAAAGATGAGGCACCAAGACAAGATTCTTGAGGGCGTGAATAACAAGCTTGAAGGGTTGACCTGGTTTGTGAAGAACCAGCTCAACTTTAACAAGATGATAGAAACCCGGTGGCCCGGTCCATTGCTCAAGTGCCGGTTAACGACTCGAGGCGGGATCGGGGCAACCCGAGGTCCCACATGAGTCGGTTAACATGATATCTCCGAGGCTCGATCAACCCAAAGAGTGAAGAGGATCCCTATGGACTCGCCATTTATCGCCAAGAAGGGAGACCCGGGCGTCCGATCATCAAGCGTGGCATTGGCCCCCACAATTTTGCTAATGCATTTTTGTGACACAGGGGGCTAGTATCAATGTGATGTCCAAGGCCACCTTCAACAAAATCCATGGAGGAACGCTTACTCACGCCAAATTCGTCCTCCAAATGGCGGATCAATCAACAAGGCGGCGGAGGGAATCTTAGAAGACATGCTTATAAAAATCCAAGATGAATACATCCCTACGAGACTTCGTGATCCCGGATATGGGCCCAAAAGAAGATGTGTCTCTCCTTCTAGGGAGGCCATTTCTCTATCTGACCAAAGGCGATATCGATGCGGGGAAGGGCTTCATTGTCTTCCATATCAAGCATAAGGCGGTTAAGTGCCCATTCATTGGGTACAAGCAACAACACACCAAGCAGTCATCGTCATTAAGACCGGTGTGGAATGTTGAAGGATCGGCTCCGAGACCCCGGGCAGGTACCTCTCGCCCGAAGCTTGGGGAAAGTCCGACAGTGACTATAAATAACCTGCTCAAAAAAATATATATATATATGAGGAATACCAAAAAAAAAAAAAAAATGGGGTATATACAAAAAGAAAAAAAAAAAAATGAGGAATACCCAAAAAGAAAAAAAAAATGGGGTATATTTGAAAAAAAAAAAAAGAGAATATATATATATATATATATATTACATATATTTTAATTAACAAAATATTTTTTTTGAAAATTAAAATAAAAGTTTTTATAAATAAAATAAATTATTTGATGAAAAAATAAAAAGAAAAATATTTTATAAACAAAATATATATATATAGTACATATATTTTAATTAACAAAATATTTTTTTAAAAAATTAAAATAAAAATTTTTATAAATAAAATAAATTATTTGATGAAAAATAAAGAAAAAATATTTTATAAACAAAAAGTATATAAAAAAATATGTTTTAATAATTTTTCTATTTTTTTAAAAAATAAATTTATATTTGAAAATTTTGGAGAAATTCAAAAAAGGGAGAAATCGGCCGAACCGGGCGCATTGGCTACAACGACCACAAACTTTTGTGACCGTTGGAGGCGGCCGGACCAAAGGCGGGTGGTAGCCGCCTCGGGCGGGTATGCGCGCACCCAAAGTCTTGGACCGCACCCTGGCTATTTGCTTTCGGGCCCCCCCGCCAACGGCTCCTAGCCGTTGGGTGAGGCACCACGGTTGTGCGCTCGGCTATAAATAGCCTCGAAAGCAGGTGTGTGAGCTCCCACCCCCTCATTTTCACTCTCTCTCGCTCGACACTCTCTCCCGCTTTGTTCTACACTCCATTTTCTCTACCAAAAACATTGTGCCGAGCAAGATTACGGGTGTGAAAGTTCATACTTTCGACTAACCCTTGCACACCCGAAGTCTCACTCAATTGATTCTTGCAGTGATCATGAAGAAAGCCGGGAAGATCTTCAGCGGGTTGAGGCGGTCGTCAAGACAAAGCTCACGACATACAAGCACAAGCTCCGCCCTCAACTTCGACCTTGAAGACTCTCCCATGCAAGAAGATCTTTGCACCCGTCGGGGAGGAAGAAGCTCAAGCTCCCCGACAATCGACGAAGCCGACGCGCCGTACCTCGACCTTCGGGAGGGGACGGGAGATGCAAGCATATCTCCTACTCAAGGATCGTGTGTTCCAACACACGCCCGGAATTGACTCCGACCTCCTCGAACAGTCAGGTATGGACGATGAACTCCTCATCCTTTGGAGAGCAGTTGGGTGGCAGGACATTCCCCCTCTAGAGGAGGAAGGTTCTCGCCTCCTAACAATTCCATTTTTATGCACACTAGTAGAGGACCAGCTAGGAATTTCTTTCCGCCTCTTTGGAACACATTACCATGCTACATGGGAGGACCTAGCTCGTTACTGGGGTTTTCATTGTAGATGTGCACTCAACATAGATGCTGCTCTCCCTGGCTTTGTCGAAACCACTTTTGGGAGGAAATATCCGCTGCTCATGAAGCCGGTCCTTTCAAACCTCGCCACTCACAGATTCAGCACCCATCACTTAGATTCATCCACCACTGGATCTCGTTGAGCTTGTTTCCTAGACACGGGGTTAGATGGGTGAATGAGGTTGAATTGAAATTACTTTATGCTGTTGTTCACAAGGTTAAAGGTAGCTCCAAAGTGGTAGAAATGTGCGGGAACATGATGCATATTATCACAAAAGTTGTTGTCCCCTGTCACACTGCACATCTCTTATCACACGTCTCGCCTGCGATTGGGGCTTTGGAAAACCAATAGATAGAGTACATTTCCACACCCGGGGAACATTGGATTTTTCTTGCGGCTAGTTGAGGGCATTTAATTAAGGTTTTACCATCGGGCGAGCTTGGTCATCTTTTTTCCTGGCTATGCAACTATAGTTCGGTTACCTAACCTGGACTTACAGTTGTATAAAAAGCCGAACACTAACATTTGAGCTCGAGCTGGCGATAGCTTGCGGAGAAAGATACCCCCGTCGAGTTCTTCACGCTAGGAGACAAGAGGTCGGATCTTCCTCCCACGGGCCCTACTTCACGCCACGTACCACGGCCACGGCCTACACCGGTGTTCAGCTGCATGGCCTCACCCTATGGGGACCCGAGGGGTAATGCCGGGTATGATCCTAGGTGGGAGCTACCGCCTCGGACACCGGCACCATCGAGTGGCTTTGAAGGAGATACTGGCGGCATGGAGGGCCCTGGTATGACTTGGATGGCACTCAGGCGATATGCCCCCACCGGTTCAAAGAGGCAGCCACAACAAGGGGTGGAGGCTATCGGGATCCGGTGTAAAGCACCTCGGCGTCCGCACTAGGAACATTGAGCATACGCTCAATTCCCATGTGCAACATACCGGACAATGGCGGCGGGCGGGAGCAAAGCAGAGCGGCAGAGATGGACCCAATTAGAGTCCAACATGGCTGCTCGCCAAGCACGCCGAGGAAGCATTACGGAGGTACCAAGGGCCGATCCCGATCTATAGGCCTCCGAGATAGCTTGGGGAGGACCCCCACAGGTATCATTGCATTGCATATTTAATTCCCTCAAATTTTATTTTATTTTAGCATGTTTAAATTTTCAAAGCAACTTTGCATCGAAAAAAACTAAAACTAAAAAAAAAAATCCAAAAATAGAATAAGTAGCTCATCTTTGTGACTTAATGCTTACATATGAGCTATAAAAATGTTTAGTCTTAGTCCCTTGTTGAAATGATGAATAGTTGCTCTTCTTTTTATGCTTTTATGCGTGCCTAGTTTATAATTCGAAGTTCTCTAGAGTTTGGGTTTAGTGGCTAATTCTAAAACTTATCCCTGAAAAAACCTAATTCATGTGGGTTGCATATGCTCTATCTAGTCTCGGTTGTTGCCAAACATGATATGGTACAAATAGATTTGCTATGACTTCGTCAAAAGAGAAACTTGACATCCGGGAATCTATGCTTTGAAAAAGAGAAATGATTTTGGGCTATGCTAAAAAAAATGAAAATGAGATGAAAAATGGACAAGTGTCCGAGGGCTTAGTAGAGCCCACATCTCTAAAAAAGAGAGGAAATAAAAGGCAAAAGCCTAGGCGAGCAGAGCCCACCTCTCCAAATATATATATATATACATATATATATATGTGTGTATATATATATATATATATATATATATATATATATATATGTATATATATATATATATAGCTATAAAGCCCATGCTTTCTCGAAAAGAAATAAAAATTATCTAAATAAAATCGGATAAAAAGTTGATCCAAAGGATGAATGATAAGCGCCTCTGTTATAACCATTCTATCGGCAACCGCCCAAGGCTTTGAGAAAAATTTGGAAAGCCCCGCTACGATGAAAGGTAATAAAGGGTGAGAAAAAGATGTGCCATTTCATTCAAACTTTGGTAGAAAATCTTATTATAACCCTGGCACTTGTGAAACGTAATCAGCATTGTAGCAACTCCTGATGAACAACCAAGTAATTATCTCTTTTGCTCGAGGACGCGCAAAAAGGGTAAGCAGGGGAGTTTGTTGACCCGGTAAATAACGCTATATTTTTTTCCGTCAACTTACTACCATAAAGGAAGTAAAATTAAACCTTTTTATACTCGTATGCATTTATCACTAATAAATTCCACTTGTAGTGTATTGTATTTTATTTTGCAGATTTAAAATAAACCAAAAGTGCGCCTTCGGGAAAGCGCATTATTGCAAAATCAAGCCCAAAGAGCAAATCGACCCAAAACATCAAATGCGGGCCGGCGCAGCCCCACAACTTTTCGAGGCGAAAAATGACACCCCACCGAGACCCGGGCCGGGCCGAGCCCGGGGGTGTAGCGCACCCCAAGGTGCGGCCGCACCCTCCCCGAGGCGGTTCGGGTGCCTCGGGGAGGCGGTTCGTGCACCTTCCAAACTTAGTTTCCCATACAGGAAGGTCGGTTTCGCATATAAGGAAGGTTTACCGGGTCGGTTTTGGTGTAATTTAGCACTTAGGCCCCTCCTCCAAGTGTATAAATAGACCCCCCTCTCTCCCTCTCTCAACACACACCATTTGGAGTCCAAACAAACCAAAGCAATCTCTCTCTCTACCACCTCTACCTCTCTCTCTTCTTCCTACTTCTTCATTCTTCTTCTTCTTTCTTCTTCTTTATTCTTTAGTAGACACTTGGAGTAGAAGAGCTACAAGGAGGGCTTGTCTCCTAGAAGAAAGTGCTTTGGTAATACATCTTCTCTATGGAGCATTCTTCTATTTGCAAGTCCTATATCTATATTCTTGGCCTAACTTATGAACTAGAGTATAGTTTTGTTCATGTTCTTGTGTTGGTATATGAACTAGAATATTGTTTACATATCATGATCTTGACATGTTCATTACAGTTCTTTAACGATAATCATATGCCTAACTTGATTAGAGGTGGGATAACGGTTCGTTGTTCCTTCGGGTTTGCTCTTGTTCTAGTCCGTCCATTTGACGAGTGGGGACCCTGGGGGGACAAGAGTAGTGCTCTAATACGCGGGCATGGTGCTCGGGTATTACGACACCTGCGGATATGAGTGCATGCCACGGTTGAGGGGGTAGGCGGCTTGGTCGTGACAAGCCTTGACCGTCCCTTGAAATCCCCCCACGTTCGCATGTGCTATAGGAGTTCGTAAATACTTCCTATCGGGCCGTATGGTATCCAGGAAGTCTCCCTATTATCCTAGACCTAACAACGCTTAGATCAGTTTGCATATGATCCTAACTATTCATTTGTATGGCCATGACTAGATACATTAGAACTACTCCATTAGGTTATCCATTTATTCATTTATTCTTTATCTATTTTCTTTATCCTTTTTGCTGGTGGATTTCCAAGTGTGTGTCACACTATCTATGAACCGTATTGCTTACCCCTATTATGAGTAATTTGGTCTAAGCAAACACATGTTCCTCTATTAGGATGCCATGCTAATTTATTAATCACATGCCTTCCTTTGGGAAAATATAAATAACGATACCCCTGAATACTTCGGGTGAAATGCTACAACGATAGATCCGTGCGCTTGCGGATGAATATCTACAATGACAAGATCTATCCCGTTGGCGGTACCATTTCGGATCACCGACATGGTGGTTTACATGGGAATGTCGGGCGGTGCATTTCTAACGCTTTTATTGGGATGGGTTTTAATACTGTTTCCTTTGATTGCGTTAAGAAATGCCAACACCGACGCGGTAAGTGTCTCGGTTGTTGTTCCTCGTTGCAGTTTCTTTGTGCATGCATCGTGATTTGGTTGGTTCTATTGTAGAGCCTCGGCGTTTCGCCAAGGAGAAGTCCGAGCTTCTCCGCCGGAATGTCTTAAAATAGGACGCCCTTGGTCGGACTCGGGTGCGATTGATCCGGGCCCGAGGCGAGATGTCTCGGCTCACGGCTCGGGGCTGAGGAGACGGAGTCCCAGCGGAAGGCCCCTGGCGGCAGAATCCTGACAAGGCCAAGACCGAGGCCGATAAGGCGGCGGCCGAGATGGCTCGGATGAGCCAAGACTTCGAGGAGGCGCGAAGCGGTCCCCTCCCGGCCCCGGGGAGGCCAACGATGGCGAGACAGGTCCCGGGAGGAGGCGAAGCAGGGGCGGAGATGTGCGACGCCCGAACACCCGCATCGGGGAGCTGGTATCCGAGGGGAGACCCTTCGGAAGGAGAAGAACTAGCTCAAACATCGCTCGCCGAGGAGCACAGCGCGATGCTGGGTTGGTAGCTGAAATGCCAAGGTTCGTTTCCTCCCTTCGATATGTCTTTCTGTCTTTGTCCCTGTTGACGGTAACCAACGCTATATTTTTCCCGTCAACTTACTACCATAAAGGGAGTAAAATTAAACCTTTTATACTCATATGCATTTATCACTAATAAATTCCACTTGTAGTGTATTGTATTTTATTTTGCAGATTTAAAATAAAAGCAAGTGGAAAATCGGCCAAAAAGTACGCCTTAGGAAAGCGCATTATTGCAAAATCCAAGCCCAAAGAGCAAATCGACCCAAAACATCAAATGCGGGCCGGCGCAGGCCGCCCACAACTTTTCGAGGGCGAAACATGACACCCCACCGAGGCCGGGCCAGGCCGAGCCCGGGGGTGCGCGAGCACCACAGTGCGGCCGCACCCCCTTTGAGGCGGTTCGGGCCCAGCCTCGGGGAGGCGGTTCGTGCACCTTCCAACTGGGATTCCGCCCTGCGAAGGTCGGTTTGCGCATACAAGGAAGGTTTACGAGGTTGGTTTTGGTGTAAATTAGCACTTAGGCCCCCTCTCTCCCTCTCTCAACACACACCATTTGGAGTCCAAACAAACCAGCAAATTCTCTCTCTACCACCTCTACCTCTCTCTCTTCTTCTACTTCTTCCTTCTTCTTTCTTCTTCTTTATTCTTTCTTAGTTTACACTTGGAGTAGAAGAGCTACAAGGAGGGCTTGTCTCCTAGAAGAAAGTGCTTTGGTAATACATCTACTCTATGGAGCATTCTTCTATTTGCAAGTCCTATATCTATATTCTTGGCCTAACTTATGAACTAGAGTATAGTTTTGTTCATGTTCTTGTGTTGGTATATGAACAAGCATATAGTTTACATATTATAATCTTGACATGTTCATTACAGTTTATTATTGATCATCACATGCCTAATTTGATTAGAGGTGGGATAATGGTTTGTTGTTCCTTCGGGTTTGCTCTTGTTCTAGTCCGTCCATTCGACGAGTGGGGATCCTGGGGGGACAAGAGTAGTGCTCTAATATGCGGGCATGGTGCCCGGGTATTACGACACCTGCAAATATGAGTGCATGCCACGGTTGATGGGGTAGGCGGCTTGGTCGTGACAAGCCTTGACCGTCCCTTGAAATCCCCCCACGTTCGCTTTGTCTTTGTAGGAGTTCGTAAATGCTTCCTATCGGGTCGTATGGTATCCAGGAAGTCTCCCCGTTATCCTAGACCTAACCACGCTTAGATTATTCATTAGAACTACCATGACTAGATACATTAGAACTACTCCATTAGATTATTCATTTATTTATTTATTCTTTATCTATTTTCTTTATCCTTTTTGCTGGTGGATTTCCAAGTGTGTGTCACACTATCTATGAACCGTATTGCTTACCCCTATTATGAACATTTTGGTCTAAGCAAAACACATGTTCCTCTATTCAGATGCCATGCTAATTTATTAATCACATGCCTTCCTTTGGGAAAATATAAATAACGATACCCTGAATACTTCCGGGTGAAATGCTACAACGATAGATCCGTGCGCTTGCGGATGAATATCTACAATGACAAGATCTATCCCGTTGATAGTTCCATTTCGGATCACCGACATGGTGGTTTACTTGGGAATGTCAGCGGTGCATTTCTGACGCTTTTATTGGGATGGGTTTTATACCTGTTTCCTTTGATTGCGTTAAGAAATGCCAACAAGCATTTCTAGCGCCGTTGCCGGGGAAGGCATTGTGAAAAAAAATATAATAAATAGCTGGCTATGAATAAGAACTGTGTGCATGGATGCCATTTGCTCATACAGGCTAATCTTTTATGTTTTCTCTGTTGTGGATGAAAATAGGATAGTGTATGTCGGGTTTCCTCTTGCGGAAAACTTCACCTCCGATCCTCGAGGCACTCCTAAGGAAGAGCGGACTCGTGCCGCTTCTTCTTCAGCCGGAACCCGGCGGTCGAGACCGACATCCCTCGCACCAACCGAACCGCAAGCTATGGCCCGAAGTCAACTGCTAGCGATTTCTCAACTCGCTGTCACCAACGTGCCCACCGGGCCGTCGGTGAATGTGACGGATAAAAACTTCGAAGCCAGTCTGGGCGATCACCATGGTGCGGCCGGTCCATTCTGTGGACTGCCGAGCGGGGACGCAAACTCTCATCTCCGGCACTTCCTTGAGCTATGCGATACAATAGTCATCAAAGATGTCGCAGCAGACGTCATCAGGCTCCGTCTGTTTCCCTTCTCCCTTGTGGGGAAGGAGAAACGATGGTTCTACAAGGACAAGGAAGTCGTTAGTACGTGGGACAAATGTTCGCGGCGTTCCTCGCTAAGTTCTTCCCCATGGGCAAAACTAATGCCCTGAGGGGAAGAATCGCCAATTTCCGGCAGACATCAATGGAACCCATTCCGAAGGCCTAGGAGAGGCTGCAAGAATACATTCAAGCATGCCCGCACCACGGGATGGAGAACTGGCTGGTGCTCCGGAACTTCTACAATGGTCTCACGACCATATCCAAGGGGCACCTCGATGCTGCTGCTGGTGGCGCATTTCTATCGCTCACCATCGATCAGGCAACAACCCTGATTGACAAAATGGTGGCAAATCAGAGCTGGGGCGAAGATAGAGCCCTGGCCAAAACACAAAAAGGCATGCACACCGTGAAGGAGGCGGATATGCTTGCCGCAAAAATGGATCTCCTGGCTGAAAGACGGAGGAGCGCAGCCACGAAGCTACGCCCAACGGCGCCCGAGTCTACGCCCACGACGCTCACATGACGTGAGGCGTGTGGTGAGGTTGGCCACTCGGGGATAAGCGCCACGAAACCCCGTGAAGAAGCTGCCTTCATCAACAACAGCAACGGGTATCGCCAACAGCAGCAGGGCTGGAACAACCAGTCCAGGCCACCATTCCAAGGCAACCAAGGATACAACTCCAACTATAACCCTGGTCAGCCATCATTGAAGGACCCGTGCTGGGCCAGGCGAAAATCAACGAAAATCTCACCAAAAAGATGAGCCACCAGGACAAGATCCTTGAGGGTGTGAATAACAAGATTGAAGGATTGACCTGGTTGTGAAGAACCAGCTCGGCTTTAACAAAATGATAGAAACACGGTAGCTCGGTCGCAGCTCAAGTGCCGGTTAACGACTCAGGCGGGATCCCGGGGCAATCTGTTGATATTTCTAACACGATCGGCGAGAGAAATATATATGGGATATCTATCTAATCATGTTAGCTTGGATATGGGATTAACCTCATGATCCAATGAAGCGAAGTAAGGCGGTGTTAGTAATGGGATGTAGCTTAGCCACATTATCCATAGTGGAATTAACCTCACGGGATATGAACTCAAGGTATACCACTCATTTCTAGGCATTACCTATACACTAGACTGTCACCCTAGCAATAACGCTCAAAGAAATGCGGGGCATGGTATTTATAGATTGGCCTTGATAAAAGATTGAACATGATATACGCAAGCGCACGAGATAGAAATACCAATTGTAGCACTTCACGGGGAGTAATCCGTGTATCGTATTTATATTTTACCACGGGGAAGGGGAGTCTATGGAAAGGTAGAGAGATAAGAGCTATCTAATGATTTTATAATATGATTTATTTATGAGATCATTCACTTTACAATATTATAATGCAGAGTAGCCATGAGCATCAAACATAACTCAATAGGATAAGTCCAAGATAAAGATAAATAATATAATGATAATTGTCCAAGTCTAGTATTAACCTATGCCACTAATATCATACAAGCAATTAGCATGTAATAAATTAGACTAGAATGAATATTCCTAAGATACTCTTAATTAATATACATCTATGAATACTACAATTAGTGCAATACATCTAGCTATCATGGCAAGATTAGATTACTTCTATACATGGCAAGCATTACCAAAGACAAGCAAGGACGAAACTTGTTCATCTTCGTAATTAAAGGCTCGACGTGTCCTACATTCGGAGGGTGGACTGCAAAGGACTCAACAGGGCTGTCACCCCCGCGATCTACCACACGTCCCAGAATGTAGGGTGCAATTGCAGATAAATGTTGTATAAACACCACGTTTACACATTGCTTATCACCCAAATAGTGATCATCTATATGAGTGCTATACAATTCCATGTATAAAATATAAAGCAATCTTACTAAACTAAATATATAATCATAGTAAGCATAAACACATAGCAACAAGAATATAATAATTATAAAGATCAAAGCCATAACAATTGTATTCTAAATATAAGAGAACTTACAGATTGAATACAAGAGAGAAGTCTCAAGAACGATCCTTGCTACTTCTTGACTATCGGGAACTCAAGATTAACTTGATCTTCAACTAGAACTAGTTATGTAGCTAATCTACTTCTAGTATGAACTAGAGCTAAGGTCTAGACTTGGCTGGACTTGGATGAATATGATTGATAATGAAATTGTTATGAGCCTCGGGGTCGGTGGTCTTCTTATATAGTACTTGGTGATGAGCGTCAACCCTTGGATCAAACCGACCTTCAACAGCGGGTAGATACAACCTCAAGGTTGGTGGTGAACCGACATAAAAATGTGAGGCTGGCGGGGGGCCCCACCCTGGCGGCCGGCCTATCGGCGGGCGGCCGCCGGGGTGGAGTGCCACCTCGGCTTCCCGTCTTCTACGGTGTCCTCGGTATCTTCTAGAATGTTTTAGTCCACTTTTCGGGTTGATTGGCTTCACGGATAAGTTTGGTCTTTAATTGTCTTGTAATTGTCCTGAGTATTCTGGAACCTTCTCCATTATTCTCTGCATTTTCCTATTAAGTCCCTGGAAAGTCACAGAATACCAAAACTCGTGGAATTATGTTAGTTAGACCCCTAGACTTATGTTTAGTCTTTGACTTTAGCCCTTAATTCATGTTTTTAAACTTGTATTTTTATGCTTTAGTAGGTGTCAACAAGTTCCCCAAGCTTACCTTTTGCTAGTCTCTTAGTAAGACACACAAACAAAATATTAAACTTGGATCGGGAGTTGCTACTACGCTATCACACCTCAAAAAATACACATGCTTTCAAACAAAAGTTCTCTCGGATAAATAAAACTTTTCAGGTCTTCAACTTACTCATAAATATATTTTACTTCTTAGAACTTATAACTTCTTTTCTTTAATCATGAGTAATTGAAAGATAGAACAGTCAAGTCAAGCACTATATTTCAAACTCTTTTGATCAAACATTGTCCTTCTGGAGTTTTTGCTTGATTTTCAAAATAAAACTCAAAGTACTCAGTGTGACACTCTTTAATAATTTTAATTATGAAAACTGTGGATCTTCTCTTAGGTAATAAAGTAACATTGTTTATCTTTTATAAAATAATATTTTTAGGCTTTAGCAAATAGCACTTTGTATATTTGGAGTTCATAGGTAAGAAAAATTAAACTTACTTACATATTGTAAATTCAAGCAATGGATCCAAAGTCACAAATCACACCGATCAAGTGGTGCATGTGTATGGTGATAGAATATAGAATATAATAGATAAGGAATATCTTACTTATGCTCCTTAAGAAATTATCTCTCTTTTTGAATTTTTGTAGAGAATCTGGGTTGTAGCTTTTTTTCTTTAGAGAGGTGGACTCTGCTGGTCCCAGACTTTAGTCTATTATTTCCTCTCTTATAAAGATGTGGGTTCTACTCACCCTCGGACACTTGTCCATTATTCATCTTTATTTTAGAGATGTGGGCTCTACTCGCCCTCGAACACTTGTTCATTTTTCATCTCTATTTTTCTTTCTTTTTTTTTTTCTTTTCTTAGGGAGGTAGGCTCTACTCGCCCGTAGGACTTTTGTCCATTTTCATCTCCCTTTTCTTTTTTTTTTTTTAAAAGAATAGTCTACAACCCAAATCTCTTTTTGCAATATTTGTGAGATATAAATAGATGCAATGGAGCTTTTGTAAGATATTGGCTAGCAAGAATGGGTAGGAAATATTTTTTGGTTGCTCTTTCCCAGAATAGGAATAGAACATTTTTGTTGGCTAGTGTGAAGTGATAGTGATATATATGTGGTGGATAAGGAGAGTGGATATAGCGGAATAAAGTGGAGTGTGCATGATCAAGCATGATAAGTTTCTAAGGGTCAACAAAGATTGAACAAACTCAATGTAAAAGCAAGCAGCCTATATATAGATCAAAAAGGTTTTCTAAATAGCATGTATATATGGCTGTGGTAGGAGGTTCATATACTTGTCACACAGGAACTTATCATGTGCACTTTTTAAATTTTCAAAATATAAATCTCCGTAAATCTAGTGTCAATAAGAGTAAGATCAAATAGCAGCTCGGACTATCATATATCATATCTGTCAATTATCTAGACTTTAGAGCAAGCATTTTATAATTGGATCTTGAGAGAACTTAAGCTTGAAAGCTAGGTATTAGAAAAGTATAACAACGGAGCAAGTATTCATCATCTCCATTTGGCGTATTTTAGGATTTATTTTATTTGAGCAAAGTAAACTTTAGTGAGCACTCTCTCTTCAATCTTTTATTCATACTTAAACAAAACATTATTTAAACTACTAGCCACTTGACAAACTAAACTCTTAACAAACTTTATTAGCTAACAAAACATATAACTAATAATAATATATATGATAATAAGATAATAATATACTTATCCGGATAAGCGGGGGTTGCATTCCCCAAGCTAGATTGGAGTGTAATCTTTAATGATGTAGAGATTGAGGTAGTTGACATCAACTGGTGTCAGATATCTTCTCTTCTTCGATCTGTAAATCTCAAATAGACAACAAAACTAGTGGAACTTGATTAAGCATTAGAAATTAACCACATTACTTTAGTTGCACGGGATATATATATTTGGATTTTTATTTATTTTTATATGCAAGATAAAGATTTATGCATAAACAAACTATATTTTATTTTTATGCCACCACAGCTAAATAGCCTAGAGGTATTAACCTCGGAGATACTAGCATGGGGCTTAAAGGTTTTTCAAAACAAATGATAAAATATTTTTGTTATTTTTGAATGCATATATGAAATACTGAAAAGATAAACATGATATGGAAATAAATTATGTAAGAAATTAAAATATAGATAACTTACCTTCTTACCTTGCAATGAGGATTCAAAGCATTTTGAGTCCTCCGAACAAGACTTCAAATTCTGTTCTTTACTCCCATGGTATATCAGTTGTCACAATCGGTGGTACCTGATGATTCTATAGTATCTTCCGATGTTGTTACGGGAGATGTCTTCTTCTTTCTCTATCTTTTGGATGATTTAGTATTCTTCTTTTCTCGGAGTAGTTGATTCTGTCTTCTCTATAGATGTTTCAAGTGTCGGAGACATGATTTCTTCAGACGCCTTTTCATCTTCTTGATTATTAATCCATCTTCTATTATGACGGCAACGAGCCGTCCCGCTTCTCCCTCTTGGATTTGTATATTCATTGTAACTGTTAAAGTAAACTTCGTACCTTTTCTTTAGGAAATTGGAAATGTATCTCTCTGTATGGATGTAGATAATTGCATGTGTAGTGTTGAGGAATGGTCTCCCAAGCACTATTGGAGGGTCTTCTTCCTTTCCCATGTCCATGACTACAAAGTCGGTGAGGACATAGTGATCCATAATCTTAAGCGGGCACATCTTTTGCAATTCCTTCGGGAACTCTATAGGATTGGTGCGCCATCCGCAACTCGCACATATGTTGGTTGCAATGGCAATTTTCCAAATAATAATTCATATGTAACCTTTGCCATTATATTAACACCAGATCCAAAGTATCACAATATGTATTATAGAAATTCCATTGATTAATAGAACAATGAATAGTAGGTGTACCGGATCATCTTTTGACGACGTAGCATCGGTATGCGTAATAAATGTTCATTATAAGATTTAATTTTTTTTTTACTACCATTACCTTTGTAGGTTGTGCCATCTTGTTCTTGTTCCGATTCTCGATTCCTCCTTCTATTACGAGTATAAGGCTCCATCTTCTGTTCTAGAATATATTGATTAGTATTAGGAGAATAGGTAAGAGAGTTTTGTACCTTGTCTTTGAAAGTGAATTTCTCTTTCTTCCCTTTGATATTGAAAATGATCTTTGCACTGTCTGCGTAGATAATAGCTTTAGCTGAGCACAAGAATGGTCTTCCCAGTATGATTGGTGCTCTTTCATTTCTTCCAGTATCTACAACTGCGAAGTCTGCTGGGACATAAGAGTTTCTGATTCCCACACATACATCTTCAAGGATCCCCTCGGGATAACAAATTGATTGATCTGCAAGCTGCAAGCACATATTCGTTTTCCATAGTGGTTCACTATAAAGCTTCTCATAAATTACCTTGGGCATAATGTTGACGCTTGAGCCAAAATCACAGAGAGCATTGTTGAATGTGAGGTGTCCAATTTTGATTGTGATGACTGGTCTTCCTGGATCTTCCTTTTTAGATGGCATTGAGTCATCTAACCAACAACTCCGTGAGGTCTCTCTATAGTAACGACCTGCATTATAGATATCGACAAGATTTGCAGTTTCTAATTCTTCCGGCTGCCCCGGAATCTTTCTTGGTGTGGTTAGTGGAACAGATAACTGAGAAATCTGAGATTCTATCATCATGTTAAAAGCGTGTCCGATTCTTGATAGTCGAAGAAGAAAAACTTTCTAGACGAGTGTTGATAAGTTCAAGAGCTTTATCATTAGTTGCTATCTTTCTTAACAGATTCTCCATAGTTTTTTCCTTGGTTAACAACCAAATCTCTCAAAGAAGGTTGATAAGTATTAAAATTGTTACCTTGATTGTTACCTTGGTAATTGCCTTGATAATTACTCTGATAGTTGGGCCTCTGTTGGTTCCAACCTTGATTCTGCTGAGGATGAAAATTATTATTGTTATTGATGAAATTAATATCCTCCATGATCTCTGGACAATTCTTTCCAGTGTGGCCTAAGTTTCCACATTCTTCACATGTCATGCATGAGTCTTGAATTTGCATCACTGCCTTGGGTTGAGATTCCCTTTCTTCTAGTTTCTTCATAATAAGGTCCATTTTAGCAAATAGCATATCTACTTCTTTAAGCTGGTGCATTCCCCTCTTGCGAGTTTGACGTTCTTCACTCCAACCTTGGTTGGAAGCCATCTTCTCCACAAGCTCTGTAGCTTTTGTAATTGTAAGTGATAAGAAAGCATCACCGATTGCCTTTGCATCCATAGTTTCTCGAGCACTGGGAACAAGCCCATGATAAAAAGTTTGCATTAACAGCCACTTCTCCATCCCATGATGTGGACATTCGACGAAATATATTCTTTAAAACGCTCCCATGCTTCAGGGGACTGATTCATCATCTTTGTTGTTGAAAATTTGATATCTTCCCTCTTAAGGCATTTGTCTTACCTATCGGAAAGAACTTTGCTAGAAAGGCTGTGGAACATATATCCCATGTTGTATTCTTATCTTTTGTAGCATAAAACCATTGCTTAGCTCTTCCCAATAATGAGAATGGAAATAGACGAAGCAAGATTGCATCCTTGGATACATCCTTCATAGTGAATGTCTTTGCAGATCTCCGAAAAGTGTTGGAGATGAGCACTAGCATCTTCATGTGCCTTTCCACAAAACCCGACTTGATTGCACCATATTAATGAGCCACGGCTTAAGTTCAAAGCTTTTGTCTCCAATCTCTACCTCCGGTCCAACAAGAATATTGTCCGTGGTAGGAGCTGAAAATTCACGAAGTGTCTTGGTTGCCATAGCTTCAAATTCAAATGTCAAATCTCTAGTAACTTGATTAACTTCTAAATCAGTAGACTTTGGTGTCTCAGATGATGATGATGATGATAATAATGTAGGAGCTGGAGTTTGTCTAAGTTTTGCTTTTGCCTACCTGATTAATTTCAGGGATCTTCAATAAAATTTTCGGAAGATTATTATTCATACATATAATTTCCCACAAAAAGATAAAAACAAAAATAGAGAACAGGGTTGAACCTGTTTGAGTATGTGATAATGGTTTCTCAATGCATTAGGTGATGTAAAGTGATCTCTCTTGTTTCCTTTATGTGATGTGTTTATAGGATTTTCGGCTAGCACCTTTCTAACTAGTAAGTCAGAAACAATACCAACTTAATTAGGAATAACTCTGTTTAAGTCTTGGCTAATACCCTCCCAAACTAAGATAGTTGGAAAGAAATACTAGAAAAAAACTTTTGAGGTTTTGAAAACATCTTTTGAAATTAAGATATTGACTATGCTCTCCCAAACTAGGAAAGTTTTGAAAAACAAAAGTCAAGAAAAATTTATTTTTCTGGATAGACTACACCTTCCCCGGCAACGGCGCCAGAAATGCTTGTTGATATTTCTAACACGATCCTAATTAGGAAGGCGAGAGAAATATATATGGGATATCTATCTAATCATGTTATCTTGGATATGGGATTAACCTCATGATCCAATGAAGCGAAGTCGGTCGGTGTTAGTAATGAGATGTAGCTTAGCCACATTATCCATAGTGGAATTAATCTCACCAGGATATGAACTCAAGGTATACCACTCATTTCTAGGCATTACCTATACACTAGTCTGTCACCCTAGCAATAACGCTCAAAGAAATGCGGGGCATGGTATTCATAGATTGGCCTTGATAAAAGATTGAACATGATATCTCGCAGTTTTACGAGATAGAAATACCAATTGTAGCACTTCACCGGGAGTAATCCGGTATCGTATTTATATTTTACCACGGGGAAGGGAGTCTATGGAAAGGTAGAGAGATAAGAGCTATCTAATGATTTTATAATATGATTTATTTATGAGATCATTCACTTTACAATATTATAATGCAGAGTAGCCATGAGCATCAAACATAACTCAATAGGATAAGTCCAAGATAAAGATAAATAATATAATGATAATTGTAAAAGTCTAGTATTAACCTATGCCACTAATATCATACAAGCAATTAGCATGTAATAAATTAGACTAGAATGAATATTCCTAAGATACTCTTAATTAATATACATCTATGAATACTACAATTAGTGCAATACATCTAGCTATCATGGCAAGATTAGATTACTTCTATACATGGCAAGCATTACCAAAGACAAGCAAGGACGAAACTTGTTCATCTTCGTAATTAAAGGCTCGACGTGTCCTACATTCGGAGGGTGGACGCAAAGGACTCAACAGGGCCGTCACCCCCCGCGATCTACCACACGTCCCAAAATGTAGGGTGCAATTGTAGATAAACGTTGTATAAACACCACGTTTACACATTGCTTATCACCCAAATAGTGATCATCTATATGAGTGCTATACAATTCCATGTATAAAATATAAAGCAATCTTACTAAACTAAATATATAATCATAGTAAGCATAAACACATAGCAACAAGAATATAATAATTATAAAGATCAAAGCCATAACAATTGTATTCTAAATATAAGAGAACTTACAGATTGAATACAAGAGAGAAGTCTCAAGAACGATCCTTGCTACTTCTTGACTATCAGGAACTCAAGATTAACTTGATCTTCAACTAGAACTAGTTATGTAGCTAATCTACTTCTAGTATGAACTAGAGCTAAGGTCTAGACTTGGCTGGACTTGGATGAATATGATTGATAATAAAATTGTTATGAGCCTCGTGGTCATTTGGTCTTCTTATATAGTACTTGGTGATGAGCGTCAACCCTTGGATCAAACCGACCTTCAACAACGGAGTAGATACAACCTCAAGGTCGGTGGTGAACCGACATAAAAATGTGAGGGACGGGGGCCCCACCGGCGGCCGGCCTATCCGGGCAATCGGCGCCGCCGTGGTGGAGTGCCACCTCGGCTTCCCGTCTTCTCCGGTGTCCTCTCGGTATCTTCTAGAATGTTTTAGTCCACTTTTCGGGTTGATTGGCTTCACGGATAAGTTTGGTCTTTAATTGTCTTGTAATTGTCCTAAGTATTACGGAACCTTCTCCATTATTCTCTGCATTTTCCTATTAAGTCCCCTGGAAAGTCACGTGAATCACCAAAACTCGTGGAATTATGTTAGTTAGACCCCTAGACTTATGTTTAGTCTTTGACTTTAGCCCTTAATTCATGTTTTTAAACTTGTATTTTTATGCTTTAGTAGGTGTCAACAAGCAACCCTTTGAGGTCCCACACGAAGTCGGTTAACATGTTATCTCTCGAGGCTCACCAACCCGCAGAGCCGAAGAAGATCCCCGTGGACTCGTCGTTTATCGCCAAGAAGGGAGATCCCTGGGACGTCCGATCATCACCGTGCCATTGCCCCCCCACAATTTTGCTAATGCATTTTGTGACCTAGGGGCCAGATATCAACGTGATGTCCAAGACCACCTTCAACAAAATCCATGGAGGGACACTTACTCCCCGCCAAATTTGTCCTCCAAATGACGATCAATCAAGAAGGCGGCGGAGGGAATCTTGGAAGATATGCTCATAAAAATCCAAGATGAATACATCCCTGCAGATTTTGTGATCCTAGAAATGGGGCCGAAAGAGGATGTGTCTCTTTTTTGGGGAGGCCATTCCTCTATACGGCCAAAACCGATATCGGGCCAGGGGGAAGGGCTTCATTGTCTTCCATATCAAGGATAAGGCGGTTAATGCCCATTCATTGGGTACAAGCAACAACACACCAGTCATCGTCATCAAGACCGGTGTGGAATGTTGAAGGATCCGGCTCGAGACCCCGGAGCAGTACCTCCCCGCCAAGATAGCGGGGAAAGTCGACAGTCGACTATAAATAACCCGCTCAAAAAAAAAAAAAATGGGGTATATCCAAAAAAAAAAAAAAATGGGGTATATCCAAAAAGAAGAAAAAAAAATTGGGGTATATTTAAAAAAATTATATATATATTATATGATATTTATATAATATTTTTCATAAATAAAATAAATTCTTTTATGAAAAAAATAAAGAAAAATATTTTACACACAAAAAAGTATATAAAAAAATATTTTTAAATAATTTTTTTCTACTTTGAAATAAATTTATATTTGAAAATTTTGGAGAAATTCAAAAAGGGGAGAAAACGGCCGAACCAAAGATTTAGAGCACACAACGGCCCATTTAACTTTTCGTGACCGTTGGAGGCGGCAGACCAAAGCGGGCAAGAACCGCCTCGGCAGGGGTGCGCGCAACCGCCAGGTGCGGCCGCACCCTAGCCGGCGCTGCTCGGGCCCCCGCCTTCGCCAACGGTTCCTAGCCGTTGGGTGAGGCACCCCACGGCCGTGCACTCGGCTATAAATAGCCTCGAGCACCGTGTGAGAGCTCCCACCCCTCATTTTCACTCTCTCTCGCTCTCACACTATCTCCCGCTTGTTCTACGCTCTATTTTCTCCACCAAAAATATTGTGCCGAGCAAGATTACGGGTGTGAAAGTTGATACTTTCAACTAACCCTTGCACACCCGAGGTCTCGCTCAATCGTTTTGCAGTAGCCATGAAGAATGCCGGGAAGATCTTCACGGGTTGAGGCGGTCGTCAAGACAAAGCTCACGACATTCAAGCACAAGCTCCGCCCTCAACTTCGACAACCTCGAAGACTCCCCGATGCAAGAAGATGTTGCCGCACCTGGCCGGGAGGAAGAAGCTCAAGCTCCCCCAACAATCGACGAAGTCGATGCACCGCACTCGACCTTCGAGAAGGACGGGAGATGCAAGCATATCTCCTACTCAAGGATCGTGTGTTTCAACACACGCCCGGAATCGACCCCCACCTCCTCGAAAGCGCATGTGTATGGACGATGAACTTCTTATCCTTTGAGAGCATGTGGGTGGCAGGACATTCCCCCTCTCGAGGAGGAAGGTTCTCGCCTCCTAACAATTCAGTTTTTATGCACACTAGTTGAGGACCATCTAGGAATTTCTTTCCGCCTCTTTGGTACACTTTATCACGTTACATGGGCGGACCTAGCTCGTTACTGGGGTTTTCATTGTAGATGTGCATTAAACTTAGATGCTGCTCTCCCTGGCTTCGTCAGAAACCACTTTTGGGAGGAGATATCCGGTGTACATGAAGCCGGTGCTTTTAAACCTCACCACTCATAGATCCAGCACCCATCTCTTAGATTTATCCACCGCTGGATCTCGTTGACTTTACTTCCTAGACATGGGGTTAGATGGGTGAATGAGGTTGAATTGAAATTACTCTATGCTGTTGTTCACAAGGTTAAGGTAGCTCCAGTGGTAGAAATGTGCAGGAATATGATACACATTATCACAAAATTTGTTGTTCCTGTCACTTGCACATCTCTCATCACACGTCTCGCTTCTGCGATTGGGGCTTTGGAAAACCAACAGATAGAGTACATTTCCACACCCAGAGAGTATTGGACTGTTGCGCAGCTAGTGTAGGGCATTTAATTAAGGTTTTACCTTCTGGCGAGCTTGCTCATCTTTTTCCTGGCTATGCAACTATAGTTCGGTTACCTAACCCGGACTTACAGTTGTATAAAAGCCAGGCACTAACATTTGAGCTCGAGACTGCTGAAAGTTTGCGCAGGAAAGATACCCCCATCAGTTCTTCATGCAGTATTAGGAGACCAGAGGTTGGATCCTCCTCCCACGGGCCCTACTTCATGCCACAGCATCAGCCACAACCTCCACCAGTGTTCCAGGCTGCATGGCCTCACCCCATGGGGACGGGTGGGTAATACCCGGTATGATCCTAGGTGGGAGCCGCCGCCTCGCATTAACCGGCACCATCGAGTGGCCTGAAGGAGATACAACAAAGCATGGAGGGCCCACTGGTATGACTTGGATGACAGCTCGACGATATGCCCCCACAAGTTCAAGATGCGGGCAACCACCACAAGGGGTGGAGGCTATCGGGATTGTTGACGGTAAATAACGCTATATTTTTTCCCGTCAACTTACTACCATAAAGGGAGTAAAATTAAACCTTTTTATGTTCATATGCATTTATCACTAATAAATTCCACTTGTAGTGTATTGTATTTTATTTTGCAGATTTAAAATAAAAGCAAGTGGAAAATCGACCAAAGTACGCCTTCCGGGAAAGCGCACTATTGCAAAATCCAAGCCCAAAGAGCAAATCGACCCAAAACATCAAATCTGGGCCGAGCGCAGCCCGGCCCACAACTTTTCAGGGCGAAAGATGACACCCCGCCAAGACCGGGCCGAACCGCGCCTGTGGGGCGCGCACCTCAAGGTGCGGCCGCACCCTCCCTGAGGCGGTTCGGGCCCGGCCTCGGGGAGGCGGTTCGTGCACCTTCTAAACTTGGTTTCCCGCCCTGGGATGGTCGGTTTGCGCATACAAGGAAGGTTTACTGTGTCGGTTTGGGTGTAAATTAGCACTTAGGCCCCTCCTCCAAGTGTATAAATAGACCCCCCCTCTCCCTCTCTCAACACACACCATTTGGAGTCCAGCAAACCAAAGAATACCTCTCTCTCTACCACCTCTACCCCTCTCTCTTCTTCTACTTCTTCATTCTTCTTCTTCTTTGTTTATTCTTTAGTAGACACTTGGAGTAGAAGAGCTACAAGGAGGGCTTGTCTCCTAGAAGAAAGAGCTTTGGTAATACATCTTCTCTATGGAGCATTCTTCTATTTACAAGTCCTATATCTTTATTCTTGGCCTAACTTATGAACTAGAGTATAGTTTTGTTCATGTTCTTGTAGTGGTATATGAACTAGAATATAGTTTACATATCATGATCTTGACATGTTCATTACAGTTCTTTAACGATCATCATATGCCTAACTTGATTAGAGGTGGGATAACGGTTTGTTGTTCCTTCGGGTTTGCTCTTGTTCTAGTCCGTCCATTCGACGAGTGGGGACCCTGGGGGGACAAGAGTAGTGCTCTAGTATGTGGGCATGGTGCCCGGGTGTTGGTATTTATTAAGTGCAAAAAGAATATAAAGGGTTCCTCAAGCGCACAAAATATATATACCATTGTAGCTTTTACCCGGGAGTATTCCAGAGTATCGTTATTTATATTTTCCACAGGGAAGCAAGGGTAAAGACTATGATAAATCAAAATCATGTATCTACTAACTTAATATACCAACTAAACTAAAGTGAGGGGGTAAATAATGTATATGATATGAATGATAATTAATAGCACTTAACCAGGAGAATATTATAATATAGAAGATAGCTAGGTCGAGAGGACAACGGGAGAGATCTAGGTTCCTGAATACTTCTCTAGTACTTTGGTTCTTGAGTAACTAAGGCATGAAAAGGTATAGCGAACATAAAAGAACACTTCGGGACATCAGAACACTAGCCGCGGAAAGGGATGAGAAGGGGGCTAGGAAGCTCCGACTACGGTCCTACACTACCAATCCGAACGTGGGGGAATACGTCGGCCGTTAGGGCTGTCACCACCTAGGGCTACCACAACTATTCGTGAGATTGGGTGCAATCTAAGGTAACCTCTAGTCTAGACACCATGTCCACACTATTAATTACTACTCTAATCATCATGAATAACTAGAGCACTCAATACGAGCGAAGATCCCATGCAATTATATAACAACTATATTCTAATCAATAACATGAAAGGCATAAAAGTACTAGAAAAGGCATAAAGTCTAATAGAGTTGAGATACAAAGATATACCAGAACGCTGAAGACTTCTCCAGAACCGGAGTGTAGTTCCGCTCTCCCTAACTCTCTACTAGATCTATTCTATTACATTGTAGCTGTCTAATCTAATTCTCCAGGCGTCGTGCCTCCATCCGATGAGATATGAAATTGATGTATGAGATGATCCTAGATGCTTGAAACCAGGGGCCTGGGGGCTTGCTTATATAGTCGGGAGGAGGTACCATGTGTTGGATTTAGATACAACTCGTACTCCACCGTCGCCCTCGGATCAAACCGACATTAAACGAGCGGATTAGATTGCGTCTTAGAGGCGGTTGGAGAAGCTTCTGGAAGCAAGGCTGACTTGGCCGAGGGGCCAGGCCGAGCGGCCTGAATATGAGGCCGGTCGGCCCAGGGTGGGTCCCACCCTGGGTCCCGCGACGCGTCGTGGCTTCTGGAGTCTTCTAGATGATGTTTTCTTGGGTGTTAAGTTTCGTTCACGTCGGGTGTATTCGAGCCTTCTAGTCTTCGTTCGGAGTTGGATTGCGTTACTTAATTCTACCGTTTTTCTGTTAAGTCCCCCGCAAATCACAACTTTACCAAAACTCATGGAAATCATTAGTATAAACCCCTAATAAGATTATCTATTTTATATTTTAGTCATTTTCCATGTTTAATTGACAATTAAAAGTATGCATTAACATGTGTCAACAAACTCCCCCACACTTAGGCTTTTACTCCCCCTCGATAAAAAGGATGGTCTAACTTTTAATGTAACCGTAGAGACAAAGAATGGATCATAATTATACTCCATGGTCATACCGCGCTTTGGGATATCCGAGCATGAAATGGTTAGAAACGGATCACCTTAAATTCTTAAACCAAGTCACTTTGGAGAGATTTTGCATAAGTTTTGAAAAGAAAACATAGCTCTACTTACTCCTTTGTGACACTCTCAAGTCTCTCAAAATATATTATATCCTCACAGTTCATTTATTATATCATATGTGGAGCTCAAGAACATGTAGCACACTTACCTTGTATTTATTGCTAAGTCAACTGTGGATCCATGGAGATAGATGTCATAAGTCATAGATCAAGATGTGTATGTGAGTCAAGATTATTATTACCACGCTCTCTCTAGTTGAAAATCTTCTATCTCCCTTTTTGGAACATTTATATTTATTTATTTATTTTCCAAGCGAGGTAACCCGGCTATTTAGTGGAGAGGTGGGTTCTACTCACCCTCGGACACTTGTCCATTTTACTCTCTTATTTATTAGAGAAGTGGGCCCTACTCACCCTCGGACACTTGTCCATTATTCTTCTCTTCATTTTTGCCTTTTTTTTTTTTTTTTTTCAGAGAGGGGGTTCTTGACCCGTAGAACACTTGCTCATTTTCTCCTCTCTCTCACTTTTCTCTCCACTCTTAGAATTTTGAACATTTGGCTTTTTCATAGCTGTACCTTTTTCAACAATTAAAATTATGGGAGATAGAGATTAAAACTTTTTAGAGCATGGATACTTTAGTGAAAGCGGTGTATGTGATCTTGATCTTAGACTTTAGACAAATTTCAACATGGGTCGTGGTTTTGACAAAGCTCAACACAAGAAAGAAACAATTAATTAGATATATCTTTAATGATTGCTACGGCTCTATTAGGATGTATCATTGATCACAAAGGAGAAGCATAACTAATGATTTTAATATTTTGAAATAAATAACTCTCCAAGGACAAGATAAAAGAAAGATGATCTCATTATTCTAACTTTATTATTTCTCATGTTTTAAGCAATTAAAGCATCCCAACAAGTGACAGGTATATGTAGGAATTTAATCATGCAAAAACTTTGTTCATGGGTTAACAAGACATCTTTTTCATATAGGAAAACATACCATAACAGAAAAAAAGACTTATTTTAATTCGAACGGAAAGTAATTTGCAAAAATTAAAAAGTTTTAGGAAGCAAACCGAAGCGGTGGACGAAGCGGGGCCTACGTGGGACTGGGCGGGGCCGGTCGGCTGGTATATGGGCGGTCGGCCTCCCATCGACCGTGTGGGGGCGCGATTCGTCGCGGCGAGTCGATGGTTCCGTCTTGGTTCAATTTCTTGATTTTGGTCGCGAAGAATTCATTTGGGTCGTCGAGGATCTCCCCACACTTATTTTCTCTGTTATCTTGCCGTTGGTGTTTCTTAACGCACACGAAGATAAATCCGCAAGCGCCACGGGAAATACCGTTGTAGCACTTCACGGTGGTAGCGGTGGTATCGTATTTTCCACGAGGGGACGGTCACGCAGGTGGCTTTTCGGGTTTATGTCAACCTAAAGCAAGGGTTTGTTTTCTAAGAGTAGCGAGGTATCTATAGGCTAAGTTTTCCGGCAAAGTGATTCCTAAAGTCCATTTGTCTACTCACTTGGGCACCGGCCCACGCCCAAAGGGCGGTGTCGGCAATTAGCTCTACGACGTGACGAGAACGGGGGGGATTTTAAGGGACGGACAAGGCTGTCACAACCAAGCCGCCTACCCCCTCAACCGTGGGATGCACCGCAAAAGGTAGGTGAACGCTAGTCCAAACACCACGTTTGCACTATTGGTCACAGTTCTTGATGTTGGCCAAGGTTCCCCGGTCAAAGAGTCCCTCCACCAAGAACTAACGTAAACGATCTACCAATCCGTAAGTCTACAAACGGCTAAGAAATGTACGTTGGAATTTAAATAGCTGCAAGATAATCACAAAGGCGCTTACCAAAGTGTAAGTAGTTTGCAGAGGTACAAGCCGGGCGTGTACAGACAAGTCCGCAGACCGTCCTCCTAGGAACAGCGGGAACACCGAGGGGCTAACCGACAACTCCAGGTAGAAAGAACCAAGCTTCTTTCTAGCCTTTCCCCTCTCTCACTCTCTAGAATTGGGAGATAGAATAGAAGAAGTAGAAGAAGAAGAAGATCTAATTCTACTCTCTTGCACAAGTGGACTTGGTTTCTCCTTGTAAAATGTGTTGTTGTTTGAGAGGGAGAGAGGGGTCTATTTATACATAAGGGAGAGGGACCTAAGTGCTAAAAACCACCCAAACCGACCTAGGAAAACCTTCCATATGCAGCAAAACCGACAATCCCACGCCGGTTCCATCGGTTTTGAAAGGTAACAAAAACCTCGCCCCGAAGATGGGCGCGAACCGCCTTGGCCAGGAGTGCGGCCGCACCTTGGGGTGCGCGCAGACCGCCAGGCTTCGGCTCGCCCGAGCTTCGGCAGGCTGGGCTTCCTTGCTGAAAAGTTGTGTGGTGCCGCGCCCGCCTGGTTTTGACGTTTTGTTGCGAATTCTGTTTGGGCTTGCCATTTGCTCCTTTGGGCCTTTTTCTATTTATTGATTTTATTTCTTTTTCTTTGTCTTTTTGGCCCAAAGTGATCATCCATGAGTTTGTACCTGCAAGTCCAAATAAACACCAAAACTTTGGAATATGTTAGTTAAAAATCCTATTTCTAGGTGGTTTTGGTGTTAGGTTGACTCAAATTATTATATTGTCGTTGGTTACCGTCAACAAACTCCCCCACACTTAGCCCTTTACTCGTCCTCGAGTGAAGGCACAGAGGACTAAAGTGGTTTTATCTCCAAGATGTAAGCTTGCATACATATTATTCCAAGCCTTACCCGCCTTTGTGAGCATTTTTCCGCCCTTTATTACCTTTCATCGTGAGCGGGGCTTTTTAGCTTTTCTCCAAGCCTTGGGTGGTTGCCGGATAGAATGGTTATAACAGAAATGCTTATCATTCATCCAATTGATCAACTTTTTTATCCGGGGTTTTATTTAGATAAAATTTTATTTTTCTTGAGAAAGCATGGGCTTTATTGCTATAGAAATATACATTTTTTGGAGAGGTGGGCTCTGCTCGCCCTAGACTTAGACTTTTATTTCCTCTCTTTTTTCTTTTTTTTTTTTTTTTTTTTAGAGATGTGGGCTCTACTCGCCCTTGGACACTTGCCCATTTTTCATCTCATTTTCTTTCTCTCCTTTTTTTTTAGAGATGTGGGCTCTACTCGCCCTCTGACATTTGTCCATTTTTCATCTCATTTTTTTTTTTAATCATAGCCCAAGACATTTCTCTTTTTCAAAGGATAGATTCCTGGATGTTGAGTTTCTCTTTTGGACAAAGTCATAGCAAAACCATTTGTACCATATCGTATTTGGCAACAACTTAGACTAGATAGAGCATATGCAACCCACATGAATCGGGTTTTGAGGATGAGTTTATTTAAACGTAAGCTCGGTATTTCGGCGAGGAATAAAATGTATGCATGCCATGTATCAATTGGTAGATGTAAAGCTGGAGTTTCGATAACTTGGTTCAGGTTTTAGCATTTAAAGATAAATCACAAGTCAAAATTTAATTTTAATAAATTGCGCACCTTTGACTTGCTAATAATCCCCCCACACTTGTTTTTGTACCTATTTTTATTTTCTTTTTGCACAAGGACAAAAACAAGTGGAGACATAGACAATAATATAATAATAAAAACTTTATTGAATTTATAAATAATCCAAAATGGGGCGCACACTTGAAGGAATTACAAAATGATAGAAAGGGAAATACCGAAAAATTAAACTAGTGTGCGCCAAATTATTGATAAAGAGGTAAAACACTTTCACCGAAAAGGTCAATGATATCCACCGAGCGTTCTACCCCCATTTCCCTAGCAAGCGAGTCTAAGTTCCTCATGCAGGCTAACGTGCAAGTCTGCAAGCTTTTTTCTTAAGGCGGACATTGGCGCTATTTCTTTCTCGCTAGCCTAGCCTCTAAGGACTTGGATGATGTTTGAGAGATCTATGATCTTTTTCTCTGTACACTCTTAGTTGTAGGGCCTTCCCCGGGGTATAGTGTCATCATCCCCAAAGAATCCTTTCGGTTGCCCCCGACTTGAGGTTTGGGAACTTTCTTCCTCCATTCTCCGTTAGGCAATTGTTCTAAGGTGTATGGGAAACAAGAATCGCCTCTTTAGAAATAACTGGAGAGGTTCCTTATCATTTCTTCATCATACACACTACTGGTTCCTCTATGGGGATATTCTCCTCGCCGACTACCTTTCTTTTCTTTGGGGTAGGAATTTCGACTGGAGAAGGTAGGAGGGCTTGGTTTTCTTGAGGGGGTTTCTTTCTTCTCTAAGTATTTGGAGGCAAAAGCTAGGGCTTCGGCCCCTATTGAATGGTACTAGAGCCATAGGAGGGAGAGGGCCTTCTTTGTTCTGGACTTAGAAGAAGAGAATTTGGGGAGAGGAGAAGAGCAAGAATGAGAGGTGTGAAGAAATGGAGAGGAGGAGGGTGGATTTTATAGGACAAACACTCCTCTCTCTGAATTAGCGGTCGATATCTCGCGAGCGCATACCATACCATAACAAGTTTGGAGAAAGAAAAAAGCAATGGGCGAAATCTCGGGCCGAGGGGGGGTTGGCCAGGGTGCGGCCGCACCTTGAGGTGCGCACCTCCGGTCGCCCCCCCGCCCAGATTTCGCCCACTTCCATTTCCTTTTTCAAAAGTTTGGATCCGGTGTGCGCGAAAAAAAATCGTTTCCTTTCTTCTTGCCGATCTCTAATTGATCCTCATATTTGAAATTTTGAAAATAGATTATGCTTTGATTAATTTAGAAAGTGATTATTCCTTGTGTAACAAATGACCAAAGATAAATTAAATGAATTAAACAGTAAATTAATAAAGCAAAAACTTTATTTAAAACAAAGTAAATATATAGATAACCTTTTATGTTTTATTATTATCATATATATTTAATTATATATTGTTTTTTATATATATTATTATTTTTTTATATGCTGATCATCTAAATTAATTTTCAAAGCATAAATCTATTCTATCGAGCTCTTGGTTAAGATCGGGCATCGCTCAAAGAAAAGCTTGAGACGTTGACCGTTTACCTTTTGTATCTCACCCGTGCCATCTTGAATTGTGATTGCACCGTGTGGCGAGGTGTTCATGACGTGTACGGTCCCTTCCACTTGCTCCTCGCCTTCCCTTCGCCAAATAACTTCACCCGGGAATTGAATAGGAGTACTTTGTCTCCCGTGGTGAATTCTTTTGATTTTTATCGCGCCGATCATGCCATCTTTTTGTGCGCTCCTTATAGAGCTTTTGCACCGCGGGTACGCTTCTCTCTCGCCATTCTTCTAGTTTAGATTTACCCTCGACGGTTCTTTCCGCCGAAGTCCGACGTCCATGTTCCACTTCTTGATGGCCCAATGAGCTCGATGCTCCAACTCAAGCGGTAAATGGCAGGTTTTGCCATAGACCTACCGGGATAAGGTGACATGCCGATGGGGGGCTTTGTAAGCTGTCCTATATGCCGAGAGAGCATCGGGTAGCTTGTTTTTCCAAACCTTTCCCCATCTCGTTGACCGTCTTCCGCGGGATGTTCTTGATTTGTTTATTGGAGGTCTCGGCTTGCCCATTTGGTTTGCGGATGATAGGGGGTAGCAATGTTGTGCGAGTGCCAAGCTCCTTCGGGAATGCCCCCAATGACTTGTCCTTGAAATGCGATCCCTCCATCACCGATCACCATGCGTGGCATTCAAATGGGGAAAATGATTTCATGGAACATCTTTGCGGCGTGTTTGCCGCCGCCCGGCTCCGCATGGCATTGCCTCTACCCACTTCGACACGTAGTCCACCGCCACCGGGATGTACTCGCAATCATGGGACTTCGGAATGGTCCTTATATAGTCAATGCCCCACACATCAAATATTTCTATTTGAAGGTTGTAGTGTAGGGGCATTGCATCACGAAAGCCGTGATGTTTCGGTCTTTCGGCGGTTGTAGCATCTTTCGATGAATTCTTTCGTGTCGCCGCATATCGTCGCCGAAGAATCGCGATCGCCAAATTTTTGGCTTGTGTGCTAAATACTCCCGGATGTCCGGGCGTAGGGAGATGCATGACATTTCTCAATGATCGCATTCCTTCCTCCCCGGGTACGCATCTTCTCAAAGAAGCCGCCCCGCACATACCCCCGCATGGTATGGGTCATCCCATAGGTGCCGCTTTGCTCTCCATTTGGAGCTTCCGCTTGTTCTCCCGGGTGGTACGTATCCCGCAACCATGTAATTCACAATGTTTGTGTACCATGGGTTGAAGTGCGACACCTTGAGCAGCATGTTGTCGCAAGCAGTAGTCGTTGATTGGGGGTTCCTGCATGTTAGTTACCGCGATATCGCGACAAATGATCCAGAAGCGTATTTTCTACTCCCTTTTTATCTTTTATTTCTATATCAAATTCTTGGAGCGAAGGATCCAGCCGGATCAAGGCGAGGTTTCGCATCCTTTTTGGTAAGAAGGTACTTAAGGGCGGCATGGTCGTGGTAAATGATTATTTTTTGCGCCCACTAAGTAGGATCGAAACTTCTCGATAGCAAAGACTAACGCCGGGAGCTCTTTTTACGTTGTGGCATAATTAAGCTGTGCTCCCGCCGAAAGTTTTGCTAGCATATGCGATGGCATGTCTTTTTATCCTTGGTTTGGCCTAAGACCGCACAACAACAAAGAAAGTCGCTTTGCATCGCACATGATTTCAAATGGCAACGACCAATAAGGGGGTTGGATGATCGGAGCGAGATGAGTGCTTTCTTCAGGGTTTTCAAAGCGCGAGGCACTCATCCGTGAAGTCAAAGGGTACATCCTTGGCTAGCGTGGCTGTAAGAGGTCTAGCGATTTGCGAGAAATCTTTGAATCTTCTATAAAACCTGCGTGGCCTAGGAAACTACGGATACCTTTGACGTTCACTGGGGGTGGTAGCTTTTCGATAACTTCTATCTTAGCTTTGTCTACCTCTATCCCCCTCTCGGACACGAGGTGTCCAAGAACGATGCCTTCTCGGACCATAAAATGGCACTTTTCCCAGTTAAGTACCAGATCCTTTTCTTGGCATCTCTACAAGACCCGGTCTAGGTTCTTTAGACAGCTCTCTCGAAGGTCTTACCATAGACAAAAAAATCGTCCATGAAGACCTCCATGATTTCTTCGATCATGTGCGAGAAGATAGACATCATGCACCGGAAAAGAAGCAGCACATTACTGCACGGCCCAAATGACATTCTACGATAGGCATAGGTTCCGTATGGGCATGTGAACGTGGTCTTGCTCGGGTCATCATCGGTGGATCGGGATCCGGTGGTAACGAGAATACCCGTCAAGGAAACAAAAAGAAAGAATGTTTCGCTAACCGCCCAACATTTCATCGATAAAGGGCAGCGGGAAGTGATCTTTCTTTGTTGCCTTGTTAAGTTTTTTCTCGTAATCAATACACATTCTCCACCATGTGACTTGTCTTTGTGGAATGAGTTCGTTTTTAGCGTTCTCAACGCATCGTCATTCCTCCCTTTTTAGGGACCACTTGACTGGGCTAACCCAATCATCGCGGTGGTACGGGATAGATAATCCCGGCGTGAAGAAGCTTGAGAACTTCCTTCTTAACGACTTCACGCGATCGCATTATTGAGCCGTCTGGCGGGGTTCGCATGATGGGGTACTATCGGGGTCAATGGGAATGCGATGTGTGCATAGTGTTGGGCTTACCCCTTTCAAATCTTGAAGGGAATACCCAAGACCGATCACGTGTTTCTCTAAGACGGCTATAATTTTGGGTAGTTTCTTGGTCACTAAGCCGTATAAACGCTTATGATGACCGGTGCTTGTGAATCGCCGTTTAGGAAGACATAGCGTAGGCCCGGGGGTAGGGGTTTAAGCTCAACTCGGAGGCCGAAGTTAGCTCTTCCTCTTTGGGAAGTTCTAAGAGTTCCCTGAATCGTCCTCTTCTTGAATGAAGAATTGGGCGCCTTTTTCAAGATCTGTTTTCGGGTTCTCATATAGCATAACTCCCATGACCTCCTCGGGCGTGTCATACTCCGGTAGGGTTCATTATCGAGTGTTTAGCTCGAGTAACTGGGATAGAAAACTTTTTCTTCCCGAGTGTGACATCTAAATCCCCGGATGCTGGTAGATCAATAATCTTTTCCAAGGGATGCCCGATTAGGATGTCGAAGTCTTGGATATCAAAAATGTGAAAGTCCAGAGACAACTTGACATCCTTATGCGGGGAAGATTTTTCATGTATAACCTCACGGCATTCAATGGTGGTTCGTGGTGCTATGCGCAAGGTCCGTGCTGTGGGGGTTCTAATAGCTTCCTCAACACAAGCTTGTGCAAAGGTTTCGGACATTATGTTTATCCCCACGGTAGGGTTATACATGACTTCCACCGGACTTCCACGAAATCTGCAATGGATTGGTGTAGAGGGGCCACTTATCTGAATTTCTTCGAAAGAGGGTCCTTCCCTCTCGCAACCATTCGCGCTCATTATAGCTGTTAGCTCTTAATGAACTCGGAGGAAAGTTTTATCCAGGGGGTTGTTCGTGGCCACGGAACCGGTGGTTTCTTCCATTGTTCATACTTCGAGGTATCACCGAATTGATCGAGAAGGTCAACCTCGAAGAGCGGGAGATCCGTGCAAACGGTCTCCTCACAGTTACTCGTTCGGTGAGGGTCTCTCTAAAGATGTTTCGTGGTTCGGCAAGAGTAAAGAGACTTCCTCTTGTTTTACGCTTTCGGGTTCCACTCGAATGGGTTCTAGCGGAGGAGTATTCTCAAGAATACGGCTTTTAGGAGAGCTTCTCCTTCATTTGTGGTTTTATGTGAAAACGACCCTCCAGCGCTAAATCGAAAGCAAATAGTCGCCTTGTCCAATCTTTGCCGAAATCTTTGTAGCAAAGACGTGGCTTGGTATGGACAAGTGCGGGGCGGATCGTGTAAGCGTGGTAAACCGGTCCCGAGCTGCACCTAATGTTTCACCCTCTATTTGTCGAAAGTTGAGTATCTCTTGCCGCGGGGGCGTGATTACGGATATCGGGTAGAACGCTAATACTGAATGCGCCGCGATTCTTCCCATTCTCCGTTTACCAACCCTACATTATGGGGCGTACCATTGAGTCGCTCTCGGTGAGAGAGAACGGAAACAACTTCCACCTCAAGCGTGTCATGTGTCATGCACGCAATTGTCGGGTGACCCGCAGTAGCTGCTCAAACTCCCGTAAATGATAATAGGGGTTTTCATATTCCGAGCTTTGAAAAGGCTCGGGCCCGAACCATGGCTATAAAGCCGGGGCGAGCTCATACTTCGAAAAGCCGTGATTGGCCGCGCATTGGCGTGGTTCTACGAGCTCGCCCTTAGGAGCGGGCCGGGGGATTTGGATAGTGGGTTGCTCCATGGGTAACGGGGAACTCTTTTTGGTATTTTTATTTAAAGGATACTACCGATCCGTAGGTTGACTTCGGTTCTATTTATAACTACGACAACCGTCCCGCAACGGCGCCCGAAATATTTATTGGTGTTTCTTAACGCACACGAGATAAATCCGCAAGCGCACGGAAATACCGTTGTAGCACTTCACCCGGTGGTAGCGGTGGTATCGTATTTTTCCGAGGGACGTCGGCGCGGTGGCTTTTCGAGGTTTATGTCAACCTAAAGCAAGGGTTTGTTTTCTAAGAGTAGCGAGGTATCTATAGGCTAAGTTTTTCGTGCAAAGTGATTCCTAAAGTCATTTGTCTACTCACTTCGGGCATCGCCCACGCCCAAAAGCGGTGTCCAGGCAATTAGCTCTACGACTTGTGGCATTAACGTGGGGATTTCAAGGGACGGACAAGGCTGTCACAACCAAGCCGCCTACCCCCTCAACCGTGGGATGGACCTTAAAAGGTAGGTGAACGCTTAGTCCAAACACCACGTTTGCACTATTGGTCATAGTTCTTGATGTTGGCCAAGGTTCCCCGGTCAAAGAGTCCCTCCACCAAGAACTAACGTAAGCGATCTACCAATCCCCGTAAGTCTACAACAGCTAAGAAATGTGCGTTGGAATTTAAATAGCTGCAAGATAATCACAAAAGACCGCTACCAAAGTGTAAGTAGTTTGGTGAGAGGTACAAGTCGGGCGTGTCCCCGACAAGTCCGCACTGGATCCTCCTAGGAACAAATGAAACAGAGGGCTTAACCGACAACTCGTGTAGAAAGAACCAAGCTTCTTTCTAGCCTTTCCCTCTCTCACTCTCTAGAATTGGGAGATAGAATAGAAGAAGTAGAAGAAGAAGAAGATCTAATTCTACTCTCTTGCACAAGTGGATTTGGTTTCTCCTTGTAAAATGTGTTGTTGTTTGAGAGGAGAGAGGGGGTCTATTTATACATAAGGGAGAGGGACCTAAGTGCTAAAAACCACCCAAAACCGACCTAGGAAAACCTTCCATATGCAACAAACCGACAATCCCATGTCGGTTCCATCAGTTTTGAAGGTAACAAACCCTCGCCGAAGATGGCGCGAACCGCTTTGGCGAGGTGCGACGCACTTTGGGTGCTGCGCACCACTCGACAATTTCGGCTTTCGCCCGAGCTTCGGCAGGCGGGCTTCCTTTGCTCGAAAAAGTTGTGTGGTGCAATGCGCCTGCGGCCGGTTTTGACGTTTTTGTTGCGAATTCTCGTTTGGGCTTGCCATTTGCTCCTTTGGGCCTTTTTCTATTTATTGATTTTATTTCTTTTTCTTTGTCTTTTGGCCCAAAGTGATCATCCATGAGTTTGTACCTGCAAGTCCAAATAAACACCAAAACTTTGGAATATGTTAGTTAAAAATCCTATTTCTAGGTAGTTTTGGTGTTAGGTTGACGGTATTATATTGTGCGTTGGTTACCGTCAACACTTGCATACAAAGCATGGTGGAGACAAAAACATATCCAGAAATATATGGAGAATAATTGACTCAACTTGTGGATGACTTCCATAAGAGCACTTTATTATGTAATTCGAATCCTAATATTTAATAGTAAATTAATTTTGACTAAACCGAACTAAACAAATTAATCGAACTATCTTTTATAACTCACACGCTAAGACTCATTAACTCGTATATAATAACTAGCTAATATTAAAAAGGTAAAGTAGCAATACTTATCGTGATAATGGGGTGCTCTCCCCAAACTGGATCTTGAAGTAGTCCTTTCGTTTCGCCCTTGGAACTCGTTTGCTCTGCTGGGGTTCTCCTTAAATGTTCTCCCCGCAAACATTAATTCCGCGATATACCAAGAAGAAACAAATTCTAGGAACATATTGTGAGCCTTCATGTGCTCACATATTTTTGATTTTTATTTTTATGCCGCCACAACAAGGAGTACTTGCATGGGGCTTAAAGAAACTATTGCGCGAAAAAGCAAGAAACATATTTTATGATTTTTTTTTATGCAGGTATAGGAAAGTAAATATGCTAAAGGAAATATGCTCATTTAAATATGCCGTGTAGAAAATAAATATGTAGATAAATACCGAAGTTACCTCTTGGTGAGAATTTTGAGTACTTACTCCCATGGCGTGCGTCATCGATGGCATCTCGTCGAATGTCGTGTAATGCGAAATGGTGCCTTCAATGATCTCGGCAGTGGCGTAGATGAGGTGGCCGATGGAGATGGTGTTTGTTCAGTTGATGGCGGGGGTAGTGGTAGGTCTTCGAAGGTGTACTCTTGGCGTCCTCTTCAAGTAGGTGATGCTTCTTTCTTTTTCCATGTCGCTTCTTCGGAGGAGACCTTTCTTGGAGTGCAAAAGGTGCATGTCGGGAGGAAGAGGATGGCTTAATTATCTTCAATGGAATTGGCCTCCCTCCTTGATGCTTCCATCCCCCATGAATTCCTCCTTCGAAAGTGAGTGATTCCGATTGTGGATTTTGTCTTGTGTCACTCTTGTTCTACTTTTTTTTTTCGCTTATCGGGAATTCTTTTATCCATAAGTCATGTCTCACATGTCTTGCTCAATCTCTAGTGAGTTCATCTCGACCTCCCGGTCCAAAGAGATATACCAAGCATCTACTATAGTGTACTATGGTTCAAAAAGTCAACCTAGACACCACGTCTAATTTGATTTAGGAAGGCGTTCTAACCTAAGCACCTCGCTTAATTTAAAAAGCCTTTAGAAGAAAGATCGCCACACCTTATGGTTTAGGGAACCAAACTAAACACCATGTTTAACTTTCGAGCCATGAAAACAATTTAAACTAAGCACCTCGCTTAATCTAAAAGGTGTATGAAAATACTTCAAAACCTAAGCATACTATAGCAAACAACGGTAGCATGAAAGCATTGCAGAGATTTGGAATGCAACAATTGAAAAAGATAACTACTCATAAATTAAAGTTCATGAGCAAGACTTTCTCACCTTTGATCATACTTACCTTCGCTCACAAGATGGAGTTTATGAGTTTAATGCGGCCTCTACGTTCGATCACTTGAGATGTGATTTGAATTCTTGTGACGGTGACCTTTTCTTCAATCTACACATAGTTAGAGTAATATATATATATATATATAAATGTATCTAAGAGATCGCGGGGCTCCGGTGTTGATGGAACTTGATGTTCAAACACCCTGGTTTCTCCTTGTGGAAGCTTGCCGAAAGGTCGCGACGGCATCAAATGTCTGTCTATTCCA
This sequence comes from Hyparrhenia diplandra, assembly GCA_015847255.1. NCBI lineage: Eukaryota > Viridiplantae > Streptophyta > Magnoliopsida > Poales > Poaceae > Hyparrhenia > Hyparrhenia diplandra. The sequence goes on from JADLZK010003233.1 coordinate 322,689, forward strand.
CACTCAAGCGAGCAAGGGTAATCCTACTAAAGCTAGTTAATACACTAAATTAGCAGATATCAAGATCATTATCAAAATCTTTACGCCAATTGCTTCAGAGCAACGGCGCCAAAAAGCTTGTTGGTATTTATTAAGTGTAAAAACAATATAAAAAGGGTTCAAGCGCCTTAGAATATATATATATCATTGTAGCTTTTACAGGGAGTATTCAGTATCGTTATTTATATTTTCCACGGGGAAGCAAGGGTAAAGACTATGATAAATCAAAATCATGTATCTACTAACTTAATATACCAACTAAACTAAAGTGAGGGGTAAATAATGTATATGCTATGAATGATAATTAATAGCACTTAACCGAGAGAATATTATATCTGAGAATAGATAGCTAGGTCGAGAGGACAAGGGGAGAGATCTAGGTTCCTGAATACTTCTCTAGTACTTTGGTTCTTGAGTAACTAAGGCATGAAAAGGTATAGCGAACATAAAAGAACACTTCGGGACATGAGAACACTAGTCGCGGAAAGGGATGAGAAGGGGGCTAGGAAGCTCGACTACGGTCCTACACTACCAATCCGAGCGTGGTGGAATACGTCGGCCGTTAAATTTTTGTCACCACCTAGGGCTACCACAACTATCCGTGGGATTGGGTGCAATCTGTTGGTGTTTCTTAGCGTGCGAGTAGTCATAAGCGCCGCGGAAATACCGTTGTAGCACTTCACCGGAAGTGTTCGAGGGTATCGATTTCCACGAGGGGAACGGGCGTTAAGTCGGGCTTGACTAGCTACCGGGAGGAAGATGGAAAGGGTTGGCGGGTAGTGAGTTTCTACTACATAGGTTATCCTTAAAGTCAAATTACTTCTTGTCTTACACGTTCACGTAGCCACCGCTCTCCCCTGGTGCGCGAAGGGAAGGGTCCGCCTCGGACTACCACAACTTGGACGTGGAGGAATACTAAGGTTGAGCAGGGCTGTCACCACTGCGCCTACCTCACTACCGTGGGGTGATTGGTAAGCGAGGGTGACTTGTAGTTTAGACACCACGTCTACACTACTTATCATGTACTCTAGCGTCGGCCAGGAACATCCGTCTTCATCAGGAGTCCTCTACTAGAGCATCTACCGATATGGTAAACAACGAACCGGTGAGCGTATAATTAAAGTAATAACTTGAACTCAAAGATAATTCTTGTAAATAGAACACGGATATCTTACTCCAAACCAAAGTAGGATGATCCGTAGAGGTACAAGTGCGGAGGCGGAGCCGGCAGGGTTCGAACTCCGTCTACCGATGGTAGAGGGGTCGCTACTCCTCTCCTCCACACTTCCTCCTCTCTCACTCCCTTCTAATACTAAGTGGAATCCTTTCCTCTACTCCAGTGTGTACTAAAATAAATGAGAGTGGTGGAGTGGAGTGTGTGATCAAGTGAGTGAAGGTGTGTGTGATTGATCACATGGTGAAGTGTGGGATGGTGTGTTGTGTTGTGTAGTGAGGGAGTGCCTCTCTTTATATAGTGGAGAGGAGGAGGGAATGGAGGGTTCTCCTTGCTTGGAGGGAATGGAGGGCTCTCCTTGCTTGGAGGGAATGGAGGGCTCTCCTTGCTTGGAGGTGTTGTTCTTGGCGGGGAACGAATTGGCACCAAACAAGTTTTGCACCACATGCAACCGCCTCCATATTTCGGCATGTGAACATGAGCAAAGCCGTGGCGGGATCGGAGGCCGTGCTGCGCCACGCCCACAAGGGGCCGACCCGGCAAAGTTTGGCCGGTTCGAGCCGGGCTTTCACGTGTCACTTCTGGCCCATTTTAGTTCATTTCCCTTAGGTGCATCGGCCCGTTTTTGCCCGATTCGGTTGTTGGCCCTCCTCTTGACAAGGCGCAATCCACGGTTTACGTGCTTTCATTGTTGATTAGGCGTATTTGTACTGTTTCCACTTTTATACCGCAAAACATGTTTCCTACCAATACAAGTGGAACTAGGTTAGAAATAAAATGCATATGCACCATGAGATTGTTTATTTCCCTTGGAATGAACCTGAGTTGGCGGTATTAAATGCTTGATAATGACCGCCAACAACTCCCCACACTTAGCTTTTACTCGTCCTCGAAAGTAAAATGTGAAGCTAAGTAAGTCCCATCTCTAGTAGTCCCAAGAGATTGACATATAAATTTATTCCAAACTTTCTTTCTTTGTTAGCATTAAAAAAATGATTACCACAATCCCTTGAAGAATTGCATGATGGAAATAGGTAGGATTTCTATCATTTATTTATATCATCATGCATGAGACTTGGTTACTTTGAATATTTTTGCAAAGAAAATTAGTCATGCTCCATGGTTAAATTCGTTTTATTAAGTCATGACAAAAGCTGCATACTTACCTTGTATGTATTGTCGAGTCGGACTCGGATTATAGGAGGGAGGCGTCATACCCTTAGATCGAAATGTGCAAGTGAAAATATTTTGTTTAGTGTTCTTTCTATCATGATATTTCTACGCTTTTGAGATGGTATGGGCTAGCTTTTTATTATTTTTTCTGAGAAGTGGGCTCTACTCGCCCTCGGACACTTGTCCATTATTTCTTCTCTTATTTTTTTTTCTTTCTTTTTTTTTTTTCAAGCGGGCATCAAAGTACCCATTGTTTTGTTCTTTTATGGCACGTGCCCATTTTTATAGCATAGCCCATAACCTTCTCTCTAGCACATGAGAATTTAGAATATCATCATGATAGAACACAATTTTTTTTTCTTGTGCATGTGTATTTCGATCATGGGAGTATGAAACTTCTCTCAACATTAATCTCAAGGGTTGACAAGACTCAAGACAAGAGGAAGTAGCCATTTTGTAATTAATTATAATTCAAGTTTAAGTTTAAACTTAACGGGGAGCATGCTTGTTTAATTTTTGAAAGAAAAACCAAGCCTTTAAGCGCATGAGGAAGTAAAATTCAAGTCATCCTACTATCTCTCATAATGCAATTATTTAGGTAAAGTGGGGTTCTTATAAATAGTTGCTAACGAAGTACGGAAGAATAATGAATAAATTATATGTTAATTCTTAGTTATGATAATGTTTTTAGAGTAGGAGCCCATGCATACTTGTTTTGTTTTGGGGAGGTAAAAGAAAAAAATGTGAGTTGATTTTAAATTTGTTGTACCATGTATATTAAAGATATCACCACCCCCACACTTGTTTCTTTTTAATAATGTTTATATGATAAATAAAAAAGAGCAAGTGTGAAACAAAACATGTATGTAGAGGTTTTGAACATGATGTACTAAATATGGCTCGATAGGAATTTTCATATCATCAAGGACAATGCTATTTATTTATTTTTTTTTTTTTAATTTTTGATAACAAATCCCAAGTTTAGAGGATAGCATGGAGATGGTGGTTCAAAAGTTTTATCTTTCTAAAATGTTCAAATTCATTCGTCAAAACTTTTTGGGAGATGTGAGGGTAAGAGTTGCACAAACCACCATTTGTAGAGGAACGAGTTAATGGTAGTTCTTCGTCTTGTCCTTCTTTTATCGTGAATTGCTTTCGGTGTTTTTTGTGTCTTTGTGTTGGGGAGATCCCGGATAAGTGTGATTGAATGCTTGAGAGATCTCCCCACACTTATTCTTGTACTGTTTATTTGATTTGAGAGAAAAAAAAACAAAAACAAAACACATGGCTCAAATGCATGAATACCGTGGGGCCTTTATTTTATTTTTATTTTATTTTATTTTGTTTTGTTTTGTTCACCATAGCATCAATTACTCAAGCAAGGCTAACATAAGTGAAGCATTGAAAGCATAGCCTTGATTCATCTCAAAGCATAAGATATTTCCATAAATCATGACAACAAAGCTCTAAGTTCATTAACCAAATTCTGACTCCATGTCAAAGTTTAATTAAAGAAGATCATTTTTAACCTAAGCACCATGCTTAATTTAAAAAGACCTATGAATGTATTACATGTATCCATGTAGGTACACCCAAACTTGAAGCATGTGACATGGTATGGAAAGCATAAAGTTCTATTTCCATGGAAACAAAAATATGAGTGAAGAGACTTGGTGAATATTTATTTTCTTTGCATACACGAATATACTTACCGGCAGCATCTATGGACGAAACATTGAAGTTTTGGCTGCGGCTTGCATGATGGCTCGTCAGGTGCTTCTCAAGGCTAGGCCACACATTCACAACTTTGTGTGTATGCGGACCATGGGCCTTGGTAGTAACAAAGGATCAAGAGAGAGCCCTTCTTTGCTTGTTGAGGCAATGACGGGTGGAGTCGGGCACCACACTAGTATGTTTTGTAACTATGCGAGGCTAGCTTTGCTCCTCTCTTCTCTTGTTTTTTTTGTGTGGGACCTTCATGTGTCCCTATTTTTTTTTTTCCTTTTATTTTTTTTTCTCTTTCTTCTTTTTTTTTTTTTCTTTCTATCTTTCTCTCTCTCTTTTTTTTCAAACCTTTTCTTTTTTTTTTCAGCAAGGTTGGGGTGACATCACCTTTTATTCTCCATCATCATTTTTTATATGACCCCTCGGTGAATGAAACTTGAGATTGTCACCATCTTCCCCACACTTGGACTTTTGTGCAAAAAGTCAAGTGTGTAAGGTCTGGGTCTCCTCTTGAGCATGTTCCATCACCCATGGGCATCAAAGTTTCTTGTTGATGTTGCCCTCATGTTTTCAAGCATCGTTTGCCCCTTTGTTCTTCTTAGTTGTTCTCCACTGAAATGGTTAGCAACAAGAATACCGAAGGTGCATACTAACTTGATAACATGTTCTTGCTTTTATTAATAAGAGAAAGAGCTTTTTTTTTTTTATGATAGTCAGGGGTATCTCCCGTAAGTGCTTTGTTTATGGTCATAAGCTTGACCGTGGGAATTATTCTTGCAAACTTATCAAAGGTGGTGAAGTTCCCGGCTTCTCCACTAAGCAATGACCGTTAAAGCTCAAGTTTGCAAGGTTAAGCGCCATCGTGCTACTACTGAGATCGACAAAACTTGTGATACGAAGACACAACCATCCTCTTAAAAGAGTCGTGAACATGGACCAAGAGGAGGTTGGGATCCTCGTAGGGAGCACGTGGATGGAAAGCGAGACAAGCTCTAGAGACCCAAATGGGTATGTGAAAGGTGTCATGCTACGGTCATCATGGTGGATAGGAATTTGGTGATAACCTGAATACCCATCGAGGGAAAAGAAGAAAGAGTGTTTAAGCCAACCGGCTCCAACATTTCATCAATGAAGGGGGGCGGAAAGTGATCTTTCTTTGTTGCCGCATTGAGTTTTCGGTAATCAATGCACATTCTCCACCCCTGTGACGGCATCTTTGTGGAATTAATTCATTTTAGCGTTTTCAATTACCGTCATGCCTCCTTTCTTTTGGTACCACACAGACGGGGCTAACCCGGTCATTGTGTGGTGCGGGATAGATTATCGGCGTGAAGAAGTTTGAGGACTTCCTTCTTTCGACTTCTCTCATCTCATTATTGAGCGGCGTTGTGGTTCGCGTGAGGGGTGATTTTTAGGGTCAGCGAGGGGATGCGATGAGAGCAAATTAGAGGGCTAATCCCTTTTTAGATCATGTAATGAATACCCGAAGAAGCGTCCTATGTTTTTCCAAGTATTTTGATTAATTTGGATGACTCCTCGTCGGTTAGTTTGTCACCGATAATTACGGGAGCATTTTTTATCGTTTGTTTAGAAAAACATAGCGCAAACCTTCGAGGAAGGGCTTTTTAGCTCAATGGGAGGTGGTGCCGTTTCTTCTTCTTCTTTAGGGAGATCGATAAATTCATCTATCTCGCTAATTTCTTCAACGAAAGAATTTGGAGTCTCTTTTCTAAGGATTCCTTAGGAGTTTCAAAAGGTATTTTTGGCACCACCTCTATGGTTTTATTGGGGGACGAGGGGTTCAGCTATTGTGTTTTTGGATTTTTTGTATGGGTAGCGTGAGCGTGTCCCTTCTAATTTAACATCTAACTCCCCTATAATTGGTGGATCGCGAATAATTTTTCGAGGGGATGGCCAATTAGAGTGTCGAAATCCTCAATGTCAAAGATGTGAAAATCAAGGCTCATTCCGACACCTTCATGGTAAAGAGAAATATTATGTAAAACCCCCAACCCTTGGAGAGTTAAACGCATATCGGCTCTAAAAGTTTTTATTGTGGGCGGCATTTCTCTTCCTCAAAATAAGTTTGGGCATAGATTTTCGACATGATGTTAATGCCCACGGTTGGGTTATACAACACGGTTTTCTGTTTTCTTTTTATCGTGCATTGAATGGGGAGCGAGGGAGTACGAATCGAATTTCTTGAGAAGGCGACTCGTTCTCGTGTACCCATTAAGCTACTCATGAAAGATGTTAACCCCATGATTGACTCGTAGAGAGATTCGGTGTTCAAAGGTTCTCTAGGGGTGACAGGGCGGTGGTCTCTTTACCGACTTCGTATCTCGAGGTGTTTCGAAATCCTCAAGAAAAAACGTCCTCGATATACGGGGAGGTCTCCCGAAAGGGGTTCCTCCTTTGGTTGAGGGTCGATATTTTTTTAGAGGTTGGCTAGCGGCGCGGCGAAACCTCGTCGGACATCGGCTCAACACGGACGGGTTCTAGAGGAGGGGGTGTTCTCAAGAATTCGGTCTAAAAGGGCTTCCCCTTCCTCTCGTGGTTTTATGTGTAAACGACCCTCGGCGGCCGTGTCTAATTGTAGGCGGACTCTCTAGTCAATCCCTAGCGAGAAATCTTTGAAGTAGCACATGGTCGGGAATGGATAGTTCGGACCGGACCTCGTTAAAATTGAGAATCTGGTCCTAGGTTTTGCACCTACCGCGACTCCTTCTCTCCTTGTTGGAAGCATATAATCTCTTGACGGAGGGAAGCAATTCGGGATATAGGGAAGAAAGCTTGGCAAAACCTTGCCCGCAATTCTTCCCAATCACCTGCTACCTTCCCTACGTTGTAGTCGAACCACTATTTCGCTCTCTCTTCAAGCAAAAAAGGAAATAACTTCCACCTCAACGTGTCTTGTGACATGCCTTCAATGGTGAGGCAAGCGAGTTGCTCAAACTCCCTCAGGTGATGGTATGGATTTTTGTAATCATAACACGAGAAGGATTGATCGAACCATGGCGATAGGCCGGGGGGAGCTCATAACTTCGAAGCTGTGATGGGCTTCGAAGAAGATGGGCGTTCTAAGAGCTCGCCACTTTCGGAGTGATAGGTTTTGCAATAGTTGGGCGCTCCATAATTTTTTTAAATTTTTGCTTTAATGGCGGGGTGGAAATGGATAATGTAGGATACACGGGTAGACTAGGTTCGAAGACTATAGCGACAACCGTTCCCGGCAACGGCGCTTTAAATGCTTGTTGGTGTTTCTTAGCGTAAGCGAGTAGTCCGCAAAGCGCCACGGAAATACCGTTGTAGCACTTCACCAGGAAGTGTTCGTGGTATCGATTTCCACGAGGGGAACGGGCGTTAAGTCGGGGCTTGACTAGCTACCGGGAGGAAGATGGAAAGGGTGAACGGGTAGTGAGTTTCTACTGATGAGGTTATCCTTAAAGTCAAATTACTTCTTGTCTTACACGTTCACGTAGCCACCGGCTCTCCCCCGATGCCGCGGAAAGGGTCCGGCCTCCGGACTACCGCTGGCCGGGGCGTGGAGGAATACTAAGGTCGAACAGGGCTATCACCACCTGCCGCCTACCTCACTACCGGTGGACGATTGGTAAACGAGGGTGACTTGTAGTTTAGACACCACGTCTACACTACTTATCACGTACTCTAGCGTCGGCCAGGAACATCCGTCTTCATCAGGAGTCCTCTACTAGAGCATCTACCGATATGGTAAACAACGAACCGGTGAACGTATAATTAAAGTAATAACTTGAACTCAAAGATAATTATTGTAAATAGAACACGGATATCTTACTCCAAACCCGGTAGGATGATCCGTAGGGTACAAGTGCGGAGACGGGAGCCCGATAGGAGGTTGAACTCCGATCTACCGATGGTAGAGGGGTCGCTACTCCTCTCCTCCACACTTCCTCCTCTCTCACTCCCTTCTAATACTAAGTGGAATCCTTTCCTCTACTCCAGTGTGTACTAAAATAAATGAGAGTGGTGGAGTGGAGTGTGTGATCAAGTGAGTGAAGGTGTGTGTGATTGATCACATGGTGAAGTGTGGGATGGTGTGTTGTGTTGTGTAGTGAGGAGTGCCTCTCTTTATATAGTGGAGAGGAGGAGGGAATGGAGGGTTCTCCTTGCTTGGAGGGAATGGAGGGCTCTCCTTGCTTGGAGGGAATGGAGGGCTCTCCTTGCTTGGAGGTGTTACGTTCTTGGCGGGAACGAATTGGCACCAAACAAGTTTTGCACCACATGCAACCGCCTCCATATTTTCGGCATGTGAACATGAGCAAAGCCGGGGCGGGATCGGAGCCGTGCTGCCAAGGCGGCCGCGCCGCAGGGTTGGCCGCCCGGAGTTTGGCCGGTTCGAGCCGGGCTTTCACGTGTCACTTCGGCCCATTTTAGTTCATTTCCCCTTAGGTGCATCGGCCCGTTTTTGCCCGATTCGGTTGTTGGCCCTCCTCTTGACAAAGGCGCAATCCGGTTACGTGCTTTCATTGTTGATTAGGCGTATTTGTACCTGTTTCCACTTTTATACCCGCAAAACATGTTTCCTACCAATACAAGTGGAACTAGGTTAGAAATAAAATGCATATGCACCAAGAGATTGTTTATTTCCTTGGAATGAACACGAGTTGGAGGTATTAAATGCTTGATAATGACCGCCAACACAATCTAAGGTAACCTCAAGTCTAGACACCATGTCCACACTATTAATTACTACTCTAATCATCATGAATAACCGAGAGCACTCAATACGGCGAAGATCCCATGCAATTATATAACAACTATATTCTAATCAATAACATGAAAGGCATAAAAGTACTAGAAAAGGCATAAAGTCTAATAGAGTTGAGATACAAAATATATACGGAAGCGGCTGAAGACTTCTCGAACCGGAGTGCGATTCCGCTCTCCCTAACTCTCTACTAGATCTATTCTATTACATTGTAGCCATCTAATCTAATTCTCGGGCATCGTGCCTCCATACGATGAGATATGAAATTGATGTATGAGATGATCCTAGATGCTTGAAACCAGGGGGCCAGGGGGGCTTGCTTATATAGTCGGGAGGAGGTACCATGTGTTGGATTTAGATACAACTCGTACTCCACCGTAAGCCCTCGGTGTGGGGGTGTTGGTATTTCTAACGTCACTAACTAGTAATGGCGTCTAGAAAAGATATCGGATGTTGCTTCGAGATAAAACTAAAAGAAAATAATTCATTGCGTTCATAGCATATCCGAAAAAGGTTGTCATCCCTATAGTTAAACTACTAATATGCAAGGAATAAAATATTCGTACTATGCCTTGATAACTTCTTAATAAGTAAATAAATAATTATAAGCTGGGTATCATAGTTTACGAGATATGAATATACCATTGTAGCATTTTAACCGGGAGTAAGAACCGGGTATTGAATTTATATTCTACCACGGGGAAAGAAGTCTCATTATCAAGAACTAGCGTGCATGTGTGTATCTAAACATTAATCATCTCTCGTATGCAAAGCTTAAGTATTAAATCTATCAATTATATAAACAGGGGATCAAAGTTCACAATAAAGATAATGATAAAAGTTCGATAAATAGATTCAACCAAGTCATATCAGTGTGCAAAATAGAAAGTGTCAAACAAATTGGGCGATAGCAATTCATAGGCTAGCTAGCATTAGAAACTCCAATATGTAACTCTGAACTATAAGTTAGGATCTACTCAATTAGTGCAATACATCTAACAATCATTGAAGAAAGACTAATTAAATCCACACATGAGGACAAAATCCGTGAAGACTAAGGGCGAAACTTAGAACGGCCGAATAATATCATCCGCTAGGCCTACATACGGGGGATGGATTGCAAAGGACTCAATGGTCTTTGTCACCACCACGATCTACCACACGACGGCACATAGGGTGCAAACGCAGTAAATAAGATCTAATCACCATGATTACATCATCTCTTCCACTCACCTTCCGATCTAGATGATGAGCGCTATACGAATCCATGCATGAACATACTTGTAATTCAACTATGCTAAACGTGTAATCAAAGTAAATACTAGAACAAATAATCTCGAATATAAACATGATCAAGATATTCATATTAAGAACGTGTCCGGAACTTGAAGACTACTTACAATGAAGAACTTACAAGAACGAGGCCCGATCTTGAGTGGCCTCCGACGATCCGAGCGGATTTCTCCTTCCTACTAGTTCTAATCTTGATTGCTACTCTTCCTAAAGCGATGTTTCTGGCGTGGGATGATGACTTGGATCTTGAAGCGTTGTTGCTGAATTGAGAACTTGATGATCCGAAAGGGGGTCAGGGGGTCTCTTTATATAGTCAGGAGGAGGTGCAGTGTTGGATCTTGATCCATCTCGTGCTTCTACCGACGCCCTCGGATCAAACCGACATTAAACGACCGGTTTAGATTGCGTCTTAGAGGCGGTTGAGGAAGGTTCCAGAGATAGGGCTGGCGTGGCCCGCAAGGCAGGCCGATCGGCCCCATTATTGGGCGATCGGCCCGGGGTGGGTCCCACCCTGGGTCTCGCGGTGCGTCGTGGCTTCGGAGTCTTCTAGATGATGTTTTCTTAGGTGTCAAGTTTAGATCCACGTCGGGGAGTAATCCGAGCCTTCTAGAGTCTTTCTCGGAGTTGGATTGCGTTGCGCCGCATAGTCGCATGGCTCGCGAACTCGCCGTTTTTTTACGTTTAGTCCTTGCAATTCACAACATTACCAAAACTGATGGAAATATGTTAGTGACACCCTATTCTAAGTTGTTTTTATTATTTATACCCCTTTCTCATGTTTATTTGATTAATAATTTTATATGATAACAAGTGTCAACAGGGGGATAAACCCCTATCCCCTCACGGGTCACTTTGGGTTAGGCCCTTTCGGGTCGGCCCATCACGGCGGGACAACGGCCCTGATGCCAGAAGATCATGATCGCCGAGGATCGTGGGGAGACTTGGCCGCCACGGTCGTTACCTTGTATAGTTCGATCGAATCGATATGTACTTTCCTATTGTAACCGACCCGGGATAGATCTTGTCGGGATAGATCCGACACAGTAACCCCGTCCCCCTGGACTATATAAGGAGGGTGGGGATCCTCTCAAGGGACCCGAAATTTACGGAATCAATCAATACAACCAAAGCGGGGCGTAGGTTTTCGCCATCAAGGCGGCCGAACACAGGTAAAACCCGTGTGTTTTGTCCTTCGCTCATTCGGTTGACATCTCGTTAGTCGTCTAAGCGCATCCCTAACGCTCAATCTACTAGCGGGCATACCCTGCTAGACTATCGTCGATAACTTCGGCGGCGGTTGCGCGCCCGGTAGGTGTGCACTTTCGGGCGCCATGGCTAACAAGATGGTGATCTTTCGACTCAATGGCGGTCGATCCGATGGAAGACATTCAATTGGAATGCTCAAATGCGGAACAACGGCGTCGCCTCGGTGTCGGCGATCCGGCTCGGTTCAGATCAATGCGCACCAACAACCAACTTCGGCGGCCGGGATCGACTCTTCGGGGATCGGGACTGCGGCGGCGTCCCGTCGAGCTTACTCATCCGTTCGTACCGTACACCCTACGCCGTCCACAACATCGACAATACGCTTTCGGCGACCGACAAGCTCAAAATGCGTGCGAATGAATGCAGTCCGATGACCAACTCTGTTATGCCGCTTCACATCGGCGGGGGGGACCGTGTCGACCACGGCAAAGGCGGCCGACATCGCCTCGGGAGGATATGGATTCGTCGAGTCACCTCTCGGCCAGAACCTCGTCGTCACCTCGCAGAGGGCGGGTGGTCTTCGTCATCGGCAATTTGATCGGGCGCGTCTCAACTGCGGGACCGGTGCGGCGACCGTCCGGGACCCGTGCGACTACATCGACGCTCCGACTTACAAGAAAGACGCATCGTCGACCGCTTCTCCATCACCAATGACCTCACGTCGCCGACCGCTTCTCCATCACCAATGGCCTCACCTAGCCAAGGTAAAACTCTAACCTTGGACGTACACCTCCATACGAGGAGGGGAAGAGAGAAGTCGGTATAACAAAATGAAAAATAGAGATTTCGTATTAACTCCTATGCTAGATAATGAATTCATGGACCATATAGGGATTTTACTGGAGTTTACATATATTTTTCAGTTATTAGGTTGGTCATCTTTTTACGACACCTCGAAAAAGGGGTGCCGACTTCTTACTCTAGAGTTTCTATGCACTTTAAATTACACCGAGGATGGGAGCGGGGGTAACCTTCGGTTATTCCGTCAAACATACAATATGACCTCGAAACAATCGAGCACCTTTGCATTGGGTTTCGCATCAAAGAACGCCCCATAGATGTAACCTCCACCTTTAGTGACTTTAACAGGGGAGATTTTCCGGCAAGAAATTATGGGAAAGGGCATGTTTCACCGGCCACGCACTAATGATATCCATCTCCCAACTTTAAGATTTTTGCACAAATGGATGGCCCTTGTCCTCTTCCCACGAAAGGACAACATCACCCCGTCTGACGTCGAGGCTGGCATTCTTATATGCATTTGTTAAGGAACATCCGTCTCACCCGTTAAGTCATTAGTGGAACAGCGGCTGCCGCTTCCCAACCTAGTTGGGGACATAAAAGCTGCACTTCTCTAATCACACGAATAGCCGGTGATCTCGGCCCGCTTGGTGACGACACCACCATCATTGACATAAACACTCCACGAGGGAGATTATAGGGATGCGACTATTTCCGGCAAGGCATTTGGGTAAGAAAGGATCAAGAGCAATACTACTACCTTCATAATAATGGCTTAATCCCGCTTCCTAACCGGGATTGGGCATATATCTTTGTGCACTCTTTCTTGTCAAATACGCAGGCATAGCCGGTCCACCGTCGACCATCCACATCGACCGAGCTTCGGCGTCCCATTCTGAGAGGGCCGACCAAACCCGAGGAGGGTGCGGCATACCGGCGTCACGAGGGCTTCGTGCCACCGTATCCACGCCCCGCCTACCGGGAGGACCGCTGCCCACACGAAAACGCCCGAAGGTAGTAATGCAGCATTTATACCGCCCGCCGTTCTTTTGCAAGATTCGAGTACCGCGACCCAAAGATATTCCGCCAAGGTATGCATAACAACATGCACACCATCATCGACACTCGAGAACACCCTCTCGACATCCTTTACAATCAACAAGAGTGGATGCAACAAAGGGGAGTACAATTTGGGCGACATCAAGACACGGTGGAGACTAATACCGAACAACTGGAAAGGCTCTTTGGCCGTGCGAGGCATGGGTAATGCAAAAGCGGCTTGGGGGAGTGGTCCCCGTTAAAACCACGGTGAGGGAAACCCCTGTTCAACACCAACCAACCAACCAACCGTCGGACCCTCGGGGAAGGAGTGCCCCGAGGTAATTACCGTCGACCCTTGGGGAAGGAGTGCCCCGAGGTAAGTATCTATCTATCTATTTATATTATTATGGTTTTTAATTATTTAGGCTATACATATATTTAGGTTTGTTTAGCTAGCTAGTATAAATAAAGTTTAGTTTTTTGATATATATATATATAGGTGTGCGAAAAAAAATGAGAACAATAATAAAAGAGTGATGAATTATGCTATAAGAACATGATAGATGTTGCTCCTCTATGATAAATGCCTAGTTTACCATCTTTACTTCTCCCAGAACATGGATATAATTGTTTAGATTCTAAAACATGCTTTGAGCTTGAGTTACGTGGGAGTATGATCTTAGATTTCAAGTCTAGGCAATTGACTGATATGATATGATAAAAGTTGAGCTACTATCTATCTTGTTCATACATGACACTGAAATTACGAGGTATTAATCTTTGAAAATTCTAAAAATGATGAGTCTCCTGTATGACATAAGCCTCGATAAAATAAAATAAATGCCTTGTTGAAAATATGCTAAAAGTTTATACATTATATATCTCTCTATGCTTTCAAGAGACTTGGGCATGACAAGTAAAAATAAAAAAAAAAAATATATATATATGAGAGAAAAGTGAGAGGCGAAAGAGGGAGAGAAATGAACAAGTGTTCTACTAGGCGAGAAGGGCCTACCTCCCTAATAAAAAGAGAGAAAAAATGGACAAGTGTTCAGGGAGTAGAGCCCACATCTCGAAAAAGAAAAAAGAAAAAGGAGAGAGAAGAATGTGACAAAAGTCAATACTGGCGAGAAGAGCTCACCTCTCCAAACAAGTTGTCTTGTAACCCAAGGTTCTCTTAAAAATTATTGCCATAAAGAGAGATATATTTTTGAAACAAAAAGGCAAAAGAAAAGGCTAAAAAATTAAATGTTTACTCTTATAGTTGTCATACGGGAACACTCGTGCTTTCTCCTTGAAAAATATCTTTTGTAAAACTCCAGTTATAGTGAAACCACCTAACTTGAGACATGGTGTTTGACTTAATTGTTCTATCTTTCAATAGTCCAAGACTCATGTATGATGAAAACCCCATGCTCTCAAGTAGATATAAGCAAGTTTATGATTCTGAATTTTTCATCCTACCTTGGTTGAGATTTGATTTGGTAACACACACGAGTCTTGCTAGGGACTAGCAAGAGGTAGCTTTGGGGAGTTTGTTGATGCTCACTAACTCATATTTTTATGCATCAACAATTCATGGAAAAGGACTAAAATATAATTAGATAACCTTATTAGGGGTTTCTACTAATGATTTCCATGAGTTTTGGTAAAGTTGTGATTTTTGGGGACTTAACAGAAAAACAGCAGAAATGACGTGTCATACTAATCAGACGTAACATAACGCAATCCAACTCAAAACAAGTCTAGAAGGCTCGGATTACTCGGCGTGAGCGAAACTTGACACGAAGAAAACATCATCTAGAAGACTCTAGAAGCCACGGCGCACGGCGGGGCCCGAGGGGACTCCCCCGGGGCGATCGGCCCAATAATGGGGCTGATCGCCCCCTTGGCCGCCACGCAAGCCTCGTCTCGAACCTTCCTCCACCGCCTCTAAGACGCAATCTAATCCGGTGGGTGTAATGTCGGTTTGATCCGAGGGCGTCGGTAGAAGCACGAGATGGATCAAGATCCAACACAAGATTAGTACCACATTGCTGTGGCCGATTTGAGAGGCATAAGAAGACCCATATATATAGACCCTAGGCCTCCCCTGAATCAACAATCCAATATGATCAAGCCTCAAGTCATCATCAAGAAGGAGATCAAGAAGAAGTCAAGACAGGGAGTAGAAGAGGAGACACCAAGAGATAGGATAGCTAATTCATAGCTCTAATCTAGAGCCTAGTTTAGATAGAAAGTCGAGAGTTTAGAGAAGAGAGAGCATCTGCTCCGGTTACGGATCCGTAAGTTACACTATGGATCAATATTATTTTTTGTTCTCATACACCTTTGTGCTATTTCATTATTATGTATGCAATTAGTCTACTTATACTTTATTCTAGTCATAGCATATTTGATATGATCATTATTCATGATAATTCAACGCACTTATTCGTAGAGCTCCTAGTATATTACATTTTGTGTGCTAGGTAGTAGAAAATATGTAAGCATGGTGCTTAGATATAATTTACTTGTGGATTCACCTTATATGCCGGGTCGTGTGGTAGATCGTAGTGGTGACAAAGCACTATTGAGTCCTTTGCAATCCATCCCCGTGTATAAGACTAGTCGATAATGGTTCTTGGGATTATCTTGTTTCGTTCTCGATTTTCTTAAGTAATCTTTGGGTGCACATTCTTATTTATGGTTTTGATATATATATGATCTTATGCTATGCCTGTCTAAACATTTTGTAGATTCTTTGTATGCTACTTAAGAAGCTGTCCCTTTGTCATAAATCCAATCCTAATCTTACTAGGAATTAATCTTATCCTATGCTCACCACGTGCACCTCTACTGTCTCATATACCTTATTATTATTATTATTATCATCATCATTATTAGCTCACCTTGTTTAAGTATATGCTAAATACTATAAAATCTCATTAGTCTTCTATCACTACCTTTAATCAAATGAATTATTTGTCATGTCTTCCTCATGGATTCGATATTTAAACCCTCCCAGGGTGAAATGCTCCTTTGGACATCCGTGCGCTTATGATCTATAATTATTTCTCTGTAAGCATAACAAATACCAACATGAGCATAAGATAAGATTAATTCCTAGTAAGATTAGGATTGGATTTATGACAAAGGGACAGTTCTTAGGTAGCATACAAAGAATCTACAAAATGTTTAGACAGGCATAGCATAAGATCATATATATATCAAAACCATAAATAAGAATGTGCACCCGAAGATTACTTAAGAAAATCGTGTGAGAAAACAAGATAATCCCAAGAACCATTATCGACTAGTCTTATACGAGGGGATGGATTGCAAAGGACTCAATAGTGTCTTTGTCACCACTACGATCTACCACACCGACCCGACATATAAGGTGAATCAAGTAAATTATATCTAAGCACCATGCTTACATACTTTCTACTACCTAGCACACAAATTTGTAATATACTAGGAGCTCTACTTAATAAGTGCGTTGAATTATCATGAATAATGATCATATCAAATATGCTATGACTAGAATAAAGTATAAGTAGACTAATTGCATACATAGTAATGAAATAGCACAAAGGTGTATGAGAACAATAATAATATTGATCCATAGTGTAACTTACAGATCCGGCAGAACCTGAGATGCATGCTCTCTTCTCTAAACTCGACTTTCTATCTAAACTAGGCTCTAGATTAGAGCTATGAATTAGCTATCCTATCTCTTGGTGTCTCCTCTTCTACTCCTGTCTTGGCTTCTTCTTGATCTCCTTCTTGATGATGACTTGAGGCTTCGGAATCATATTGGATTGTTGATTCGGGAGCCTAGGGTCTATATATATATGGGTCTTCTTATGTCTCTCCGGCGTCAACGGGCAATGTGGTACTAATCTTCATGGGTCTTGATAATGAACGATAACCATCGGATCAAACCGACATT
Organism: Hyparrhenia diplandra; assembly: GCA_015847255.1. Classification (NCBI taxonomy): domain Eukaryota; kingdom Viridiplantae; phylum Streptophyta; class Magnoliopsida; order Poales; family Poaceae; genus Hyparrhenia; species Hyparrhenia diplandra. Next base: position 339,825 of record JADLZK010003233.1, read on the forward strand.
ACACGACCGGATTAGATTAAGGCCTTAGAGGCGGGTGGAGGAAGGTTCGGGAGATGTGGCTTGCTTGGCGGCCAAAGGGGGCGATCGCCCCATTATTGGGCGATCGCCCCCAGGGAGTCCCCCTCGGGTCCCGTCGTGCGTCGTGGCTTCCGGAGTCTTCTAGATGATGTTTTCTTCGATTGTCAAGTTTCGTTCACGTAGGGGAGTAACCGGAGCCTTCTAGACTTGTTTCGAGTTGGATTGCGTTATGCGTACGTCCGTCGTGTGACACGTCATTTACGCTGTTTTTCTGTTAAGTCCACGCAAATCACAACTTTACCAAAACTCATGGAATCATTAGTAGAAACCCCTAATAAGGTTATCTAATTATATTTTAGTCCTTTTCCATGAATTGTTGATGCATAAAAATATGAGTTAGTGAGCATCAACAAACTCCCCAAGCTTACCTCTTGCTAGTCCCTAGCAAGACTCGTGTGTTACCAAATCAAATCTCAACCAAGGTAGGATGAAAAATTCAGAATCATAAACTTGCTTTTATATCTACTTGAGAGCATGGGGTTTTCATCATACATGAGTCTTGGACTATTGAAAGATAGAACAATTAAGTCAAACACCATGTCTCAAGTTCGTGGTTTCACTATAACTCTGGAGTTTTTACAAAAGATATTTTTCAAGGTGAAAGCCAGAGTGTTCCCTGTATGACAACAATAAGAGTAAACATTTAATTTCTTAGCCTTTTTTTTTTTTGCCTCTTTTGTTTCTGAAAATATATATCTCTTTATGGCAATAATTTTAAGAGAACCTTGGGTTACAAGACAACTTGTTTGGAGAGGTGAGCTCTTCTCGCTCATATTGACTTTTGTCACATTCTTCTCTCTCCTTTTTCTTTTTTTTTTTCGAGATGTGGGCTCTACTGCAGCCCGAACACTTGTCCATTTTTCATCTCTTTTTATTGGGGAGGTAGGCCCTTCTCGCCTAGTAGAACACTTGTTCATTTCTCTCCCTCTTTTTCGCTCTCACTTTTCTCTCATATATATAAATTTTTCTTTTTATTTTTTACTTGTCATGCTCAAGTCTCTTGAAAGCATAGAGAGATATATAATGAGAAGCTAACTTTAGCATATTTTCAACAAGGCATTTTTTTTATTTTATGGGGCTTATGTCATACGGGGAGACTCATCATTTTTAGAATTTTCAAAGATTAATACTCCAATTTAAGTGTCACGTAGAACAAGATAGATAGTAGCTCGGCTTTTATCATATCATATCGGTCAATTGCCTAGACTTGAAATCTAAGATCATACTCCCCACGTAACTCAAGCTCAAAGCATGTTTTAGAATCTAAACAATTATATCCATGTTCGAAGAAGTAAAGATGGTAAACTAGGCATTTATCACAGAGGAGCAACATCTATCATGTTCTTATAGCATAATTCATCACTCTTTTATTATTGTTCTCATTTTTTTTATTGCACACCTATATATATATATATTAAAAACTAAACTTTTATTTATACTAGCTATTTAAACAAACCTAAATATATATATAGCCTAAATAATTAAAAACCATAATAATATAAATAGATAGATAGATAGATACTTACCTCGGGGCACTCCTTCCCCAAGGGGTCGACGGTAATTACCTCGGGGGCACTCCTTCCCGAGGGTTTGAATTGGTTGGTTGGTTGGTTGGTGTTGAGCTGGGGTTTCCCCGGTTTGTGTGGTTTTTACGGGGACCACTCCCCAAGCTGCTTGTTGCACTTACCCATGCCTCAAATGGCCGAAAAGCCTTTCCAGTTGCTCAATATTAGTCTCCACCGTGTCTTGGATGTCGCCCGGTTGTGTGTTCCCCTTTGTTGCATCCACTCTTGTTGATTGTAAAGGAGGTCGGAGTGGGCGTTCTGAGTGTCGATTGTGGTGCGCATGTTGTTATGCATACCTTGGCGGAATACTGCGGGGTCGCGATACTTCGAATCCTCGCAAAAGAACGGGCGGGCCGCATAAACGCTGCATTACTACCTTCGGGCATTTCGTGTGTGGGCAGCGGTCCTCCGGTAGGCGCTGGGTGGATACTCGTGGTACGAAGCCCTCGACGCTGGTATGCTCGCCCCCCGGTTTGGTCGACTCCCTCGTAATGGGACGCCGAAGCTCGTTGATGTGGATGGTCGACGGTGGACCGGTCTGCTACTGCGATGTAGCAAGAAAAGATTGCACAAGATATATATGCCCAATCCAGGGTTAGGAAGCGGGATTGCGTTATTATTATGAAGGTAGTAGTATTGCTCTTGATCCTTTCTTACCCGGCCTGCACGAATAATCATACCCTATAATCTCCGTGGAGTGTTTATGTAAATGATGGTGGTGTCGTCACCAAGCATGGGCCAAGATCAGCGGCTATTCGTGTAATTAAAGAAGTGCAATTTTATGTCCCCAACTAGGTTGGGAAGCGGCAGCCAGTGTTCCACTAATGACTTAACAGGTGAGGCGGATGTTCTCTTAACAAATGGCATATAAGAGTGCCAGCTCGACGTCCGCACGGTGATGTTGTCCTTTCGTGGGAAGAGGATGTTGACACTTGTTAATGCATACTTTTAATTATCAATTAAACATGGAAAAGGACTAAAATATAATTAGATAACCTTATTAGGGGTTTCTACTAATAATTTCCATGAGTTTTGGTAAAGTTGTGATTTGCGGGGACTTACCGTAAAACAGCGGAAATTGATGTGTCATAGCGCGCGCCAATCCAACTCGAAACAAGTCTAGAAGGCTCCGAATACACCCGGCGTGAGCGAAACTTGACACCGAAGAAAACATCATCTAGAAGACTCGGAAGCCTAGCAACGCATCGGGGAGGCCCAGGGTGGTCCCACCCGGGCCGATCGGCTCAATAATCGGGCGATCGGCCGGCTTGGCCCCCAAGTCGCCCCTCGTTTTCGTGAACGTTCCTCCACCGCCTCTAAGACGCAATCTAATCCGGTCGTTTGATGTGGGTTTGATCCGAGGGCGTCGGTTAAGCACGCGAGATACATGAAGATTAGTACCACATTGCTGAGCTGAAGCTGAAGAGACATAAGAAGACCCATATATATAGACCCCCGGGCCCCTGGCTTCAAGCATCTCGGATCAACTCATCATCATATCGGATCGAGATCGGCTCTAGTCGACGGCCTTAGCTCTAGTTCAAGAACAAGAAGTAGAAGATTAGACAAGATGTAGAACTAGAAGCCTTAGATTAGAGTTGAGAGTAGAGCTTCAAGTTGAGAGAATTAGAGCGCGGTTGGGCGGAGTTGAAGGAAGGCCCGAGCTGTCGGGCGCCTCCATCTTCTTCTTCCTCCGGAGTTGGTGCCATTGGAGCGCAACTCGAGATCTTAATGGATTGTTCGACTTCCATTCGAGTAAGTGGTATTGTTTCTATTGTTCTTAAGGTTCGTATTTCTTTGATAAGATTACTTTGATTCTTGGTTGCTCTTGAGTTGAAGTTGTTAGATTAATGTAAGAGTGGTGCTTAGATTGACTAGCTTATTACTTAATACCTTCTATATAGGCTGGGGTGAAGACACTTGTTAAAGGATCGATCGTGGTGGTGACAGCGCCATTGAGTCCTTTATCACACCTGCCCCGTTTATAGAAATCGTAGGAGCCTAGCGTTGTTAGCGTAGATTCCCTTTATTAAGAGTTTCTTCATGACAACCCCTCTTAAGACCAATGTTGCAAATGATTTACTTGAAGTGAGAACAAGACCTTCCTAATGGAACTCCTTACCTCTCTTTTAATCTAGTTATATAGCCACTCGGATTTAGCTATACACTCGACATGCTCTCTCACCTTCTCCCCTGTGGATTCGATATTTAAAGCCCTATTTCGGGTGAAGTGCTCACCCGGTATCCGTTAAACTTGCGGATTATCCATCATAATATTCACGTAGGTTAACAAATACCAACAAGCATTTTTCTGGCGCCGTTCTTGGGAGAGAACGGTTTGAGACCACGTTGAAAAACTATAGCTAAATCTTGTACCATACTTTTATCTTTTTCTTTTATTCTATCTTCTCATCTTTTTCTATCTTCATGGGATCAATTGATTCCATATTTATCTATCTTATACTGCACCCTTAAGCGGAAGCTCGGCCACTAGAATCCTTAGACCTCATCCTTACATCGGCCATTAGCTACGCCTACGGTTGATCAAAATGATCATGAAGCAATACTTCTCGGGAGTGAGAAGCAGGATCATATCTTCTATGGTAGGAGTCTTTGCCGACATCATGAAAGTGTTGTGCGCATGATCATCATGCGTTTTTGGAGGAACCTTTTCTTTCCCTTTTTAAGCAAGGTTTGCTTTGACGAACTCACGGGTGAAACCCATATACTAGCATTCTTTATGACCACCCAAAGGAAGAAGAATCATCCTCCGAAAAAAAATATAGAAGTTCTGATAGCTATATCACCATCACTCCAATCCCAAGACTTAGCTATCGACCCCAAACCATCAATGCGCTTAAAAACCTTTAAGGGGAGAAGAAATTCAACCCTTGGATATTTCTTTAGATGATGAGTTTCACGAACTTCCAGCTTCACAAGAGACCATATACAATCCAAACCTCTTTTAAGAAAATCTCTTAGAAAGCACCTTTATTTCTACGCAAGGACATTGAGGGAACCTCAAGGATGGCATATCTAATCATGCCATAGGAAGAGAGCAAAGCCATCATGAAGCCACTCCTGTCTCTCTCTTTCTATGTTCAAATTAGATAATTTTTTTTCGAACCCATCTTTAACCACATCCTTGAGCCCAATGAATCCTCTTGTGCCCCTTTTCTTGCGTCTCCTCACGATCCTAAAATATTATGAACGATCTAAGGAAGACCAAAAAGGAGCGCATTTTCTACAGAACATCAATGAGCATAAAGACTACTTCATAAATGGAACTTTTCCACCTAGTCCATGCTCATTTGAAAACTCCCTAAATCAATTGTCATCTCAAATCTTGCCGTACAATGAAATCTCCAACCTCCTTTCGTATTTCCTTAAAAATTTAGAAAGGGTGGTTGTCAATGATGGCTTGAAATTTTGAGATTGGCAATATATGGGAAACCACTGTATCTTGATTCATAATTTGAAAGTTTTCCCAAGGACGAACTTTTTTGTCCTAAAACAAGCACTCTAGGGGAATTACTATATATCACTATATACCCCTATGTTATGAGCATATGATTATAAAAATATTCCTTCGGGTATTCTTGTCACTAACCATTCCAGGTTTGGAGCAAAGAAAACGAAGGATGACAATACAAGGTATGTCCAACCAGTCATTACGCAACATTAAATTACATGAATAGAAACATTTATTATTATGTTGCTATACTAGCTTGGTTGTCTTTTACCTTCATGCCATGCTCGATCTGTTAAACACTCATCATTGCTCTATCATCTCTGTTTGAATAAATCTCTGCAATGCTTTCATGCTACCATTGTTTGCTATAGTATGCTTAGGTTTTGAAGTATTTTCATACACCTTTTAGATTAAGCAGGGTGCTTAGTTTAAATTGTTTTCATGGCTCGAGTTAAACATGGTGTTTAGTTTGATTCCTGAAACCATAAGGTGTGGTGATCTTTCTTCTAAAGGCTTTTTAAATTAAGCGTGGTGCTTAGGTTAAAACGCCTTCCTAAATCAAATTAGACGTGGTGTCTAGGTTGACTTTTGAACCATAGTAAACTATAGTAGATGCTGGTATACTTTTGTTGGACTAACCCCTGCAGAAAATAATAAACTCTGAAACAAGTTTGGGGGAGGTCGAGATGAACTCACTAGAGATGGAGCAAGACATGTGAGACATGACTTATGGATAAAAGAATTCCCGATGAGCCAAGAAGAAGAAGAGTGACACAAGACAAGATCCACAATCAGAAGCGCTCACTCGAAGAAGGAATTCATGGGTGATGGAAGCATCAAGGAGGGAGGCCAATTCCATTGAAGATAATTAAGCCATCCTCTTCCTCCTGACATGCACCTGTCACTCCACATGCCACTCAAGAAGAAGAAAAGGACCACCACAAGGTGTAATAGCACCATCATACTCCAATAATAAAGGTAACACCTTGAGGTAAGTAGTCATTAAGATTTCCCTTTTTACTATGGCATCCTCATAAATGAAAAGTCAAACATGCTAGAGTTATAGTTTCACATGATTCAATCTTGTTAACTCGACATGTTAGCTTTTTAAAACTGTTTCTAGCATCACTTTCTTGTTCGCTCATTATTTTGCTAAAAATATTTACATGCTAGATTTATCTTCTGATCTTACCACCCTTGTCATAAATGAACTTATACATTATCATTATCTTGTTCGATGTGCCCACAAGGTTAGAGTAGAAGTAAATGAAATTTTGGTTCGATGGTGTTTTCCCACCAACAGAGCCCATGCACTTGATCTCTACCTTGTCTTTGCAAAGCGGGACTCACTTTGCTTAATAAGAGGAGAAGTCTTACTTCCCCAATTCCTACAAGTGGAAGTCCCCGACCTACAAATATGCACACTAAACAAGACGCTGCCAGTTGCCACCATCCAATCTTCCTTCAAGCAGCTGAATCAGCGAAGAACATGGGCAACGCCATCACCAAGTGGCTATTAAGATCAGATGATGCACTTGAAGAGTGACCAAGGAAGATCAAAGTGAGCACGACATGACTGGAGGTGTAGACCACTTTCGATAAGAGTAATGGGTCAACTCATCCCCATACTCCATCAAGAGGGCCTTACACCACCACTATTGCCTACCTCACCACAAGACCCAAGAAAAACAAGACGCTGGAGACGGCTGCTAAAAATCACAAGACCCGGTTGGAACGGAGTTGACGAACAAGGAAGACATTAAGAAAGATTAAAGAAGTTCGCTCGCCCCGACCAACGAACACTCAAAGACCTGCCACTCCAAGAAAGGTCTCCTCCGAAGAAGCGACATGGAAGAAGAAAGAAGCATCACCTACTGAAGAGGGCGTCAAGAGTACACCTTTGGAAGACCTACCACTACGCGTCATCAAGCCCCGAACAAACACACCATCTCCATCGGCCACCTCATCGCCACTCGCCGAGATAATGAAGGCACCATTTCGCAGACCACGACATTCGACGAGATGCCATCGATGACGCACACCATGGGAGTAAGTACTCAAAACTCTCGCCGAGAGGTAACTTCGGTATTTATCTGCATATTTATTTTTCTGCACGGCATATTTTAATTAACATATTTTCTTTAGCATATTTACTTTCCTATACCTGCATAAAAAATCATAAAAATATGTTTCTTTGCATTTACATCAGTTTCTTAAAGTCCCATGTAAGCACTCCCTTCTGTGGTGGCATAAAAAATAAAAATCCAAAAATATTGCATTCATATGTTTTTGCATCATCATTCTTTTTGCATAGAAAAATTCCTAAAAATATGTGGGCACATGAAGGTCCACGCTTTTACAGAAAAATCCAAAAATATGTGAGCACATGAAGGCTCACAAATTGTTCCTAGAATTTGTTCCTTCGGGTATATGCGGAATTAATATTTACAGGGAGAACAAGTAAGGAGAACCCAAAGGCGAACAAGTTCCAAGGACGAATCAAAGGACTACTTCAATATCCAGCTTTGGGGAGAGCACCTAGTTATCACGATAAGTATCGCTACTTTACCTTTTTTAATTTTAGCTAGTTATTATATAAGAGTTAATAAGTCTTAGCATGAGAGTTATAAAAGTTAGTTCGATTAATTTGTTTAGTTCGGTTTAGTCAAAATTAGTTACTATTAAATATTAGGATTCAGAATTACATAATAAAGTGCTCTTATGGAAGTCATCCACAAGTTGAGTCAAATATTTCTTCTATATTTCTGGATATGTTTTTGTCTCCACCATGCTTTGTATGCAAGATAATAGAAATCAAGTGTGGGGAGAGCCGTGCCGACCAAACGTAGATTTTCGCGACAGAAATTAAGAAATTCGGAATAAAGGCGGAGCCATCGACTCGCACGACGGACGCATGCCCGACACACAGACCAGAGGCGGACCGATCGGCCTAAATATCAGGCCGATCGGCCCTGGCCTGGCCCCACTCGAGCCCAGCTTTCGTCCACCGCTCGGTTTGCTTCCTAAAAATTTCTAATTTTCGCAATTTATTTTCCGTTCGAATTAAATAAGCCTTTTCTGTTATGGTATGTTTACCTATATGAAAAAATATGTCTTGAACAAAGTTTTGCATGATTAAATTCCTACATATATTTGTCACTTATTGGGATGCTTTAATTGCTTAAAACATGAGAAAGAATAAAAGTTAGAATAAGATCTTCTTTCTTTTATCTTGTCTTTGGAGAGTTATTTATTTCAAAATATTAAAATCATTAGTTATGCTTCTCCTTTGTGATCAATGATACATCCTAATAGAGCCGTAGCAATCATTAAAAGATATATCTAATTAATTGTTGCTTTCTTGTGTTGAGCTTTGTCAAAACCACGACCCATGTTGAAATCTGTCTAAAGTCTAAGATCAAGATCACATACACTGTTTTCACTAAAATATCCATGCTCTAAAAGTTTTAATCTCTATCTCCCATAATTTTAATTGTTGAAAAAGGTACAGCTATGAAAAAGCCAAATGTTCAAAATTCTAATAGTGGAGAGAAAAGTGAGAGAGAGGAGAAAATGAGCAAGTGTTCTACGGGTCAGAAGAACCCCCCTCGAAAAAAAAAGAGAGAAAAAAAAGAAGAGAAAAAGGCAAAAATGAAGAGAAGAATAATGGACAAGTGTCCGAGGGTGAGTAGGGCCCACTTCTCTAATAATTAAGAGAGTAAAATGGACATGTGTCCGAGGGTGAGTAGAACCCAACTCTCCACTAAATAGCTGGTTACCTCGCTTGGAAAAATAAATATAAAAAGGGAGATAGACGAATTTTCAACTAGAGAGAGCAGTGGTAATAATAATCTTGATTCACATGCACATCTTGATCTGTGACTTATGACATCTATCTCCATGGATCCACAATTGACTCGGCAATAAATACAAGGTAAGTGTGCTACATGTTCTTGAGCTCCACATATGATATAATAAATGAACTGTGAGGATATAACATACTTTGAGAGATTTGAGAGTGTCACAAAGGAGTAAGTACAGCTATGCTTTCTTTTCAAAACTTATGCAAAATCTCTTCAATAGACTTGATTAAGGAATAAAGGTGATCTGTTTCGACCAATTCAAGCTCAGAGATCCTAAAGTGCAGGTATGACCATGGATATATAATCATGATCCATGCTTAGACCATCCTTTTATCGAGGACGAGTAAAAGCCTAAGTGTGGGGAGTTTGTTGACACTTGTTAATGCATACTTTTAATTATCAATTAAACATGGAAAAGGACTAAAATATAATTAGATAACCTTATTAGGGGTTTCTACTAATGATTTCCATGAGTTTTGGTAAAGTTATGATTTGCGAGGGACTTAACAGAAAAAACAGCGAGAATTGATGTGTCATAACATAACGCAATCCAACTCGAAACAAGTCTAGAAGGCTCCGAATACACCCGGCGTGAACGAAACTTGACACCGAAGAAAACATCATCTAGAAGACTCCGAAGCCCACGACGCATCGGGCCCAGGGTGGGACCCACCTTGGGCCGATCGGCCCAATAATCAGGCCCGATCGGCCTGGCTTGGCCCCCCAAGTCGCCCCCGTTTTCAGAACGTTCGTCCACCGCCTCTAAGACGCAATCTAATCCGGTCGTTTGATGTCGGTTTGATCCGAGGGCGTCGGTTAAGCCACGAGATACATGAAGATTAGTACCACATTGCTCGCTGAAGTTGAAGAGACATAAGAAGACCCATATATAGACCCCCGGGGGCCCCCGGCTTTCAAGCATCTCAGATCAACTCATCATCATATCGGTCAGATCCGGCTCTAGTCGACGGCCTTAGCTCTAGTTCAAGAACAAGAAGTAGAAGATTAGACAAGATGTAGAACTAGAAGCCTTAGATTAGAGTTGAGAGTAGAGCTTCAAGTTGAGAGAATTAGAGCGTGGTTGGGGCGGAGTTGAAGGAAGGCCCGGAGCTGTCGGCGCCTCCATCTTCTTCTTCCCCTGGAGTTGGTGCCATTGGAGCGCAACTCTGAGATCTTGTGGATTGTTCGACTTCCATTCGAGTAAGTGGTATTGTTTCTATTGTTCTTAAGGTTCGTATTTCTTTGATAAGATTACTTTGATTCTTGGTTGCTCTTGAGTTGAAGTTGTTAGATTAATGTAAGCGTGGTGCTTAGATTGACTAGCTTATTACGAATACCTTCTATAGGCCGGGGTGAAGACACTTGTTAAGGCTGATCGTGGTGGTGAGCGCCATTGAGTCCTTTGTCACGCCTGCCCCGATTTTATAGAAATTGTAGGAGCCCCTGCGTTGTTAGCGTAGATTCCCTTTATTAAGAGTTTCTTCATGACAACCCCTCTTAAGACCAATGTTGCAAATGATTTACTTGAAGTGAGAACAAGACCTTCCTAATGAAACTCCTTACCTCTCTTTTAATCTAGTTATATAGCCACTCTGGATTTAGCTATACACTCGACATGCTCTCTCACCTTCTCCCTGTGGATTCGATATTTAAAGCCCTATTCCCGGGTGAAGTGCTCACCGGTATCCATTCGCTTGCGGATTATCCATCATAATATTCCTGTAGGTTAACAAATACCAACAGAGGACAAGGGCCATCCATTTGTGCAGAAATCTTAAAGTTGGGAGATGGATATCATTAGTGCGTGGCCGGTGAAACATGCCCTTCCCAGTAATTTCTTGCCAGAAAATTTCCCTGTTAAAGTCACTCAAGATAGAGGTCACCTCTATGGGGCAGCTTGATGCGAAGCCTAATGCAGTGCTCAGTTGTTTCCAGGTCATGGTGTAAGGTTGACGGAATAACCGGAAGGTTACCCCGTTCCCATCATCAGTATAATTTAAAGTGCATAGAAACTCTAGAGTAAGAAGCCGGCACCCCCTTTCAGAGGTGTCGTAAAAAGATGACCATCCTAATAACTGAAAAATATATGTAAACTCTGGTAAAATCCCTATATGGTCCATGAATTCGTTATCTAGCATAGGAGTTAACACAAAATCTCTATTTTTCAATTTATTATACCGACTTCTCTCCTCCCCTCCTCGTGTATGGAGGTGTACGTCCAAGGTTAGAGTTTTACCTTGGCTAGGCGAGGCCATTGGTGATGGAGAAGGGTCGGCGACGGTGTCGCTTCGGGTGTCCATGCTCATGGCTTGCCCGAACTAGCTTGGGAGCGGGAGCGTGTCTTGAGAAGCCTTCCAAACATGGCTGGAATTTAGGGGAAGAAGATTGGCTAGAGGGTTTTTTGGCTGGAAAGGAGGATTATCTCCGAAGATTTTTTCCTCTTCCTAGTTTTCTATTCTTTTCTCCTCTATTTCTCTCCTTCTCCTATTTCGCCGAGGCAGCTCTACTTCTCCTTGAAAACCCGAAATCTGTGTTGCTTGTGATGAGAATGACAAGGGCTGGCTGCCCCTTTTATAGGGCAAGGAGGGGGAGGCCGATCGGCTAATAGTGGGGTCGATCGGCCCCCAAGTGGGTCCCACTTTCGGGTGCCCTCTCCACCATCTAAACTTTGCTGAAATTCCACGCTAGAATAGTATTTGTTTGGTCAAGTGGAGTGTGGCGGTGGAAAAATGGATGGAGGGGAAGAAAAGGGAATAAAGAAAGTGGTGATTTGATGTTTTGTCCCTATGACATTTGGGTCCCACTTGTAAGGTTGCATTATTTTTTGTATTTTCTGAATAAAAATGAATAAATAAAGCAGCAAGAAGTAAAAATTATTTTATGCCACCACGTAAAAGTAATTATACGGTTTTCACTCCATAAAAATTATTAATCATGGGGCGTAAATTTTTCTTTTTATGGTGAATGTAAAAGTGCAGGAATTTAAATTGCGAAAAATAAATGCAAGGAATAAAATATTTTTGAAGTTTTACCGAATTACCCTCGACGGCGAGGGTCCGTAGTTAAGGTCCTCGAACAGGGGACCTTCAAATCTTCTAGTCCTCTTGTGCATCCTCCATCGGAGAGGATGGTTAAATCCGGCATCGTTTTCTCTTGATCGATCATGTTTGCATTGGTGGCGTAGTTCTGGTGATGGGTTTGAAGGCGAACTTCTCCTCCTTTCCGTTGATCTCAAATGTGATTTCTCCAGCGCTGACGTTGATGTGAGCGTTGGCGGTGCTTAGGAATGGTCGTCCGAGAATTAGTGAGACCCTGGAGTCTGGGTGCATGTCCAAGACAACGATGTCAAGCGGCACAAAGAACTCCCGGATCCTCACCGGAACATTTTTCAGCGATTCCCGGCGGGGGTAAACGAACCGATTGATCACGCTAGTTGTAGACACATTGATGTTGGAACCAAGGTAGGGTGCTTGAGCTTGTCGAAGACAACCTTGGGCATCACACTGACACTTGCTCCAAGATCGCAGAGTGCATTGTTGAAATATTGATCTCCGATTGAGCACTCTATAGTGGGGCATCCTGGATCCTTTTTCTTGATAGGTGATGTGTTTAGGATTGCCGCACTACACTCTTCTGTTAACTTGATGATCTCTGTAGTTGGTAGTGGTCTCTTCTTGTTCAGGATATCTCTTATGTACTTGGCGTATGTCGGGACCTGCATGGCATCCAGTAGAGGTATATTGACATAAAGCTTTTGGATTACCTCTACGAATTTGCCGAATTGATCATCAAATTGAGGTCTTCTAATTCTTCTTGGATATGGTAGGAAGTTGGTGTCGTGAAAGTCTTGTCCTGCGGGTTCTTGGCGCACAACTTCTTCTACGTCGTCGTCCTTATCTTCTGGAATGTTGGCTGGTACTACGGGTGGTGCAGGAGCTGCAGGTGCCGTAGGTTTCCTAGCCGAAGGTCTTACTGCGCCCGTTGGGTATGGTGGATCGGTGGTTTGCTTACCACCTCTCGTTCGAATGTTATGTACCTACTCATGATTAGTGGCAACAGGCATAGCAGCAGACAATTTTGATAATTTTGACTTGCTCTTCAATTAGTTCTCGTGAAAGAAGAATTTATTACCCGAGTTAAAGTTATTACCTGAATACTTACCTGCATAAGTTGGTCGTGGTTGCGGGTCTTCTCTTTGGGTCGGTGCTGACTTGTGAACCACCAAGCTTGAACTTTTTGAAGCGTTCATGTAGTCTTGTAAAGCTTGTCGATCCTTCTTGTAGTTGGCTCGCTCCTCTAGCCAATTTAGTAGCACGTCCATCCCAGTTGATACTGCCTTCAGTTCTTCTTGTTCTTCTTGTACTTCTTCACTTTGATGACAGTATTGGGTGTTCTTCGGGGTCCAGCCTTGATTTTCTGATATTTTGCACATAAGTATGTCGGCTTTCCCTGGTGTGAGTGATAAGAATGATCCTCCAGCAGTGGCGTCTAGATGCTCTCTTGGTTTTTGATTTAGTCCATGGTAGAATCCTTGTAAGAGCATCCATTCCTCCATTCCATGGTGAGGGCAATCGATATGTATTCTTGAAAACGTTCCCACGCCTCCCGGAATAGATTCTCCCTTCTCGCTGTTGAAAGTTGGCAATTTTTCCACGTAAGGCATTGGTTTTGCCTGTGGGGGAAAACTTTGCTAGAATGCGTAGAACATTTCTCCCATGTGTTTATCTTTTGTTCATTGGAGTAGAACCATTGCCTCGCTCTTCCCAATAGTGAGAAAGGGAATAAGCGGAGCAGGATCGTGTCCTTGGGAATGTTCTTGATGTTGATGGTGGCGCTATCTCCATGAAAGTCCGGAGATGAGTGCTTGCATCTTCATGTGTCTTTCCTTCAAAGCGGGTTAGCTTGCACCATGTTGATGAGGCTTGCCTTGAGCTCGAACTCATGATTGATTGGAAGTGTAGGTCGGTGCGAATGTTCTTGATGTTTGGAGCAGTAGAACTCTCGAACGTCTTTTTCGTGCATGGCTATGACTAGAATAAAGTATAAGTAGACTAATTGCATACATAGTAATGAAATAGCACAAAGGTGTATGAGAACAATAATAATATTGATCCATAGTGTAACTTACAGATCCAGAACCAGAGCAGATGCTCTCTATTCTCTAAACTCTGACTTTCTATCTAAACTAGGCTCTAGATTAGAGCTATGAATTAGCTATCCTATCTCTTGGTGTCTCCCCTTCTACTCCTGTCTTGGCTTCTTCTTGATGATGACTTGAGGCTTCAGATCATATTGGATTGTTGATTCAGGGGAGCCTAGGGGTCTATATATATGGGTCTTCTTATGTCTCTCCAGCGTCAACAGGCAATGTGGTACTAATCTTCATGGGTCTTGATAATGAACGATAACCATCGGATCAAACTGACATTACACGACCGGATTAGATTGCGTCTTAGAGAGGCGGTGGAGGAAGGTTCCGAGAGGCGGGGCTTGCTTGGCGGCCAAGGGGGCGATCGGCCCCATTATTGGGCCGATCGGCCCCGCAGGGACTCCCGCTAGGTCCCGTCGTGCGTCGTGGCTTCTGGAGTCTTCTAGATGATGTTTTCTTCGGTGTCAAGTTTCGTTCACGTCGGGAGTAATCCGGAGCCTTCTAGACTTGTTTCGGAGTTGGATTGCGTTGCGTTCTACGCCCGTCGTGTGACACGTCATTTTCGCTTTGTTTTTTACGTTAAGTCCCCGCAAATCACAACTTTACCAAAACTCATGGAAATCATTAGTAGAAACCCCTAATAAGGTTATCTAATTATATTTTAGTCCTTTTCCATGAATTGTTGATGCATAAAAATATGAGTTAGTGAGCATCAACAGAGTCCTCGAGGTCGAAGTTGAGGGCGGAGCTTGAGCTTGTCTGGCGTGAGCTTTGCCTTGACGACCGCCTCAACCCGCTGAGGATCTTCCCCGGCTTTCTTCATGATCACTACAAAACCGATTGAGCAAGACCTCGGGTGTGCAAGGGTTAGTTGAAAGTATGAACTTTCACACCCGTAATCTTGCTTGGCACAATGTTTTTGGTGGAGAAAATGGAGTGTAGAGCGAGGGCGGGAGAGAGAGCAGAGTGAGAGAGAGTGAGAATGAGGGGTGGGAGCTCTCACACTGGTGCTCTGGCTATTTATAGCCGAGCGCATGGCCGAGGGGGTGTCTCACCCAATGGCTAGGAGCCGTTGGCGGCGGGCCGGGGCCGGCAAGTCGCGGCCAGTGCGGCCGCACCTTGAGGTCTTAGCACCCCGCCCGAGGCGGATGCCGGTGTTGGTATTTGTTATGCTTACAGAGAAATAATTATAGATCCGCAAGCGCACGGATGTCCGGTGGAGCATTTCACCGGGGGAGGGTTTTAAATATCGAATCCACGAGGAAGACATGACAAACAATTCATTTGATTAAATGTAGTGATAGAAGACTAATGAGATTTTGTAGTATTTAGCATATACTTAAACAAGGTGAGCCAATAATAATAATAATAATAATAATAATAAGGTATATGAGACAGGTAGAGGTGCACGTGGTGAGCATAGGATAAGATTAATTCCTAGTAAGATTAGGATTGGATTTATGACAAAGGGACAGTTCTTAGGTAGCATACAAAGAATCTACAAAATGTTTAGACAGGCATAGCATAAGATCATATATATATCAAAACCATAAATAAGAATGTGCACCCGAAGATTACTTAAGAAAATCAGGAACGAAACAAGATAATCCCAAGAACCATTATCGACTAGTCTTATACACGGGGGATGGATTGCAAAAGGACTCAATAGTCTTTGTCACCACTACGATCTACCACACGACCCGGCATATAAGGTGAATCCGCAAGTAAATTATATCTAAGCACCATGCTTACATACTTTCTACTACCTAGCACACAGCTGTAATATACTAGGAGCTCTACGAATAAGTGCGTTGAATTATCATGAATAATGATCATATCAAATATGCTATGACTAGAATAAAGTATAAGTAGACTAATTGCATACATAATAATGAAATAGCACAAAGGTGTATGAGAACAATAATAATATTGATCCATAGTGTAACTTACAGATCGAACCGGAGCAGATGCTCTCTCTTCTCTAAACTCGACTTTCTATTTAAACTAGGCTTTAGATTAGAGCTATGAATTAGCTATCCTATCTCTTGGTGTCTCCTCTTCTACTCCTGTCTTGGCTTCTTCTTGATCTCCTTCTTGATGATGACTTGAGGCTTCAGATCATATTGGATTGTTGATTCAGGGGAGGCCTAGGGGTCTATATATATGGGTCTTCTTATGCCTCTCCAGCGTCAGCAAGCAATGTGGTACTAATCTTGTGTTGGATCTTGATCCATCTCGTGCTTCTACCGACGCCCTTGGATCAAACCGACATTACACGACCGGATTAGATTGCGTCTTAGAGGCGGTGGAGGAAGGTTCGGGAGGGGCTTGCGTGGCGGCCAAGGGGGGCCTATCGGCCCCATTATTGGGCCGATCGTCTGGGGAGTCCCCTCCGGGCCCCGTCGTGCGTCGTGGCTTCGGAGTCTTCTAGATGATGTTTTCTTCGGTGTCAAGTTTCGTTCATGTCGGGAGTAATCCGGAGCCTTCTAGACTTGTTTCGAGTTGGATTGCGTTACGTTACGTCGGTCGTATGACACGTCATTTCTTTTTTTTTACGTTAAGTCCCGCAAATCACAACTTTACCAAAACTCATGGAAATCATTAGTAGAAACCCCTAATAAGGTTATCTAATTATATTTTAGTCCTTTTCCATGAATTGTTGATGCATAAAAATATGAGTTAGTGAGCATCAACAAACTCCCCAAGCTTACCTCTTGCTAGTCCTTAGCAAGACTGTGTGTTACCAAATCAAATCTCTCAACCAAGGTAGGATGAAAAATTCAGAATCATAAACTTGCTTATATCTACTTGAGAGCATGGGGTTTTTCATCATACATGAGTCTTGGACTATTGAAAGATAGAACAATTAAGTCAAACACCATGTCTCAAGTTCATGGTTTCACTATAACTCCGGAGTTTTTACAAAAGATTTTTTTTTCAAGGTGAAAGCACAGAGTGTTCTGTATGACAACAATAAGAGTAAACATTTAATTTCTTAGCCTTTTTTCTTTTGCCTCTTTTGTTTATGAAAATATATCTCTCTTTATGGCAATAATTTTTAAGAGAACCTTGGGTTACAAGACAACTTGTTTGGAGAGGTGAGCTCTTCTCGCTCGTATTGACTTTTGTCACATTCTTCTCTCTTCTTTTTTCTTTTTCTTTTTCTGAGATGTGGGCTCTACTGCGCCCACGAACACTTGTCCATTTTTCATCTCTTTTATTAGGGAGGTAGGCCCTTCTCGCCTAGTAGAACACTTGTTCATTTCTCTCCCTCTTTCTCGTCTCACTTTTCTCTCTATATATATATATATATATATATTTTTACTTGTCATGCTCAAGTCTCTTGAAAGCATAGAGATATATATACAGAAGCAACTTTAGCATATTTTTCAACAAGGCATTTATTTTATTTTATCAGGCTTATGTCATACAGGAGACTCATCATTTTTAAATTTTCAAAGATTAATACTCAGGAATTTAAGTGTCATGTATGAACAAGATAGATAGTAGCTCAACTTTTATCATATCAGTCAATTGCCTAGACTTGAAATCTAAGATCATACTCCCACAGAACTCAAGCTCAAAGCATGTTTTAGAATCTAAACAATTATATCCATGTTCTGGGAGAAGTAAAGATGGTAAACTAGGCATTTATCACAGAGGAGCAACATCTATCATGTTCTTATAGCATAATTCATCACTCTTTTTATTATTGTTCTCATTTTTTTTTCGGCACACCTATATATATATATATATATCCAAAAACTAAACTTTATTTATACTAGCTAGCTAAACAAACCTAAATATATGTATAGCCTAAATAATTAAAAACCATAATAATATAAATAGATAGATAGATACTTACCTCAGGGGCACTCCTTCCCCAAGGGTCTGACGGTAATTACCTCGGGGGCACTCCTTCCCCGAGGGTCTGACGGTTGGTTGGTTGGTTGGTGTTGAACAGGGTTTCCCCTCAGCTGTGGTTTTTAACGGGGACCACTCCCCCAAGCTGCTTTTTGCATTACCCATGCCTCAGACGGCCAAAGAGCCTTTCCAGTTGTTCGGTATTAGTCTCCACCGTGTCTTGGATGTCGTCCAGCTGTACTCCCCTTTGTTGCATCCACTCTTGTTGATTGTAAAGGATGTCGGAGTGGGTGTTCTGAGTGTCGATGACGGTGCGCATGTTGTTATGCATACCTTGGCGGAATACTGCTGGGTCGCGGTACTCGAATCCTGCAAAAGAACGGCGGGCCGGTATAAATGCTGCATTACTACCTTCGGGCGTTTCGTGTGTGGGCAGCGGTCCTCCTGGGTAGGCGCGGCGTGGATACGGTGGCACGAAGCCCTCGTACGCCTGGTATGCTGCACCCTCCTGGGTTTGGTCAGCTCCTCTGTAATGGGACGTCGAAGCTCTGGTCGATGTGGATGGCTGACGGTGGACCGGCTGTGCCTGCGTATTTATCAAGAAAGAGTGCACAGCATATATGCCCAATCCCGGGTTAGGAAGCGGGATTGCGTCATTATTATGAAGGTAGTAGTATTGCTCTTGATCCTTTCTTACCCAGCGGCCTTGCCGGAAATAGTCGTACCCTATAATCTCCCGTGGAGTGTTTATGTCAATGATGGTGGTGTCGTCACCAAGCGGGGCCGAGATCGCGGCTATTCGTGTGATTAGAGAAGTCGACTTATGTCCCCAACTAGGTTGGGAAGCGGCAGCCAGTGTTCCACTAATGACTTAACAGTGAGGCGGATGTTCTCTTAACTTGGCGGCATATAAGAATGCCGACTCGGCGTCAGACGGTGATGTTGTCCTTTCGTGGGAAGAGGACAAGGGCCATCCATTTGTGCAAAAATCTTAAAGTTGGGAGATGGATATCATTAGTGCGTGGCCGGTGAAACATGCCCTTTCCGTAATTTCTTGCCAGAAAATCTCCCTGTTTGTTGGGGAGGGCGACCCTCGCCGGCCCCCGCAGCTCCCGCAGGCCTCGCTTCGGCGGGCCAAGCTACTTGTTGTATGACTAACTCTTGAACATCCCAGGCAAGCCCCCAGCGAAGGGCCTCGCTTAGGGCCAAAAGATAGCGGAGGGCCCAAACACCGCCGAAAGCCCGCTCCACTCTTCGAGGAGGGGCCTTCGGCCAACCTTTCACCTACAAGCGAAGATAACGTCATCGATGTGCCCAACGGAGGGGCCTCCGCAAGATCAGAGCATAGGAGGACCCAGGCGACCGCAGACTCTACTCCCGGGCAAGGCCTCCGTCGATCATCGCACGAGGGTCAGGACCGATCATCATCCCTAAGGGCCCTGAGGGTGAGGGTCGCCAGAAGGGGCAGAACCATTCTCCGAAGGGCGAGGCGCCGTGAGAAGGTGGAACAGGTCGAGCCATGGAGGCTGGCGGCGGAAGAGGAACCCTTCCAGGCGATGACAGTCTAGGACTCGGGTGTGTTTACCACTGTACCCCTGCGGGTAAAAATACCTCTTTGCCCTTGACATGGGCCACTCATCGGCGTGTACGAACTCCTACCTACCATGTATCGTGTTGTAAAGCGACCACTTCGACACCTCGGCTTCCTATAAATACCGGGTAGGGGCATTAGGGGAGGGGTCGATTGGTGGCATGATTCATTGCCGTCTAATCAAATCGCGGTCTTAGAGAGCTTCGCAAATTCTATCTTTTGCACTTGTGCGGGCCTCCGCTTGTTCCCACCCTCGGCAACTCCAGCGAGGGTGGGACTGACGGAGGCCCCTCTGTCATTCACTCTCCCTCGTGCTCATCTTTGGCCTCCGCTAACTCCCACCCTCCGCAACTCCCGGGGGTGTGACCGAGCGGAGGAGGCCCTCCGCTGTCCACTCGTTTCGTCGGATCATACTTGTCATTCCTTTCTCTGTGGGAAGCCCTCGCCCCTCCTCCGCTATCTCCGATAGCAAAGGCCAAGGGGCTGAGCGATCCCGCGGTTGGCGCCCGACCGTGGGGACCGATCGAAAAGTCACAAAGACACTACCCCGCTCCACCGGGCGGAGCCACCCTCACCAAGCCACCTTGATGGGACGATTTTTCCCATATGCCGTTCATGCAGTCATACACTTTATTTACTCATGTCTATGATGGGACTAACAAATTTTTTCCACCATTTTTTTTCTTTCCTCACTACCAAGGAGGCTGCCTTTGATTGGGCACACGTGTCCGGAAGCAACGTGGAGTCGCCCACGTGAGGCTTATCAGCATAGCCCACCGTGTGTCAATGCAGCAACCTTCGCCATACTTTGGCGGAGCAGCTCTTGTCGTCACCGCCATGAGGGGCAACCTCGCGCCTAGCCCTCATCGAGGCCGGATGGAACGGGACCTCCGCAGTACAAGCCGGCAATGTCCCGTGGGGGTCCAGGCATGGCCTTCGCAAGGGTCTCATCGCGGGAACACACCAAGCAAGGACTTTCCATTCTTGCAGGTGCACGTCTTCCTAGCGACAAGATGAAGCAACCATCATCGAGGCAAGAAGAACCAAGCCACCTTCAAGCGGTCGGCCGGCCCCTCCCCCCGAGAAAATCTCGGCACGGCACGGAAACAAAGCAACCTCCGCCATGCCTAAACAAAGTGAAGCAAAGAAGGCAGCTCCACGAGGGCGCAATAACAACCAGAGACGCCTCCGTCGCGACGGAGGACCCCCACCAAAATTTTGTCCATGCCAAGCAGAGCTCCCGGCACCCAACCGTCTCGGCACCAAGCAAGGTCCCAACATAGTTTGCCCCTTGTTGGCGCATCAAGGAGCTAAGTATTCAAACACCTCAATTTGTGCAAAACATGTACACACATTGCATATATTTGTATTAGCCCCCGCAGGGCATATACTGCATACCAACCCCAGCCAGGTCCTCCAACGCGAGGCTCTTGTACCCATGTCATTGACCAACAGAACCACCCTAATCACTCGATGAACCGAGCAAGGTGCTCATTATCTAGTCTACTCTCATATTCGTATATTTACATACACCTTCACTGGGAAATTGCCTAGTGGCCTTTGCTAAGTGTATGTAGGTCTACTTGGGCTCGCCTCCGACTACGGCGACATCGATCGCACCTTCGCCGACAGATGCGGCAAGGGGCTCGCCTCCGACTACGGCGACATCGATCGCGCACCTTCGCTAGCAGCTTTGGCAAGGGGCTCACCTCCGACTACAGCGACATTGATCGCACCTTCGCTAGCAGCTTCGCCAAGGCTCACCTCCCACTACGGAGCCATCGATTGCACCCCGCCGGCTTCGGCAAGGGGCTGCCTACAACTACAGCGACATCGATTGCACCCTCGCCAAAGAGCTTCCGCACGGGGGCTCACCTCCGACTACGGAAACTTCGATTGCACCCTCGCCAGCAGCTTCAGCAAGGGGCTCGCCTCCAACTACGGGAACATTGATTGCACCTTCGCCAGTAGCTTCGGCAAGTGGCTCACCTCCGACTATGGGAACATTGATCGCACCTTCGCCGGTAGCCGGCAAGTGTCTCGCCTACGACTACGGCAATATTGATCGTACCTTCACCGGCAGCTGCGGCAAGGGGCTCCCCTCCGACTATGGCGTGCTGATCGCCCCTTCGCGGACGGCCGCAGCAAGCGGCTCACCTCCATCCTCAGCGAACGACAACAGTACCCTCGCTGACTCGAAGATGAAGGGGCCTCTGTTGCACAGCTATGCAGCTCTCGTGTAACACCGAAATTCTGCACGATTTTGAAATAGTTAAATTGATTTATTTATGCAATTTTGTGATGCATGGAATATAGGTAATAATATTTTTTTTATGAATTAAAATCAAATATAAGGCCTAGCTACATGATGTTGCATTCATGCTGGTGCATATTTTATATTGTGATGACTGGTTTTGTTTGATTAAAAAAGGCATTCAAATTCACTTGAAAAAGCTTTATTAAAATTGATTCAATTAAAAGAAAAGGCATTTCGTCCTTCCTAAGGTTTCTGGCCGGAGTGGCCAAAATTCCTTTGTTCTCTGGCCTGCGTGGCCTGCTATTTGATTTAGCTGATGGCCTGTTATCTCATTGGCCCTTGTGGCAATTTGTTCTGGACCGTGCAGCCTATTTCCTTTTCTTGGTCCGTTGGTCGCTCCTTCCTTTTCCTTCTTGGGCAGCACGCACCAGCAGCAGACCGGCCCAGCTTGGCCACATTCAGTGCCAGCACGCACGCGTCGTTTCTGTTCGATGACGCCGTCGTCTTCCTTTGGAAACTGCCGCGGCGACGACGCCCGTTTCCCCTTCTGCCGCGCCTCCTTGATGTCCCGAGTGCCCTGCCTTCTTAAACAGAACAACCAGCGCCGCGACATTCTTTTTTCCACCTCCTCGCAATCGCATTGAACCGTACAGCAGCGCCGTGGAACCCTGGGTGCCGCCGCCGTCGTGAACGTCGTCGGTTCGTCGAGCCCGTTGTCCCTCCGTCCTTGTAGGGCTGCTTCCAGGCTTCGTCTTTCCCTCACGAGGTCGATTCCGCCCTTCCGTTGTTTTATCTCGGAGGTAAGTCGCATGAAGATCTTCGCCTTGTTCCCGTGATCGAAGTCGCCAATGTCTTCTCCTCTTTCGTTTCATCTTGTTTCGCTCACACGGCGTCGCCGTATCTTGCAGGTCGCCTCTTGCACCTAGCTCCGTGCCGCGCCGTCGATCTGCCACCGGTCGGTGTGTTCTCTGTCCACAGGAACGCCGGCGTCCTTCCTCCACCAGACCAGCCACCACTAGCTCGTGGAGCTTTCACATCCGGCGTCCGATGATCAAGCCGACGTTGCATCTTGAAAACGCCATGCATGCCTACGTCTACGTGTACATGCACAATCCTCCTGCAGTGCGCATGAGAGCCAGTAGTCATCGCCTGTGGTTAGCCGTCATCTTGACAAAATAATCACAAGGTTACTAGTCTTTTCCACGTATTCAATCTTCAGATATCATGTGCCCTGCTACGATTGCTAAATAGCCTTGATGACATTATATCTCGTTTTGATGACATCGTGCTGACATCAATACGATTTCTTGCCGTTTTCCTTCACAAGAACAATTCCGAAAATACATGATAATGTATATATATGTATGCATCACCAGCGAGCAAAGTAATAAACAAGCAGCCCGGCCTTGCCTTCATGATTTGATCTAGTTGGCTTGTTGACACCATCGTCGTCACATGCTACATGCAATTTTGTTGCCGTTTTCCTTTATGAAAATAACTCCAGAAATATTACTCAAAATACATCTCCAATGTTTAATCCTTTGGTGTATATGTGCGTATCTTTTATTCCATTGACAAATCAATTTCACTATATCCTTCATGTTTATCTCGGCAATGATCTCTGATTGATATTGTCATGTTTCTTTTCCTTTCCATCACAAATCAGTTCATATTTAATTTAATATTTTATTAACAACAATCTTGTTTAATTTGTATCTTCGCCGTTTTAGCTCCATTTTTTAGTGATCTTTACGTCGATGTGATCGTAGCGACGTGTAGAATAGGTTCATAAGCTTTTCAACTTATTTTTTATCTCTGTTGGTGTACTGTTCTAATATAATTCTATTGTTTGCTTCGTGCATGATTGTCTTTGGATGCGTGTTGTTGCTGTATCGATCAATTAGACGGTGAGCTTGACGTGGTGATTTGGAATACGTTGCTGATCAAGAAGGATTTGTCTTGAAGCTTTGGAAGTGAAGAAGGATATCACTTGGAGTTTTGCACTTGAAGAAGGAGCGATATTAAGGCAAGTTTAGTTTTGGGATATGTTATCTTTAAACCATGATCTTATAATTTGTTTAATGTTTATGCATTTGAACTTTAAATATGAATCGTTTGGCAACATAGAGATTTATTTGTGACAGAGATCCGGGTATTACAGTACAACTATGGGGGTTACATGGCTCTGACTTTAGTTCCTTAGAGATCATTCCTCTAGCAAGTTGGCAAGTGCAGAATTGGATATAGTATGCCCCTATCCCGTAATATGTGAGTATAGGCTGCGCGTTATGTGCCACATAGGAAGGGTGGGTCCTATGTCGACGAATTAGCGCCCTAGTTTGTTAGAAGAACCTTTGAGGGCTTCATAGTGGTTTCTGGTGCTTGGGCCTTGCAAACCCTTGCATTTGGAAACCACGACTCATAGTGAAAGTGTACACCCTCTGCTTGTGAGTTTGAAAAACTGTTATACTAGCCTTGCCCAAGGTCACGCAGGCGGCCCTGGAACCTTTACATTAAGGATAATGACTTATGTTCGTTAAATTGTTGATTATTTATTGATTTATGCTATTCATTACTTATGTTATAATGATCATGGGTTTTCTAGATAGATATTGCCTTACTATTCTTTACTAAATACGTTTGTACTTACCCTTGCTATATCACAACAATAGATCAATTTTGAGTGATGACTACATTGGGGACTACCGTAATGAGTATTAGGCTTGAAGTCAACCAGTCAACCAGTCCCTGTGGTGGAACTACTATGCGAGAGTCATCATTAGTTGCTTTTATCTTATTTAAGACTTTGTAATGAATATTAGTTCTCTATGTAATTAAGCACGGTGATGGTACTTCTATAAATTTGTCAGCTTATGTGTGTGACATTCCTGGGCGCACATAAGATATTTATGCATCCACTTTTGTTCTTAAAATTGGGTGTGACATCTCGTCAGGCCTCCTTGACTTGGCGAAGGGCACCTCCCACCCCGCGCCAAAGATGAAACCACGATGGTAGAGCCCCTTGTGGGCACCAACAAAGGTACCTTCATTATCAATGAATATAACCCTACGAGGCCACCCTCGGGGTACAATACATCTGCCGCCGAGCGGCCTCCAATCACCAAACCTTTGGGTAAAATTGGCCCCAGCAAGGTCATGTTTCACTTCGCTCAAGTGTTCTTCAAATGCAGTATATCACCACACTTGCAACTTGTCCAATATTTTAGTGCCTAAAGGAAAGCCTTAAGCCATAGGAATATCAAAATTATTTCGTGCTAACATGCAGGTCATCAACACTGTACGTATGCTCTTACCCTCCCAAACTAACCCGTTATATAGAACTCCTATCTATTTGGCCGCAGGTCCTTCGCAACTCAAAAGGTAACATCCTCCTCTAAATATTTCACAACCTTTGCTTTCTCTTAGCTCACCTCTACAACTGCAATATTCCATACCTCCGCATGAACATTTTTTCTCCAATTTTTTTTAGCATCTAGAATTCACTCTAACAAACCTCTGTCATGAAGAGCCATACTTCTCGGTCGCAGGCCTTAGCACACAGCTCATGGAATCAAACATCCACCACACCCAAAACCACCCGAAGGGATGTAACACTTGCCCAAGAGCAACCCATGAAGCACACATCGGTGTGCGGGGTTACCATCACTTCACCGAAAGGGGCTGGGTGGTGGCACCCCGCCCTCATCGGCACAGAATCAAGCACAAGGATTGGCACTGCCCGGGCAGAGCAACCGACTCCGCCTCTGGCTCCACCAAACCTCCGCAAATAGTAAACGTTGCGTGCTCTAAGCACGACCAGTGTAGAGGCAACCAAAGGTCGGGGGTCTGATAGGGTCGCAGCGACCCCTCATACCCAAAATTGCTATATGGTTTGCATGTCTTTGCGAGGACCTCTCTTTAGCTCATTCGGAGCCCCCATTACTATTTGTCGTGCATGTCTTTGCGGGGATCCGAACTTGGCTCATTCGAGCCCCATTGCTATCTTTGTGGGGATCGCTCGGCCCCTCGGCCTTCGCTATCGGGAGATAGCGGGAGGGGCGAGGCTTCCACGAGAAAGGAATGGCAAGTATGATCCCACGAAACGAGTGGACAGCGGAGGGGCCTCCACTCGGGTCACACCCCGGGAGTTGCGGAGGGTGGGAGTTAGCGGAGGCCAGCATGAGCACGAGGGAGAGTGAATGAGGAGGGGCCTCCGTCGGTCCCACCCGCATTGGAGTTCTTGGGGTGGGAACAAGCGGGAGGCCCGCACAAATGCAAAAGATAGAATTTGCAAAGCTCTCTAAGACCGCAATTTGATTAGACGGCAATGAATCATGCCACCAATCGACCCCCTCCCCTAATGCCCCTACCCGGGTATTTATAGGAAGCTGAGGTGTCGAGTGGTCACTTTACAACACGGTACATGGTAGGTAGGAGTTCGTACACGCCGATGAGTGGGCCCATGTCGGGGCAAAGAGGTATTTTACCCTCGCAGGGGTACAGTGGTAAACACACCCGAGTCCCTAGACTTCTGTCGCCTGGAAGGGTTCCTCTTCCCGCCGCCAGCCTCCATGGCTCGACGGTTCAGCCTTCTCACGGCGCCCGCCCTTCGGAGAATGGTTCTGCGCCTTCGGCTGTGCTGACCCTCCGCTGGGGCCCTTAGGATGATGATCGGTCCTTGACCCTCGTACTGATGATCGACGGAGGCCTTGCCCGGGAGTAGAGTCTGCGGTCGCCTGGGTCCTCCTATGCTCTGATCTTGCGGAGGCCCCTCTGCTGGGCCTGTCGATGACGTTATCTTCGCTTGTAGGTGAAAGGTTGACGAAGGCCCCTCCTCCGAAGAGTGGAGCGGAGCTCGACGGTGTTTGGGCCCTCCGCTATCTTTTGGCCTAGCGGAGCCCCTTATTTGGGGCTTGCCGGGATGTTCAAAGAGTTAGTCATACAACAAGTAGCTTGGCCCGCCGAAGCGAGGCTGCGCTGAGGCGCGGGGGGCGGCAGGGTCGCCCTCCCCAACACCGTTAAAGTCACTCAAGGTGGAGGTTACATCTATGGGGCGGCTTGATCTCGCGAAACCTAATGCGGTGCTCGGTTGTTTCTGTGTCATATTGTATGTTTGACGGAATAACTTAGGAAGGTTACCCCGTTCCCATCCTCGATTGTAATTTAAAGTGCACGAAACTCTAGAGTAAGAAGTTGGCACCCCCTTTCAGAGGTGTCGTAAAAAGATGACCCGACCCTAATAATTGGAAAATAAATGTAAACTCGGTAATATCCCTATATGGTCCATGAATTCGTTATCTAGCATAGGGTTAACACAAAATCTCTATTTTTCAATTTGTTATACCGACTTCTCTCTTCCCTCCTCGTGTATGGAGGTGTACGCCCAAGGTTAGAGTTTTACCTTGGCTAGGTGAGGCCATTGGTGATGGAGCGGTCGGCGGCGGTGTCGCTCGGGTATCCATGCTCATGGCTTGCCCGGAACTAGCCGGGAGCGGGAGCGTGTCTTGAGAAGCCTTCCAAACATGGCTGGTATTTAGGGGAAGAAGATTGGCTAGAGGGTTTTTTTTTGGAAAGGAGGATTATCTCGAAGATTTTTCCTCTTCCTAGTTTTCTATTCTTTTCTCCTCTATTTCTCTCCTTCTCCTATCTACGCTCGAGGCAGCTCTACTTCTCCTTAAAAACCGAGGAAATCATTGTTGCTTGTGATGAGAATGGCAGGGGCTGGCTGCCCCTTTTATAGGGCGGGGAGGAGGAGGCCCGATCGGCCGATAGTGGGGCCGATCGGCCCCAAAGTGGGTCCCACTCGGATGCCCTCTCCACCATCTAAACTTTGCTGAAATTCCACGCTAGAATAGTATTTGTTTGGTCAAGTGGAGTGCTCTTTGGTGGAAAATGGATGGAGGGAAGAAAAGGGAATAAAGAAAGTGGTGATTTGATGTTTTGTCCCTATGACATGTGGGTCCCCACTTGTAAAGGTTGCATTATTTTTGTATTTTCTGAATAAAAATGAATAAATAAAAGCAACAAGAAGTAAAAAATTATTTTATGCCACCAGAGAAAAGTAATTATACGGGTTTTCACTCATAAAAATTATTAATCATGGGGGCGTAAATTTTCTTTTTTACGGTGAATGTGAAAGTGCGAGAATTAAATTGCAGAAAATAAATGCAAGGAATAAAATATTTTTGGATTTTTAAATTTTTACCGAGTTACCGGCGGTGAGGGTCCGTAGTTAAGGTCCTCGAGCGGGGACCTTCAAATCTTCGATCCTCTTGTGCATCCTCCATCGGAGAGGATGGTTAAATGCGGCATCGTCTTCTCTTGATCGATCATGTTCGCATTGGTGGCGAGTTAAGTGCAGGTTTGAAGGCGAACTTCTCCTCCTTTCCGTTGATCTCAAATGTGATTTCTCACGACGTTGATGTGGCGTTAGCGGTGCTTGGAATGGTCGTCGTCAGAATTAGTGAGACCACGGAGTGCGGGTGCATGTCGATTACAACGAAGTCAAGCGGCACAAAGAACTCCGGATCCTCACTGGAACATTCTCGGCGATTCCCGGCGGTAACGAATCGATTGATCGCTAGTTGTAGACACATTGATGTTGGAACCAAGGTAGGGTGCTTGAGCTTGTCGAAGACAACCTTGGGCATCCTGCGACACTTGCTCCAAGATCCAGCGAGTGCATTGTTGAAGTATTGATCTCGATTGAGCACTCTATAGTGGGGCATCCTGGATCCTTTTCTTGATAGGTGATGTGTTTAGGATTGCCGCACTACACTCTTCTATTAACTTGATGATCTCTGTAGTTGGTAGCGGTCTCTTCTTGTTGGGATATCTCTTATGTACTTAGCGTATGTCGGGACTGCATGGCATCCAGTAGAGGTATATTGACATAAAGCTTTTGGATTACCTCTACGAATTTGCGAATTGATCATCAAATTGAGGTCTTCTAATTCTTCTTGGATATGGTAGGAAGTTGGTGTCGTGAAAGTCTTGTCCTGTGGGTTCTTGGCGCACAACTTCTTCTACGTCGTCGTCCTTATCTTACGGAATGTTGGCGGTACTACGGGTGGTGCGAGGGGGCTGCAGGTGCCGTAGGTTTCTAGCCTGAAGGTCTTCTTGCGCCGGGTACGGTGGATCGATGGTTTGCTTACCACCTCTCGTTCGGATGTTATGTACCTGCTCATGATTAGTGGCAACAGGCATAGCAGCAGACAATTTTAATAATTTTGATTCTAGTTTGATATTAAAAGTAATTTGTTCTTTTATCATTGCAGAAAAGTTATCCATTTTAGCATTTATATCTTCTAGAATTTTATCATTAGCAACTAACTTCTTAGAGAAACCATCATTAATTTTAACTTGCTCTTCAATTAGTTCTCGT
The DNA here is from genome assembly GCA_015847255.1 of Hyparrhenia diplandra. Taxonomy (NCBI): domain Eukaryota; kingdom Viridiplantae; phylum Streptophyta; class Magnoliopsida; order Poales; family Poaceae; genus Hyparrhenia; species Hyparrhenia diplandra. The sequence continues at coordinate 369,048 of JADLZK010003233.1, forward strand.
AAAGAAGGTTGCTTGAATTTATTCCCCGAGTTAAAGTTATTACGAATACTTACCTGTGTAAGTTGGTCGTGGTTGCGGGTCTCTTCTTTGGGTCGGTCTTTGACTTGTGAACCACCAAGCTTGAACTTTTTGAAGCGTTCATGTAGTCTTGTAAAGCTTGTCGATCCTTCTTGTAGTTGGCTCGCTCCTCTAGCCAATTTAGTAGCACGTCCATCGAGTTGATACGCCTTGAGTTCTCCTTGCTCTTCTTGTACTTCTTCACTTTGATGACAGTATTGGGTGTTCTTCGGGGTCCAGCCTTGATTTTCTGATATTTTGCACATAAGTATGTCGGCTTTCCCTGGTGTGAGTGATAAGAATGATCCTCCAGCAGTGGCGTCTAGATGCTCTCTTGGTTTTTGATTTAGTCCATGGTAGAATCCTTGTAAGAGCATCCATTCCTCCATTCCATGGTGAGGGCAATCTGATATGTATTCTTGCAAACGTTCCCACGCCTCTGGAATAGATTCTCCCTTTCGTTGAAAGTTGGCAACTTTTCCACGTAAGGCATTGGTTTTGCTGTGGGGAAAAACTTTGCTAGGAATGCGGTAGAACATTTCTCCCATGTGTTTATCTTTTTTGTTCATTGGAGTAGAACCATTGCCTCGCTCTTCCCAATAGTGAGAAAGGGAATAAACGGAGCAGGATCGTGTCCTTGGGAATGTCCTTGATGTTGATGGTGGCGCCTATCTCCATGAAAGTCTGGAGATGAGTGCTTGCATCTTCATGTGTCTTTCCTTCAAACGGGTTAGCTTGCACCATGTTGATGAGGCTTGCCTTGAGCTCGAACTCATGATTGATTGGAAGTGTAGGTCCAGTGCGAATGTTCTTGATGTTTGGAGCGGAGAACTCTCGCAACGTCTTTTCAGGCATGGCTTCAGGACTTGGTGTAGCTTCTTGGGTTGACTTGATTCAGATGATCTAAGTGTAGTGAATCACAATCAAACCTGTTAATACCCTATGAATAAGATAGAAAAAAGACAATAAGCGGGTAAATCTGTTTAAGCAGAGATGCTAAGTAGCAAAATCCACACTTAGTATTCATCTATCGATAATCAAAAGAATAGCAATCAAAATCTTCCCCGGCAACGGCGCCAGAAATGCTTGTTGGTATTTGTTATGCTTACAGAGAAATAATTATAGATCCGCAAGCGCACGGATGTCCAGTGAGCATTTCACCCGGGGAGGGTTTTAAATATCGAATCCACGAGGAAGACATGACAAACAATTCATTTGATTAAAGGTAGTGATAGAAGACTAATGAGATTTTGTAGTATTTAGCATATACTTAAACAAATTGAGCCAATAATAATAATAATAATAATAATAATAATAATAATAATAATAAGGTATATGAGAGCGGGTAGAGGTGCACGTGGTGAGCATAGGATAAGATTAATTCCTAGTAAGATTAGGATTGGATTTATGACAAAGGGGACGGTTCTTAGGTAGCATACAAAGAATCTACAAAATGTTTAGACGGGCATAGCATAAGATCATATATATATCAAAACCATAAATAAGAATGTGCACCCGAAGATTACTTAAGAAAATGAGGAGAACGAAACAAGATAATCCCAAGAACCATTATCGACTAGTCTTATACGGGGGATGGATTGCAAAGGACTCAATAGTCTTTGTCACCACTACGATCTACCACACGACCCGACATATAAGGTGAATCCATAAAGTAAATTATATCTAAGCACCATGCTTACATACTTTCTACTACCTAGCACACGGTGTAATATACTAGGAGCTCTACGAATAAGTGCGTTGAATTATCATGAATAATGATCATATCAAATATGCTATGACTAGAATAAAGTATAAGTAGACTAATTGCATACATAGTAATGAAATAGCACAAAGGTGTATGAGAACAATAATAATATTGATCCATAGTGTAACTACGGATCTAGAACCGGAAGCGGATGCTCTCTCTTCTCTAAACTCGACTTTCTATCTAAACTAGGCTCTAGATTAGAGCTATGAATTAGCTATCCTATCTCTTGGTGTCTCCTCTTCTACTCCTGTCTTGGCTTCTTCTTGATCTCCTTCTTGATGATGACTTGAGGCTTGAATCATATTGGATTGTTGATTCGAGGGAGGCCTAGGGGGTCTATATATATGGGTCTTCTTATGCCTCTCCAGCGTCAGCAAGCAATGTGGTACTAATCTTGTGTTGGATCTTGATCCATCTCGTGCTTCTACCGACGCCCTCGGATCAAACCGACATTACGACCCGGATTAGATTGCGTCTTAGAGGCGGTGGAGGAAGGTTCAGGAGACAGGGCTTGCGTGGCGGCCAAGGGGGCGATCGGCCCCATTATTGGGCCGATCGGCCCGGGGAGTCCCCCACGGGCCCCGTCGTGCGTCGTGGCACGGAGTCTTCTAGATGATGTTTTCTTCGGTCTCAAGTTTTCGTTCACGTCGGGAGTAATCCGGAGCCTTCTAGACTTGTTTCGGAGTTGGATTGCGTTACGTTACGTCGGTCGTATGACACGTCATTTCTGCTTTTTTACGTTAAGTCCACGCAAATCACAACTTTACCAAAAACTCATGGAAATCATTAGTAGAAACCCCTAATAAGGTTATCTAATTATATTTTAGTCATTTTCCATGAATTGTTGATGCATAAAAATATGAGTTAGTGAGCATCAACAGTAGGCCATCTTTAACTTTCTTTGCCTCCAACGGTCACAAAAAGTTTGTGACGATTTATTTATTCCTTATTTGGTTTGGCCATTGTCTCCCTTTTTTGATCTTCTCCAAAATTTTCAAATATAAATTTATTTTAAAATAGAAAAATTATTTTAAAATTATTTTTGTATATTCTTTTTATGTATAAAATATTTTTCTTTATTTTTCATAAAAGAATTTATTTTATTTATAAAAAATTTTATTTTAGTTTTCTAAAATTTTAAATTTAATATATAAATTTATAAAATATAAATATTATTATATATATATATATATTTTTCAATATACCCCATTTTTTTTTTCCTTTTTGGATATGCCCCATTTTTTTTTTGGGTATTCCTATATTGTTTTTTTTGAGCAGGTTATTTATAGTCACTGTGTCGACTTTCCCCAACTCCTTTGGCGAGGTACCTCCGGGGGGGTCTCGGAGCTAGGACCTTCAACATTCCACCGGTCTTCTTGATGATGACTAGGGTGTGTTGTTGCTTGTACCCGATGAATGGGCACTTAACCGCCTTGTCTTTGATGTGGAAGACGATGAAGCCCTTCCCCAGACTGATGTCAGCTATGGCCGTATAGAGAAATGGCCTCCCTAGAAGGAGAGACACATCTTCTTTCGGGCCCATGTCCAGGATCACGAAGTCTGCAGGGATGTACTCATCTTGGATCTTTATCAGCATGTCTTCCAAGATCCCCTCTGGCCGCCTTGTTGATTGATCTGCCATCTGGAGGGGACGAATTTAGCGAGGGGTAAGTGTCCCTCCATGAATTTTTGTCGAAGGTGGCCTTAGACATCACGTTGATACTGGCCCCCAGGTCACAAAATGCGTTAGCGAATTTGTGGGGGCCAATGGCACAGTTGATGATCGGACGCCCAGGGTCTCCCTTCTTGGCGATAAGCGGCGAGTCCACAGGGATCTTCTTCAGCTCTTTGGGTTGACTGAGCCTCAGTGATATCATGCTAAGCGACTCAAGTGGGACCTCAGGTTGCCCGGAATCCTGCTTTGAGTCATCAAGCGGTACTTGAGCAGCAATGCGGGCCGGTTGTGTCTCTATCATCTTGTTAAAGCCGATTTGGTTCTTCACAAGGTGAAGTCAACCCTTCAAGCTTGTTATTCATGCCCTCAAGAATCTTGTCTTGGTGGCTCATCTTTTTGGTGAGGTTTTCGTTGATCTTTGCCTGGCCCAGTACCAGGTCCTTCAGTGATGGCTGGCGGGGTTGTAATACCCACGGTTGCCTTGGAATGGTGGCTTCGAATGGTTGTTCCGGCTTTCCTAGCTGCGGTTGCCGGTACCCGTTGCTGTTGTTGATGAAGGCAGCTTCTTCACGGGTCTCAGGGCAGTTGTCCCCTGAGTGGCCAGCCTCACCACATGTCTCACATGTCATGTGGCGTCTGTGGCGTAGGCTGGGCGCTGGCCGGGCAATAACATCTGTCTTTGCTCTCCTCCGGTCTCTTCGCCAGAAGATCCATTTTTGCGGCAAGCATATCCGCCTCCTTCACGGTATGCATGCCTTTTTGTGTTTTGGCCAGGGCTCTGTCTTCGCCCCAGCTCTGGTTTGCCACCATCTTGTCAATCGGGGTTGTTACGTCGATGGTGGCGATAGAAATGCGCCACCGATAGCGGCGTCGAGGTGCCCCTTGGATATGGTCGTGAGACCATTGTAGAAGTTCTGGAGCACCAGCCAGTTCTCCATCCCGTGGTGCGGGCATGCTTGAATGTATTCTTGCAGCCTTTCCCACGCCTCCGGAATGGGTTCTATTGGGTTCTGCTGGAAGTTGGCGATTCTCCCCCTCAGGGCATTGGTTTTGCCCATGGGGAAGAACTTGGCGAGGAACACCGCGGAACATTTGTCCCACGTACTAATGACTTCCTTGTCCTTGTAGAACCTTTGTTTCGCCTTCCCCACAAGGAGAAGGGAAGCAGGCGAGCCTCGATGACGTCCCTTTGTGACATCTTTGATGACGCATTGTATCGCCCGGCTCAAAGGAAGTGCTTTGGAGATGGCGTTTGCGTCCTCGCTCGGCAGTCCACGAGAATGGACCCGGCCACACCATGGTGATCGGCCAGTCTGGCACGGCGAAGTTTTTTGTCCGTCATGTTCACCGACGGCCCCGTGGGCACGTTGGTGACAGCGGGGAGTTAGAAATCGCGCGGCGAGGCCATAGCTTGCGGTTCGGTTGGTGCGGGGATGTCGGTCTCGACCGCCGGTGTTCCGCTGAGGAAGAAGCGGCACGAGACCGAGCCCTTCCTTAGAGCGCTTTGGATCGGAGGTGAAGTTTTCCGCAGGAGGAAACCCGACATACACTATCCTGTTTTTCATCCACAACAGGAGAAAAACATAAAAGATTAGCCTGTATGAGCAAATGGCATCCACGCACACAGTTCATATTCATAGCAGCTATTTATTTATTTATTTATTTATTTATTTTTCACAATGCCTTCCCCGGCAACGGCGCCGAAAATGCTTGTTGGCATTTCTTAACGCATTCAAAGAAATAGGTATTAAAACCCATCCCAATAAAAGCGTCGAAATGCACCGATGGCATTCCCAAGTAAACCACCATGTCGGTGATACGAAATGAGTTTGTCAACGGGATAGATCTTGCCATCGTAGATATTTATCCGCAAGCGCCGCGGATCTATCGTTATAGCATTTCACCGGAAATATTCGGGGTATCGTTATTTATATTAAGCCCAAAGGAAGACATGTGATTGATAAATTAGCATGGCATCTGAATAGAGGAACATGTGTTTGCTTAGACCAAAATACTCATAACGAGGGGGTAAGTGAGCGGTTCATAGATAGTGTGACACACACTTGGAAATCCACCGGCAAAAAGGATAAAGAAAATAGATAAAGAATAAATGAACAAATGAATAATCTAATGGAGTAGATCTAATGTATCTAGTCATGGACATACAAACCAATAGTTAGCATCATATGCAAACTGATCTAAGCGTTGTTAGGTCTAGGATACTTGGGGAGACTTCACGGATTTACCATACGGCCCGATAGGAAGCATTTACAACTCCTACAAAGCCTGCAGGGCGAGCGTGGGGGGATTTCAAGGGACGGGACGAGGCTGTCACAACCAAGCCGCCTACCCCCTCAACCGTGGTATGCACTCATATTTGCAGGTGTCATAATACCGGGCACCATGCCCGCATACTAGAGCACTACTCTTGTCCCCGGGGTCCCCACTCGTCGAATGGGACGGACTAGAACAAGAGCAAACCCGAAGGAACAACAAACTGTTATCCCACCTCTAATCAAGTTAGGCATATGATGTTCGTTAATAAAGCGTAATGAACATGTCAAGATCATGATATGTAAACTATATGCTAGTTCATATACCACTACAAGAACATAAACAAAACTATACTCTAGTTCATAAGTTAGGCCAAGAATAAAGATATAGGACTTGCAAATAGAAGAATGCTCCATAGAGAAGATGTATTACCACGGCTCTTTCTTCTAGGAGACAAGCCCTCCTTGTAGCTCTTCTACTCCAAGTGTCTACTAAAGAATAAAAAGAAGAAGAAAGAAGTAGAAGAAGAGAGAGAAAGGTAGAGGTGGTAGAGAGAGAGTATTCTTTGGTTTCTTTGGACTCCAAATGGTGTGTGTTGAGGGGGAGAGAGGGGGCCTATTTATACACTTGGAGTAGGGGCCTAAGTGCTAATTTACACCCAAACCGAGCACAGTAAACCTTCCTTGTATCAAACCGACAATCCAGGCGGTAACACAAGTTTGGAAGGTGCACGAACCGCCTCAGGAAATTTTGGGCCGGGCCCGCCCTCGGGGGAGGTGGCCGCACCTTGGGCGCGCGCACCCCTGGGTGCCGCTCGGCCCGTGCCTTGGCGCGTGGTGTCGTCTTTGCCCTGAAAAGTTGTAGGCGGGCTGCGCTTCGCCCGATTTTGACGTTTTTGGGTGATTTGCTCTTTGGGCTTGGATTTTTGAAATTATGCGCTTTCGGGAAGGCGTACTTTGGTCGATTTTCCACTTGCTTTTATTTTAAATCTGCAAAATAAAATACAATACACTACAAGTGGAATTTATTAGTGATAAATGCATATGAACATAAAAAGGTTTAATTTTACTCCCTTTATAGTAGTATGTTGACGGTCAAAATTTAGCGTTATTTACCGTCCAGCAGATCCCGATCTATAGGCCTCCGAGATAGCTTGGGGAGGACCCCCACAGGTATCATTGCATTGCATATTTAATTCCATCAAAATTCATTTTCTTTTAGTATGTTTAAATTTTAAAGCAACCTTGCATGAAAAAAAAAAATCCAAAAATGAATAAGTAGCTCTTCTTTGTGCCTAATGCTTACATATGAGCTATAAAAAAGTTTAGTCTTATTCCCTTGTTGAAATGATGAATAGTTGCTCTGTTTTATGCTTTGCCTGTGCCTAGCTTATAATTGAAGTTCTCTAGAGTTTGGGTTTAGTGGCTAATTCAAAACTTATCTAAAAAAAACACGATTCATGTGGGTTGCATATGCTCTATCTAGTCTAAGTTGTTGCCAAATATGATATGGTACAAATGGATTTGCTATGACTTCGTTCAAAAGAGAAACTTGACATCTAGGAATCTATGTTTTCAAAAAAAAAAAAAAAAGAGAAATGATTTTGGGCTATGCTAAAAAAAATGAAAATGAGATGAAAAAGGACAAGTGTCCGAGGGCGAGAGTAGAGCCCACATCTCTAAAAAAGAAAAAAAAAAAAAGAGAGGAAATAAAAGGCAAAAGCCTAGGGCGAGCAGAGCCCACCTCTCCAAAAATATATATATATATATATATATATATATATATATATATAGGGTGAGTGTTTTTCTACTCAGGGAGTAGTTACTCGATCTTTTAAAAACACATTGTGTATGTGTTCATACTAATTTAGCATTTGAGTATGTTTATATACTTATATTAAGCTACTTCAAATCTTACTACGCAAAAAATTTGAAGGAACCTATAATTTTTAATATTTACAAAAACTGCCACTCTTTGCTATATATATAAAAAGTATATTCACATACTCTAGGTATGTATACATACTTAACATAAATAACACCCTAGATGGTCTAGTATGATCATATACTTCGTCTACATACACTTCGATTTCGGTCATATATGCCTAAATCTAGAGATATACACATAGGAGTAACTACTCCCGAGGGAGTAGAAAAAGATTTTCCCCTATATATATATATATATATATATATATATATATATATATATATATATATATATATAGCAATAAAGCCCATGCTTTCTCAAAAAGAAATAAATATTATCTAAATAAAATCAGGATAAAAAGTTGATCACAAGGATGAAAGATAAGCACCTCCGTTATAACAGTCTATCGGCAACCGCCCAAGGCTTTGAGGAAAATTTTGGAAAGCCCCGCTACGATGAAAGGTAATAAAGGGTAAGAAAAAGATGTGCCATTTTATTCAAACTTTGGTAGAAAATCTTATTATAACCACGGCACTTGTGAAACGTAATCGGCATTGTAGCAACTCTGATCAACAAACCAAGTACTTATCTCTTTTTGCTCGAGGGGCAGCGCAAAGGGTAAGCTTGGGGAGTTTGTTGTGGTAAATAACGCTATATTTTTTTAAAAAATCAACTTACTACCATAAAGGGAGTAAAATTAAACCTTTTTATGTTCATATGCATTTATCACTAATAAATTCCACTTATAGTGTATTGTATTTTTATTTTGCAGATTTAAAATAAAAAGCAAGTGGAAAATCGACCAAAGTACGCCCTTCGGGGAAAGCGCACTATTGCAAAATCCAAGCCCAAAGAGCAAATCGACCCAAAAACATCAAATGGGGGCCGTGCGCAGCCGGCCCACACAACTTTTCAGGGCGAAAAGACGACACCCTGCCAAGACCGGGCGAACGGCGGGGGGGGGGGTGCGCACCTCAAGGTCTGCGGCCGCACCCCTCCTGAGGCGGTTCGGGCCCGGCCTCGGGAGGCGGTTCGTGCACCTTCCAAACTTGGTTTCCCATACAGGATGGTCGGTTTGCGCATACAAGGAAGGTTTACAGGTCGGTTTGGGTGTAAATTAGCACTTAGGCCCCTCCTCCATGTGTATAAATAGACCCCTTCTCTCCCTCTCTCAACACACACCATTTGGAGTCCGACAAACCCAGCAATACCTCTCTCTCTACCTCTCTCTCTTCTTCTACTTCTTCATTCTTCTCCTTCTTTCTTTATTCTTTAGTAGACACTTGGAGTAGAAGAGCTACAAGGAGGGCTTGTCTCCTAGAAGAAAGAGCTTTGGTAATACATCTTCTCTATGGAGCATTCTTCTATTTACATGTCCTATAGCTTTATTCTTGGCCTAACTTATGAACTAGAGTATAGTTTTGTTCATGTTCTTGTAGTGGTATATGAACTAGAATATAGTTTACATATTATGATCTTGACATGTTCATTACAGTTCTTTAACGATCATCATATGCCTATCTTGATTAGAGGTGGGATAACGGTTTGTTGTTCCTTCCGGGTTTGCTCTTGTTCTAGTCCGTCCATTCGACGAGTGGGGACCCTGGGGGGACAAGAGTAGTGCTCTAGTATGCGGGCATGGTGCCCGGGTATTACGACACCTGCAAATATGAGTGCACGCCACGGTTGAGGGGGTAGGCGGCTTGGTCGTGACAAGCTTTGACCGTCCCTTGAAATCCCCCCCATGTTCTTTGTCTTTGTAGGAATTGTAAATGCTTCCTATCGGGCCATTATGGTAACCCGGGAAGTCTCCCCTGTTATCCTAGACCTAACAACGCTTAGATCGGTTTGCATATGATCCTAACTATTCATTTGTATGGTCAGGACTAGATACATTAGATCTACTCCATTAGGTTATTCTATTCTTTATCTATTTTCTTTATCCTTTTGCTGGTGGATTTCCAAGTGTGTGTCACACTATCTATGAACCGTAACACTTACCCCTGTTATGAGTAATTTGGTCTAAGCAAACACATGTTCCTCTATTCCAGATGCCATGCTAATTTATTAATCACATGCCTTCCTTTGGGAAAATATAAATAACGATACCCTGAATACTTCGGGTGAAATGCTACAACGATAGATCCGTGCGCTTGCGGATGAATATCTACAATGACAAGATCTATCCCATTAACGATCTCATTTGGATCACCGACATGGTGGTTTACTTGGGAATGTCGGCCGGTGCATTTCGGACGCTCTTATTGGGATGGGTTTTAATACCTTTCCTTTGATTGCGTTAAGAAATGCCAACGAGGGATCCAGTGCAGCACCTCGGCGTCACTAGGAACATTGAGCATACGCTCAATTCCCATGTGCAAAATACCAGACAGTGGCAGCAGAACTGGGAGCAGCAGAGTCAGCAGAGATGGACCCAATTGGAGTCCAACATGGCTACTCGCCAAGCCGCGAGGAAGCATTCTGGAGGTACCAAGGCTTTGATCCGATCTATAGGCCTCGAGATAGCTTGGGGAGGACCCCACAAGGTATCATTGTATTGCATATTTAATTCCATCAAATTTTATTTTATTTTAGCATGTTTACATTTCAGCAACATTGCATTGAAAAAACTAAAACTAAAAAAAAATCCAAAAATAAAATAAGTAGCTCTTCTTTGTGCCTTAATGCTTATACATATGAGCTGTAAAAATGTTTAGTCTTAGTCCCTTGTTGAATTGATGAATAGTTGCTCTGTCTTATGCTTTGCACATGTGCCTAGTTTATAATTGAATTTCTCTAAAGTTTGGATTTAGTGGCTAATTCTAAAAAACTTATCCTCGAAAAACCCGATTCATGTGGGTTGCATATGCTCTATCTAGTCTAAGTTGTTGCCAAATATGATATGGTACAAATGGATTTGCTATGACTTCGTCCAAAAAGAAACTTGAAATCGGGGAATCTATGCTTTGAAAAGAGAAATGATTTTGGGCTATGCTAAAAAAATGAAAATGAGATGAAAAATGGACAAGTGTCCGAGGGCGAGTAGAGCCCACATCTCTAAAAAAAAAAAAAGAGAGAAAGAGAAAGAAAAAGAGAGGAAATAAAAGGCAAAAGCCTAGGCGTAGCAGAGCCCACCTCTCCAAATATATATATATATGGCAATAAAGCCCATGCTTTCTCGAAAAGAAATAAATATTATCTAAATAAAAATCCCGGATAAAAAGTTGATCAAAAGGATGAATGATAAGCACCTCTGTTATAACCGTTCTATCGCGGCGCCCAAGGCTTTGAGAAAATTTGGAAAGCCCCGCTACGATGAAAGGTAATAAAGGGTGGGAAAAAAGATGTGCCATTTTATTCAAACTTTGGTAGAAAATCTTATTATAACCACGGCACTTGTGAAACGTAATAGGCATTGTAGCAACCAAGAGTAGTGCTCTAGTATGCGGGCATTGTAGCCCGGGTATTACGACACTGCGAATATGAGTGCATGCCACGGTTGAGGTAGGCGGCTTGGTCATGACAAGCCTTGACCGTCCCTTGAAATCCCCCCCACGTTCGCCTGTCTTTGTAGGAGTTAAATAAATGCTTCCTATCGGGCCGTATGGTATCCGGGTGAAGTCTCCCCGTTATCCTAGACCTAACCACGCTTAGATCGGGTTTGCATATGATCCTAACTATTCATTTTGTATGGCCATGACTAGATACATTAGAACTACTCCATTAGGTTATTCATTTATTTATTTATTCTTTATCTATTTTCTTTATCCTTTTCATTTGGTGGATTTCCAAGTGTGTGTCACACTATCTATGAACCGTATTGCTTACCCTGTTATGAACATTTTGGTCTAAGCAAAACACATGTTCCTCTATTCGGATGCCATGCTAATTTATTAATCACATGCCTTCCTTTGGGAAAATATAAATACTTGATACCCCGAATACTTAGGGTGAAATGCTACAACGATAGATCCGTTCGCTTGCGGGTGAATTCTACAATGACAAGATCTATCCGTTGACGAGTTCCATTTCGGATCACCGACATGGTGGTTTTACTTGGGAATGCCGGTGATGCATTTCTGACGCTTTTATTGGGATGGGTTTTATACTTGTTTCCTTTGATTGCGTTAAGAAATGCCAACAGTCCGTGGCATCTTTGCTGAGTTTCTTGATGCTCGTTGCCGAGGCAGAGAAGGTCGGACTAAGGCCGTGAATACAAGGCCACGCCCCAAGGGCCGGAGCGAGGAGGCGAAGTCGTACCGGGGAGATGGAGGAGGCTACCCGACTTCGTCCATCGCTTCGGGCGGACAACCTAGAGGTTGGGCCCTCGGCTCGCAGATTACTGGCGCCGTAGGTGGCTTTCTTCGATCCGAGCCGGAATGCCTTCCGGTCCGTGTGCGGGCGTGCATGGCGTGTTCGCCTCACACTTCAAGGAGTTGTTGGCGCCCGAGGTGCCGAGGAACGTTGTAGGTGGCTTCTTCCTTGGTTACGGCGACGCGAGGACATGGATCCCACCGAAGGCCGCTGCTGATGCCACCATGACCGGGGGAGCCGCATGCGACTCCGTGGATGAGGCCGCGACACAGTTGTCTTCGCTCTTCGAGGATGAGGTGTGCCCCGTACTCCCCATAGAGTCAAACTATGAGGTGGATACGGAGATGCCGGATGCCGCTCCGAGGATGCGCCGACCGCTCGACGCTGCCGGGGGGATGCCACCATCGAGGATGCGTGCCACCGCCGGGTTGTCTCGGATGAGGCTCGGGCTGCCCCCCGACTTCTCCCTTGTATGAAGCCTGTAGAGTTGTAGAAATATTGTTATGAACAATGGTGTTGCTTTGGCCTATGGCCTCGGCAGCATATATGATAGTGTTGCGTTCCTCAGATCTCGTGTTTATTATGTGGCCCGGTCGCTTGCCTTCTCCACTCGCAAGGTAGTGAGCATGGGTGCCTCGGCGGCGTTCCGTTTGGCTCGGCTACTTCGCTTAGGATTTCTCCGTTCGTAAGATAGTGGGCACAGGTGCCCCGGGGGAGCCCCGCTTAGTTCGACTATCTTACTTAAGATTTTCAAGCATGTGCGACCTTCGCAGCTTTTAAACATTCGATCCGAGTATACGCATAAGAATGTTTTTGCTGAAAAAAAGCTTCGAAAAAAGTGAAAATGAGGAGGGAGGGGGTCCCCCCGAGGGGGGTCCCCGGGTAGCCCCCGAGGGAGTTTGAGCCACGTGCTGACTGTTGATACCTGTTATAACATAATATTACTAGTCAATTAAACATGGAAAAAGGGCATAATTTGAATATCAACATAGACTAGGGGTTTAACTAACATAATTCCACGAGCTTTGGTGATTTATGACTTTCCAGGGACTTAACAGATAAATGTAGAGAAGAATGGAGAAAGTTCTGGAATATACATCTCATACAATGACATGCCTTGACCGTGAAGTAACTCAACCCAAAATGTGGACTAAAACACTCTAGAAGGTACCAGAAGACACCAGGAGAAAGATGGCTCGATTGGGCCACAAGACCCTGGCGGCCGCCAGATGGATTTGGGCGGCCGCCGGAACTTCTGAGCCAAACAAGTCCATCTTCGTAGGTCGGTTTACCACCGACATTGAGGTTGTATCTACACCGTTGCCAAGGTCGGTTTGATCCAATGGTCATCGTTCATCGTCAAGGCCTATATAAGAAGACCCCTTGTCCCTAGGGTGAAACCCTAACTCATTCTATTCTCATTCTAATCATTAGTCCTTCAGTTTGTAGAGGTGTCCCAATGTAAGGATAACCTCTCTCTGGGATTAGTGAATTAGATGTAGATTAGAAGAAGATTAGTGTTGACACTTGTTATCATATAAAATTATTAATCAATTAAACGTGAGAAAGGGGTGTAAATAATAATAACAACCTAGAATAAGGGGTCACTAACATATTTCCATCAGTTTTGGTAAAGTTGTGAATTGCAGGGACTAAATGAGGAAAAACAGCAGAGTTCGCGAGCCATGCGGCTCTACGCAACGCGACGCAATCCAACTCGAGAAAGACTCTAGAAGGCTCCGGATTAATCCCGGCGTGGACCAAACTTGACACCGAAGAAAACATCATTTAGAAGACTCCGAAGCCCACGACATACGACGGGACCCGGAGGGGAACTCCCCGGGCCGATCGGCCCAATAATGGGGCCGATCGGCCTCGCTTGGCACCCACGCAAGCCCGGTCTCAGAACCTTCCTCCACCGCCTCTAAGACGCAATCTAAACCGGTTGTTTAATGTCGGTTTAATCCAATGGTCGCCGTACATCATCAAGACCCATGAAGATTAGTACCACATTGTCGATGAAAGTGAAGGGACATAAGAAGACCCATATATAAAGACCCTAGACCCCCCTTTTCAAATCATCAAGTTCTCAATTCAGCAACAACGCTTCAAGATCCAAGTCATATCCCACATTTGTAGAAACATCGCTTTAGGAAGAGTAGCAATCAAGATTAGAACTAGTAGGAAGGGAGAAATCCGCTCAGGATCGTCGGAGGCCGCTCAAGATCGGGGCCTCGTTCTTGTAAGTTCTTCATTGTAAGTAGTCTTCAAGTTCGCATTAACGTTCTTAATATGAATATCTTGATCATGTTTATATTCGAGATTATTTGTTCTAGTATTTACTTTGATTACATGTTTAGCATAGTTGAATTCTTGTTATGTTCATGCATGGATTCGTATAGCGCTCATCCTTTCGTTCGGAGGGTGAGTGGTAGAGATGATGTAATCGTGGTGATTAGATCTTATTTACTGCGTTTGCACCCTATGTGCGGGGTCGTGTGGTAGATCGTGGTGGTGACAGCACCATTGAGTCCTTTGCAATCCATCCCCGTATGTAGGCCTAGCGGATGATATTATTCGGGTTGTTCTAAGTTTTCGGCCTTAGTCTTCCACGGATTACGTCCTCATGTTTGGATTTAATTAGTCTTTCTTCAATGATTGTTAGATGTATTGCACTAATTGAGTAGATCCTAACTTATAGTTTAGAGTTACATATTGGAGTTTCTAATGCTAGCTAGCCTATGAATTGCTATATCCATCCTTTGTTTGACACTTTCTATTTTAAGCCCACTTAGATATGACTTTTGGTTGAATTTATTTATCAAGAACTTTATCATTATCTTTATTGTGAACTTTGATCCTTGTTTAATTAATTGATAAGTTTAACACTTAAGCTTTGCACACGAGAGATGATTAAGATGTTTAGCACCTATGCATAGTTAATTCATGATAGAAGACTTCTTTCCCTGTGGTAGAATATAAATTCAACACACGGTTCTTACTCCCGGTTAAAATGCTACAATGGTATATTCATATCGTAAACTTGCGGATACCCAGTTATAATTGTTTATTTACTTATTAAGAAGTTATCAAGGCATAGTACGAATATTTTATTCCTTGCATATTAGTAGTTTAACTATAGGGATGACAACCTTTTCAGATATGCTATGAACTGCAATGAATATTTCTTTTAGTTTTATCTCGAAGCAACATCGATATCTTTCTAAATGCCATTACTAGTTAGTGACGTTAGAAATACCAACAAGCATTTTTTGGCCGTTCTTGGGAAAGAAAGTCTTTAGCCCAATAAAATAAAAATATAGGATTAACTTGCATACATCTCTCTCACGCATTGTAAAGTATTAAATTTATCAATTGCTTAAACAAGTTTACCCTCGTTATTATTCTTTCTATCTATTTTAGGGTAATGTATGAAAAGGAATCTACCTGAAAACTTCCAGTCCGATCCAGAAAAACTCTTGAAGGAGGCAAGATCCAAGTTGAAGTCTCAACCTAAGATCACTACCTCGGAAGACTCCTCCTTTGTGTGAAGCTTAGCACCCGTGTTCGAAGTCATGGCAAACAAGACCCCCTCGCTGAGTACTCAGACCGACTACGGCCAACATCCGCCTTTGGGCCGCGGTCGATGTGGGAGACAAAGCTTTTGAGCTCAAGCCCGCACTCATCAACATGGTACAAGCTAGCCAATTACTGTGGAAAAGACCATGAAGATGCCAATGCTCACCTACAACACTTTCTAGAGATGCGTGGCACCTTCACCATCAAAGATGTCTCAAGTGATGCAATCCTACTGCCGTGTTTCCCATTCTCACTCTTGGGATGAGCGAAGCGATGGTTCTACGCCAACAAAGACAAACTCACTACTTGGACACTTTGCTCTACTGCCTTCTTGGCAAAGTTCTTCCCTATAGGCAAAACCAACGACATGGGGAAAATCTCAAGTTTCCAGCGGCAACACGACGAATCCGTTCGCAGGCGTGGGAACACTTCCAAGACTACATCACCGAATGCCCACACCATGGAATGGAGAAGGCGGCTACTCATGCGGACCTTCTACCACGGGCTCAACAACAACACCCGCGTGAAACCATGGACATTTCTTCTGGCGGAGGTGCTTTCCGTCTCTTACACCGAATCAAACTCTACCGACCTTGTGGAGAAGATGGCGTCAAACCAAGCTTGGAATGAGGACCGTCAACCCCGCAAGAAAGAAAGAGGAATGCACCAGCTGAAAGAGGTAGACATGCTGTCTGCCAAAATGGACTTAATTATGAAGAAGCTTGAAGACAAAGCTCCCGAGAAGAAGGAAGTCATGCAACTCTTCGATTCCCGCATGACATGTGAAGAATGTGGCAACACTTTGGACACTCGGGCGGGCCAGCCCCCGTCATTTGGAAGAGGACGTGAACTACATCAACAACAACAACAACCAATATCGTCCTCCGAACCAAGGATGGAATCAACAGAGACCCAACTACCAAGGTAACTACTCAGGTAACTATCAAGGTAATAACTCTTTCAATAATTTCCCACCTTTAAGAGAGTTAGTACAAAACCAAGGTAGACTTATGGATAATCTGTCTAAGAAGTTAGCTTCCAATGATAAAATGCTAGAAACTATTAGTACTAAAATGGAAAGCTTTTCTTCTGCAATAAAGAACCAGCATAGCTTTAATAAAATGATAGAATCTCAGTTATCTCAGCTGGCTTTATCTGCTCCTATGCCTAACCCAGGTAAGATTCCGGGCCAACCGGAAGAATTAGAATCTGCAAATCTTGTCGATATCTACTATGCAGGTATTCAGACCAAGGATGCACGACGAGGACTGAATTGTGCTGACTGGGGTATGCCCGCCAAGAAAGGAGATCCAGGGAGACCAGTCGTCACCATTGAAATCGGCGCCCGCACCTACGATGCGCTTTGCGACTTTGGCTCAAGTGTCAACATCATGCCTAAGGTAAACCTTGAGCCAGATTCAGAATTATTATACACAACTATGTGCCTACAACTTGCAGATCAATCGCTATGCTATCCCGAAGGCATCCTGGAAGACGTTTGTCTTTACATCGGTAAGCTCTATGTGGCCACCGACTTCATGGTCCTAGATACGGGCAAAGGTAAGAACGCCCCGATTATTCTAGGCCGCCCCTTCTTGGCCACCACCAAGGCCATCATCTACGCCGACACCGCAAAGATCATCTTCACCGTCAACGGACAGAGGGAGAGATTCAACTGCAAACACAAGACCCTAGCTCCCCCTGCTCCAACTGTACCACTACCGTACCCTGAAGTACACGTACCAGCTGTCGAGGAGAGGACAAAAAGAAGAAGCAAGAACAAGAAGAACCGTCAACCTCGACCACACGTGGAACGAGTCTTGATGATCAATCAAGTCCCAACAGAACGCAGGACTCGGCGCATTCCACCACCATTAGAGAAGCTAGACGACCCTGGAGTTCCGTCAATCCATTGCTCCATCAATCAATGGAACTTCCAGCAAGTTGTCTGCGACACGGGATCAGGCATCAACTTAATGTCGAAGGTAACGTATCAATTGATATATGGTAATCTACCTTTGTGTTCCACCTATGTAATGTTGCAGATGGCGGATCAATCACACCGATTCCCGGAAGGTATTGTATGCGAAACGCGTCCGTCAAGATTAAAGACTGCTATGTCCTCACTGACTTTTTAGTCATGGACATGGGAGAAGAAGAACAAGATCCTCCCATAGTACTTGGAAGACCGTTCCTGAACACTACAAGAGCTATCATCTACATCAGAACGGGCGAGATCCACTTCCGGCTTCAAGGTAAAAGATACTTTGTTTCTTCAATACTTACACTAACAATGAACAGCCCGAAGAAGGACCAAGAGCCAGCGTCTCTCAGAGACTACAAATGAAAATTTGGACTCGAAAATGGAGCACATTGAGAGAATAGAGAAAGACATCAAGGAAAAATACACTCGGCTCCTACCCATATTGAACGCTGCACCGGCTATGCCGAGAGGTCTCCACCAAAGAAACAATCTTGGAAAAAGAAAGAAAGCTGCGCCGCTAAGAAGAGCAACAAGAGTACACCAACCGGAGACCCAGGCCGGTAGCGGCATCAACAAATGAACAATCGACTTCCTCGGCTACTGCCGTCTATGCCACCCTTTGAGATCATTGAAGGACCCTTACCAGGTACAACATTTATCACGAGGGCCCATAGACGACACCACGCCATGGGAGTAAGTGCTCTAAACTCTCGCCCGAGAGGTAACTTCGGTATTTATCTCGCATATTTAATTTTACGCAAAGCATATTTCAATTAGCATGTTTACTTTAGCATTTTTACTTTTTCTAAACCTGCACTTAGAAAATCTCAAAAAATATGTTTCTTTGCATTTGCATCAGTTTCCTAAAGCCCCATGCAAGCACTCCTTGTGCGTGGCGGCATAAAAATAAAAAATACAAAAATATTGCACTCATATGTTTTTGCATTAGCATCCCTATTGCATAGAAAAATTCTCAAAAATATGTGGGCACATGAAGGTCCACACGTTTCTCTAAAAATAAAAATCCAAAAAAAGACGTGAGCACATGAAGGCTCACAATAATATCTAGAATTTGTTCCTTGGGGTATGTACAAAACTAATATTACTTGGGGAGAACATTAAAGGAGACCCGAAAGAGGAGCAAGCTCCAAGGATAAACACAGGACTACTTCAAGATCAAGCTTGGGGAGAGCACCCCCATTTATCACTATAAGTATCACTATCCTATGTCTTATTTATTAGCTAGTTATTTTTGCTTAGAGTTAATGAGTCTTAGTTAATGAGTCTTAGCTAAAAGTCTTAGTGTTAAAGTGTCAAATAAATCTTTGGAACTTGCTAGATTACTTTTCTTCCTTTTTAAATTATGATCTTGATGATATATGCTAAGGAAATGATGAATAGTTGCTCCGTCTTAATTCCTCTTAAAAGTACTTACACTTTGGACTTAGATTCTCCCAAAGCTTTAAATGCTTAATTTGCTCTAAACCCAAACACTGTGGGAAGCACATGCTTAATCTGAGTTTTAAGCATTAAAAGATAAAAGTACATGAAAAGTTGAGTCTGCTTTTATCATATTCTTAGAGATACTTGACTCCTGGTTTTTATCTTTGAAAATTATAAAATATTATATGATGAGTTCCTTAGCTATGACCCTTAAGAGTTTATCATTCACATCAAGATCATCCCACTCCATTAAATCTATTTGCTTCTAACTTCGAAAGTACGCCTCCCCATACTCCATTAAAGCTGCTAGCCATAATTATAAAAATACACTCTTGCAATCTTTGGATATGTCTCTCTCGGTGTTTTTTTATGCCAAATAGAATTTGGGCTACATCAAAAAAAAAAAAAAAGAGAGGAAAGAAAAATAAATATTTAGAGAAAAAGTGAGGCGAGAGAGGGAGAGTAACGGACAAAAGTCATACTAGGCGAGAAGGGCCTACCTCCCTAATAAAAAATATATTTAGAGATGAATAATGGACACGTGTCCGAGGGTGAGTAGGGCCCACATCTCTAAGGAGAGAGAAAAATGGACAAAAGTCGAGGGGCAAAGCCCACCTCTCCAAGAATGGACAGCCCAGGTCCTAGCAATTTTTAGAAAGAGAGATATAGTCCAAGATGCTTGAGAAGAAAAATACTAGAAAAAGGCTAAGGCTATTTACTACCTTTCATCCTCATCCACTTCACCACTATCGTCCCACTATATGTATGTCCTACCACATGTGTAACTCCACTACCACTATCTACTTAAGAGGGTCATACATAGGATCTCCGAAGTTTCTTTTAAAAATATTGCAAAACCCTGGGATGATAGTTGATCAAAGAACTTGAGACATGGCACTTAACTTGATTGTTTTATCTTGCTTATGATTAGGTGAAAAGGCTACGCCTCATGGTAAAGGCGTAGTAGCAACTCCCCGATCCTACTATAGCATATAGCTTTGCTAGGGACTAGCAAAGGGTAAGCTTGGGGGAGTTTGTTGACACTTGTTATCATATAAAATTATTAATCAATTAAACGTGAGAAAGGGGTATAAATAATAATAACAACCTAGAATAAGGGGTCACTAACATATTTCCATCAGTTTTGGTAAAGTTGTGAATTGCGAGGGACTAAGCGAAAAAAAGTTGAGAGTTAGCGAGCCATGCAGCTACGCAACGCAAGCGCAATCCAACTCGAGAAAGACTCTAGAAGGCTCGGATTAATCCCGGCGTGGACCAAACTTGACACCGAAGAAAACATCATCTAGAAGACTCCGAAGCCACGGCGCACGACGGGACCCGGAGGGGAACTCCCCGGGGCGATCGGTAATAATGGGGCCGATCGGCCTGCTTGGCACCCACGCAAGCCCGGTCTCGGAACCTTCCTCCACCGCCTCTAAGATGCAATCTAAACCGGTTGTTTAATGTCGGTTTAATCCAATGGTCGCCGTACATCATCAAGACCCATGAAGATTAGTACCACATTGTCTGATGAAGCTGAAGGGACATAAGAAGACCCATATATAAAGACCCTAGACCCCCTTTTCAAATCATCAAGTTCTCAATTCAGCAACAACGCTTCAAGATCCAAGTCATATCCCCTTATTTGTAGAAACATCGCTTTAGGAAGAGTAGCAATCAAGATTAGAACTAGTAGGAAGGGAGAAATCCGCTCCGGATCGTCGGAGGC
Source organism: Hyparrhenia diplandra (assembly GCA_015847255.1). Taxonomy (NCBI): domain Eukaryota; kingdom Viridiplantae; phylum Streptophyta; class Magnoliopsida; order Poales; family Poaceae; genus Hyparrhenia; species Hyparrhenia diplandra. Next base: position 389,797 of record JADLZK010003233.1, read on the forward strand.
GGCTCAAGCTCGGGGCCTCGTTCTTGTAAGTTCTTCATTGTAAGTAGTCTTCAAGTTCAGACACGTTCTTAATATGAATATCTTGATCATGTTTATATTCGAGATTATTTGTTCTAGTATTTACTTTGATTACATGTTTAGCATAGTTGAATTCTTGTTATGTTCATGCATGGATTCGTATAGCGCTCATCCTTTCGTTCGAGGGTGAGTGGTAGAGATGATGTAATCGTGGTGATTAGATCTTATTTACTGCGTTTGCACCCTATGTGCCGGGTCGGTGTGGTAGATCGTGGTGGTGACAGCACCATTGAGTCCTTTGCAATCCATTCCCGTATGTAGGCCTAGCGGATGATATTATTCGGGTTGTTCTAAGTTTCGCCTTAGTCTTCACGGATTACGTCCTCATGTTTGGATTTAATTAGTCTTTCTTCAATGATTGTTAGATGTATTGCACTAATTGAGTAGATCCTAACTTATAGTTTAGAGTTACATATTGGAGTTTCTAATGCTAGCTAGCCTATGAATTGCTATCGTCCCTTTGTTTGACACTTTCTATTTTAAGCCCACTTAGATATGACTTTGGTTGAATTTATTTATCAAGAACTTTATCATTATCTTTATTGTGAACTTTGATCCTTGTTTAATTAATTGATAAGTTTAACACTTAAGCTTTGCACACGAGAGATGATTAAGATGTTTAGCACCTATGCATAGTTAATTCATGATAGAAGACTTCTTTCCCGTGGTAGAATATAAATTCAACACACTGGTTCTTACTCGGTTAAAATGCTACAATGGTATATTCATATCATTGCCCCTTGCGGATACCAGTTATAATTGTTTATTTACTTATTAAGAAGTTATCAAGGCATAGTACGAATATTTTATTCCTTGCATATTAGTAGTTTAACTATAGGGATGACAACCTTTTCGGATATGCTATGAACTGCAATGAATATTTCTTTTAGTTTTATCTAAAGCAACATCTGATATCTTTCTAAATGCCATTACTAGTTAGTGACGTTAGAAATACCAACAATTAGCAAAGTAATTAGAAGTAGATTAGACATGTAATTAGAACTAGATTAGATCTAACTTAGATCTAATCAAGACTAAAAGGAGAGATGAACTATACTTTGGTTCTAGAGATGTCTACAGAGTTTGGTATGTTTCATATCTTATCTTTGGATGACTTGTGATTTATATATTTATCTTCTCTACTTTATGCTTTCCTTATATGGTTAAGTATAGTTGTTATGCTTTTGCATGGGATCTCACTTTCGTATTGAGTGCTCTAGTTATTCATGGTAGCTAGAGTAGTAATCTATAGTATAAACATGGTGTCTAGGCTATAGGTTACCCGAGGTTGCGCCCAATCCACGGATAGTTGTGGTAGGGGGGTGACAGCTCTGTAAGGCCTGTGTAGTCCACCACATTCGGATTGGTGTTTTCGTAGAGCTTTAGGCAGCCTTCTCCCAACTACCTTCTTCCCAGTCTTTCTCGAGAGTTGGAAAGGATCTGTTGCTCCAAAGTGCATTAGTATAATTGCTATCATAGAACTTAAGTAATAGAGATACCCAGGAACCTTGATCTCTCCCTTTAACCTCTTGATTAGTTTAATTACTCTTTGATATCATAGGTAGATTAGTATTTTATGTTTTAACTATCCTTTAACAATTACCCTCTCACTATAGTCTAGTGGTTTGCTAAGTTAGTGGATACATGATTTTGACTTATTAGATTCTCTAGCCTAAGCTTCCCTGTGGATACGATACTCTAGAATACTCATCCTAGGGAAAAGCTACAATGATAGGTGTTACGTGCGCTGCGAGAATCCTTCATATTCTTTTAGCACTTAACAAATGCCAACACACGACCGAGGCTAAGACTCCCTTATGGTGTGCACAAGAAGTTGAGTTTCATAAAAGATGTAGATCTTTTATTGAGCGAAAGAAAAACACAGGTGTTCAACTTTATGTGCGAGATTAAGGGTAGAAGCGACGTAGCTATTCTATGTTCCATGCATTGGAGTAGATGTTGGCATTTCTTAACGCAATCAAAGGAAATAGGTATTAAAACCCATCCCAATAAAAGCGTCAGAAATGCACCGCTGACATTCCCAAGTAAACCACCATGTCGGTGATCCGAAATGAGACTGTCAACGGGATAGATCTTGTCATTGTAGATATTCATCCGCAAGCGCACGGATCTATCGTTGTAGCATTTCACCCGGAAGTATTCAGGGTATCGTTATTTATATTTTCCCAAAGGAAGGCATGTGATTAATAAATTAGCATGGCATCTGAATAGAGGAACATGTGTTTGCTTAGACCAAATTACTCATAATAGGGGTAAGTGAAATGGTTCATAGATAGTGTGACACACACTTGGAAATCCACCAGCAAAAAGGATTAAGAAAATAGATAAAGAATAAATGAATAACCTAATGGAGTAGATCTAATGTATCTAGTCCTGGCCATACAAATGAATAGTTAGGATCATATGAAACTGATCTAAGCGTTGTTAGGTCTAGGATAACAGGGGAGACTCCGGGTGCCATACGGCCCAATAGAAGCATTTACGAACTCCTACAAAGACTGAGGCAAACGTGGGGGATTTCAAGGGGACGGACAAGGCTTGTCACGACCAAGCCGCCTACCCCCTCAACCGTGGCATGCACTCATATTCGCGGGTGTCGTAATACCCGGGCACCATGCCCGCATATTAGAGCACTACTCTTGTCCCCCGGGGTCCCCACTTCGTCGAATGGACGGACTAGAACAAGAGTAAACCTGAAGGAACAACGAACCGTTATCCCACCTCTAATCAAGTTAGGCATATGATGATCGTTAAAGAATCGTAATGAACATGTCAAGATCATGATATGTAAACTATATGCTAGTTCATATACCATTCATATACCACTACAAGAACATGAACAAAACTATACTCTAGTTCATAAGTTAGGCCAAGAATGTCGAAATAGGACTTGCAAATAGAAGAATGCTCCATAAAGAAGATGTATTACCAAAGCTCTTTCTTCTAGGAGACAAGCCCTCCTTGTAGCTCTTCTACTACCAAGTGTCTACTAAAGAATAAAGAAGAAGAAAGAAGAAGAAAGAAGAAGTAAAAGAAGAGAGAGAGAGGTAGAGGTGGTAGAGAGAGATGTATTCTTTGGTTTCTTTGGACTCCAAATGGTGTGTGTTGAGAGAGGGAGAGAGGGGTCTATTTATACACTTGGAGGAGGGGCCTAAGTGCTAATTTACACCCAAACCGACACAGTAAACCTTCCTTGTACGCGCAAAACCGACCATCCCACGGCAGGAAACCAAGTTTGGAAGGTGCACGAACCGCCTCCCGAGGCGGGCCCAAACCGCCTCAGGGGGGTGGTGCGGCCGCACCTTGAGGTCTTGCGCGCACCCCCCTCGGGCGCCCGTCGCTCGGGTCTTGGCGGGGTGTCGTCTTTTCGCCCGAAAAGTTGTGGGCGGGCTGCGCTCGGCCCAGATTTGATGTTTTCGGTCGATTTGCTCTTTGGGCTTGGATTTTGCAATAGTGCGCTTTCCCGGAAGGCGTACTTTGGTCGATTTTCCACTTGCTTTTATTTTAAATCTGCAAAATAAAATACAATACACTACAAGTGGAATTTATTAGTGATAAATGCATATGAACATAAAAAGGTTTAATTTTACTCCCTTTATGGTAGTAAGTTGACGGGCAAAATATAGCGTTATTTACCGTCAACAGTAGACCTCGCCCTTCTCGTTCTTGAGCTTGTACGTTCCGGGCCTTAGTATTTCGGCGATGAAATAAGGTCCTTCCCACGGAGGCGTCAGCTTGCGGCGCCCCTTGTTGTCCTGTCTCAGCTTGAGTACGGGATCGTTGAGTTGGAACTCCGAGGCTTCATTCTCTTGGCGTGATACTTCCGAAGTGCCTGCTGGTATCTTGCGGAGTGTAGCGTAGCGACATCTTGGGCTTCATCAGCTTGGTCAATGGAGTCTTGCCTTGCGTGCTAGTTGCCTTGCTCAGTGTAGGCTCGGAGCCTCGGGGATCCGTATTCGATGTCAGTGGGTAAGACCTCCTCGGCCCCATAGACTATAAAGAACGGGGTGAAGCCCGTGGCGGCTTTTACCGTAGTTCGAAGGCTCCATAATACCGACGGTAGCTCCACGGTACCACTTTCTCCGTCTTTGGTTCAGCTGACCGAAGATCCTCGGCTTGAGTCCTTGAAGGATCATGCCATTGGCATGCTCTACTTGGCCGTTGGTCTTTGGGTGGGCCATGGCTGCGGTGTCAACCCGGATGCCGTAGTCGTCACAAAAATTGAGAAACTTCTTCCCCACGAAGTTGGTTCCATTGTCCGTGATGATGGAGTTCGGGACTCCAAAACGGGAAATGATGTTTGTAAAGAACTTCACCGTTTCTTCTGACTGAGGGTTCACTACGGCTCGAGCTTCGATCCACTTGGAGAACTTGTCAATAGCGACTAAGACATGAGTGTGTCCTCCGGGCGCCCTGTGCGGACCGATCATGTCAGCCCCCATACCGCAAATGGCCATGTTAGGGGTATAGTTTGTAGGGCCTGTGCCGGAAGGTGTGTCTTTTTGCATAGAATTGGCACCCCCCTAGGAGCGCACGATTTGGTTTGCGTCGCGCACAGGTGAGGGCCGGTAGAAGCCTTGTCGAAGACTTTGCCGACTAAGGTCCTCGGGGTGGCGTGATGACCGCATTCTCCTTGGTGGGTATCGTCAAGCAGTTCCTTGCCCTCTGCCGAGGGTATGCATCGCATGTATATTCCCGAGGCTCCCTTCTTGTATAGCTCCTTTCTTTCTCCGATTAGTACGAAGGACTTTGCCCTTCGCGCTAACTGGCGGGCCGGTCTTGTCCTCGGGTAATTCTCCTCACGGTGAGGTACTCCAGTAGAGGTTCCCTCGATCGGGGGTCGGTCGACCGCCATGGCAGTGCGGCTTGTTCTTCGCCGTCCTCCCGAGCCCTCGAGGGTGTTTCAAGAGGGGCGTTTGACCGAGGGTTCATTGAGGTCTCGGGTGAGCACATTTGGTGGCACGGTACCTTGGGTTGCTGCGACCTTTGCTAGTTCATCTGCAACTTCATTGTAGCGCCTCGGGGGTGTGCGTGCTTTCGAGTCCATGGAATTTTTCCTCCAGCTTACGCACTTCTCGGCAAATAAGCCTCCATCTTGGGACCATGGCACGTCGAGGCCTTCATGACTTGGTCAATAACTAGTTGGGAATCTCCCCTTGTTTCCATCCGTCGGATCCCGAGGTCATTTGCGATCCCGAGACCGTTGACCCAGTGCCTCGTATTCTGCGGCGTTGTTGGAGGCCGGGAAATGCGGCCGGATGGCGTACCTTGTGTGAACCCCAAGGGATGAGATGAAGAGTAAACCAGCCCCCGTGCCCGTCTTCATCATGGATCCATCGAAGTACATGGTCCAACATTCGGCTTGGATCAGTGCTGGGGGTAGTTGTGTGTCGGTCCATTTGGCCACAAAGTCAGCCGGGACTTGGGACTTGATCGCCTTGCGAGGCGAAGTAAATGAGATTGTCTCACCCATGAGCTCTACTTCCCACTTCGCCACTCTCCCCGTGGCCTCTCGGTTCTGGATGATTTCCCGATGGGGAATGAAGATACCACGGCAACTGATGGCTCTGTCGAGGTGCTTCTCAAGGCTAGGCCACACACTCACAACTTTTATTATGCGGACCATGGGCCTTGGTAGCGACAAAGGATCAAGAGAGAGCCCTTCTTTGCTTGTTGAGGCAATGACGGGTGGAGTCGGGCACCACACTAGTATGTTTTGTAACCATGCGAGGCTAGCCTGCTCCTCCTTCTCTTCTTTTTTTTTTTTGTGTGTGGGACCTTCATGTGTCCCTATTTTTTCTTTCCTTTTATTTTTTTCTCTTTCTTCTTTTTTTTTCTTTCTATCTTTCTCTCTCTCTTTTTTTTTAACCTTTTCTCTCTTTTTTTTTTTTTTTTCAGCAAGGTTGGGTGACATCACCTTTTATTCTCCATCATCATTTTTTATATGACCCCTTGGTGAATGAAACTTGAGATTGTCACCATCTTCCCCACACTTAGACTTTTGTGCAAAAGTTAAGTGTGTAAGGTCTGGTCTCCTCTTGAGCATGTTCCATCACCCATGGGCATCAAAGTTTCTTGTTGATGTTGCCCTCATGTTTTTCAAGCAACGTTTGCCCCTTTGTTCTTCTTAGTCGTTCTCCACCTGAAATGGTTAGCAACAAGAATACCGAAGGTGCATACTAACTTGATAACATGTTCTTGCTTTTATTAATAAAGAAAGAACTTTTTTTATGATAGTCAGGGGTATCTCCGTCGATTGCTTTGTTTATGGTCATAAGCTCGGCCAGGTGGGAATTCTTCTTGCAGACTTATCAAAGGTGGTGAAGTTCCTAGCTTCTCCACTAAGCAATGACCAGATTAAAGATCAAAATTTTGCAAGGTTAGCGTCATCGTGCTACTACGAGATCGACAAAACTTGTGATACACGAAGACACAACCATCCTCTTAAAGAGTCTGTGAACATGGACCAAGAGGAGGTTGGGATCCTCGTAGGAGCACGTGGGCAGAGGCGAGACAAGCTCTAGAGACCCAAATGGGTATGTGAAAGGTGTCTTGCTCTGGTCATCATGGTGGATAGAAATCGGGTATTCTTCCACCCTGTGACTTGCCTTAGTGGAAAGGGTTCGTTCTTAGAGTTCTTAACGACCATCATTCCTACCACATGGATTGGGCTAACCCAATTCTTTGTATGGTACGGGGATAAATTATCCGGCGCAAAGAAGTTTGAGAACTTCCTTCTTCACGACTTCACGCATCGCATTATTGAGCCTTCTTTGGGGTTCATGTGATGGGGTACTGGAAGGGTCAATAGGTATGCGATGTGTGCAGAGTGTTGGGCTTACCCCTTTTAGATCATGCAATGAATACCCGAAGACCGTCCTATGTTTTTCTAGTATTTTGATCAATTTGGATGACTCCTCGTCGGTTAATTTATTGCTGATAATTATGGGAGCAATTTTGTCATTGTTTAGGAAAACATAGCGTAATCCTTCGGGAAGGGCTTTTAGCTCAATGGGAGGTGGTGTCGTCTCTTCTTTAGGGAGATCGATAAATTCATCTATCTCACTAATTTCTTCAATGAAGAATTTGAAGTCTTTTTCTAAAGATTCTTCGGGGAGTTTCAAAATTTATTTTCGACACCACCTCTATGGTTGTTATGGGGGACAGGGGTTCAGCTATTGTGTTTTTGGATTTTTGTATGGGTAGCGTGAGCGTGTCCCTACCTAATTTGACATCTAACTCCCCTATGTTTGGTGGATCAGCGAATAGCTTTTCTAGGGGATGGCCAATTAGGATGTCGAAATCCTCAATGTCAAAGATGTGGAAGTCAAGGCTCATTCCGACACCTTCATGGTAAAGAGAAATATTATGTAAAACCCCCAACCCTTGGAGAGTCGTGACGCATATCAGTTCTAAAAGTCTTTATTGTGGGCGGCGTTTCTCTTCCTCAAAATAAGTTTGGGCATAGATTTGACATGATGTTGATGCCCACGGTTGGGTTATACAACACGGTTTCTTTTTTTTATTGTGCATTGAATGGGGAACGAGGGAGTATGAATCAATTTCTTGAAGATGACTCATTCTCGTGTACCCATTCGCTACTCATGAAAGATGTTAACCCCATGATTGACTCTCGTAGAGTCGGTGCTTAAAAGGTTCTCTAGGGGTGACAGGAACTGGTGGTCTCTTTATCGACTCGTATTTCGAGGTATTTCGAAATCGTCAAGAAATACGTCCTCGATATACGGGAGGTCTCCCGGAAGGGGTTCCTCCTTTGGTTCGGGTGCGGTATTTTTAGAGGTTCGGCTTTGAAGCGACGAAACCTCTTCGGACATCGGCTCAACACGGGACGGGTTCGGAGGAGGGGTGTTTTCAGAATTCGGTCTAAAAGGGCTTCCCCTTCCTCCTGTGGTTTTGTGTGTAAACGACCCTCCCGCGGCCGTGTCTAAGCGCAAGGCGGACTCTCTAGTCAAACCCAGCCAGAAATGCTGAAGCAGCACATGGCTGGGAATGGATAGTACGGACCGGACCTCGTTAAAATTGAGAATTTGTCCCAGGGCTGCACCTAACGACTCCTTCTCCCCTTGTTGGAGGCAGATTATCTCTTGACGGAGGGAAGCAATTCGGGATATAGGGAAGAAAGCTTGGCAAAACCTTGCCCGCAATTCTTCCCAATCACACTACCTTCCCTACGTTGTGGTCGAACTGCTTGTTTAGCTCTCTCTTCAAGTGAGAAAGGGAATAGCTTCCACCTCAACGTGTCTTGTGACATGCCTTCAATGGTGAGGCAAGCACAGAGTTGCTCAAACTCCCTCGGGTGATGGTATGGATTTTTCGTAATCATATCCGAAGGATTGATCGAACCATGGCGATGAGGCTAGGGCGGAGCTCATAACTCGAAGCTGTGATGGGCTTCGAAGAAGATGGGCGTTCTAAGAGCTCGCCACTCGGAGCAGACAGTTTTGCAATAGTTGAGTGCTCCATAATTTTTTTAGATTTTTGTTTTAATGGCGGGGTGGAAATGGATAGTGCGGGTAGACTAGGTTCGAAGACTATACGACAACCGTTCCCGGCAACGGCGCCAGAAATGCTTGTTGGTGTTTCTTAGCGTAAGCGAAATAGTCCGCAAGCGCACGGAAAATACCCGTTAGCACTTCACCCGGAAGTGTTCGAGGTATCGATTTCCACGAGGAGCGGGCGTTAAGTCGGGCTTGACTAGCTACCGGGAGGAAGGTGGAAAGGGTGAACGGGTAGTGAGTTTCTACTACAGTAGGTTATCCTTAAAGTCAAATTACTTCTTGTCTTACACGTTCACGTAGCCACCGGCTCTCCCCTGATGCGCGGAAGGGTCCGGCCTCGGACTACCACACAACCGGGACGTGGAGGAATACTAAGGTCGAGCAGGGCTGTCACCACCTGCCGCCTACCTCACTACCGTGGGACTGATTGGTAAACGAGGGTGACTTGTAGTTTAGACACCACGTCTACACTACTTATCACGTACTCTAGCGTCGGCCAGGAACATCCGTCTTCATCAGGAGTCCTCTACTAGAGCATCTACCGATATGGTAAACAACGAACCGGTGAACGTATAATTAAAGTAATAACTTGAACTCAAAGATAATTACTGTAAATAGAACACGGATATCTTACTCCAAACCAGTAGGATGATCCATAGAGGTACAAGTGCGGAGCGGGGAGCCGGCGCGGGTTCGAACTCCGTCTACGAAGGTAGAGGGGTCGCTTCTCCTCTCCTCCACACTTCCTCCTCTCTCACTCCCTTCTAATACTAAGTGGAATCCTTTCCTCTACTCCAGTGTGTACTAAAATAAATCAGAGTGGTGGAGTGGAGTGTGTGATCAAGTGAGTGAAGGTGTGTGTGATTGATCACATGGTGAAGTGTGGGATGGTGTGTGTGAGATGTAGTGAGGAGTGCCTCTCTTTATATAGTGGAGAGGAGGAGGGAATGGAGGGTTCTCCTTGCTTGGAGGGAATGGAGGGCTCTCCTTGCTTGGAGGGAATGGAGGGCTCTCCTTGCTTGGAGGTGTTACGTTCTTGGCGGGAAGCAATTGGCGCCAAACAAGTTTTGCACCACCTGCAACCGCCTCCATATTTCGGCATGTGAACATGAGCAAAGCCGCGGCGGGATCGGGAGCCGTGCTGCGCCGGCCGCCCGTGGGGGCCGGCCGGCCCAGGTTTGGCCCGGTTCGAGCCGGGCTTTCACGTGTCACTTCGGCCCATTTTAGTTCATTTCCCCGTAGGTGCATCGGCCCGTTTTTGCACGATTCGGACTGTTGGCCCTCCTCTTGACAAGGCGCAATCTGATTTTGTGCTTTCATTGTTGATTAGGCGTATTTGTACTGTTTCCACTTTTATACCTGCAAAACATGTTTCCTACCAATACAAGTGGAACTAGGTTAGAAATAAATGCATATGCACCATGAGATTGTTTATTTCCCTTGGAATGAACCTGAGTTGGCGGTATTAAATGCTTGATAATGACCGCCAACAGCAACTGGGTGTGCGAGGAAGTAGTGGCGAAGTTTTCTTCGTGCCAACACAACTAGCGTATAGTAGCTTTTGCATCTGTGAGTACCTAGTCTTGGTGTCGGAAAGCACCTCACTGATGAAGTACACGGGGCGTTGAACTGTCAACGCATGTCCCTCTTCCCGACGCTCCACTACGATCACTGCGCTGACTACCGTGTAGTGGCCGTGACGTAGAGGAGCAAGGTCTCTCTGGGTTCGGTGGCACCAATATTGGGGGGTTGGTTAGGATCTTCTTGAGGTTGCCGAGGGCTTCCTCGGCCTCGGGGGTCCATGCAAAGTGCTCGGACTTGCATAGGAGTCGGTAAAGGGGCAGTCCCCTTTCCCCGAGGCGAGAAATGAACCTACTTAGGGAAGCCAGGCAGGCCATGACCTTCTCGAATCTGCTTTGAGGTCTCGGATTGGCCCCATCTTCGTGATTGCGCCCACCTTGTTCGGGTTTGCTTCGATGCCTCGGCGAGAGACAATGAAGCCCAATAGCATCCCTCGGGGACCCCAAATACGCATTTTTCGGGGTTGAGTTTGACTCCCTTTTTGTTCGGGCACTCAAAGGTTTCCCGAGGTCTCCCACGAGGTCTGTAGTTTTCTTGGACTTAACCACTATATCATCGATATAGGCTTCTACGATTTTCCCGATGAGTTCCCTGAAGATGATTTGCATGCATCGCTAGTAGGTTGCCCCAGCATTCCTCAGCCCAAAGGGCATTGTGAGGTAGCAATACATCCCGAAGGGTGTGATGAAGGACGTCGTGAGCTGGTGGGACTCTTTCATTTTGATCTAATGGTAACCCGAGTACGCATCGAAATGACGGGGGTTTCACACCCGGCGGTGGAGTCGACAATTTGGTCGATTCGAGGCAAAGGAAAAGGAACTTTCGAGCATGCTTTGTTGAGACTAGTGTAGTCCACACACATCTGCCATTTCCCATTCTTTTTCTCTACTAATACAGGATTAGCTAACCACTCACGGGTGGAACGCCACTTTTATGAATCGGCCTCTAGCGGCTTGTGGATCTCCTCGCCGATGATCTTCCGCTTGGCGTCGTCAAAGCTGCGTAAGCACTGTTGGTGTTTCTTACGCACCGCGAGAATTCAAAGCGCCACGAAATACCGTTGTAGCACTTCACCGGTGGTAGCGGGTATCGTATTTTTCACGGGGCCGGTCGCGCGGCTTTTCAGGCTTATGTCAACCTAAGGCAAGGGTTTGTTTTCTAAGAGTAGCGAGGTATCTATATGCTAAGTTTTCCAGGTAGTGATTCCTAAAGTCTGTTGTCTACTCACTTCGGGCACCGGCCCGCTCCCAAATGGGTAGAGTCCGGCAATTAGCTCTACGACACAACCGAACGTGGGGGGATTTCAAAGGACGGACAAGGCTTGTCATGACCAAGCCGCCTACCCCTCAATCGTGGGATGCACCGCAAAAGGTAGGTGAACGCTAGTCCAAACACCACGTTTGCACTATTGGTCACGAGTTCTTGATGTTGGCCAAGGTTCCCGGTTAAAGAGTTCCTCCACCAAGAACTAACGTAAACGATCTACCAATCCCGCAAGTCTACAACAGCTAAGAAATGTACGATGGAAATTAAATAGCTGCAAGATAATCACAAGGCGCTTACCAAAGTGTAAGTAGTTTTGCAGAGGTACTGCCGGGCGGGTACAGACAAGTCCGGCACTCCGATCCTCCTAGGAACAGCGGAACACCGAGGGGCTTAACCGACAACTCGGGTAGAAAGAACCAAGCTTCTTTCTAGCCTTTCCCTCTCTCACTCTCTAGAATGGGGAGATAGAATAGAAGAAGTAGAAGAAGAAGAAGATCTAATTCTACTCTCTTGCACAAGTGGATTTGGTTTCTCCTTGTAAAATGTGTTGTTATTTGAGAGGGAGAGAGGGGTCTATTTATACATAAGGGGTAGGTACCTAAGTGCTAAAAACCACCCAAACCGACCTAGGAAAACCTTCCATGTACGACAAACCGACTATCCCACGTCGGTTTCACGGTTTTGGAAGGTAACAAACCACCTCGGCCGAAGATGGCGCGAACCGCCTCTGCCCGGGTGCGGCCGCTTTGTAGGGTGCGCGCCAGCCTGCCAGGGTCGGCTTCGGCCCGAAGCTTCGCAGGCTGGGCTTCCCTTGCTCGAAAAGTTGTGTGGTGCCTTTGCGCCCGGCATGGTTTCGACGTTTTGTTGCGATTTCTGTTTGGGCTTGCCATTTGCTCCTTTGGGCCTTTTTCTATTTATTGATTTTATTTCTTTTTCTTTGTCTTTTTGGCCCAAAGTGATCATCCATGAGTTTGTACCTGCAAGTCCAAATAAACACCAAAACTTTGGAATATGTTAGTTGAAAATCCTATTTCTAGGTAGTTTTGGTGTTGGGTTGACGGTATTTAAATTGTCGTTGGTTACCGAGTCAACAAACTCCCCCACACTTAGCCCTTTACTCGTCCTCGAAAGTGAAGGCACGAGGGACTAAAGTGGTTTTATCTCCAAGATGTAAGCTTGCATACATATTATTCCAAGCCTTACCTGCCTTGTGAGCATTTTCCCACCCTTTATTACCTTTCATCGTAGAAAGGGCTTTTTTAGCTTTTCTCCAAGCCTTGGGTGGTTGCGGATAGAATGGTTATAACAGAAATGCTTATCATTCATCCAATTGATCAACTTTTTATCCGGGGTTTTATTTAGATTTTATTTTTTCTTGAGAAAGCATGGGCTTTATTGCTATGGAAATATATATATTTTTTTGGAGAGATGGGCTCTGCTCGCCCTAGACTTTTTGTCTTTTATTTCCTCTCTTTGTCTTCTTTTCTTTTTTTATAGAGATGTGGGCTCTACTCGCCCTTGGACACTTGCCCATTTTTTTCATCTCATTTTTTTTTAGAGATGTGGGCTCTACTCGCCCTCGGACATTTGTCCATTTTTCATCTCATTATTTTTTTTAGCATAGCCCAAGACATTTCTCTTTTTCAAAGGATAGATTCCGGATGTTGAGTTTCTCTTCGGATGAAGTCATAGCATATCTATTTATACCATATCATATTTGGCAACAACTTAGACTAGATAGAGCATATGCAACCCACATGAATCTGGTTTTACGGGATAAGTAGTTATTTAAATAGAAGCTCGGTATTCTAGCGAGGAATAAAATGTATGCATGCCATGTATCAATTGGTAGATGTAGAGATGGAGTTTTCGATAACTTGGTTCAGGTTTTAGCATTTAAAGATAAATCACAAGTCAAAATTTAATTTTAATAAATTGCGTACCTTTGACTTGCGAATCCTCCCCCACACTTGTTTTTGTACCTATTTTTATTTTCTTTTTGTACAAGGACAAAAACAAGTGGAGACATAGACAATAATACTAAAAACTTTATTGAATTTATAAATAATTCAAATTGGGGCGCACACTTGAAGGAATTACAAAATGATAGGAAGGGAAATACTTGAAAATTAAACTAGTGCGCCAAATTATTGATAAGGAGGCGAGCACTTCTAAGGCGGCTGCGAAGGGCTCTCTCTGCATTAAGCGCTCTAGCGACCATAGCTAGCTTAGTCTTGAAGTTTAGGTAGAAAAAGAGTCTAATTCCTTCTTGATGACAGCGTTTTCTAAATCTGCCTCTTCTACCTCTAAGGTTAAGGTTTTCACTAGCTAATTTAGAGAGTTTACTCTAGCGTTTAAGGTTGCTAGTGAAGGAACCTTAGAAACCGTGCTACTCCCGGCTATTTTTAGTGACCGAGTACCCTCGAAACGGCTCTCGAAAACATTGGGAGCCTTCCGGGTGCAGCACGGGGTACCCTCAAAGGGCCCTCACTACTCGAGCGACTCTCAACAATATTCGGGGCCTTTCTAGGATTCGCCCCAGGGATACGTAATGGAACACTTGAGATGATTTGGAGCGGGAGTTGGCCTTTTCATAAGCCCCTTCCCGCGCCCTCCTGTGGGCAAATCGACACCGACAATGGTGTACGGGTAACTGTAGTCGGAGGCGTGGAAGGAGGACGTCTCCGTCGAGGAAGTACGGGCGCCAGCTGCTTCGGGCTCTTTCCTCTTGATGCCCAGGGTGCCCACCGTAGGACGAGGTGGGCGCCCAAGAATACTCTTGCGTGTCACGGATCTGCCCGTGGACACATGGCTGCTCCCTCCACTAGAAGAGTAACGTGGGGGAGGGAGCACGGCAAGAGGGGCGACAGAGGATGGTTCCACCTCGTTACTAGGGAAGATCGGGTCTTCCTCATTGAGAGAGCATAGTGAACGAGAGGAGTTGTAGAGGGTGAGAGCATGGTCAGCCATTCTTGTTGTTCTTGGCTTAGAGGAAGAGATTTTGAGGAGAGAAGAAGAGCAAGAGGGAGAGGTGTGAGGAAATGGAGAGGAGGAGGGTGGATTTTATAGGACAAGCACTCCTCTCTGATTTAGCAGGTTGAAATCTCGCGGAGCGCACCCTACCAAAACAAGTTTGGAGAAAGAAGAAAGCAATGGGCGAAATTTCAGGCCAAGGGGGCCCGGCTGTGGTGTGGCCGCACCTTGAGGTGCGCGCGCACCTCCCAGGTCGCCCCCGGTCGAGCTTTCGTCCACATTCGTTTCCTTTTTACGAAAAGTTTTGAACGGGGTGCGCCCGCGAAAATTGTTTCCTTTTTCTTGCTGAACTCTAATTGATCCTCAAATTTGAATTTTGAAAATAGATTATGCTTTGATTAAATTAGAAAGTGATTATTCCTTGTGTAACAAATGACCAGCATAAATTAAATGAATTAAATAGAAATTAATAAAGTAAAAACTTTATTTAAAACAAAGTAAAAATATATAGATAACTTTTTATGTTTTATTATTATCTTATATATTAATATTTATAAAATTTTTTTTTTATATATTATTATTTTTTTATATGCTGATCATCTAAATTAATTTTCAAAGCATAAATCTATTCTATCGAGCTCTTGGTTAAGATCGGGTCTTGGCTCAAAGAAAAGCTTGAGGCGTTGACCGTTTACCTTTTGTATCTCACTGCGCCATCTTGAATTGTGATTGCACCGTGTGGCGGGGTTGATGACGGTGTACGGTCCTTTCATTTGCTTCTCGGCTTCCCTTCGCCAAATAACTTCACCCGGGAATTGAATAGGAGTACTTTGTCTCCCGTGGTGAATTCCTTGATTTTTATGCGCCGATCATGCCATCTTTTTGTGCGCTCCTTGTAGAGCTTTGCACTGTGGTACGCCTTCTCTCGCCATTCTTCTAGCTCAGAGATTTGCCTCTGACGGTTCTTTCCAGTGAGTCTGACGTCCATGTTCCACTTTTTGATGGCCCAATGAGCTCGATGCTCCAACTCAACTGGGTAAGTGGCGGGTTTTGCCATAGACCGGTGATAAGGTGACATGCCGATGGGGGCTTTGTAAGCTGTCCTATATGCCTAGAGAGCATCAGGTAGCTTGTTTTTCCAGCCCTTCCCCATCTCGTTGACCGTCTTCTGCAGGATGTTCTTGATTTGCTTATTGGAGGTCTCGGCTTGCCCGTTGGTTTGCGGATGATAGGGGGTAGCAATGTTGTGCGTAGTGCCAAGCTCCTTCCGGGAATGCCACGAATGCCTTGTCCTTGAAATGCAATCCTCCGTCGCGATCACCATGCGTGGCGTTCAAACGGGGGAAGATGATTTCAAGGAACATCTTGCGTGCGTGCTTGCCATCAGCAGCTCTGCATGGCATTGCCTCTACCCACTTCGACACGTAGTCCACTGCCACCAAGATGTACTCGCAATCATGGGACTTCTAGAATGGCCCCATGTAATCAATGCCCCACACATCAAATATTTCTTTTTGAAGGTTGTAGTGTAGGGGCATTGCATCACGAGCTGTGATATTCCCAGTCTTTTGGCGGTTGTAGCATCTTCGATGAATTCTTTTCGTGTCGTCGTACATCGTCGGCCGAAGAATCCAGACTGCCAAATTTTGGCTTGTGTGCGAAATACTCCTAGATGTCCGGCGTAGGGAGATGCATGACATTTCTCGATGATCTGCATTCCTTCCTCCCTGGGTACGCATCTTCTCAAGCAAGCCGCCTCGCACACACCTGCACAGGTATGGGTCATCCCATAGGTGCCGCCGCTCTCCATTTGGAGCTTCCGCTTGTTCTCCCCAGTGTGGTACGTGTCCCGCAACCATGTAATTCACAATGTTTGCATACCATGGGTTGAAGTGCGACACCTTGAGTAGCATGTCGCCGCGCAGGTAGTCGTTGATTGGGGGTTCCTGCATGTTAGTTACCCCGCATACGCGACAAATGATGCAACGTATTTTCTACTCCCTTTTTATCTTTTATTTCTATATCAAATTCTTGGAGCGAGAAGAATCCAACGGATCGGGGCGAGGTTTCGCATCCTTTTTGGTAAGAAGGTACTTAAGGGCAGCATGGTTTGTGTAGACGATTATTTTTTGCACCCACTAAGTAGGATCGAAACTTCTCGATAGCAAAGACTCTTGCCGGGAGCTCTTTTTCTCGTTGTGGCATAATTAAGCTGGGCTCTGTCGAGTTTTGCTAGCATATGCGATGGCGTCTTTGCTTTTTGTCCGTGGTTTGGCCTAAGACCGCACCAACAGCGAAGTCGCTTGCATCGCACATGATTTCGAATGGCAACGACCAATCAGGAGGTTGGATGATCGGAGCCGAGATGAGTGCTTTCTTCGGGGTTTCAAAGCATGCAGGCACTCATCCGTGAAGTCAAAGGGTACATCCTTGGCTAGCTTGGGGCCGTAAGGGGTCTAGCGATTTGCGAGAAATCTTTTATGAATCTTCTATAAAACCTGCGTGGCCTAGGAAGCTACAGATACCTTTGACGTTCACCGGGGTGGTAGCTTTTTTGATAACTTCTATTTTAGCTTTATCTACCTCTATCCCCTCTCGGACACGAGGTGCCCAAGAATGATGCCTTCTCGGACCATAAAGTGGCACTTTTCCCGTTAAGTACCGTGTCCTTTTCTTGGCATCATTTGCAAGACCCGGTCTAGGTTCTTGAGACGACTCTCGAAGGTCTTACCATAGACGGAGAAATCATCCATGAAGACCTCCATGATTTCTTCGATCATGTCCGAGAAGATAGACATCATGCACCGCTGAAAAAGAAGCGGCGCATTGCACAGCCCCAAATGACATTCTACGATAGGCATAGGTTCTCGTATGGGCATGTGAACGTGGTCTTGTTCTCGGTCATCGGGGTGGATCGGGATCCGGTGGTAACCAGAATACCCGTCAAGGAAACAGAAGAAAGAATGTTTCGCTAACCGCTCCAACATTTCATCGATAAAGGGCAGCGGGAAGTGATCTTTCTTTGTTGCCTTGTTAAGTTTTCTGTAATCGATACACATTCTCCACCACGTGACTTGTCTTTGTGGAATGAGTTCGTTTTTAGCGTTCTCAACGACTGTCATTCCTCCCTTTTTAGGGACCACTTGACCGGGCTAACCCAATCATCGTGGTGGTGCGGGATAGATAATCCGTGAAGAAGCTTGAGAACTTCCTTCTTCACGACTTCACACATCGCATTATTGAGCCTGCGCTGGGGTTCGCATGATGGGGTACTATCAGGGTCAATAGGAATGCGATGTGTGCATAGTGTTGGGCTTACCCCTTTCAAATCTTGAAGGGAATACCCGAAGACCGACCGTGTTTCTCTAAAACGGCTATGAGTCGGGTAGTTTCTTGGTCACTAAGCTTGTCGCTTATGATGACCGGTGCTTGTGAATCGCCATTTAGGAAGACATAGCGTAGGCCAGGGGGTAGGGGTTTAAGCTCAACTGAGGCCGAAGTTAGCTCTTCCTCTTTGGGAAGTTCTATGAGTTCCCTGAATCGTCCCTCTTCTTCAATGAAGAATTGGTGAAGGACCGAATAGGCGACCAGAGGGGGGGGGGGGTGAATGGGAGCCTCAACTAAATTCTTTCGAATTAGTGAACGTGTAGCTCTCACAACCCCTGAGTTTAAAACAAACCACACACGGAAGAATCACGACCTTGTTTGCAAGGTGGATGACTTAGGGATTGCCCTAGAGTCACAAAGCGGATCAACCGGAAACACCACAAAGAGATCGCCACGACGAACCGAGTAAAAATAACAACCTTTCAAAGCAAATACGCACACATATCCGGGTTGAATACAGACGCGTCCGGGTTGAACACCGACGCGAAATTTCAGTTCATACCGACGCGTCGGGTTGAATACGTGACGCCGTCCGGTATTGGGAAACAGCCCAAACTCACCCTTTGGAAAAATCGAAAATCCCACCAAAAGAACTTCTAAAATCACAAGAATTTGACCCTAGCCTTTTTGCACCGTGGACAACCTCTCCACAAAGTTTTAGCCCCAAACTCAAGGATTAGAAATACCGGGCGAATTCGCGGGTTGCATACCGACGCGTCCGGTATTGTCGGGCCTGAAAAAACCGCTCGAACTCAAAAACGAAATTCGATCGGAACTTTCTCTACGCTTGATCTTTGGTCACGATTTTTTAAGCCATAGAGTCACGGCATGTAGGTGACAAGATTCCCCAAAGAAATTTCAAGCTTGATGGAGCGAATCGAGAGGAATTTCGGATCTTGCAAAGAACACACAAAAACCGACTTCGATCCAAAACTCACCCGACCGCGTGCTCGTGAGGAATTAGTGGAAATCCTTTGGTGGAAATGATCCTCTCACGCCCCTAGCACGAATCAAGGCAAGAAAAACGAAGCCAAACGGTGCCAAATTGAAGAAATCACGAAGAGAAGAGAGGGGAGAGAGGAAACTCGGGATGAACAAGTGATGAACGAAAATCACAAAGACAAGATCAAACAAGAACACCGATCCAATCGATCCAAACGTCACCATGTGACAAAGCTACTCTCAGCTAGCCCTTGCTCAGCAATTTTGATACAAAACGGTGGACCTCTCACACCTAAGTCTGGAACCCTAACTAGGAAATGTGAAAATGAGAGGCAAGGGAGGATGAAGGGGTATGCCTCGCTAAAGAGCCAGTTCCCTCTGCCCTAAACTACCCCTAAGATACATGAGTCAATTTTTGTAACCCTAAGGCTATTTCGGTCGACTCGGGTAATCTTTGATCCGACGGCCACCGCGCCTCCTCATCGGTAGCCTTGCTTCCACGCAACCTCCCCGATGCCGCCACGTGCCGCCCTTCCGTCCGCCAGAAAGCCTCGGGTTTTGTGGCCCAAACCCCGAAAACCCGCCCGATGGTTTTTTGGCCCAAACCACCAAACCCGCCCGTGGTTTTGAGGCCCAAACCACGAAACCCGCGCCGATGGTTTTGAGGGCAAACCACCAAACCTCCTCGACACGTGTCATCGCCGCCTTGACCGCCCGAAGTCGCCAAGTCATCCGGAGCTCCCCGCCCGCCTGCACGCTCGCCGCCTTGACCCGATCGACACGGTCCCGCCACGCCCTCTTGCATCCGTCGATGTCGGATGTCGCCCACCATGGCTAGCCACCCGGCGCTCCGGCCCCTCGGTCCAAGCCTCACGTCCGTCCTTCACCTCCGCGGTCCGTTGGCCCGGCACGTCCTCCTTGGCACCTTCACCTCGCCAAGCCGCCTACCATCTCCGAAGCCCACACCCGCACAACACGAACCAAGAGATACGTCTTCGACACACTCCATGTGTGCCGGTGAACATAGCCGAAGCATAAAAGATAAAAGAAAATAGAAGAAGAATGTTGATCGTTGACAATCACTACATCACAAAACTAAACACATGCGACCTAAATCAACCATGCGCTCGCAATCTCCCCCTTGATGAGTGCATTGTCAACATTCAACACAAAGACAGAGTAAGATAGGAGAAAGCACATCCGGTGAACAAAAGCTAAGACAACTTCACCTGGATAGCAAACATGGAGCAAAGACTTGGTTCCCAAAGACATGGGCAAAAGGGCTCGACACAACCAAGCTAAACAGACAACTTAGTCCTCAAGAAGAGGTAGAACAGGCTCAACACCACTAGCACAGCTCCAAACCGATTACTTTTCACACACAAACACGGCTAGACCCCCTCAAGACAGAGACAAAAGGCTCAACACATCTAGCTCAAAGTGCTACTCCCCCTGGAAAAATGCAATCACTGTCTTTGTATCTTTCTCCCCTTGTTGGCAAATGCACTAATCAAGCTATGAAATGCATGAAAATGCAATGAGAGAGCTTCAGGTTTATAGCAATCCAAATGGGAAGATGCTCTAGGTAGTGTCATGGCAACAAAATCAAGTGCTTAACTCGGTGCTCAAACCGATCAAGAGATATGAAATATGACTTGAAAGAATTTTGATTCAGTTTTAAGCATTTTTTAGAAAAGGTGTCCACCACAAAGAATAGCACATAGCACAAGTAAGTCGGAAATCTACCAAGTGCTACATGTTGGTATTTGTTAGCTTACAGAGAAATATTATATAGATCCGCAAGCGCACGGATGTCCAGTGAGCATTTCACCCGGGGAGGGTTTTAAATATCGAATCCACGAGGAAGATATGACAAGCAGTTCAATTGATTAAAGATAGTGATAGAAGACTAATGAGATTTTAGTGATCAGCATATACTTAGACATGGTAAGCCAATAATAAATAAACAGCAAATAAGGTATATGAGACAGCAGAGGTACACGTGGTGAGTATAGCATAAGATTAATTCCTAGTAAGATTAGGATTGGATTTATGACAAAGGGACAGTTCTTAGGTAGCATACAAAGATTTTATTAAATGTTTAGACAGGCATAGCATAAGATCATATATATATCAAAACCATAGATAAGAATGTGCACCCTCGAAGATTACTTAAGAAAATCGGGAATGAAACAAGATAATCCCAAGAACCATTATCGACTAGTCTTATACACGGGGATGGATTGCAAAGGACTCAATAGTGTCTTTGTCACCACTACGATCTACCACACGAACCCGGCATATAAGGTGAATCCGCAAGTAAATTATATCTAAGCACCATGCTCACATACTTTCTACTACCTAGCACACTCGAGTAATATACTAGGAGCTCTACGAATAAGCGCGTTGAATTATCATGAATAATGATCATATCAAACATGCTATGACTAGAATAAAGTAAAAATAGACTAATTGCATGCATAGTAATGAAATAGCACGAAGGTGTATGAAAACAATAATAATATTGATCCATAGTGTAACTTACAGATCCAGAACCGAGCAGATGCTCTCTCTTCTCTAAACTCGACTTTCTATCTAAACTAGGCTCTAGATCTAGAGTGATGAATTAGCTATCCTATCTCTTGGTGTTCCTCTTCTTCTCCCCGCCTTGGCTACAACTTGATCTCCTTCTTGATGATGACTTGAGGCTTGGTCAGTTGATTGATTATGAGAGGGGGGCACGGGGCTGCTTATATAGTCCGGAGGAGGTGCCAAGTGTTGATTTAGATCCATCTCGTGCTTCTACCGACACCCCTGATCAAACCGACATTAAACGACCGGATTAGATTGCGTCTTAGAGGCGGTTGAGGAAGGTTCCGGAGACAGGGTCGACTTGGCCAAAGAAGGCCGATCGCCCCATTATTGGGTCGGCCGGCCCAGGTGGGTCCCACCCTAGGCCCGCGATGCGCGTCGTGGCTTCCGGAGTCTTCTAGATGATGTTTTCTTCGTGTCAAGTTTTCGCTCACGCCGGGAGTAATCCGGAGCCTTCTAGACTTGTTTCGAGTTGGATTGCGTTACGCTACGTTGGTCGTATAACACGCCAATTCTCCGCTTGTTTTTCTCGTTAAGTCCCCCGCAAATCACAACTTTACCAAAACTCGTGGAAATCATTAATCCAAGGCCCTATTCTATTATTGATTTATCTTTTTAGTCCTTTTTCATGAATTGTTGATGCATAAAAATATGAGTTAGTGAGCATCAACAAACTCCCCCAAGCTTACCTCTTGCTAGTCTCTAGCAAGACTGCGGTGTGTTACCAAATCAAATCTCAACCAAGGTAGGGTGAAAAATTCAGAATCATAAACTTGCTTATATCTACTTGAGAGCATGGGGTTTTTATCATACATGAGTCTTGGACAATTGAAAGATAGAACAATTAAGTCAAACACCATGTCTCAAGTCCGTGGTTTCACTATAACTCGAGTTTTACAAAAAGATTTTTCAAAGTGAAAGCATAGAGTGTTCCCCGTATGACAACAATAAGAGTAAACATTTAATTTCTTAGCCTTTTTCTTTGCTTCTTTTGTTTCGAAAATATATCTCTCTTTATAGCAATAAATTTAAGAGAACCTTGGGTTACAAAACAACTTTTTGGAGAGGTGAGCTCTTCTCGTCGTATGACTTTTGTCATTTTTTCTCTCTTTTTTTTTTTTTCTTTTTTTGAGATGTGGGCCCTACTCGCCTCTGAACACTTGTCCATTTTTCATCTCTTTTATTTGGGAGGTAGGCCCTTCTCGCTTAGTAGAACACTTGTCCATTTCTCTCCCTCTTTCTCGTCTCACTTTTCTCTCATATATATATTTATATATATATATTTTTTTTCATGCCCAAGTCTCTTGAAAGCATAGAGATATATATAATGAAGCAACTTTAGCATATTTTCAATAAGGCATTTATTTTATTTTATCAGGCTTTAAAAACTTATGTCATACAGAGACTCATCATTCAAGATTTTCAAAGATTAATTCTCCGTAATTTAAGTGTCACATATGAACAAGATAGATAGTAGCTCAACTTTCATCATATCATATCAATCAATTGCCTAGACTTGAAATTTAAGATCATACTCCCACGTAACTCAAGCTCAAAGCATGTTTTAGAATCTAAACAATCATATCCGTGTTCTCGGGAGAAATAAAAATGGTAAACTAGGCATTTATCACGTAGGAGCAACATCTATCATGTTCTTATAGCATAATTCATCACTCTTTTATTTTTATTATTGTTTTCATTTTTTTTTATTCGGCACATATATATATATATATATTAAAACTAAACTTTATTTATACTAGCTAGCTAAACAAACCTAAATATAAATATATAGCCTAAATAATTAAAAACCAAAATAATATAAATAGATAGATAATTACTTACCTCGGGGCACTCCTTCCCCAAGGATCGACCAGTATTTTACCTCGGGGCACTCCTTCCCCAGGGGTCCGACGTTGGTTGGTTGGTGTTGGTGTTGAGCGTGGTTTCCCCTCATTTGTGGTTTTTCAAGGGGACCACTCCCCCAAGCCGCTTGTTGCATTACCCATGCCTCGGACGGTAGAAAAGCCTTTCCGGTTGTTCAAGTATTGCCGCCCACCGTTTCTGGATGTCATCCATTTGTTCCCCTCTTCGTTGCATCCACTCTTGTTGATTGTAGAGGAGGTCGAGTGGGCGCTTTACGTGTTGATCACGGTGCGCATGTTGTTGTGCACACACCTCGGCGGAACACTACTTGGTTCGGCGGTAATTTCAAAACCCGCAAAAGAATGGCGGGCAAGATAAACGCCGCATTACTACCTTCGGGCATTTCGTGTGTGGGCAGTGGTCCTCCTGGGTAGGGCGGCGCGGATATGATGGCATGAAGCCCTCGCGGCGCTCGTACTTTGCACCCTCCCGGGTTTGGTTAGCTCTCGTATAATGGGACGTTGAAGCTCGTTGATGCGGACGGCCGGTGACCGGGCCGGGCCGTACTGCGTGTGTAACAAGAAAGAGTGCACAAAGATATATGCCCAATCCCGGGTTAGGAAGCGAGGATTGCGTCATTATTATGAAGGTAGTAATATTGCTCTTGATCCTTCCTTACCCAGCGGCCCTGTCTGAAGTGATCGTACCCTATAATCTCCCGTGGAGTGGTTATGTCAATGATGGTGACATCGTCACCAAGCAGGCCGAGATCACTGGCTATCCGTGTTACTAGGGAGGTGCAGCTTATGTCCCCAACTAGGTTGGGAAGCGATAGCCAGTGTTCCACTAACAGTTTGACCGGCGAGACAGGTGTTCTCGCAACAGCGGCATACATGAGTGCCAGCTCTGACGTTCTTACAGTGATATTGTCTTTTCGTGGAAAGAGGGCAAGGGCCATCCATCTATGCAGAAATTTTAAAGTCGGAAGATGTATGTCATTAGTGCGTGGCCTGTGAGACATGGCCTTTCTAGAAATTTCCTGCCAGAAAGCCTCTCTGTTGAAGTCGCTCAAAGTAGAGTTTACATCTATGGGGCAGCTTGATGCGAAGCCCTAGTGCAAAGGCTCGAGTTGTTTCTGTGTCATGGTGTATGGTTGACGGAATAACCTAGGAAGGTTACCCCGTCCTCAGTGATATTTAATGTGCAGAGAAACTCTAAAGTAAGCAGTCGGCACCCCCTTTCAGAGGTGTCGTAAAAAGCTGACCATCCTAATAATTGAAAAATAAATGTAAACTCAGGTAAAATCCCTATACAGTTCATGAAATCGCTATCTAGCATGGGTGTCAACACGAAGTCTCTATTTTTCAATTTTTCGTACCGACTTCTCTCTTCTCCTCCTCGCAAGTGGAGGTGTACATCCAAGGTTAGAGTTTTACCTTGGCTAGGTGAGGCAGTAGGTGATGGAGAAGAGGTCGGCGACGGTGTTGCTCGGGTATCAGTGCTCATTGCTTGTCCGGAACTAGCCCGGGAGCGGGAGCGTGTCCTGAGAATTCTTCCTAGCATGGCCGGTGCTTTAAGGGAAAAAAGGATTTGCTAGAGGATTTTTTTTAATTTGGAAGGGAAGATTATCTCCGAAGAGATTTTTCCTCCTCTCTTCCTAATTTTCTCTTCTACTCTATTTCTTTCCCTCTTCTATTTCTCTCCAAGGCGGTTCTACTTCTCCTCGAAACCCGGAAAAATCGAAAGTGAGTTGTGATGAGAATTGCATGGGGTTGGAGCCCCTTTATAGAGCCGAGGGGAGGCCGGTCGGCTGAATGGGGGACGGCCGCCCCCAAGTGGGTCCCCACAGGTGCCCTCTCCACCGCCCATTCCTTCTTGAAATTCCACGCTAGAATAGTATTTGTTAGGTCAAGTGGAGTCTTTCGCCGGTGGAAACCGGATGGAGGAGAAGAAAAGAGAATAAAGAAAGTGGTGATTTTGATGTTTGTCCCTATGACATGTGGGTCCCACTTGTAGGTGTATTTATTTTTGTATTTTTGAATAAAAATGAATAAATATAGCAGCAAAAGTAAAAATTATTTTTATGCCACCACAGAAAAATAATTGTACGGGTTTCCACTCCGCAAAAATTATTAATCATGGGGCGCAAATTTTCTTTTTATGGTGAACGAAAAGTGCAGGAATTTAAATTACGGAAAATAAATGCGAAGAATAAAATATTTTTGGATTTTTAAGTTTTACCGAATTACCCGACGGTGAGGGTCCGTAGTTAAGGTCCTCGAACGGGGACCTTCAAATCTTCTAGTCCTTCGGTGCATCCTCCATCGGAGAGGATGATTCGTCCGGCATCGTCTTCTCTCGATCGATCATGTTCGGCGTTGATAGCGAAGTTCAGTCCGGGTTTGAAGGCTTAACTTCTCCTCCTTTCCATTGATCTCAAATGTGATTTCTCCAAATACCGACGTTAATGTGAGCGTTGGCGGTGCTTAGGAATGGTCGTCCGAGAATTAGTGAGACCCCTCGAGTTCAGGTGCATGTCCGCATAAACGAAGTCAATCGGCACAAAGAACTCCCCGGATCCTCACTTTGGAACATTTTCGCGATTCCTCGCCGGGTAACGAACCGATTGATTTGCTAGTTGTAGACACATTGATGTTGGAACCAAGGTAGGGTGCTTGAGCTTGTCAAAGACAACCTTAGGCATCACACTGACACTTGCTCCAAGATCACGAGTGCATTGTTGAAATATTGATCTCCCATTGAGCACTCTATAGTGGGGAATCCCGGATCCTTTTTCTTGATAGGTGATGTGTTTAGGATTGCCGCACTACACTCTTCTCGTTAACTTGATGATCTCTCGTAGTTGGCAGCGGTCTCTTCTTGTTCGGGATATCTCTTATGTACTTGGCGTATGTCGGGACTCGCATGGCGTCTAGTAGAGGTATGTTAACATAAAGCTTCCGGATTACCTCTACGAATTTGCCGAATTGATCATCAATTTGAGGTCTTCTCATTCTTCTTGGATATGGTAGGAAGTTGGTGTCGCGGAAAGTCTTGTCCTGTGGGTTCTTGGCGCACAACTTCTTCTCGAATGTTGGCCGGTACTACGGGTGGTGCAGGGCTGCAGTGCCGTAGGTTTTCTAGCCGAAGGTCTTGCTACGCCCGATTGGATATGGTGGATCGGTGGTTTGCTTACCACCTCTCATTCGGATGTTATGTACCTGCTCATGATTAGTGGCAACAGGCATAGCAGCCAGACAATTTTGATAATTTTGATTCTAGTTTGATATTAAAAGCAACTTGTTCTTTTATCATAGAAGAAAAACTATCCATTTTAGCATTTATATCTTCTAGAATTTTATCGTTAGCAATTAACTTCTTAGAGAAACTATCATTAATTTTAACTTGCTCTTCAATTAATTCTCGTAAAGAAGGTTGCTTGAATTTATTACCCGAATTAAAATTATTACGAATACTTACCGCGTAAAGTCGGTCGTGGTTCTTGGTCTTCTCTTTGGGTTGGTCTTGACTTGTGAACCACCAAGCTTGAACTTCTTGAAGCGTTCATGGAGTCTTGTAAAGCTTGTCGATCCTTTTTGTAGTTGGCTCGCTCCTCAAGCCAATTTAGTAGCACATCCATCCCAGTTGATACGCCTTCAATTCTTCTTGTTCTTCTTGTACTTCTTCACTTTGATGACGGTATTGGGTGTTCTTTGGGGTCCAAGCCTTGATTTTTCTCGATATCTTGCACATAAGTATGTCGGCTTTCCCCGGTGTGAGTGATAAGAATGATCCTCCAAAGAAGGGCGTCTAGATGCTCTCTTGCTTTTGATTTAGTCCATGCTAGAATCCTTGTAAGAGCATCCATTCCTCCATTCCATGGTGTGAGGGCAATCTGATATGTATTCTTGCAAACGTTCCCACGCCTCTAGAATAGATTCTCCCTTCGGCTGGCGAAAGTTGGCAATTTTTCCACGTAAGGCATTGGTTTTGCACGTGGGGGAAAAAAACTTTGCTAGAAATGCGGTTGAACATTTCTCCCATGTGTTTATCTTTTGTTCATTGGAGTAGAACCATTGCCTCGCTCTTCCCGATAGTGAGAAAGGGAATAAGCGGGAGCGAGGATCGTGTCCTTGGGAATGTTCTTGATATTGATGGTGGCGCCTATCTCCATGAAAGTCCGGAGATGGGTGCTTGCATCTTCATGTGTCTTTCCTTCAAATGGGATAGCTTGCACCATGTTGATGAGGCTTGCCTTGAGCTCAAACTCATGATTGATTGAAGTGCGAGGTCCAAAGTCGCGAATGTTCTCGATGTTTGGAGCAGAGAACTCTCGCAACGCCTTTTCGTGCATGGCTTCGGGAACTTGGTGTAGCTTCTTGAGTTGACTTGATTCGGATGATCAAAGTGTAGTGAATCACAATCAAACCCTGTTAATACCCTTTTTAATAAGATAGAAAAAGACAATAAACGGGTAAATCTACATTTTAAGCAGAGGTGCTAAGTAGCAAAATCCACACTTAGTATTCATCTATCAATAAAAAAAAGAATAGCTATCAAAATCTTCCCAAGAACGGCGCCGAAATGCTTGTTGGTATTTGTTAGCTTACAGAGAAATATTTATAGATCCGCAAGCGCACGGATGTCCAAAGTGAGCATTTCACCCGGGAGGGTTTTAAATATTGAATCCACGAGGAAGATATGACAAGCGAGTTCAATTGATTAAAGACGATGATAGAAGACTAATGAGATTTTAGTGATCAGCATATACTTAGACGGGGTAAGCCAATAATAAATAAATAGCAAATAAGGTATATGAGACAAAGCAGAGGTACACGTGGTGAGTATAGCATAAGATTAATTCCTAGTAAGATTAGGATTGGATTTATGACAAAGGGACAGTTCTTAGGTAGCATACAAAGATTTTATTAAATGTTTAGACGGGCATAGCATAAGATCATATATATATCAAAACCATAGATAAGAATGTGCACCCCGAAGATTACTTAAGAAAATCAGAACGAAACAAGATAATCCCAAGAACCATTATCGACTAGTCTTATACACGGGGGATGGATTGCAAAGGACTCAATAGTCTTTGTCACCACTACGATCTACCACACGACCCTAAGCATATAAGGTGAATCCGCAAGTAAATTATATCTAAGCACCATGCTCACATACTTTCTACTACCTAGCACACTCGAGTAATATACTAGGAGCTCTACGAATAAAGCGCATTGAATTATCATGAATAATGATCATATCAAATATGCTATGACTAGAATAAAGTAAAAATAGACTAATTGCATGCATAGTAATGAAATAGCACCTAACGTGTATGAAAACAATAATAATATTGATCCATAGTGTAACTTACGGATCGAACCGGAGCAGATGCTCTCTCTTCTCTAAACTCGACTTTCTATCTAAACTAGGCTCTAGATCTAGAGCGATGAATTAGCTATCCTATCTCTTGGTGTTCCTCTTCTTCTCCCTCGCCTTGGCTTCAACTTGATCTCCTTCTTGATGATGACTTGAGGCTTGGTCGATTGATTATGAGACGAGGGGGCCTGGGGGCTGCTTATATAGTCCGGGAGGAGGTGCCGGTGTTGGATTTAGATCCATCTCGTGCTTCTACCGACACCCTCGGATCAAAACCGACATTAAACGACCGGATTAGATTGGCGTCTTAGAGGCGGTTGAGGAAGGTTCAGGAGACGGGGCTGACTTGGCTAGCAAGCCCGGGCCGATCGGCCCCATTATTGGGCGGTCGGCCCGTGGTGGGACCCACCACGGGCCCGCGATGCGTCGTGGCTTACGGAGTCTTCTAGATGATGTTTTCTTCGGTGTCAAGTTTCGTTCACGTCGGGAGTAATCCGGAGCCTTCTAGACTTGTTTCGGAGTTGGATTGCATTACGTTACGTTGGTTGTATGACACGTCAATTCTACATTTTTCTGTTAAGTCCCTCGCAAATCACAACTTTACCAAAACTCGTGGAAATCATTAATCCAAGGCCCTATTCTATTATTGATTTATCTTTTTAGTCCTTTTCATGAATTGTTGATGCATAAAAATATGAGTTAGTGAGCATCAACACTACACATGTATATCAAGTGAACTACCCCAAGCAAAGTTTATACATCATGCAAAGTTAGAACCAACACTTGCCAAAAAATTATAAGATATCGAGTTTCGGATACAAGCATTGTTCAAAAACATGAGTGCGAGTGGTTATCCACAACCGTCGGCCTTACTAATCAACCATGTCAAGCCTATGCATGTGAGCAATCGAAGCTTAAGACAATGGTGGGTCAAACACTACCAAGCTCGGGTTCAACTCAAGTGCAATGAGAAGCAGTCCCAAGACTTGGATGTGGGACGGTATGGACCCATCTCGATCTTTTTCCATACACTTAGCTT
This sequence comes from Hyparrhenia diplandra, assembly GCA_015847255.1. NCBI lineage: Eukaryota > Viridiplantae > Streptophyta > Magnoliopsida > Poales > Poaceae > Hyparrhenia > Hyparrhenia diplandra. Next base: position 419,443 of record JADLZK010003233.1, read on the forward strand.
AGATTTCAGATTTTAGAAGATAAAAAGCATGTGGTCATCTAAGCAAGTGTATAACTCGATGAATGAGACATAGTCACCTAGCATACATGATAAGCACAAAGGATCTCAACAACTTAAACATGCTAGGAACTATCTCAATGGTGAACATTTTGCAAGATTCATCGTTGTTAAGCAAGTTCACATGAAAAACGACTTTGCTCATAACATATATCAATTAAGCGGGGAAGAGCACAAGTGTTGACACCCAAAAATGGCGTGGGCTAAGTCATGGTAAAAATCCGGACTTAGCCATATTTTCGAAGGGCTTTCTGGAACGCGACCGGACTCACTGACCGGACGCACGAGCGCGTCCGGTCAGGCGTCCGGTCACCGCGTCGGCCAGGTCGCGCTCTGCGAGACCTCTGCGCCAGACGCAATGACCGGAGCGTCCGGTCACATGGCGTCCGGTCGGCGTCCGGTCGGCCCGGGCGTGCGGAAGTCGGTTCCGCACCTCTCTTGTCTTTTTGCAAGATCCTAGTGCTAAAGTTGATAAGAATGTTCGGCGGCTTGCTTTCAAGTATACATTGCATAATGGTGAGCTTTATAGGAGGGCTGCTAGAAGACTTGTTGCTAAGGTGTCTAGGAACTAATCAAGCAAGAGTGGCAATGGGAGAAGTGCATGAAGGCATTTGTGGTACACATCAATCGGCTCCAAAGATGAAATGGTTGCTAAGAAGGGCTGGTTTCTATTGGCCTACTATGATGGCCGATTGCTTTCGTTACTACGAGAGGTTGTGAAGAGTGTCGGCGGTTTGGGAATATTCAGCTAGTGCCGGCTGCTATGCTTCATCCTATAATCAAGCGTGGCCTTTCCGTGGTTGGGGCTTAGATTTCATTGGACAGATTCATCCTCCATCTTCGAAGGGGCATAAGTTCATCTTGGTTGCTACCGACTACTTCACTAAATGGTCGGAAGCGGTTCCATTGAAGAACATGACACACAAGGAGGTAATTGAGTTCATCACGAGCATATTATTCATAGATTCGGCATTCCTCAAACATTAACTACGGATCAAGGGACGTCATTTATGGTTAAAGAAGTGAAGGATTTTGCCGAATCATATAAGATTAAAATGCTCAATTTGTCTCCATATTATGCTCAAGCCAATGGTCAAGAAGAATCCATTAACAAGACTTTGATCAAGCTTATTAAAAGATAGATGAACCATCCAAGAAGGTGGCATGAAGTCTTGTCGAGAAGAGCAAGTCATTCCAAATCGGTGATTTAGTGTGACAAACTATATTACCGATAGGGAAAAAGAGCAATTAATTTGGCAAGTGGTCACCCAATTGGAAGGGTTCTTTCAAGATGGTCAAAGTGATATTCGGGAACTCATATAAGCTTGAGCCAATGAATGAAAAAACGCCAAGCAAAGGCAATTAACGGGAGGAATTTGAAAAAATATTTCCCTAGTGTTTGGCAAGAGGCCTAGTGCTCTCCAAACAATAGCCGATGCATGCATCGCCCTTAGAATAAAAATGGCCGATACATAGTATCGTCCTTAGTCACTGGACAACCGATACGATGGGCATTCGTGTTGTTTAGTTTTTCTTGTTTTGTTTTCAGGTTCGTGCACTTCTCACTGAAAACAGGGGGTATGTGTTGACACCCAAAAATGGCGTGGGCTAAGTCATGGTAAAAATCCGGACTTAGCCATATTTTCGAAGGGCTTTGAACGCGGCCGGACTCAGCGGCCGGACGCGACGAGCCGCGTCGGTCCAGCGTCCGGTCACAGCGTCCCGATCAGGTCGTACTGCGGACCTCTACGCGAGACGCAATGACCGGAGCGTCCGGTCACTTGGCCGGCGTCGGTCGGCGTCCGGTCGGCCGGGCGTCGCGCTGGTCGGTTCCGCACCTCTACGAACCGGCCGGACGCTGGGCACCGGTGCGTCCGGTCAGCCCGCCCGCCGTCCGGTCAGCCCGATCTCGGGCTGATCGAATCGTATCCAACTTCGGTTTGTTTCCAAATTTGTTTGGTGCGATTTTTGGTGATTGGAAACGCCCTAGGACGCCTTCCTAAAAGGATAAGACCATCCTCCCTATATAATGAAGGGGTTCATGGCGATTTGATCCCATCTACATCCAATCGACAAAAAACACATCTACTACCGTCTTGCTTGTAGGTCATCCTCTCTCCTTCTTCTTCGCGCCGATGCCATGAACGGAAGATCGGCGGCGACAACGCCCTAGAGCGGTCGGGCCGGCTAGGGCAGCCTATTGCTGCCGCACGCCCTCACGGGTCCGCCCCGGGCGTGTGGGGTTTCGGGTTTCAAGAGACTTCGCCGGCGTGTCTTGCGTGCGCGCTCGACGAGGCTCCTCCGACGGCGTGTCTTGCGTATCGCGCTCATCGTTGGAGGCACAAGGTCCAGGTGTGGATATCCCTAGGCGCTTGCCGATCTTCGATTTCGGCTTGCCCTTCGTAGAGCGATCTAGCTCTTCTTATTTTTGGTGTGTTACCGATTTTATCGTCAACACACTTTTTGGCGACTCCGGCGGGGAGCGATTGCTTCGGCTCTACTTTGCAGCCGAATCTATCTACCCTATTCACCGTTGATCTTTTATTTATCGCCATTAAATCTGGCCCAAGACCGGTTGCATCTAGTGTTGCCGCAGTTCGACAACAAATCGGCCCTGGTCGATTGCGTTGATCGCGCTTATTCTGGTGGAATCGGACTTGACACAAAGCAACAGGCTGGAAGCTCCTTCACAGATTATTAAAGCTACATCCTACGTAGTACCAATTGGGGAGACTACCATCCTGTAAGCAAATTGGTCTTTAATATTATTATATTATTCCATATATATACGCATACATAGCAGGCCTTCCAGACCACGTGGAGACAGCTAGCTGGTTCGATTGCGTTCTTTGCATCCACGAGAGGAAAATTTCTTGTTGCCCACGAGGTGTACTGGAAATCAGAGTTGCACATCTTGCTGCTGCACGTGAATTAATATATATTCTTGAACATACATGGAGTACCGAGGTGATCCATCTCAATATTATTACTCCACGCCTGAGGTAAAGCTTGCAAATTCGTATAATAATTATAATAATTATTTTGCAAGTAATATAAATTCTCATGATGATGGTGCTAGTTACCATAGTACTAGATATGGTTCATCGGCTACTTCTGTTGATCATTTTTCTTCACGTTATAATTATTCACCTTATGGTCAAGAGCCGATGATTGCTGAAAATTCTTTGAGTTTTAATTCTTCTAGCAACATGCAACCAGTGCATTCATATACATCGGCTATAAGTTCACAACATGACATGCCGATGCATGACAAAAAGAATTCAGCAAGACATTCCCAATCAGACCTTGCTGAACTTAAAGATGCATTGTTAAATTTTAAAAGAAAGGTTCAAAAGCAGAACGAAGATTTCTATATGATGCACAAAGCAAAACAAACCTAGCACTACATCTGTACAACAACTACAAAGCTACCCCTCAAAAAGGGTAGCACACGCCCAACTCTCCACGAAGCTGGGCAAAGCGGACTTGATCTAATGGCTTAGTGAAAATGTCCGCAATCTGTTGCTCTGTGTACACATGCTGAACATCTATGTCCCCTTTCTCCTGGTGATCTCTCAGGAAGTGGTACCTCACCTCTATGTGTTTGGTGCGGGAATGCAGGGATTTGGGTTTTTGGCTACACTCACGGCTCCCATGCTATCACACAACAGGGGTACACGTGAAAAGCTCAAACCAAAGTCTCTCAAAGTGGCAACCATCCACAACATTTGGGAACAACAAGCAGCGGCAGCAACATACTACTGCCTCAACGGTCGGACCGAGCGACACGGGGCATCGCGAGGCGATGTGGGGGATAAACCCCTATCCCCTCACGAGGCCACTTTGGGTTAGGCCCTTCGGTCGGCCCATCACAGCGGAACAACGACCTTGGCGTCGGAAGATCGTGATCATCGAAGATCGTGGGGAGACTTGGCCGCCACGGTCATTACCTTGTATAGATCGATCGTAATTGATATACACTTTCCTATTGTAACCGACCAGGATAGATCTTGTCGGGATAGATCCGACCTATAACCCCGTCCCCCGGACTATATAAGGAGGGCGGGGATCCCCTCTCAAGGGACCGAAATTTTCGGAATCAATCAATACAACCAAAGAAGGACGTAGGTTTTACACCATCAAGGCGGCCGAACCTGGGTAAAACCCGTGTGTTACGTCCTTCGCTCGTTCGCTTGACATCTCGTTAGTCGCCTAGCGCATCCCAAACCGCTCAACCTACTAGCCGGGCATACCCCGCTAGACTATCGCCGATAACTCGGCGGCGGTTGGCGCGCGGTAGGTAGGGTGTGCACTCAGACGCCATGACTAGCAAGATGGTGATCTTTTCTGACTCAATGACGGTCGATCCGATGGAAGACATCCAATTTGGAATGCTCGTCTGGAACAACGGCGTCGCTTCCGGCGTCGACAACCCCGCTCCGGTTCAGATCCAATCTGCACCATCAACCAACTTGGCGGCGGCAGGATCGACTCTTCAGGGATCGGGACTGCTTGGACCGCCGATCAGGCTTACTCATCCATTCGTACCGTACACGGTAGCTTCGTCCACGACGTCGACAACTTGCTCGGGGACTTCAACAAGCTCGAAATCGGTACGAATCGATCTGGTCTCGTGACCGACCCTCGCTGTACCACTTTTACGTCGGCGGGGGACCGCGTCGACCCGCGGCAAAGGCAGCCCGACATCGCCTTTGGGAGGGTATGGATCTGATCGAGTCGCCTCTCGGCGCGAGAACCTGGTCGTTACTTCCCACGCCCGAGGGACGGGTGGTCCGCTTCTACGCCGACAACGGATCGGCCATCTCAGCTTCGGGATTGGTCGGACGACCGCCGGACCATACGACCACATCGACGCTCCGACCTACAAGAAGGACGTATCGTCGACCGCACGCGACCACGTCTACATGGCCAAGCTCACTCCGATCTTGGAGGATACCGAGGAAGGGGGGAGATGGCACCGAGCCCGCGATGGTGCTATCGCTTCCACGACCTCCACGGACGTCTCCACCACCGTTCTTGAGGAACCGGCCCGAACTTCGAGCTCGGCTACGACTCCCCATTGTTTGGCCAAGGCTGCGCCTTGGGGAACCTACGGCGGGGGAAATCTTCGTCGGCCGAGGATTCCGCTCCTCAGGAGGGAGAACCGGAGGGCACCGCATTGCTCGAGAAGCACGCAACGCTGATCGAGCACGTCATCGGCCGGGCGGACCCGGAATGCCGCTGCTGATCAGGAATGCCAAGAGCCTCGGGGGGGCCCCGGACCGCTCGAAGGCTCTTCCGGAGTCTCAATCTCCAGTTCGACGAGGTGGAAGGGGTGCGGTCCACACTACACCCGAGCAAAACATTGCTACAGCGGCGGCCCTCTTGTTTCGACAAAGACGCCACCCTCGACGACGTTCGAGGGTATATTATTGCTACTCATGCTCAACTTAACCCCGCCTCGGGATCATCGGCGCCCTCTCGCCGATCATCTCGCGGCGACATCGACTCTGAGGAACCGAGGTACTCGAGGCGAGGAGGAAGCTTCTTCCATGCCGAAGGGGCGAGGTGCCCCGAGCGCCCCAATGAGCGGGACAAGATGCGGCGCATGGCGATCAACAGCCGGAGCGAGGGGAAGGGCACGGTGCATGGGCAGGTGGCGCGGGTGGACAGCCGCCCCAGCGTTCCGCCCGAGACGAAAGCCAGCGTACCCCCGACCTCCGTAGCAACATCGAGACAAATCGGGACGCGTAATCGCATTAACGCCGCCCAACAAGCACGAGAGGAGGCCGAGATCCAACGTCGGGAAGAGTACAACATGTTGTACGGTAACCGACAGGGAATCTCTCACGACCACAACAATCCGGCCGTATCATCCGAACCTCCGTCGGGTTCGATGGCCGCTGGGCTTTAAGGGCACCAACGCTCTTTCAAAGTACACCGGCGACCAAGACCCGGAGGCTTAGGTTATGATCTACGAGATTGCTATCGGGGCGGCGGCGGTGGGGAGGGCGTCATGGCGAACTACTTCCCGATCAGCCTTGACCCAGCGGCTAATCGCTGGCTCCCGGCTCTCCCGAAGGAAGGCTGCGCGACGTGGCAAGGCGTCAAAAAGTTTTCATCGGCACCTACAAATCCACGTGCAAGCAATCGGGCACCAAGTACGACTGGGAGCGGCTACGCCTCGGCCGAAACGAACCACTCTGGGACTTCATCCGTCGCTTTTCCGAGGTCCGCCTCATGATCCCGGACATCACCGACGAGGAGTGTATTAGCTCGTTCACCAAGGGTCTAGTCTCCAATGGTAACGCTGCGGCCCAGGAGTTACGCAAGAAGCTCCACAGAACCAAGATCACAACGATGGCCAAGCTGCTAGACGTAGCGCAGCGTTTCGCCGGGCAGGACGAGGCCGAATACGTCTTCCATAAGGACTACGGCTACTCCTCCCATCGAGGCGCTCCCTCCACGTGATTCCGCCCGGACGGCCGACGGCGCGACGGCGTCCACGATAATCGCCCGTCGGCGACTCCGTGATGTAAATCACCAGGGGAAGGGCGCGGCGATTATCGCGGCGCCGTCGTGATCAAAACCGTCGAGGAGGAGCCGTCAACAACGTTAAGGCGGGGCAGAAGAAGAAAAACCTCAACTGGAGAGATCCGGTCCAGAAACTCTTGCACGGCAAGTGTCCTCGACACCTCGACTTAAACCATAGTCCGGGCGAGTGTCGACACTTCAGCGCCGAGTACGGCGAGAACGCAAGAAGCTCAAGGTCAATAACGAGCGCCGAGAGGAAGCACGAGAAGCCCGCTGCGACAACCGGGAAGAGGAGCGCGGCGAGGATGCGATCCTCGACATCGCTATCGCGACGCGGATGCCGTCGTTCATACGATCATGGGTGGGCACTACGGCCGTGAAGTCGGTCGGGGAACATAAAATTTCTGCTCAAACGCGTCGACGGTGAAAGACTTCAGCGAGGGTGACGGAACCAATATGGCCCAATTTCTCCGGCGGGTCATAACTTTTAGCCGTGATGATCAGTGGTGCAACAATCCGTACCCCGGGCGTTTCCCTCTGGTCTTGGACCCGGTGATCGGGCGCTTGCATTTCGAGAAGGTGCTCATCGACGGGGGCAGTGCCTTGAACATGCTGTTCCGAAGCTCCATGGAGGCTTTGGACATCAAAAAAGGAGGACCTCAAGCCGTACGATCATCCGTTCTGGGGAATCTTACCCGGAGAATCGTCCATCCCTCTCGGGCAGATCACCCTCCGTGTACAGTTTGGCGACCCCAAGCATCACCGCATACAGTACATGAACTTCATCGCCGACTTCGAGTCCTCCTACCATGCCATCATCGGCAGACCGGGGCTGACCAAACTCATGGCGGTTCCACACTACGGCTACCTCATCCTTAAGATCCCTACAGAGAAAGGGGTCTTGACCTGCAGGGCCAGTGTGCATATGGCCTACGTCGTGAGAAGGAGGGCCTCGACAAGCGGGAATTCATTCTCTAGTCGGTTCGGCGGCGGAGGTGATCAGCAACGCGAAGAAGTTAAACCCCTCGACCTCGAAATACCGGAGGAGGAGCGGGTGAAGAAGACCACCAAGCCTTCGGGCACAAAAGGAGATCCACTGGTGGAAGGCGACGCCAAGGCGACAAGGATCGGCGTCAACCTCGACCGAAATAGGAAGGCGCTCGTCCGGTTCCTAAGGGACAATGTGAGCATTTTGGCGTGGAAACCCGCCGATATGCCGGAGTCCCTCGGCGGATCGAGCACCACTTACGCGTCAAGCTTTTGGGGCGGCGTGCGCCTGAAGATACGTCGCTTCAATAAAGAAAAATCACGCCATAAAAGCGTAAGTAACTAGGTTACTAGCCATTTGGTTTTATTCGTGAAGTATATCATCATTTGGATAGCTAATCCGGTCCTTGTAAGAAAAAAGAATTATGAATGGAGGATGTGCGTTGATTATACCGATCTCAATAGGGCTTGCCCTAAAGACCCGTTCGGTCTACCGCGTATCGATCAGGTTGTCGACTCTACTGCAGGCTGCGAGCTCTTAAGCTTCCTCGACTGCTACTCGGGCTATCATCAGATTGCCCTCGCAGTAGAAGATCAGGAGAAAACCTCCTTCATCACTCCGTTTGGTGCTTACTGCTACACGACAATGTCGTTCGGTCTCCGAAACGCCGGAGCTACCTACCAGCGGGCGATACAGAGCTGTTTAGGAGAGCTTATCCCCGACGTCGCTCAGGCTTATGTCGACAACGTCGTGGTGAAGACCCACAGCGCCTCGACCCTGGTAGACGATCTCGCAAAAGTTTTTTCAAAACTTAACCAATTCCAGTGGAAGCTTAATCCGGGAAAATGTGTTTTTGGCGTACCCTCCGGCAATCTACTCGGTAACATTGTCAGTAGGCGTGGTATTGAACCAAACCTGGAGAAAATTGGGGCCATCATACGCATGAAGGCGCCCCGAAACGTAAAAGACGTTCGAGAAGCTTACAGGATGTATGGCAGCTCTAAGTCGTTTTGTCGCCCGACTTGGAGAAAGAGGGTTGCCATTCTTCAAACTACTACGCGCGGGTGAGGCTTTCAGGTGGACCAACGAGGCCCAGGAGGCGTTCGATGATTTCAAGAAGTTCTTGACATCACCTCCAGTGCTAGTAGCCCCAAGCGACGGTGAGACTATACTGCTCTACATCGCTGCGACCAACCGAGTGGTTAGCACCGCTTTAGTTGTCGAGCGCGCGGAGGAAGGGCATGTGTACCCCGTCCAACGGCCGGTCTACTTCATCAGCGAAGTTCTGAATGATTCCAAGCAAAGGTACTTACACATACAGAAGTTACTTATGGGATCCTCATTACTTCTCGCAAACTGCGGCACTATTTCGAACTCCACCCTATCAATGTGGTCTCCGACTACCCGCTGGGCGACGTCCTACGCAACAAAGACGCCAATGGCCGTATATGCAAATGGGCAATTGAGCTGAGTCTGTTTGCCATCGAATATAAAAACAGGAACTCAGTCTAATTGCAAGCTTTGGCTGATTTTGTCTGCGAGTGGACAGATCTGGAAACTCCCTTCGAAGACACCAGTCGAGAGCACTGGACGATGTATTTCGACGGGTCACTAAATATTGATGGCCCGGGGGCTGGAGTATACATCATATCACCTTCTGGGGACACTCTCCGTTATGTCCTCCGAATTCACTTCAAAGCATCGAACAATGCTGCGGAATACGAAGCTGCTCTCCATGGCCTCCGCATCGCCATTCAGCTAGGCGTTCATCGTTTGCAAGTATACGGAGACTCAGCCCTTGTAATCAAGCAAGTCAATAAAGATTGGGACTGCAAAAGTGAGAAGATGGATGCATATGTGGCGGCTATACGAAAATTGGAAGGAAAATTTTATGGGCTCGGCCCGATCACGTGGTGCGGGATTACAACAAAGCCGCCGATGAGCTTTGAAACTTGGTTCCTCCCGAGCAAAGGTACCGGCGGGCGTCTTTGTCGAAGACTTATGGCAACCTACCAGCGCTGATCCTACGCTGGCCCCCCGGTTGAAGCGGCCGAACACATCGTTGCTACTATGACGAGCACGGTCGGCGAGGACCGGCGAAGTTCAATAATTAAGTACCTCCAAGAAGCTCGTTCGGAAGATAAAATTGAGCAGGAGCGGCTGATCCGATGCAGTAAAAATTACATCCTCGTCGATGGCTTCCTTATGCGTAAAAGCATCGGGGATCGGGTCTTGCAAAAGTGTATCTCGGAGGCAGATGGTATCAAACTCCTCGATGAGATTCACGGAGGTATATCGGCAATCACACGCCTCTCGTGACGTTGGTCGGGAAGGCTTTCCGAGCAGGATTCTATTGGCCGACAAACGGCCCGTCGCCGGCCTTGAAGCATTTGGTGCGGCATTGCGACAAGTGCCAATTTTTGCCAAGCAAACACATGTCCCCGCCCACGAACTCCAAAGCGATACCCGGTTGCTTGGCCTTTTTCCTCTTGGGGACTCGATGCTATTGGACCATTTAAAAGCGCTCCGGTGGCTTCAAGTGGATATTCGTGATGGTCGACAAGTTTTCCAAATGGATCGAGTACGTCCCATTGGTCGATGCCAATCGTAAAAGCCGTGGAGATGCTCGACGAGGTGATTCATCGCCGGGATTCCTAATTCCATCATTCTTGACACAGGCAAAGCACGTTTACATGCAGTCATTTTTGGGATTACTGCGAAGAGAAGGGCATTAAAGTCAAATATGTCTCCGTCGCACATCCACGGGCTAATGGGCAAGCCGAGCGGGTAAGCGGCATGATTCGGAGGCACTACAAAAAGGCTCTTTTCGACCGGATGGTAAATATCCTGGTCGATGGCTAAAGGAGCTACCGGTGATCATCCGGGGGCTGCGCGACTGCGGCCGAAGTCGAAGCTAATGTGGGTATCACCGTATTTTATGGTGTTTGGATCCGCCGTCCTCCCGACCGCTTTTCGTTCCCCTCGCGTCGAACACTATGATGAAGAAAATTTCGACATTTGCACGCGAAGATGAGCTTATAATGCTCGAAGAAAATCGCCGCAAAGCCTGCACGAAACGCTAAGTATCTCGAAGGTGTTCGACGGTATTATAACCGCAATGTGCGCCAATGAGAGCCTTCGCGGTTGGCAACCTAGTCCTCCCGAAGGAAGCGGAAGAGTGTCCATAAATTTGGAATCACATTGGGAGGGTCCTTTCAAAGTGAAAGAGGTGACCGACCGAGAGCTATATAGACTAACCACGATGGAGGATGTCGACATTCCTAATTCTTGGAACATCAAGCACTGCGACGGTTCTACCCGTAGACTCGGGGACTCTGTAAGCCAATTATTATTATTATTAATTACTTTCTCTTTGTTGCATTTGTTAATATAAAATCTTTTTTGGAGAATGTTGACATAGTTATATTTTCTACTTGACGTAATTAATTTATTTCTATGCTCAACTAAAATCTCCCGATCCTTTGGACCCCCTAGAGCCGTCTCTGTACTTGATCGTTTTCGTAGTATCTTTGCGAATGGTGTACTCCCGCATAGGCGATGATTGGCGGATGACTCCTTGATGTGGTCGACACAACCCAATAGCTTGCACGAGAACGCGTCTCCAAGCTGCGGTTATCTGGAGGCACATCATGGCTAGAGTTGGCGTCTCTTATAAGTGATCTACCCGGCGAATCTACGGTTATCTACGATGCACGCTTCACACTTAACATAATCGTATGCATGCTAAAACAATTATGAAAAATAAAAACAAAGTATTATATGCCACCCACATGGGGCGTGGCTCGGCTAATGATAGTGTTTTTAAGCGTTTTTCACTAAAGCTGTCTTTGCTCACGGCAACAAAAAGACAAAGTATTTTGCACGGGGCCCACGTCCCAGGTCTTTCCATCAAGCAGTCCGCGGCGGAGGGTTCGTAATGCGTCGGCCAAGGTAAGTATTTGCCTCATCAGCATCCTCGCGCGGCTTTCGGCTCCGTCCTCGTCCGTCCCTTGTGCGTAGCCTAAAGCGGGCCGCTGAAACTCCACAGCGGGATAGTGAGAGCGAGTTACCGCAGCGCATGTCGGCGGTGCGTGGGTGGCTGGCGTGTGAATTCCTTGAAGTTCGCCCATGCCGCCGCGGTGCGACTGCTCCATGTTCTCGGCATCGGTAGGAGGAGCTTAGCCGGGAGTGGCCCGCCGGCGTAGCGTAGCGTGGATAGCGTCGAAACGGCCGGACACCTTGCGGCCGGTCGTTCTACTCGACTCGCCGCGGCCGCGCTTCGACCCCTCCAATTCACGGACCTCCGGCGTGGGCGTCGCATTCTTCGCCAAGATAAAAATGGGGTAAGAAAACACAAAATTTTTCTTCCCTTAAAACCTTTTTGCAGGAACCCACGACAAAACATACCCGGCGCTTCGGCCACGGCACTCTGGAGCTCTGGGTTCATATCACTCGCCCATTTGGTTCGCCATCACAAGTTGTTCTTGCAACAACTTCGGCCGCGACTTCATGTTCTACAAAGGTATCAACAAACAACACGATTTTCGCATTTATTCTTGATAAACCGTGTTTCCAAGATCATTTTAGATTTGAGATTGCAACGGCACTTACCACGAGTCCAGGCTTGGACTTGGGCAAGATGTGCGGCCGATCGTCTTCGGTACTTGCGGTCGGCGGCGAGTCGGGTGCGTGCTTCTTCGGCGGCTTTACCCTCTCGGGTAATCTGGCTGCCTCGCGGTCCAAGCGGGTCGCTTCGGTCGCCGGCAACTCACCGCTCGCCTCGGCGCCCGGCCGCTCACGAGCAAAAGCCTGTCATTGCGCGCCTTGGCACTACCGGCCAGCGGTCCCTCTCCATGGCGAATTTGTTCGCTCATCGGCCGAGGCAGTCACGCTCATGGGCGGCTCATCCCGCGCTTCTTTGGGTCTCGAGCAATGCTGCGACATTGCTCGGCTTCGACACGCATTTGCCCGCATCTCTTCGGCTCGGATATCGCGACAAGACAATGCATACATGATTACTGCAATAACATCAACGAGAAAACTACCAAGTGGAGTACGAAGGTCGAGTACTTACGCGCAAGCGACTGGCTCCCTCCTCTACTTGACGAGCAATCCGTGTCGGCTCATCCTCCTCCTCGATATCTTCATAGTTATCAGGACCTTCGCCCTTGAGAGCCTCGCAAGAACAACCTCCCCAAGTCCGCCTCATCCATCACCCGGTCCTCCTCGACATACCGAACATCATCAATCGGAGACTCGGGAGGAATCACCATAGGCATGGGGGGCGGTTCGATGTTGATTGACCACGCATGTCGACGACCGGTCTCCCGCACCTCAGCCGGCCCGACACTCCATGTTCCTCGGGGACTCGGCCTCTTGCTCCCCGATCGTCGGCCCGAGGACTGTGGTCTCTGGGATAGCAGCCGTCGGCTTGGGGACTGCAATTGAGTGCGCAGGATCACTGGTTTCATCTCGAACAGGAGAATGTATGGCGGATCGCAGGGGCGGGATCGGTGACAAAAAGGGCCCCCTCGTATCACCAAGTTTAGTATCAAGAAATTGAAGAATGATGGTCAAGCAACATGATTTGGGCAGATAAAGTACTTACACATCGGCAAAACGCATGCCTCGGCGACGATTTTTTGTTGACATTTCTTAACGCATTCAAAGGAAATAGGTATTAAAACCCATCCCAAAAAGCGTCGAAATGCACCGTGACATTCCCAAGTAAACCACCATGTCGGTGATCCGAAATGAGTCACGTCAACGGGATAGATCTTGTCATTGTAGATATTCATCCGCAAGCGCACGGATCTATCGTTGTAGCATTTCACCCGGAAATATTCAGGGTATCGTTATTTATATTCGCCCAAAGGAAGGCATGTGATTGATAAATTAGCATGGCATTTGAATAGAGGAACATGTGGTTGCTTATACCAAAATACTCATAACGAGGGGGTAAGTGAAGCGGTTCATAGATAGTGTGACACACACTTGGAAATCCACCAAAGAAAAAAGGATAAAGAAAATAGATAAAGAATAAATGAATAAATGAATAATCTAATGGAGTAGATCTAATGTATCTAGTCATGGCCATACAAATGAATAGTTAGTATCATGCAAAACCGATCTAAGCGTTGTTAGGTCTAGGATAACGAGGAGACTTCACGGTTACCATACGGCCCGATAGGAAGCATTTACAACTCCTACAAAGAGAGATTTAACGTGGGGGATTTCAAGGGACGGACGAGGCTGTCACAACCAAGCCGCCTACCCCCTCAACCGTGGTATGCACTCATATTTGCGGGTGTCGTAATACCCGGGCACCATGCCCGCATACTAGAGCACTACTCTTGTCCCCGGGGGGTCCCCACTCGTCGAATGGACGGACTAGAACAAGAGCAAACCCGAAGGAACAACAAACCGTTATCCCACCTTTAATCAAGTTAAGCATATGATGTTCGTTAAATAACCTGAAATGAACATGTCAAGATCATGATATGTAAACTATATGCTAGTTCATATACCACTACAAGAACATGAACAAAACTATACTCTAGTTCATAAGTTAGGCCAAACATGTAGAAATAGGACTTGCAAATAGAAGAATGCTCCATAGAGAAGATGTATTACCAAAGCTCTTTCTTCTAGGAGACAAGCCCTCCTTGTAGCTCTTCTACTCCAAGTGTCTACTAAAGAATAAAGAAGAAGAAAGAAGTAGAAGAAGAGAGAGAGGTAGAGGTGGTAGAGAGAGAGATGTATTCTTTGGTTTCTTTGGACTCCAAATGGTGTGTGTTGAGGGGGGGAGAGGGGGCCTATTTACACACTTGGAGTAGGGGCCTAAGTGCTAATTTACACCCAAACCGACCGGGTAAACCTTCCTTGTATACGCAAACCGACAATCCCAGGGCGGTAACATAAGTTTGGAAGGTGCACGAACCGCCTCCCCGAGGCCGGGCGCGAACCGCCTCGGGGGAGGTGCGGCCGCACCTTGGGGGGGTGCTACAAGCACTTTTTGGGCGCCGTTCGCCCGTTGTTGATGCTCACTAACTCATATTTTTATGCATCAACAATTCATGGAAAAGGACTAAAATATAATTAGATAACCTTATTAGGGGTTTCTACTAATGATTTCCATGAGTTTTGGTAAAGTTGTGATTTGCGAGGGACTTAACAGAAAAATAGCGTAAATGACGTGTCATACGACCGACGTAACGTAACGCAATCCAACTCGAAACAAGTGGGACCCACATGTCATAGGGACAAAACATCAAATCACCACTTTCTTTATTCCTTTTCTTCCCTCCATCCATTTTCCACCAAAGAAAGACTCCACTTGACCAAACAAATACTATTCTAGCGTGGAATTTCAGCAAAGTTTAGATGGTGGAGAGGGCACCAGAGTGGGACCCACTTGGGGGCCGATCGCCCCACTATCAAAGCCGATCGGCCTCCTCCTCCTGCCCTATAAAAGGGGCAGCCAGCCCCTTGCCATTCTCATCACAAGCAACACAGATTTCTGGTTTTCAAGGAGAAGTAGAGCTGCCTCGAGCAGAGATAGGAGAAGGAGAGAAATAGAGGAGAAAAGAATAGAAAACTAGGAAGAGGAAAAATCTTCGGAGATAATCCTCCTTTCCAAAAAAAAACCCTCTAGCCAATCTTCTTCCCTAAATACCAGCCATGTTTGGAAGGCTTCTCAAGACACGCTCCCGCTCCCGGGCTAGTTCCGGGCAAGCCATGAGCATGGACACCCGAGCGACACCGTCGCCGACCGCTTCTCCATCACCAATGGCCTCACCTAGCCAAGGTAAAACTCTAACCTTGGACGTACACCTCCATACACGAGGAGGGGAAGAGAGAAGTCGGTATAACAAAATGAAAAATAGAGATTTTCGTGATAACTCCTATGCTAGATAATGAATTCATGGACCATATAGGGATTTTACCGGAGTTTACATATATTTCAGTTATTAGGTTGGCCATCTTTTTACGACACCTCTAAAAGGGGGTGCCGACTTCTTACTCTAGAGTTTCTATGCACTTTAAATTACACTGAGGATGGGAACGGGGTAACCTTCCGGTTATTCCGTCAAACATACAATATGACCTGGAAACAACTGAGCACTGCATTAGGTTTCGCATCAAGCCGCCCCATAGATGTAACCTCCACCTTTAGTGACTTTAACAGGGAGATTTTCCGCAAGAAATTACGGAAAGGGCATGTTTCACCAAACCCACGCACTAATGATATCCATCTCCCAACTTTAAGATTTTTGCACAAATGGATGGCCCTTGTCCTCTTCCCACGAAAGGACAACATCACCGCATTTAACGCCGAGCCGGCATTCTTATATGCCGTTTTTTAAGAGAACATCCGTCTCACCTGTTAAGTCATTAGTGGAACATCGGGTCGCCGCTTCCCAACCTAGTTGGGGACATAAGTCGCACTTCTCTAATCACACGAATAGCCAGTGATCTCGGCCCGCTTGGTGACGACACCACCATCATTGACATAAACACTCCACGGAGATTATAGGGTACGACTATTTCCGGCAAGGCCGCTGGGTAAGAAAGGATCAAGAGCAATACTACTACCTTCATAATAATGACGCAATCCCGCTTCCTAACCCGGGATTGGGCATATATCTTGTGCACTCTTTCTTGATAAATACGCGCAGTAGCCCGGTCCACCGTCGACCATCCACATCGACCAGAGCCCGGACGTCCCATTACAAAGGAGCCGACCAAACCCAGGAGGGTGCAGCATACCAGCGTCACGAGGGCTTCGTGCCACCGTATCCACACCGCGCCTACCGGAGGACCGCTGCCCACACACGAAATGCCCGAAGGTAGTAATGCAAAGCATTTATACCGGCCCGCCGTTCTTTTGCGTGATTCGAGTACCGCGACCCAAAGAAGATTCCGCCAAGGTATGCATAACAACATGCGCACCGTCATCGACACTCGAACACCCACTCCGACATCCTTTACAATCAACAAGAGTGGATGCAACAAAGGGGAGTACAATTTGGACGACATCCAAGACACGGTGGAGACTAATACCGAACAACCTGGAAAGGCTCTTGGCCGTCCCGAGGCATGGGTAATGCAAAAAGCAGCTTGGGGAGTGGTCCCCGTTAAAAACCACGGTGAGGGAAACCCCTGTTCAACACCAACCAACCAACCAACCGTCGGACCCGGGGAAGGAGTGCCCCCGAGGTAATTACCGTCCGACCCTTGGGGAAGGAGTGCCCCCGAGGTAAGTATCTATCTATCTATTTATATTATTATGGTTTTTAATTATTTAGGCTATACATATATTTAGGTTTGTTTAGCTAGCTAGTATAAATAAAGTTTAGTTTTTTGATATATATATATATATAGGTGTAAAAAAAAAATGAGAACAATAATAAAAAGAGTGATGAATTATGCTATAAGAACATGATAGATGTTGCTCCTACGTGATAAATGCCTAGTTTACCATCTTTACTTCTCCCGAACATGGATATAATTGTTTAGATTCTAAAACATGCTTTGAGCTTGAGTTACGTGGGAGTATGATCTTAGATTTCAAGTCTAGGCAATTGGTGATATGATATGATAAAAGTTGAGCTACTATCTATCTTGTTCATACATGACACTTAAATTGGAGTATTAATCTTTGAAAATTCTAAAAATGATGAGTCTCCCTGTATGACATAAGCCCCCGATAAAATAAAATAAATGCCTTGTTGAAAATATGCTAAAGTTGCTTCTGTTATATATCTCTCTATGCTTTCAAGAGACTTGAGCATGACAAGTAAAAATAAAAAGAAAAATATATATATGAGAGAAAAGTGAGACGAGAAAGAGGGAGAGAAATGAACAAGTGTTCTACTAGGCGAGAAGGGCCTACCTCCCTAATAAAAGAGATGAAAAATGGACAAGTGTTCGAGGCGAGTAGAGCCCACATCTCTAAAAAAAGAAAAAGAAAAAAGGAGAGAGAAGAATGTGACAAAAGTCAATACGGCGAGAAGAGCTCACCTCTCCAAACAAGTTGTCTTGTAACCCAAGGTTCTCTTAAAATTATTGCCATAAAGAGAGATATATTTTCGTAAAACAAAAGAGGCAAAAGAAAAAAAGGCTAAAAAAAATTTAATGTTTACTCTTATTGTTGTCATACAGGAACACTCTGTGCTTTCACCTTGAAAAATATCTTTTGTAAAAACTCCAGAGTTATAGTGAAACCACGAACTTGAGACATGGTGTTTGACTTAATTGTTCTATCTTTCAATAGTCCAAGACTCATGTATGATGAAAACCCCATGCTCTCAAGTAGATATAAGCAAGTTTATGATTCTGAATTTTTCATCCTACCTTGGTTGAGATTTGATTTGGTAACACACACAGAGTCTTGCTAGGGACTAGCAAGAGGTAAGCTTGGGGGAGTTTGTTGATGCTCACTAACTCATATTTTTATGCATCAACAATTCATGGAAAAGGACTAAAATATAATTAGATAACCTTATTAGGGGTTTCTACTAATGATTTCCATGAGTTTTGGTAAAGTTGTGATTTGCAGGGACTTAACAGAAAAACAGCAGAAATGACGTGTCATACGACCGACGTAACGTAACGCAATCCAACTCCGAAACAAGTCTAGAAGGCTCCGGATTACTCCCGACGTGAACGAAACTTGACACCGAAGAAAACATCATCTAGAAGACTCCAGAAGCCACGACGCACGACGGGGCCCAGAGGGGGACTCCCCCTGGGCCGATCGGCCCAATAATGGGGCCGATCGGCCCCCCTTGGCCGCCACGCAAGCCCTGTCTCCGGAACCTTCCTCCACCGCCTCTAAGACGCAATCTAATCCGGTCGTGTAATGTCGGTTTGATCCGAGGGCGTCGGTAGAAGCACGAGATGGATCAAGATCCAACACAAGATTAGTACCACATTGCTTGCTGACGCTGGAGAGGCATAAGAAGACCCATATATATAGACCCCTAGGCCTCCCTGAATCAACAATCCAATATGATCACGAAGCCTCAAGTCATCATCAAGAAGGAGATCAAGAAGAAGCCAAGACAGGAGTAGAAGAGGAGACACCAAGAGATAGGATAGCTAATTCATAGCTCTAATCTAGAGCCTAGTTTAGATAGAAAGTCGAGTTTAGAGAAGAGAGAGCATCTGCTCGGTTCTCGATCTCGTAAAGTTACACTATGGATCAATATTATTTTTGTTCTCATACACCTTTATGCTATTTCATTATTATGTATGCAATTAGTCTACTTATACTTTATTCTAGTCATAGCATATTTGATATGATCATTATTCATGATAATTCAACGCACTTATTCGTAGAGCTCCTAGTATATTACAACCTGTGTGCTAGGTAGTAGAAAATATGTAAGCATGGTGCTTAGATATAATTTACTTAGCGGATTCACCTTATATGCCGGGTCGTGTGGTAGATCGTAGTGGTGACAAGACTATTGAGTCCTTTGCAATCCATCCCCCGTGTATAAGACTAGTCGATAAAGGTTCTTGGGATTATCTTGTTTCGTTCCTCTGATTTTCTTAAGTAATCTTCGGGGTGCATATTCTTATTTATGGTTTTGATATATATATGATCTTATGCTATGCCTGTCTAAACATTTTGTAGATTCTTTGTATGCTACCTAAGAACTGTCCCTTTGTCATAAATCCAATCCTAATCTTACTAGGAATTAATCTTATCCTATGCTCACCACGTGCACCTCTACATGCCTCATATACCTTATTATTATTATTATTATTATTATTGGCTCACCTTGTTTAAGTATATGCTAAATACTACAAAATCTCATTAGTCTTCTATCACTACCTTTAATCAAATGAATTGTTTGTCATGTCTTCCTCGTGGATTCGATATTTAAAACCCTCCCCGGTGAAATGCTCATTTGGACATCCGTGCGCTTGCGGATCTATAATTATTTCTCTGTAAGCATAACAAATACCAACACCCCGTGCCTTGGCGGGGGTGTCGTCTTTTCGCCTACGAAAAGTTGTAGGTCGGGCTGCGCCGGCCCGATTTTGACATTTTGGGTCGATTTGCTCTTTGGGCTTGGATTTTGGAATTGTGCGCTTTCCGGAAGGCGTACTTTGGTCGATTTTCCACTTGCTTTTTATTTTAAATCTGCAAAAATAAAATACAATATACTACAAGTGAAATTTATTAGTGATAAATGCATATGAACATAAAAAGATTTAATTTTACTCCCTTTATGGTAGTGAGTTGGTTAAAATTTAGCGTTATTTACCAAGTCAACAAACTCCCCCAAGCTTACCCTTTCTTGGCGTCCTCGAGCAAAAAAAAAGAGATAAGTACTTGGTTGTTGATCAGGAGTTGCTACAATGCCGGTTACGTTTCACAAGTGCCGGGGTTATAATAAGATTTTCTACCAAAGTTTGAATAAAATGGCACATCTTTTTTCTTACCCTTTATTACCTTTCATCGCTATGGGCTTTTTAGCTTTTCTCAAAGCCTTGGGTTGCCGTGATAGAATGGTTATAACGGAGGTGCTTATCTTTCATCCTTTTTATCCGGGATTTTATTTAGATAATATTTATTTCTTTTTCGAGAATGCATGGGCTTTATTGCTATATATATTTTTTTTTTTTTTTGGAGAGGTGGGCTCTGCCGCGCCCTGTGCTTTTTGCCTTTTATTTCATCTCTTTTTTTTTTAGAGATGTGGGCTCTACTAAGCCCTCGGACACTTGTCCATTTTTCATCTCATTTTCATTTTTTTTAGCATAGCCCAAATCATTTCTCTTTTTCAAAGCATAAATTCCGGATGTCAAGTTTCTCTTTTTGAATGAAGTCATAGCAAATCCATTTGTACCATATCATATTTGGCAACAACTTAGACTGGATAGAGCATATGCAACCCACATGAATCGTTTTTTTTTTTCGGGATAAGTTTTTAGAATTAGCCACTAAACCCAAACTCTAGAGAACTTCGAATTATAAACTAGGCACAGGCAAAGCATAAAAAACAGAGCAACTATTCATCATTTCAACAAGGAAATAAGACTAAACTTTTTTATAGCTCATATGTAAGCATTAGGCACCAATGTAAGAGCTACTTATTCTATTTTTGGATTTTTTTTTAGTTTTTAGTTTTTTTTCGATGCAAGGTTGCTGAAATTTAAACATGCTAAAATAAAATAAAAGTTGATGGAAATAAATATGCAATGCAATGATACCGTGGGGGTCCTCCCCAAGCTATCTGAGGCCTAAAGGTCGGGTCGAATCCCTGGAACCTCCGAATGCTTCCTCACGTTCGGGCGAAGCAGCCATGTTGGACTCAAGTTGAGTCCATCTCTGCCGCTCTATTTGCTCCCGTTTTTTGCCGCCATCATGCGGTATGTTGCACATGGGAATTGAGCGTATGCTCAATGTTCCTAGTGCGGACGCCGAGGTCTTTGCAGTTGGATCCCGATAGCCTCCACCCCATGTGGTGGCTGCACCGCGGCTTGAATCGGGTGGGGGCATATCGTCGGAGCTGTCATCTAAGTCATACAGTGGGCTCCCCATCTTTGCGGCATCTCCTTGTGCCACTCGATGGTGCTTGGGTGTGCGAGGCGGCAGCTCCCACCTAGGATCATACCGGGTATTACCCCTGGGGTACCCATAGGGTGAGGCCATGCCGCCTCGAACACTTGGTGTGTAGGCCGCGTCGCCGAGGCCGTGGGCGTGAAGTGGGCCCGTGGGAGGAAGATCCGACCTCTTGTCTCTCGCGTGAAGAACCGACGGGGTATCTTTCAAGCAAGCTATCGCGATCTCGAGCTCAAATGTTAGTGATTGGCTTTTTATACAACTGTAAGTCCGGGTTAGGTAACCGAACTATAGTTGCATAGCCGTGAAAAAAATATGACCAAGCTCGCCCAAGAGGTAAAACCTTAATTAAATGTCCCCTGAACTAGCCGGCATAGAACAAGTCCAATATTCCCCGGGTGTGGAGATGTACTTTATCTCGTTGATTTTCTAAAGCCCCAATCGCAGAGCGAGGCGTGTGATAAGAGATGTGCAGGTGACAGGAATAATGGGTTTTGCAATAGTATGTATCATGTTCCTTCACATTTCTACCACTGGGGCTACTTTAATCTTGTGAACAACAAAGATAAAGTAATTTCAATTGATCTCATTAACCCATCTCACCCCGTGTCTAGGAAACAAAGTCAACGAGATCCAAATGTGAATGAATCTAAGTGATGGGTCTTTGGATGCGGAGTGGCGAGGTTTAAAAGCTCCGGCCTCATGTGCACCGGAAATCTCCTCCCAAAAGTGGTTTCTAACAAAGCCAGGGAGAGCAGCATCTATGTTTAATGCACATCTACAATAAAAACCCCAGTAACGAGCTAGGTTCTCCCATGAAACATGGTATTGGGTTCCAAAAAGACGGAAGTAAATCCCTAGCTGGTCCTCTACTAGTGTGCATAGAAACTAAATTGATAGGAGGCGAGAACCTTCCACCTCGAGGGGGGAATGTCCCGCCACCCAACCGCTCTCCAAAGAATGGGAAGTTCTTCGTCCATACCGACCGTTCGAGGAGGTCGGGTCAATTCCGGGCGTGTGTTGGAACACACGATCCTTGAGTAGGAGATATGCTTGCATCTCCCGTCCTTCCCGAAGGTCGAGGTACGGCACGTCGGCCGTCGATTGTCGGGGAGCTTGAGCTTCTTCCTCCCTGGACCGGTGCAGCATCATCTTGCATGGGAGAATCCTCGAGGTCAAAGTTGAAGGCGGAGCTTGAGCTTGTCCGGGCGTGAGCTTTGCCTTGACGACCGCCTCAATCCGTGAGGATCTTCCCGGCTTTCTTCATGATCTTTTGCCGAAAAACGATCGGCGAGACTAAGGGTGTGCAAGGATTAGTTGAAAGTATGAACTTTCACACCCGTAATCTTGCTCGGCACAATGTTTTGGTGGAGAAAATGGAGCGTAGAGCGAGCGGGAGAGAGTGTGAGAGCGAGAGAGAGTGAAAATGAGAGGTGTGCACTCTCACACAGGTGCTTGGGCTTTTTAGCCGGCGCCGTGGTGGTGCCTCACCCAACCCGACTAGGAGCCGATTGGCGAGGCTGGGCCGAGAAATACACGGCCGGGGTGCGGCCCCAAGCACCTTGAGGTCTTGTAGCGCACCAAGAATTTGTCTTCAGCTAGTTTGGCCGTTGCCTCCCTTTTTTGAATTTCTCCAAAAATTTTCAAATATAAATTTATTTTAAAAAAGAAAAATTATTTTAAAATTATTTTTATATATTCTTTTTATGTATAAAAGATTTTTTCTTTTATTTTTCATAAAAGAATTTATTTTATTTATAAAAAAATTTTATTTTAGTTTTCTAAAATTTAAATTTATCATAAATATATAAAATATAAATATTATTATATATATATATATATTTTCAATATACCCCATTTTTTCTTTTTGGATATACCCCATTTTTTTTTCGGGTATATTTTTTTTTCGGCAGGTTATTTATAGTCAGCGCTGTCGACTTTCCCCTTGCTTCTCGGCGGGAGGTACCGCCTCGAGGGGACTTGAGCTAGAACCTTCAACATTCCACACCGGCCTTGATGATGATGACTATAGGGTGTGTTGTTGCTTGTACCGATAAACGGGCACTTAACCGCCTTGTCTTTGATGTGGAAGACGATGAAGCCCTTCCCCAGATCGATGTCGGCTTTGGCCGTATAGAGGAACGGCCTCCCGGAAGGAGAGACACATCTTCGTTTGGGCCCATATCCGGGATTACTTAAGTCTGCAGGGATGTATTCATCCTGGATCTTTATCAGCATGTCTTCCAAGATCCCCTCTGGCCGCCTTGTTGATTGGTCTGCCATCTGGAGGACGAATTTGGCAGGGGTAAGTTGTCCCTCCATGAATTTTGTCGAAGGTGGCCTTGGACATCACGTTGATATCGGCCCCGTGTCACAAAATGCGTTAGCGAATTTGTGGGGGCCAATGGCACGATGGATGATTGGGCGCCGAGGTCTCCCTTCTTGGCGATGAATGGCGAGTCCACAGGGATCTTCTTCAGCTCCTTGGGTTGACTGAGCCTCAGAGATATCATGTTAACTGACTCATGTGGGACCTCAGGTTGCCCTGGGATCCTGCCTGAGTCGTTAACCGGCACTTGAGCAGCGATGCGGGCACCGTGTCTCGATCATCTTGTTAAAGCCGAAGTGGTTCTTCACGGTGAAGTCAACCCTTCAAGCTTGTTATTCATGCCCTCAAGAATCTTGTCTTGATGGCTCATCTTTTTGGTGAGGTTTTTCGTTGATCTTCGCCGGCCCCAGCATCAGTCCTTCGGTGATGGCCGCACTGGGGTTATAATATCCCCGTTGCCTTGGAATGGTGGCTTTGGGATCGGTTGTTCCGGCCTTTTGCGCGGTTGACGATACCCGTTCTTTGTTGATGAAGGCAGCTTCTTCACGGGTCTCGTGGCGGTTGTCCCGAGTGGCCAACCTCACCACACGCGTCTCACATGTCATGTGAGCGTGCGTAGCGGCGTAGGCGGGGTGGCGGGCAATAGTATTTGTGCTGCGCTCCTCCGGTTTCTTCAAAGCACAAGATCCATTTTGCGGCAAGCATATCCGCCTCCTTCACGGTATGCATGCCTTTTTGTGTTTTGGCCAGGGGCTCTGTCTTCGCCCGGCTACGGTTTGCCACCATCTTGTTAATCGAGGGCTGTTGCCTAATCGATGGTGAGCGATAGAAATGCGCCACCGCCAGCCGGCGTCAAGGTGCCCTTTGGATATGGTCGTGAGACCATTGTAGAGATACGGAGCACCGGCCGGTTCTCTATCCGTGGTGCGGGCATGCTTGAATGTATTCCTGCAGCCTTTCCCACGCCTCCGGAATGGGCTCTATCGGGTTCTGCTGGAAGTTGGCGTTTCTCCCCCTCAGGGCATTGGTTTTGCCCATGGGGAAGAACTTGGCGAGGAACGCCGTGGAACATTTGTCCCCGCACTGGCGACTTCCTTGTCCTTGTAGAACCATTGTTTCGCCTTCCCCACAAGGGAGAAGGGAAAGGGCGAGCGAACTGATGGCGTTTGCCGCGACATCTTTGATGACGATCGTATCGCCACGGCTCAAGGAAGTGTTGGAGATGAGCGTTCGCGTCCTGCCCGCTTGGCGATCCACAGAATGGAATGGCCCGCACCATGGTGATTAGCCCGATCACGAAGCTCAAAGTTTTTGTAAAGTCCACGATCACAAGCGGCCCGTGTGGGCACGTTGGTGACAGCGGGAGTTGAGAAATCGCGGCGATTTCACGGAGCCATAGCTTGCGGTTCGGTTGGTGCGAGGGGTGTCGGTCTCGGCGGTGGTGTTCCTACCGCGAGGAAGAAGCGGCACGAGGCTGGCTCTTCCTTAGGAGTGCCTCCGGATCGGAGATGAAGTTTTTTTCGCAGAGGAGAAACCGACATACACTATCCTGTTTTTCATCCACAACAGAGAGAAAACATAAAAGATTAGCTTTGTATGAGCAAATGGCATCCACGCACACAAGTTCATATTCATAGCCAGACTATTTATTTATTTTTATATTTTTTTTCACAATGCCTTCCCCTGGCAACGGCGCCAGAGAAATGCTTGTTGACATTTCTTAACGCATTCAAAGGAAATAGGTATTAAAACCCATCCCAATAAAAGCGTCGAAATGCACCGTGACATTCCCAAGTAAACCACCATGTCGGTGATCCGAAAATGAGTTACATCAACGGGATAGATCTTGTCATTGTAGATATTCATCCACAAGCGCACGGATCTATCATTGTAGCATTTCACCCGAAATATTCGTGGTATCGTTATTTATATTCGCCCCAAAGGAAGGCATGTGATTGATAAATTAGCATGGCATTTGAATAGAGGAACATGTGGTTGCTTATACCAAAATACTCATAACAGGGGTAAGTGAGCGGTTCATAGATAGTGTGACACACACTTGAAATCCACCGGCAAAAGGATAAAGAAAATAGATAAGGAATAAATGAATAAATGAATAATCTAATGGAGTAGATCTAATGTATCTAGTCATGGCCATACAAATGAATAGTTAGTATCATATGCAAACTGATCTAAGCGTTGTTAGGTCTAGGATAACAGGGAGACTTCCTGGTTACCATACGGCCCGATAGGAAGCATTTACAACTCCTACAGCACAGACGAACGTGGGGGGATTTCAAGGGACGGACGAGGCTGTCACAACCAAGCCGCCTACCCCCTCAACCGTGGTATGCACTCATATTTGCGGGGTGTCAGAATACCGGGCACCATGCCCGCATACTAGAGCACTACTCTTGTCCCCCTGGGGTCCCCACTCGTCGAATGGACGGACTAGAACAAGAGCAAACCCGAAGGAACAACAAACCGTTATCCCACCTCTAATCAAGTTAAGCATATGATGTTCGTTAAATAACTGAAATGAACATGTCAAGATCATGATATGTAAACTATATGCTAGTTCATATACCACTACAAGAACATGAACAAAACTATACTCTAGTTCATAAGTTAGGCCAAGCATGTAGAAATAGGACTTGCAAATAGAAGAATGCTCCATAGAGAAGATGTATTACCAAAGCTCTTTCTTCTAGGAGACAAGCCCTCCTTGTAGCTCTTCTACTCCAAGTGTCTACTAAAGAATAAAGAAGAAGAAAGAAGAAGAAGAAGAGAGAGAGGTAGAGGTGGTAGAGAGAGAGATGTATTCTTTGGTTTCTTTGGACTCCAAATGGTGTGTGTTGAGAGGGGAGAGAGGGGGCCTATTTACACACTTGGAGTAGGGGCCTAAGTGCTAATTTACACCCAAACCGACTGGTAAACCTTCCTTGTACGCAAACCGACAATCCCAGGCGGTAACATAAGTTTGGAAGGTGCACGAACCGCCTCCCGAGGTCGGGCGCGAACCGCCTCGGGGAGGTGCGGGCCGCACCTTGGGGTGCGCGCGTGCACCCCACGGCGCCGCGTTCGGCCCGTGCCTTGGCGGGTGTCGTCTTTCACCCCGAAAAGTTGTAGGCCGGCCGCGCCGGCCCGGTTTTGACATTTTGGGTCGATTTGCTCTTTGGGCTTGGATTTTGGAATTGTGCGCTTTCAGGAAGGCGTACTTTTGGTCGATTTTCCACTTGCTTTTATTTTAAATCTGCAAAATAAAATACAATACACTACAAGTGGAATTTATTAGTGATAAATGCATATGAACATAAAAGGTTTAATTTTACTCCCTTTATGGTAGTGAGTTGACGGTTAAAATTTAGCGTTATTTACCGTCAACAGCTGCCCGCACTTCCTCCACTCCGACCCCCACCGCTGCGAGGCGCTGTCACATCTCCATGCGCGGTCGGGGGCTCCCGGGGAAGGTCTGCTCGAACAATCGGTGTCCCTGTCTACAGAAGGCTAAACACCGGACAACGCCACAGTCAAAACATGAACATCGACACAGGGGCTATGACAACCAAACAAGAATATTTACCATAGCTGTCGAGTCAATGAAAGCTTGCACCTCCTCTTCAGCAAGGTAGTCGTCCGTGTACAAGGGCACATCACTACAAGGCCCCCGGCGCGCTGTAACCTTCTGTCGAGGTTGCACAGCTTCTGGCGTGCTCTCCAAAGGCCGTTTGCCGCGCGCACGGGCCGATGACTCGCTCTGGGAGGCCCTGGATGCACCTTGTCTTTGTCGGTGTTTAGTACGCGCTGGTCGATCACGTACCCGGCATGTACGGGCGGCGGCATCGCTTCGGCGACGAGGTTGAAATATTGGCTCCGCGGCATCCCATGGATCTACATATACAACTTTGTTGACAAATCGCACAAAGAAAAGCATCAAGTCATAAATGAAATACATTATCTTCATACCGAGGAGGTGGATTCTTGGCGGAGAATGTTGGCACGCCTCGCGGGTCATGAGGATCATCTCCCACCGTTAGCGGTTTGGCTACCCGAGCCACCACTTCAAATAGAAGGCGGCTTCGGGGAGATTCCCGAAGTTGTCGTTTAAACCGGTATATTCATAACAGGGATAATCTCTCTTCAGTGGCTGCACCCGACGCTTCGGCGAAGACATGGGCGGATCGACTCCATCGACATGTAAATCCGACATAAGATCGGCGCTCTCACACGTGTGGCATCTCGGCGATGGGCTCCTCATTCCAACTTCGCCTTCCGATCGGCACGGACGATTCGGGTCGCCGGAATCGGGATCTCGATTGCGGCAGATAAAACCATCGTGTGAACCACCGAGGCACATTCGTCGGCATCGGATCTCGGGAACGGATGGCCCGATTATTACGAAGACGCGCGCGAAGATGCCACCGGCAATGCGTGAGCCCGCATCTCCCTTTAACCCAACGAAGAAGAAATATTTCCACAAGGGCAGGTTGGGGAGGATGCCGAGACAGCACTCACAAAGGGTGACGAAGGCCGCAATGTCGAAGATAGCGTTGGGTGGCAGATGGCGAAAGCCGGAGCCCGTAGAAGATGTCGGTAGCTCCAAAGAAGAATGGGTGCGCGGCATCCCAAACCCGCGATAGAAGTGGCTCTCGAAGACCACCACCTCGTCGGTCTCCGGCATTGGGTACGGCTCCTCCTCCGCCACAAGGGACCCTCCACCCAGCGATGATCTTTTTCGGCGGCACGCGACGTTCACCGGCTTCGCCGCCACCGTCATTTCGGTGGGCGACAAAGCAGGCCACTCCTTGTCCATACAGACGAAGCTGGCTCTTCCGACGCAAGCGGGCGGGATCCGACCGCGACCGCCACCACCGGCGGCAGCGCCTCCACGCCTAGCAGCTCCGGCATCCCCGCGCCGGCTCCCGCTGCGACCTCCGACTCCACCCGACCGCCGGCGACCGCCCGAGGGTTGCGCTCCATTCGCTCGAGAATAAGGACTACACACGAAGAAGATGAAGCGATTGCAAGAGAACGGTCACATCTACACCAAATCACTCCCAAAATCTAGGGATTAAGACGAGAAATGGCGGCGGATTGATAGATCTATGATGCACATACCCGGGCGACGATTCGATCCGACGGAGATGAGGCCGAAGTCAACAATGACGGCACTTTCGCAAACCCTAGCTTCGCCGTAGGGAGAAGAGAGAAGAGAGGGAGCTTGAGAAGACGAAGAGAGGCTCGGGGACGGATGGTTCAAGACTGTTGACACTTGTTATCATATAAATTTATTAATCAAATAAACATGAGAAAGGGGTATAAATCATAATAACAACCTAGAATAGGGTGTCACTAACATATTTCCACCAGTTTCGGTAAAGTTGTGAATTGCGGGGACTAAACAAAAAAAAGCGGAGAGTTCGCGAGCCGCATGCGACTCACGCCACGTAACGCAATCCAACTCCGAGAAAGACTCTAGAAGGCTTCGGATTAATCCCGACGTGATCGAGACTTAGCACCCAAGAAACCATCATCTAGAAGACTCCGAAACCCACGACGCGCAGGGGACCCGTGGTGGGCCCCACCCGGGCCGGCCGGCCCAATAGCCGGGCCGAGCGGCCTGCCCCCGGCCAAGTCAGCCCGCCTCGGGAAGCTTCCTCAACCCGACTCTAAGACGCAATCTAATCCACTCGTTTAATGTCGGTTTGATCCGAGGGCGTCGGTAGAAGCACGAGATGTATCTAAGTCCAACACACGGCACCTCCTCCGGACTATATATAAGGAGACCCCCTAGACCCCCCTTTCGGATCATCAAGTTCTCAATTCAGCAACAACGCTTCAAGATCCAAGTCATCAATCCCACGCTCTAGAAACACCGCTTTAGGAAGAGTAGCAATCAAGATTAGATCTAGTAGGAAGGGAGAAATCCGCTCTCGATCGTCGGAGGCCGGCTCAAGATCGGGGCCTCGTTCTTGTAAGTTCTTCATTGTAAGTAGTCTTCAAGTTCCGGACACGTTCTTAATTTGAATATCTTGATCATGTTTATATTCGAGATTATTTGTTCTAGTATTTACTTTGATTACACGTTTAGCATAGTTGAATTATTGTTATGTTCATGCATGGATTCGTATAGCGCTCATCCTTTCGTTCGAGGGTGAGTGGTAGAGATGATGTAATCATGGTGATTAGATCTTATTTACCTGCGTTTGCACCCTATATGCCGGGTCGTGTGGTAGATCGTGGTGGTGACAAACACCATTGAGTCCTTTGCAATCCATCCCCCGTATGTAGGCCTAGCGGATGATATTATTCGGGTTGTTCTAAGTTTCGTCCTTAGTCTTCACGGATTCTGTCCTCATGTGTGGATTTAATTAGTCTTTCTTCGATGATTGTTAGATGTATTGCACTAATTGAGTAGAACCTTACTTATAGTTTAGAGTTACATATTGGAGTTTCTAATGCTAGCTAGCCTATGAATTGCAATCGATCCTTTGTTTGACACTTTCTATTTTGCACACCTGGATATGACTTGGTTGAATCTATTTATCAGAACTTTATCATTATCTTTATTGTGAACTTTGATCCCCGTTTAAGTAATTGATAGATTGAACACTTAAGCTTTGCTTACGAGAGATGATTAAGATGTTTAGATACACCCATGCATAGTTAATTCACGATAGTAGACTTCTTTCCCTGTGGTAGAATATAAATTCAACACCTGGTTCTTACTCCCGGTTAAAATGCTACAATGGTATATTCATATCTCGTGCGCTATGCGGATACCCGATTATAATTACTTATTAAGAAGTTATTAAAGCATAGTACGAATATATTTTTCCTTGCATATTAGTAGTTTAACTATAGGGATGACAACCTTTTCAGATATGCTATGAACTGCAATGAATTATTTTCTTTTAGTTTTATCTGAAGCAACATCGATATCCTTTCTAGACGCCATTACTAGTTAGTGGCGTTAGAAATACCAACAAAGACGACCCCATGGGTTGCGGTATTTATACCCGATGGGATAGGGCGTTGGCAACCGCGGCGCTATTAACCCGCGCCTCCCCATTTTCCGGGTTGAGTGCGTGTGGCAGGCGGCGGCGTCAGTTGCCATCATTACCTTTTCTAAACCCGCACGGGTTGAGCTCCCGACGCGTGTCTCGCCTCCTCGTTTCTCGCGAAGATTTGTTCCTCCGAAAGATACGGGATATTAATTGACCCGGTATCTTGTCTATTCTCGGGAACTCTGCATTCTTTTCTTCGGCGAAGATTCCTCAACATACACAGGGATCTCTCGGGCATGGTGTCGATATCCTCTTGGATTTATTCCAATCCATATCTCTCGGCGGTTACCCTAAATTACGGGGAGTTTGTTGACTTGACTCGGGGACTCTCGGGTCTAAATAAACGTACGATTTTCCATGTACTGGGAGATTGTTTTTTTTCCTAAACCTTAGCAATGCGTGGTTACCCACCTACTCCTAAGCTCGGGGACTAAGTGGGCACACT
This sequence comes from Hyparrhenia diplandra, assembly GCA_015847255.1. Classification (NCBI taxonomy): domain Eukaryota; kingdom Viridiplantae; phylum Streptophyta; class Magnoliopsida; order Poales; family Poaceae; genus Hyparrhenia; species Hyparrhenia diplandra. The sequence continues at coordinate 450,442 of JADLZK010003233.1, forward strand.
TCACCTATGGTGAATTATCTTTGTATAAGTTCTTAATGATTTTTGCGGTGGGTTTTTCACTCCACGTGGGCACACTTCGCCAAGATTTTTTTTCTTTGGAGCACCCGCATCCAACAGGCGGACTCGTCAAGATTAAGTTCGGTTAAGCATAGGGAAGGATACGCGTGGATGGTCGAGAGCTGTCCCGGACTAAGTCGACAAATTTAGTCTCGTCAACACCGCTCATCGGCTGGTCGAAGGATTACTCGGACTAGTCGACTCATGATTAGTCCGGTCGACACTACATCAAGGATGGTCGACAACATCTCCTGACAACTGAAGACATCAAGACTCCCGCACTGTGAAAGCATACGCGTGCTTTCGGGGACTAGCCGTGGGGATAAACCCCTATCCCCTCACGGGCCACTTTGGGTTAGGCCCTTTCGGTCGGGCCCATCCACAATGAACAACGACCTTGGCGTCGAAGATCGTGATCATCGAAGATCGTGGGGAGACTTGGCCGCCACGGTCATTACCTTGTATAGATCGATCGTAATTGATATACACTTTCCTATTGTAACCGACCGGGATAGATCTTGTTGGGATAGATCCGACTGTAACCCCGCCCCCTGACCGTATAAGGAGGGAGGGGGATCCCCTCTCAAGGGACTGAAATTTTCGGAATCAATCAATACAACCAAAGCGGGGCGTAGGTTTTACGCCATCAAGGCGGCTGAACCTGGGTAAAACCCGTGTGTTTTGTCCTTCGCCGTTTCTCGCTTGACATCTCGTTAGTCGTCTAGCGCATCCCAAACCGCTCAACCTACTAGCCGGGCATACCTGCTAGACTATCGCCGATAACTTCGACGACGCAGGCGACCAAGACACTAGAGAAGTACCAAGAAACCGACAAGTACCGAAGTGGACTTTCTATGCATACGATCACCAAAGATAATCGAGTCCGAATAACCGGTCGGGGAGAGAGTGGAAGAGGCCGAGTACCATAGGCCAAAGTCGGGGTAACCGCAAGTACACGAAGATCCTCTTCACGCACTGAAAAGTGAGAGGTGCGCGGGCGAAGATCGGAACCGTCGGCGCAGAGGCACACAAAGAAACCGGATGTCGGGGCGGCGTTGCCGCCGTATAGCAATGGAACCGATCATGCTTCGTACTCCCTTTGGTCCACGGCTTCTCCATCCTTGTCTTCGCCCAGGTCGCCGCCGTAAATTCGACATGGGCGCCGAAAGAGGCTTGGCCTCACCCATGCGAAACTTGCGGATCATGTCCTTCGTGTACTTGCCCCGTGTACGAAGATCCCGTCCTTGGTTTGCTTGATTTGAAGTCCAAGGAAGTAGGTCAACTCGCCCATCATGCTCATCTCGAACTCCCCGCTCATAATCTCACGCAAAACTCGATACCATAGCATGTGAAGAGCCACAAAAGATGATATCATCCACATATATCCGGACTAGGAGTATGTCATTGCCCTTCCTAAGCAAAAATAGGGTCTTGTCTACGGTTCCCATCACAAAACCCTTAGCTAATAGGAAAGCTTTCAGTCGCTCATACCAGGCTCTAGGGGCTCGTTTCAGGCCGTACAAAGCCTTGTACAACTTGTACACATAGTCGGGTGTTTAGGATGCTCAAACCTCGAGGGGTTGCCTCACATACACCTCCTCCTCTATGAACCCATTTAGGAAGGCACTCTTGACATCCATCCGGAAGAGCTTAAAGCCCCTTCGAGGTCGCGAAAAGCAAGCAAGATCCTAATGGCTTCTATGCGGGCTACGGAGCAAAGGTTTCTTCATAGTCTATTCCCTTTTTCGACAAAACCCCCGGGCAACTAATCGGCTTTGTTTCTCACAACCACTCCATCCTCACTCTGTTTGTTCTTAAACACCCACTTGGTTCCTATGGGATGACACTTTCATTTGGAGGTGGCACTAAAACCCGGACTTGGTTTCTCTCAAAGTTTTGCAACTCTTCATGCATGGCATTGACCCAATCCGAATCGGATAAAGCCGTGTCAACATCTTTGGGCTCAATAGTGGAAACAAATGCGAGAATGAGCAAAGTGACACATAGCATAGGATTTGGAACGAGTTACCCTTTGATCAAGTCCTCCAATCATGTTGTCAGGGGGGATGGTGGTATTTGAATGAGCCGTGGCGCCGTGCGCCGAAGATGTCGCCTCCCCCTCGACCAAACCGGGGAACCTCCTCGGATGCAGTTGTCTCTCGCTTCTCGAGGGGGGGCTGCTCCACCGGACCCCGTGAAGTAGTGGTAGAAGGGTCGGTCCGTGAGCGCCGCCGCCGCCGCAGGGTCGACCGGGGCAAGCGGTGGAGTCGCTTTGGGATCACCCCGCCCAACATCTTCCCGCTCCTCCTCCACAAAGATGCTCTGCTCCATCTCCTCTTTTTCCTCGCACACTCAAACACGAAGAGGAACAAGGCGCAGTCTCATCATCGAAGGTAACCTCACATGTCTCTACAACGCGGTTAGTCTCAAGATTAAGAACTCTGTATGCATGTGAGTGTAAAGCATAACCAAGAAAGATGCCATCAGCTGATCGAGACTCAAACTTGTCGAGATTACCTTGCTTGAGGATGAAGCACCTGCATCCAAACACACGGAAGTGACTTACCTTGGGCAATCTCCCAAACCGCAACTCATATGATGTCTTCTTGGTGAGAGCACGGAGGAAAATGCGGTTGGAGACATGGCACGCCGTGTTGATCGCTTCAGCCCAATACTTCCTCGGAGTCTTGTGTTCATCAAGCATGGTCCTTGCCATCTCCACAAGCGTCCGGTTCTTTCGCTCAACAATCCCGTTCTGCTGTGGAACATAAGGACTAGAAAACTGGTGCTCGACACCCAAGTTAGTGCAAAGAGACACGAACTGAGAGTTTTTGAATTCTGTGCCATTGTCACTGCGAATCGCTCGAATGGCTGTCTTTGTCAACTCAGTTCTCGGTCTCAAAATCAAATCGCGAGCAAAACCAAAAGCCTCATCCTTGCTCTCCATGAAAAAGACCCAAAGAGTATCTCGAAAAATCGTCAACGATCACTAGACAATACCACTTCCCACCCACCGACCTCACCCGAGATGGACCAAGCGTGTCCATGTGAAGAATCTCTCTGGGTCTCGAGGTCATGATCTGAGTAACTGGATGGTGGGAAGCAGATACCATCTTCCCGTGACGACAAGGGTGGCAAACCAAATCCTTCTCAAATTTGAGCTTAGGCAATCCTCGGATCAGATCTATTGAACTTAACCTCGCGAGGAGATCGAAGCTCAAGTGACCTAGTCTCCTATGCCACTTCCACAAATCGGAGGAGGACCCGCCAACAAGCAACAAGAAGTGCCAAAGCCGCGAGAAAAATCAGCACGAAAGACTTGCCCAAATGGCACAATCCAAAGCAAATGAGATCACCACGAGAGTCCAAAACTCGAGAACATCCAACCTTTAAAACGTACCTCATACCCGTCCCGCCATGAGCCGAGAAACGCATTTAAGATTGAAGTGCGAGGTTGGAGACGAGCGCCACATCCTTGAGCACAAAGTGGTCATTGATCCCGATTGACCCTCATGAAAGAATCTTCCCCTGTTCTTTGCCCCCGAAAGTGATGTACTCTCTTGTCTTCATGGGGGTGAGGCCGGAGAACCACTTGAGTTTCCGATCATGTGACGAGAACAAAATGAGTCAATGAGCCACATGTCCTCCGGCCTTCCAAACAGTATCAACGATAAAACATGGGATGAGCATATGGTACAACACTGGGGTTAGTAAACTTGGAAGAGTACCAGTGTTGACCATCTTGCCCCAAATATGCATTAGGCAAAACAAACATCCCACGCCCCATCTTGCCAAACTTCTCACCACGCATAACAAAGCATGGTGCACTACTCTTATCAACCTCAAAACTCCCAAAACGAGGATCTACATCCACTCGCGGAGCATGACCGCCAAACGGTCTCACAAACCGCGGGGCCCAAACCTCTCGAGGCCTCCTACCTTCCGGCCTAGCAAAGCGCCTCTGAACCGACCGTACACCCCTCTCATACATGCCAAGTGGTGGGTGATACATGTCACGGTTCACAAACTCCACTCGACGCCTAGCATCCCTCTTCCTCCTAAAGCAAAACTCAACCAAGTGACCATCTCTCTAGCAATACTCACAGTGATACCTCACCTCTCTCTTGGGTGGTGGTAGGTTCACTCTCTTGGGCGGATGGTTCATTCTTGTTGTGGTCTTGGCCTTAGGAAGGGTTTCCTCGGGGATCCTGGGCAAAGTGTCAAGTGGGTTCTTGAGGTGGTTCAGTTTGGGAAGCCACACTTGTTTGGGAGGTGGAGTCTTAGTGGGCTCTTGGAGAATGTCATCCTGCACAATGGGTTCGGTAGGCTTAGGTGGGGTGGTCTTGGTCAACTTGGGAGTGTTTGTTGGTTTCTCACTCGAGCTCAAACCACTACCTTGACCAACCTTACCATAGATAACTTCACCCTTCCCACCTATAGCAAAGCCTAATCCCGATGTGTCGGCCCCCTCTTGAACCGACGACTCATCATCATGCCAATTTGAGGCTCTCCACTAGACACCCAACGGGGACAGGAGCGAAGATACATGATCTCCTCTTCAACTCTCCCCTTGTCATGCCTACAAGACATGAGCTCCAACTCCAAAGCTTCACACTTAGCACATCTCAGCACGGTGCTATTTTAGTTGGCCTTTGTTGGTATTTCTTAGCGTAAGCAGCAAAGTCCGCAAGCGCACGGAAAGTACCGTTGTAGCACTTCACCCGGAAGTATTCAGGGTATCGTATTTTCCACAGGGAACGGGTGTGAGGTCTCTGAACTAGTTCTCCCAGAGAGATGAGATGAAGGGTGATATGGGTAGTGAGGTTTTCTAAGGGGTAAAGATCCCGAAAGTGAAGTTAACCCTATTCACTATCGATTTGCTTAGGCCACCGGAGCGCACTCGGTCCCGCCAAGCGATACCGGCATAGCACCTACTCCATACGAGACGTGGGGGATTACAAAGGGTCGAACAGGGCTGTCACCACCTGCCGCCTACCACCTCGTCCGTCTGTATATGGAGCGAAACGAAGGTAGACTATAGCCTAGACACCACGCCTATGCTATCTTCCACTACTCTAGCGTGTCGACAAGGCTTACCCGTCCCCGGGGTCCTTCTACTAGAGCACTCGTGAGCGACGATTCAACAAACAAATAAAGAATAAAAATAAATTACTCAAGAACTTAATACCAAAAGATAAACAACGATAATTCTTACTCCAATTAGTAGAACGATCGTAGAGGCGCGAGCGTAGAGGAAACCGACACTCCAGACTTCCTTCTAACTCTTCCTCACTCACTCCCTTTTATTCACAAGTGGATGAAAGAATGGAATGGAATTTATTGAACACTCAAGTGTTGAGTGATGGGATGCATTTACAAGAGAGGAGAGCCTCTTTATATAGGAAAAGAGAAGGGGAAATGGAGGGTTCTCCATATCTCTAGCCTAAAAACCGACCTCATGCAGCATGCAACCGCCTCTGGGATGGCGCCAAAATATTTTCCTTCGAAACTGCGTCAAAAACCGGGCCAGAACCGGCCGGGAACGGCTTGAACCGGAGCAGAACAGAGAGAACCGCGCTGAAACAGGGTTTCTGGGGCGAGAACCGGGGTCCAATTGGTCAAGAACCGGCCGAAACCGGCCGAAACTCGCGGCCGAACCACGCGCTCGGGCGGGAAACGCGCCACCGCCTCCAGCGCGCGAATGCCAGGCCGCCACGTGCCCTGGCTCGGCCGAAACCGAGAGCGGAAACGCGCTCCCGCGCGCGCGCGGTGAAAGTCGCCGCCGCGACGTGTCAGCCGTCCATTGGCCGGCGGGTTCGAATTCGACAAGCGCGTCGCGTGCGCGCGCGCGTCCCGCGCGGGGCCTGCTGTCCACGTGTCCGATTCCTATTTGCTGGCGGATTTGAGTTTGAATGAGCGCGCATTATTTCATGTGAATCTTCTTTGTACCATATCTTCTTGATTCGAGTCCAAACATAGCAAGTGATATGTCCATTTTGATCAGCGCGACGAGCTCTTCGCAATGGTGTACTCCGTTTCTTCGTTTGAGATACTTTTTATCTGCGAAAAATTAGAAATTCCTACAAAACAATTGGAGCACCAAAACTTGTGGAACTCGTCGGATAAATAATATTTAATTATGATTTGATATGGAATTTTATTGTTTTGTATGTATCTTGACGGTCATAAAACATGTGTTAACAAGCGTCAACAAACTCCCCCACACTTAGTCCTTTTGCTCGCCCCTCGAGTAAAGTTATGAAGAACTAAGTGTGCTCAAGCTCCAAGACTTATGATGTCGACATTTAAATTGCTCTAGATTTTTCTCATCAGAATTTGAAATGATAACCACACTATCTTGAATAATTGCAAAATGGGAATAGATAGGATTTATATCTTCCATTTATATCGCATGCACAAACTTGGTCTGTTATAAAATTTTGAAAAGAAAATTAGCTATGCTCCATGGTTGTAATAGAAATTTCTTTTCCTTTTCAAAGCTGAATAAAGTTGCACACCTTCCTTATATATATACCACCAAGTCAAGCTCTAGATTAATGGAGGAAAATGTCATACTCCTAGATCGAAAAATGTGCAAGTATATTTTTTTTTTTTTTTTTTATCATGATGCTCTTTTTGCTTTTAAAGAGGCATGGGCTTGCCCTTTATTTTTTTATTTAGAGAAGTGGGCTCTACTCGCCCCTCGGACCCTTATCCATTATTTCTTCTCTTTCTTTTTTTTCAAGGCGGGCATCAAGGTACCCATTGTTTTTTTATTTTTCTCGAAAGGGCACGTGCCCATTTTTTTATTTAGCATAGCCCATGACCTTCTTTTTTTTTTAAGCATATAGATTCATCATGAATGGAACACAAGTTTTATTTATTTTTGCACATATGTTTTCGATCATTGGACCATGAAATTCTCTCAAACATTAATCTTGAAATTGACAAGGTGTAATACTAAGGAGGTAGCTACTTCAAATATAATGGTTCGGGCTTTGATTAAAACCAGAGCATGCTTGTTTGATTTTTTTCTTCTTGTTTTGAAGGAAAACCAAGTCTTATTTGTAACGAGAAAATGGAATTCAAGTCATCCTACTAATCCTCATAGTGCAATTATTTAGATATCGTGGGGGTATGCACAAAGTATAGGTTTTGAGTGAGGAGTAAAAAGTATGCAAATTATTTATTAATTGGTAGAATAGAGATGGAGCATGCTAACTTTGGTTCAGATATGACATTATAGGTGTGTTGACATTTCTTAACGCATTCAAAGGAAATAGGTATTAAAACCCATCCCAATAAAAGCGTCGAGAAATGCACCGCCGACATTCCCAAGTAAACCACCATGTCGGTGATCCAAAATGAGACTGGTCAACGGGATAGATCTTGTCATTGTAGATATTCATCCGCAAAGCGCTGCGGATCTATCGTTGTAGCATTTCACCCGAAATATTCGGGGTATCGTTATTTATATTCGCCCAAAGGAAGGCATGTGATTGATAAATTAGCATGGCATTTGAATAGAGGAACATGTGGTTGCTTATACCAAAATACTCATAACAGGGGTAAGTGAAGCGGTTCATAGATAGTGTGACACACACTTGGAAATCCACCAAAGAAAAGGATAAAGAAAATAGATAAAGAATAAATGAATAATCTAATGGAGTAGATCTAATGTATCTAGTCATGGCCATACAAATGAATAGTTAGCATCATATGCAAACCGATCTAAGCGTTGTTAGGTCTAGGATAACGGGGAGACTTCCCGGGTTACCATACGGCCCGATAGGAAGCATTTACAACTCCTACAAAGACGAGACTAACGGGGGGATTTCGAGGGGGACGGACGAGGCTGTCACAACCAAGCCGCCTACCCCTCAACCGTGGTATGCACTCATATTTGCAGGTGTCGTAATACCCGGGCACCATGCCCGCATACTAGAGCACTACTCTTGTCCCCCTGGGGTCCCCACTCGTCGAATGGACGGACTAGAACAAGAGCAAACCCGAAGGAACAACAAACCGTTATCCCACCTCTAATCAAGTTAGGCATATGATGTTCGTTAAATAACTGAAATGAACATGTCAAGATCATGATATGTAAACTATATACTAGTTCATATACCACTACAAGAACATGAACAAAACTATACTCTAGTTCATAAGTTAGGCCAAGAATGTAGAAATAGGACTTGCAAATAGAAGAATGCTCCATAGAGAAGATGTATTACCAAAGCTCTTTCTTCTAGGAGACAAGCCCTCCTTGTAGCTCTTCTACTCCAAGTGTCTAATAAAGAATAAAGAAGAAGAAAGAAGTAGAAGAAGAGAGAGAGGTAGAGGTGGTAGAGAGAGAGATGTATTCTTTGGTTTCTTTGGACTCCAAATGGTGTGTGTTGAGAGGGGGGAGAGAGGGGGCCTATTTATACACTTGGAGTAGCGGCCTAAGTGCTAATTTACACCCAAACCGACACAGTAAACCTTCCTTGTATGCGCAAACCGACAATCCTGTGGCGGTAACACAAGTTTGGAAGGTGCACGAACCGCTCCCCGAGGCGGGCCCGAACCGCCCGGGGGGGAGGTGCGGCCGCACCTTGGGCGCGCGCACCCCCCGGGCGCCGCTCGGCCCGTGCCTTGGCGCGGGTGTCGTCTTTCGCCCCGAAAAGTTGTGGGTCGGCTACGCCGCCCGTTTTTGACGTTTTGGGTCGATTTGCTCTTTGGGCTTGGATTTTGGAATTATGCGCTTTTCCTAAGGCGTACTTTGGTCGATTTTCCACTTGCTTTTATTTTAAATCTGCAAAATAAAATACCATACACTACAAGTGGAATTTATTAGTGATAAATGCATATGAACATAAAAAGGTTTAATTTTACCCCCTTTATGGTAGTAGGTTGACGGTCAAAATTTAGCGTTATTTACCGTCAACAAACTCCCCAAGCTTACCCTTTGCGCGTCCTCGAGCAAAAAAGAGATAAGTACTTGGTTGTCGATCAGGAGTTGCTACAATGCCGGTTACGTTTCACAAGTGCCGTGGTTATAATAAGATTTTCTACCAAAGTTTGAATAAAATGGCACATCTTTTTCTTATCCTTTATTACCTTTCATCGTAGCGGGGCTTTTCGGCTTTTCTCAAAGCCTTGGGCGGTTGCCGATAGAACGGTTATAACGGAGATGCTTATCTTTAATCCTTTTGATCAACTTTTTATCCAGGGGTTTTATTTAGATAGTATTTATTTCTTTTCGAGAATGCATGGGCTTTATTGCTATATATTTTTTTTTTTGGAGAGGTGGGCTCGCCGCGCCTGTGCTTTGCCTTTTATTTCCTCTCTTTTTTTCTTTTTCTCTTTTTTTTTTAGAGATGTGGGCTCTACTCGCCCTCTCGGACACTTGTCCATTTTTCATCTCATTTTCATTTTTTTTAGCATAGCCCAAATCATTTCTCTTTTTCAAAGCATAAATTCCCGGATGTCAAGTTTCTCTTTTGAATGAAGTCATAGCAAATCCATTTGTACCATATCATATTTGGCAACAACTTAGACTGGATAGAGCATATGCAACCCACATGAATCAGGTTTTTTTATAAGTTTTTAGAATTAGCCACTAAACCCAAACTCTAGAGAACTTCGAATTATAAACTAGGCATGTGCAAAGCATAAAAACAGAGCAACTATTCATCATTTCAACAAGGGAATAAGACTAAACTTTTTTATAGCTCATATGTAAGCATTAGGCACAAAGAAGAGCTACTTATTCTATTTTTTTGGATTTTTTTTTTTAGTTTTTAGTTTTTTTCGATGCAAGGTTCTTTGAAATTTAAACATGCTAAAATAAAATAAAAATTGATGGAAATAAATATGCAATGCAATCATACTGTGGGGGTCCTCCCCAAGCTATCCAGGAGGCCTAAAGGTCGGGGTCGAATCCTTGGAACCTCCGAGAATGCTTCCTCACGTTCCCGGCGAAGCAGTCATGTTGGACTCTAGTTGAGTCCATCTCGGCGGCTCGGCCGCTCCCGATTCCCGCCGCCCATTATGCTCGGGTATGTTGCACATGGGAATTGAGCGTATGCTCAATGTTCCTAGTGCGGACGCCGAGGTGCCGATTTGGATCCCGATAGCCTCCACCCCATGTGGTGGCTGCCTGTGCTGAACTGGTGGGGGCATATCGTCGGAGCTGTCATCTAAGTCATACCTGTGGGCTCCCCATGCTGCGGCATCTCCTTCAGGCCACTCTGATGGTGCCGGTGTCTGAGGCGGCAGCTCCCACCTAGGATCATACCCGGGTATTACCCCTGGGGTCCCCATAGGGTGAGGCCATGCTGCCTGGAACACTGGTGTAGGCTGCGGCTGAGGCTGTGGCGTGAAGTGGGCCCCGTGGGAGGAAGATCCGACCTCTTGTCTCCTGCGTGAAGAACTGACGGGGGTATCTTTCCTGCGCAAGCTATCGCCATCTCGAGCTCAAATGTTAGTGACTGGCTTTTATACAACTGTAAGTCCGGGTTAGGTAACCGAACTATAGTTGCATAGCCAGAAAAATATGACCAAGCTTCGCGCCAAGAGGTAAAACCTTAATTAAATGTCCCTCGAACTAGCCGCAAACAAGAATGAGTCCAATATTCCCTGGGTGTGGAGATGTACTCTATCTGTTGATTTTCTAAAGCCCCAACCGCAGAAGCGAGGCGTGTGATAAGAGACATGCAGGTGACAGGAATAACAGGTTTTGCAATAGTATGTATCATGTTTCTGCACATTTCTACCACTGGGGCTATTTTAATCTTGTGAACAACAAAGCATAAAGTAATTTTAATTCAGTCTCATTAACCCATCTCACCCCGTGTCTAGGAAACAAAGTCAACGAGATCCAGCGGTGAATGAATCTAAGTGATGGGTGCTGGATCTGTGAGTGGCGAGGTTTGAAAGCTCCGGCCTCATGTGCACTATTGACGGTCACCAACGACATATTATTCCCGTCAACTTACTACCATAAAGGGAGTAAAACTATACCTTATCATACTCATATACATTTAGAACTAATATATTTCCACTTGTAGTGTCCGGATTATTTTTATGCAGATTTATACAAGAAACAAGTGGAAAATGCACCAAAAGGCGCCTCCCTGGAAAGCGCATTCCCGAAGTAACATCAAGCCCAAGGGAGAATCGCAGCAAAACGTCCAAACCAGGCCGGGCGTAGTCCACCCTACAACTTTTCAGACGAAGGCGACACCCCACCGAAGCCTAGGCCGAACCGGCCGCCCTCCAGTCTTGTGGCGCGCACCTAAGGTGCGGCCGCACCCTAGCTGAGGCGGTTCGCGCCCAGCTTCGGTGAGGCGGTTTGTTACCTTCCAAAACCGGTGAAACCGACGTGCGCTAGTCGGTTTGCGCAAAGAAGGAAGGTGTCCAATGACGGTTTTGGCTCTTTCTATGTGGGGAGAAGAATTTTCCAAAGAGCCCCCTCTCCTCTACCTATAAAAGGAGGCCCTCTACCCTCATTCAACATAGATCAAATAGATCAATTCCATACAACACAAGGAGGAGCCACAATGTAATAGAGAGGGGAGAGTTCTATTCTTTTTCTTCTTCTTCTTCTTCCCCCTCTAATTTCTAATGGAGAGTGAGAGAGGAAAGGCTAGAGAGATCTTGGTTCTCTCTACCTGGAGTCTGCCGGATCGCCCCTCGGTGTTCCGCGGTTCCTAGGAGGACGGAGTGCCGGACTTGTCGGTACCCGCTTCGCTTGTACCTCTCGCAAGCTACTTACACTTTGGTAAGAAAAGCTTGTGATTATCTTTTGGCTTATTGTTCTTCAAGTATATTTTCTTAGCTGTTATAGACTTGCGGGATTGGTAGTCGTACCTTCGGGTCGTAACTCTTGGAGAAGGAACTCTTTGACCGGGGAACCTTGATCAACCCAAGAGTTGTGGATGGTAGTGCAAACGTGGTGTTTGGGCTAGCGTTCACCTACCTTTTGCGGTGCATCCCACGGTTGAGGGGGCAGGCGGTTTGGTTGTGACGACCTTGTCCGTCCCTTGAAATCCCCCCCACGTTAAATTTGCGTCGTAGAGCTAATTGCTGGGACAATCGTTCTTTGAGCGTGGGCCGGTGCCCGGAGCAACTTCTTAACAAGAGCGAGAAATCCCTCGCTTGAAACCTAAGCCATTAAAGATACCTCACTATCCATAAGTTATCCTAGGGTAGCCCCGCTCAAAGATTAGAGCGCAACCGTTCCTCGTGGAAAATACGATACCTCGAATACTTTCGGGTGAAAGCTACAATGACAATTCCGTGCGCTTGCGGATTTATCGTGTGCGTTAAGAAACGTCAACAAGCTTTTCGGGCGCCGTTGTCGGGGACGGTAGTCGTAATTCTCTCTCGAGCCTAGAGCACCCGTGTGTTGTATTTAAAAAAAAACAAAAACAAAAATAGTTATTTATTTTTCTTTTTCAAAATGAAGCCTACTCCACTTTAAAAACCTTTCGCTTCATTGGGAGAGTTCACAAGAGCCACAATCTTTTTCAAAACCAAAATTTTTATCTAGCTATGAACTCACCCTAATTAAAAAAAAAAACTCTTGGTTCGGGCACTCCATCTCGGTGACCATTTTGAAAATCTATGTTGCCACCTACGAGATTTCGAGGAAATATGATCATGCCTCAAAGCATTCCTAGCATGATCCAAGAAAATTCTCATGTGGAATTTGTTTTCGCTCTCCCTCATAGGGAAAGCAAAACAAGAGTACACTATTGTCATAGGAAATTTGAATGGGGACCGAGAAGAACTCAAAGACAATTTTTGTCTAGCATTCTTCCCCATCAATGCCTACCAAGGACAATCCTCGATCTCAAGTAGGATGAGAAGGAGTCCATAGGTGCAGCCTAGGCCGGGTTTATAATGTTTATACATGTTGGCCTAGACTTGACATTACCCGATAGTGTGCTTTTGCATATCTTACGCTTCGGGTCTTGACATAAATGCTGCCCCGTGCCTTGACGTGGACCGTTGGAGGGTCGTTTGCTCGTAAACCTACAACGGAACATAGGAGATCCCTTGCACACATCCTAGAGAAGCTTGTTGTTGGTATTTCTAACGTCACTAACTAGTAATGGCGTTTAGAAAGATATCGATGATGTTGCTTCGAGATAAAACTAAAAAGAAATATTCATTGCAGTTCATAGCATATCGAAAAGGTTGTCATCCCTATAGTTAAACTACTAATATGCAAGGAATAAAATATTCGTACTATGCCTTGATAACTTCTTAATAAGTAAATAAACAATTATAATCGGGTATCCGCAGTTTACGAGATATGAATATACCATTGTAGCATTTTAACAGGGAGTAAGAACCGTGTGTTGAATTTATATTCTACCACGGGGAAAGAAGTCTTCTATCATGAATTAACTATGCATAGGTGCTAAACATCTTAATCATCTCTCGTAGCAAAGCTTAAGTGTTAAATCTATCAATTAATTAAACAAGGATCAAAGTTCACAATAAAGATAATGATAAAGTTCTTGATAAATAGATTCAACCAAAGTCATATCTAAGTGGGCGAAAATAGAAAGACATGAGGACGTAATCCGTGAAGACTAAGGCGAAACTTAGAACAACCCGAATAATATCATCCGCTAGGCCTACATACGGGGGGATGGATTGCAAAGGACTCAATGGTCTTTGTCACCACCACGATCTACCACACGACCCGGCACATAGGGTGCAAACGCAGTAAATAAGATCTAATCACCACGATTACATCATCTCTACCACTCACCCTCCGAACGAAAGGATGAGCACTATACGAATCCATGCATGAACATAACAAGTAATTCAACTATGCTAAACATGTAATCAAAGTAAATACTAGAACAAATAATCTCGAATATAAACATGATCAAGATATTCATATTAAGAACGTGTCCGGAACTTGAAGACTACTTACAATGAAGAACTTAAAAAGAACGAGGCCCGATCTTGAGCCGGCCTCCGACGATCCGGAGCGGATTTCTCCCTTCCTACTAGTTCTAATCTTGATTGCTACTCTTCCCAAAGCGATGTTTCTACAGCGTGGGATATGACTTGGATCTTGAAGCGTTGTTGCTGAATTGAGAACTTGATGATCCGAAAGAGGGGGTCTAGGGGTCTATATATATGGGTCTTCTTTCGTCCCTTCGACCTTCGCCAGCAATGTGGTACTAATCCGGTGTTGGATCTTGATCCATCTCGTGCTTCTACCGACGCCCTCGGATCAAACCGTCATTAAACAACCGGTTTGGATTGCGTCTTAGAGGCGGTGGAGGAAGGTTCCAGGAGACCGGGCTTGCGTGAGTCGCCAAGCCGGGCCGTCGGCCCCATTATTGCCGATCGGCCTGGGGAGTCCCCCGGGTCCCGTCGTGCGTCGTGGCTTCGGAGTCTTCTAGATGATGTTTTCTTCGGTGTTAAGTTTGGTCCACGTCGGGATTAATCCGGAGCCTTCTAGAGTCTTTCTCGGAGTTGGATTGCGCGTTGCGTTGCGTAGCCGCATGGCTCGCGAACTCGGGCTGTTTTTTTGTTTAGTCCCCGCAATTCACAACATTACCAAAAGCGATGGAAATATGTTAGTGACCCCTTATTCTAGGTTGTTATTATTATTTATACCCCTTTCTCACGTTTAATTGATTAATAATTTTATATGATAACAAGTGTCAACAAACTCCCCAAGCTTACCCTTTGCTAGTCCCTAGCAAAGCTATATGCTATAGTAGGATCGAGGAGTTGCTACTAGGCTTTCATACCTCAAAAGTCTTGTATTACTCGAGAAATAAATTCTCCTCTTAACCGATTGCTCTCTCATACCCGTTTACCATGAGGCGTAGCCTTTTTCACGAATCATAAGCAAGATAAAACAATCAAGTTAAGTACCATATCTCAAGTTCTTTGATCAACTATCATCCGGGGTTTTGCAATATTTTTCAAAAAAGAAACTCAGAGATCCTATGTATGACCCTCTTAAGTAGATGGTGGTAGTGAAGTTTCACATGTGGTAGGACATACATAGTGGGATGATAGTGGTGAAGTGGATGAGGATGAAAGGTAGTAAATAGCCTTAGCCTTTTTCTAGTATTTTTCTTCTCAAGCATCTTGGACTATATCTCTCTTTCTAAAAATTGCTAGGACCCTGGTTTGTCCATTCTTGGAGAGGTGGGCTTTGCCCCGCACTTGTGTCCATTTTTTCTCTCTCCTTAGAGATGTGGGCCCTACTCACCCTCGGACACGTGTCCATTATTCATCTCTAATTATATATTTTTATTTTTAGGGAGGTAGGCCCTTCTCGCCTAGTATGACTTTTGTCCATTACTCTCCCCTCTCTCGTCTCACTTTTTCTCTAGATATTCATTTTTTCTTTTCTCTCTCTCTTTTTTTTCGAATGTAGCCCGGCCTCTATAAGAACACCGAGAGAGACATATCCAAAGATTGCAAGAGTTTATTTTTATAATTATGGCTAGCGGCTTGATGGAGTATGGGGAGGCGTACTTACGAGTTAGAAGCGGCGTATTTAGTGGAGTGGGATGATCTTGATGTGAATGATAAACTCTTAAGGGTCATAGCTAAGGAACTCATCATGTAATTTTATAATTTTTTAAAGATAAAAAACGGGGGAGTCAAGTATCTCTAAGAATATGATAAATAGCAGCTCAACTTTTCATGTACTTTTATCTTTTAATGCGAAGACTCAGATTAAGCATGTGCTTCCCACAGGTGTTTGGGTTTGAGCAAAATAAGCATTTAAAGCTTTGGGAGAATCTAAGTTCATAGTGTAAGTACTTTTAAGAGGAATTAAGGCGGAGCAACTATTCATCATCTCCTTAGCATATATCATCAAGATCATAATTAAAAAGGAAGAAAGTAATCTAGCAAGTTCCGGCATTTCTTTGACTCTTTAACACTAAGACTTTTAGCTAAGACTCATTAACTAAGACTCATTAACTCTAAGCAAATATAATATCTAATAAATAAGACATAGGATAGTGATACTTATAGTGATAAATGGGGTGCTCTCCCCCAAGCTTGATCTTGAAGTAGTCCTTTGTTCATCCTTAGAGCTTGCTCCTCTTTCGGGGTCTCCCTTTAATGTTCTCCCTGTTAATATTAGTTTCGCACATACCCGAAGGAACAAATTCTAGGATGTTAATGTGAGCCTTCATGTGCTCACGTCTTTTTGAATTTTCATTTTTATATTTATAAGGTGTGGACCTTCATGTGCCCACATATTTTTTGAGAATTTTTTCTATGCAATAGGGATGCTAATGCAAAAACATATGAATGCAATATTTTTGTATTTTTATTTTTTATGCCGCCACAAACAAGGAGTGCTTGCATGGGGCTTTAGGAAACCGATGCAAATGCGGCAAACATATTTTTGAGATTTTCTAAGTGCAGGTTTAGAAGAAGTAAAAATGCTAAAGTAAACATGCTAATTGAAATATGCTTTGCAGAAAATTAAATATTGAGATAAATACCGAGTTACCTCTCGGCGAGAGTTTAGAGCACTTACTCCCATGGCGTGGTGTCGTCTATGGGCCCTCTTTTAAATGTTGTACCTGGTAAGGGTCCTTCAATGATCTCAAAGGGTGGCGTGAAGAAGTAGCCGAGGAAGTCGATTGTTCATTTGTTGATGCCGGCGCCGGGTCGGGTCTCGAAGGTGTACTCTTGTTGCTCTTCTTGGCGGCGACTTTCTTTCTTTTTCCAAGATTGTTTCTTTGGTGGAGACCTCTCAGGTGTAGCCGGTGCAGAATTCAAGATGGGTAGGAGCTGAGTGTATTTTTCCTTGATGTCTTTCTCTATCCTCTTGATGTGCTCCATCTTCGAGTCCAGCTTCATTTGTAGTCTCGGGGAGACACTTCTGGCTCTTGGTCCTTCTTCGGGGCTGTTCATTGTTAGTGTAAGTATTGAAGAAACAGCGTATCTTTTTACCTTGAAGCTGGAAGTGGATCTCGCCCGTTCTGATGTAGATGATAGCTCTTGTAGTGTTCAGGAACGGTCTTCCAAGTACTATGGGAGGATCTTGTTCTTCTTCTCCCATGTCCATGACTAAAAAGTTTGTGAGGACATAGCAGTCTTTAATCTTGACGGGGACGTTTCGTACAATACCTTCCGGGAATCGGTGTGATTGATCCGCCATCTGCAACATTACATAGGTGGAACATAAAGGCAGATTACCATATATGAATTTATACGTTACCTTTGACATTAAGTTGATGCGATCGCGTGTCACGAGACAACTTGCTCGGAAGTTCCATTGATTGATGGAGCAATGGATTGACGGAACTCGTGGTCGTCTAGCTTCTCTAATGGTGGTGGAATGCGCCGAGTCTTGCGTTCTGTTGGGACTTGATTGATCATCAAGACTCGTTCCACGTGTGGTCGAGGTTGACGGTTCTTCTTGTTCTTGCTTCTTCTTCTTGTCCTCTCCTCGACAGCTGGTACGTGTACTTCAGGGTACGGTAGTGGTACGGTTGGAGCAGGGGGAGCTAGGGTCTTGTGTTTGCAGTTGAATCTCTCCCTCTGTCCGTTGACGGTGAAGACGATCTTTGCGGTGTCGGCGTAGATGATGGCCTTGGTGGTAGCAAGGAAGGGGCGGCCCAGAATGATCGGGGCGTTCTTACCTTTGCCCGTATCCAGGACCACGAAGTCGGTGGCCACATAGAGCTTACCGATGTAAAGACAAACGTCTTCCAGGATGCCTTCGGGATAGCATAGCGACTGATCTGCAAGTTGTAGGCACATAGTTGTGTATAATAAATCTGAATCTGGCTCAAGGTTTACCTTAGGCATGATGTTGACACTTGAGCCAAAGTCGCAAAGCGCATCGTAGGTGCGGGCGCCGATTTCAATGGTGACGACCGGTCTCCCCTGGATCTCCTTTCTTGGCGGGCATACCCGGTCAAGACAATTCGTCTTCCTCGTGCATCCTTGGTTTGAATACCGCATAGTACATATCGACAAGATTTGCAGATTCTAATTCTTTAGGTTGGTCGGAATCTTTCCCGGTTAGGCATAGGAGCGAGATAAAGCCGCCTGAGATAACTGAGATTCTATCATTTTATTGAAGCTATCTTTGGTTCTTTATTGCGAGAAGAAAAGCTTTCCATTTTAGTACTAATAGTTTCTAGCATTTTATCATTGGAAGCTAACTTCTTAGACAGATTATCCATAAGTCTACCTTGGTTTTGTACTAACTCTCTTAAAGGTGGAAAATTATTAAAAGAGTTATTACCTTGATAGTTACCCGAGTAGTTACCTTGGTAGTTGGGTCTCTGTTGATTCCATCCTTGATTCGGAGGGCGATGCGGGTTGTTGTTGTTATTGATATAGTTCACGTCCTCTTCTAGCTCGGGACATTGGCTGCCCGAGTGTCAAGTGTTGCCACATTCTTCACATGTCATGCGGGAATCGAAGAGTTGCATGACTTCCTTTTTTCTCGTGAGCTTTGTCTTCAAGCTTTTTCATAATTAAATCCATTTTGGCGCATAAACATGTCTATCTCTTTCAATTTGGTGCATTCCTCTTTCTTTCTTGCGGGGTTGACGGTCCTCATTCCAGGCTTGGTTTGACGCCATCTTCTCCACAAGGTCAAGAGTTTGATTCAGTGTAAGAGACAGGAAAGCACCTCCGGCAGCGGCGTCCATGGTCTCACGGGTGTTGTTGTTAAGCCCGTGGTAGAAGGTCCGCATGAGTAACCAGTTCTCCATTCCATGGTGTGGGCATTCGATGATGTAGTCTTGGAAGCGTTCCCACGCCTATGGAACGGATTCGTCGTGTTCTTCTTTGGAAACTTGAGATTTTCCCCCGTAAGGCGTTGGTTTTGCCTATAGGGAAGAACTTTGCCAGGAAGGCAAGTAGAGCAAAGTGCCCAAGTAGTGAGTTTGTCTTTGTTGGCATAGAACCCTTTCGCCGCTCGTCCCAAGAGTGAGAATGGGAGCAGACGAAGTAGGATTGCATCACTTGAGACATCTTTGATGGTGAAGGTGCCACAGATCTCTAGGAAGTGTTGTAGGTGAGCATTGGCATCTTCATGGGCTCTTCCACAGAATTGGCTAGCTTGTACCATGTTGATGAGTGCAGGCTTGAGCTCAAAAGCTTTGTCTCCCACATCGACTGTCGGCCCAGTGCGGATGTTGGCCGTAGTCGGTGCAGAGTACTCGCGGAGGGTCTTGTTTGCCATGACTTCGAACACGGGTGCTAAGCTTTCGCACAGTGGAGGAGTCTTCCGAGGTAGTGATCTTAGGTTGAGACTTCAACTTGGATCTTGCCTCCTTCAAAAGTTTTTCTCGGATCGGATTTGGAAGTTTTCGGGAAGATTCCTTTTCATACATTACCACGAAATAGATAGAAAGAATAATAACGAGGGTAAACTTGTTTAAGAAATTGATAAATTTAATACTTTACAATGCGTGAGAGAGATGTATGCAAGTTAATCCTATATTTTTATTTTATTGGGCTATAGACTTTCTTTCCAAGAACGGCGCCAAAAATGCTTGTTGGTATTTCTAACGTCACTAACTAGTAATGGCGTTTAGAAAGATATCAAATGTTGCTTCTCAGATAAAACTAAAAGAAATATTCATTGCAGTTCATAGCATATCCGAAAAAGGTTGTCATCCCTATAGTTAAACTACTAATATGCAAGGAATAAAATATTCGTACTATGCCTTGATAACTTCTTAATAAGTAAATAAACAATTATAATCGGGTATCCGCAAGCGCATAGATATGAATATACCATTGTAGCATTTTAACCGGTAGTAAGAACCGGTGTTGAATTTATATTCTACCACGGGGAAAGAAGTCTTCTATCATGAATTAACTATGCATAGGTGCTAAACATCTTAATCATCTCTCGTAGCAAAGCTTAAGTGTTAAATCTATCAATTAATTAAACAAGGATCAAAGTTCACAATAAAGATAATGATAAAGTTCTTGATAAATAGATTCAACCAAAGTCATATCTAAGTGGGCGAAAATAGAAAGTGTCAAATAGTGGACGATAGCAATTCATAGGCTAGCTAGCATTAGAAACTCCAATATGTAACTCTAAACTATAAGTTAGGATCTACTCAATTAGTGCAATACATCTAACAATCATTGAAGAAAGACTAATTAAATCCGGACATGAGGACGAATCCGTGAAGACTAAGGCCGAAACTTAGAACAACCCGAATAATATCATCCGCTAGGCCTACATACGGGGGATGGATTGCAAAGGACTCAATGGTGTTTGTCACCACCACGATCTACCACACGACGACACATAGGGTGCAAACGCAGGTAAATAAGATCTAATCACCACGATTACATCATCTCTACCACTCACCCCGAACGAAAGGATGAGCGCTATACGAATCCATGCATGAACATAACGAAGAATTCAACTATGCTAAACATGTAATCAAAGTAAATACTAGAACAAATAATCTCGAATATAAACATGATCAAGATATTCATATTAAGAACGTGTCCGGAACTTGAAGACTACTTACAATGAAGAACTTACAAGAACGAGGCCTGATCTTGAGCCGGCCTCCGACGATCCGGAGGGGATTTCTCCCTTCCTACTAGTTCTAATCTTGATTGCTACTCTTCCTAAAGCGATGTTTCTATAGCGTGGGATATGACTTGGATCTTGAAGCGTTGTTGCTGAATTGAGAACTTGATGATCCGAAAAGAGGGGGTCTAGGGGTCTATATATATGGGTCTTCTTCTCGTCCCGCCTTCAAAGCAGCAATGTGGTACTAATCGGTGTTGGATCTTGATCCATCTCGTGCTTCTACCGATGCCCTCGGATCAAACCGTCATTAAACAACCGGTTTAGATTGCGTCTTAGAGGCGGTGGAGGAAGGTTCCGGAGACCGGGCTTGCGTGAAGCCAAGCCGGGCCGATCGGCCCCATTATTGCCGACGGCCCGTGGGGAGTCCCCCCGGGTCCCGTCGTGCGTCGGGCTTCCTCGGAGTCTTCTAGATGATGTTTTCTTCGGTGTTAAGTTTGGTCCACGTCGAGATTAATCCGAGCCTTCTAGAGTCTTTCTCGGAGTTGGATTGCGTTGCGTTTGCGTAGCCGCATGGCTCGCGAACTCTCGCTGTTTTTCTGTTTAGTCCCCGCAATTCACAACATTACCAAAACTGATGGAAATATGTTAGTGACCCCTTATTCTAGGTTGTTATTATTATTTATACCCCTTTCTCACGTTTAATTGATTAATAATTTTATATGATAACAAGTGTCTACACTTGCTTCTCCTGTTGTAGAACCTATTCCCCTCCACATTAAGGGCATGTCAAGCTTTGAGGAGCCCTCATCGGTCGAGCCATTCCTCGTACCGCCATTGAACCGACCGTTGAGCCCTCTCCCGAACCACGAACATCGAAGGAAAGAATGTTTCTTCCTTCGGAGTTCGCGATTGAATTAAAGGATGATGACAGAACCTCGTAAACCAAGGTGCGCTTAGACTTTTATACCTATCACATCCTTGATTTCAATCTTCTCATAGGCTACCCTCTCGAAAAAGCTTTTATACGAAGAACCAATAGATGGGAGCCATGATGAGAAGTTGGGAAAGAATGCTTCCGTCTCTCACACCTAGACATCTCAAAGGCGAAGCATCTTCCCAACCAAAACCCGTTCGAGGAGGCGAAGTTTATAACTCTATTCGTTTCACCCAAGTTGTTTCCACATCTTAGTAAAACGAAACACTGTCGCCCTCACACGAACACAAGTCATGTCCCTCTGGCCGATAAAACATTGTTCTTGACAATGATCAAGAATCAATGTTCATCCTTCATGTCACATCTTTTGAGGATAAACCCTCATGTGCCATGGACATGCATGAAGCAACAACTCTTGAGACCAAGCAGAAATTTGTTTTTGAGCATAACAAGTTGTCACTTGAGACTTCCTACATGCTCATCTTTGGGTCTTCTTGAGCTTGCCATGCTTCTAGCCGAGTGCTTTGACGAAGATCACAACCATCTCTTGATTCTCTTTGTAACCCTTTTTAAGAGAATGGTTGCAAACCCTCGTAGTAGCATGATGACGCTAACCTTGTAGCTTGAGCGTAATGCTGAATTCTTAGTGGTGAAACTGGGAACTTCACCATCATCAGCTGCAGGATGTTCTCCCATGGTCAAGCTTACGACCATAAAGAAAGCACTACCAGGAGATACCCCTGGACTATCTTAAAAAAAAAAAGCGCAAAAAGTCTTTCTCTCTTCTTATTAATAAAAGCAAGAACATGTTATCAAGTTAGTATGCACCTTCGGGTATTCTTGTCGCTAACCATTTCAGGTGGAGATCGGCCGAGAAGAACAAAGAGGCATGTGACGCTCGAGAACATGAGGGCTACATCACAAAAAAAAAACTAGGATGTCCATGGGTGATGAAACATGCTCAAGAGGAGACCCGGACCATGCACACATGACTTTTTCACAAAAGTCTAAGTGTGGGGAAGATGGTTACAATCCTAAGTTCCATCCACCAAGGGACCATACAAAAAAAAAAAATTTGAGGGTGAATAAAAGTTGATGTTAGCCCTGCCTTGCTAAAAAAAAAAAAAAAAAAAAAAAAAAAAAGGGGTAGAAGAGAGAGTGAAAAAAAAAAGAGATAGAAAAAAAAAAAAAATTGAAAAGATGAAGAAAAAGAGTGTTGTTGAAAAAAAAAAACTATAGAAAAAAAAAAAAATAATAATAAGAGAGAGGAGCAGGTTGCCCCCGCATGGTCAAGATACATACCAAAGTCTTTGCTCGACTCCACCCATCATTGCTTCAACAAGCAAGAAGGGTTTGTCTCTCATCCTTTCTTCGCTACCATCAAGACCCATGGCCCATGCACACATGTGTGTGTGACCTAGCCTTGAGGTGCACCGGGCAGCACCATCACGTAAACCGCAAAGCAACAACTTCGATGCTTCATCCGTAGATCTTTGTCGGTAAGTATATCCGGGTATGCAAGGGAAATAAATGTTCACCAAACACTCTTACTCATATTTGTCTCCATAGTTCTCGAACATACAATTTCATGCTTCCCTTTGTTATGACATATACTTTGGGTTTGGGTACATTTACACGCGTAATGCATCCATAAATCTTTTAAATTGAGCATGGTGCTTAGGTTAAAAAAGATCTCCTTTAATCAAAATTCGACATGGTGTTGGATCTTGGTTAATGAACCTAGAGTTTTGTTGTCATGATCTTTGGGAGTATCTTATGTGGAGATGAATCAAGGCTATGCTTACACTTTGCCTCTTTTATGAGCCTTGCTTGAGTCATGATGAGGTGAAAAAAAAATATATATATATAAATAAATAATAAAAATAAAATAAAATAAAATAAAAAAAAAAAATAAAGGCTCCACGGTATTCTTGCCGATAGAGCCATGTTGTTTTGTTTTGTTTTCTTTGTTTTAAATAAAAACCAGGTACAAGACCAAGTGTGGGGTGATCTCTCGAACACAATGAACAAACTTATGAGATCTCCCCAACACAATGCACGATCATCGAGCAATTCACGGTGGAGAAGGACGAGACGAGCGAATACCATGAACTCCTTCCTCTTCAAATGATGGTTTGTGCAACTCTCACTCTCATGTCTCGCAATAATAAAAAGGGGAGAAAAGAGGAGCAAGAAAAATAAAAGAAGAGGAGATAAACCTTTCAACCCCAAGTTCCTTGTCCCTGTTTTTTTGCGATGACATCAAAAGGGCAAGCTTGGGGGAGCCTCCAACCACGCGACCAATCACAACTCAAATCATCTGCGCGCACAAGCTAGCACAACCATGAAAGGTAAGTAAAGAGCTAGCTTGGGGAGGACTCCAAGAAAGGTAACGTGTATCTCACATTTTGATTATATTCTCTATCTTATAAAATGATGAGTTATGCTAAAAATATAAAATAAAATTCATTCATATACATATGAGCTATGAAAATGTTTAGATTTATTCCCTTGTTGAAATGATGAATAGTTGCTCTGTCTTATGATTTGCCCGTGCCTAGTTTATAATTCGAATTTCTCTAAAGTTTGGGTTTAGTGGCTAATTCTAAAAACTCATCCCGAAAAACCCGATTCATGTGGGTTGCATAGGCTCTATCCAGTCTAAGTTGTTGCCAAGTATGATATGGTACAAATGGATTTGCTATGATTTTGTCCAAAAGAGAAACTTGGCATCAGGGAATCTACTTTGAAAAAGAGAAATGATATGGGCTATGCTAAAAAAAAAAAAGAAAAAAAATGAGACAAAAAATGGACAAGTGTCCGAGGGGAGTAGAGCCCACATCTCTAAAAAAAAAAAAGAAGAAAAAAAAAAAAGAGAAGAAAAAAAAGAGAAGAGAAAAAAAAAGAGAGGAAATAAAAGACAAAAGTCTAGGGCGAGTAGAGCCCACCTCTCCAAAAAAAAAAAAAAAGAGATTTAGCAATAAAGCCCATACTTTTAAAAAAAAAATAAATAAATATTATCTAAATAAATAAATCTCGGATAAACAGGTTGATCAAAAGGATGAATGATAAGTATTTCCGTTATAACCATTCTATCCGCAACCGCCCAAGACTTTGAGAAAGCTAAAAAGCCCCCGCTACGATGAAAGGTAATAAAGGGTGAGAAAAAGATGTGCCATTTTATTCAAACTCTAGCGAGAAAATCTTATTATAACCCCGGCACTTGTGAAACGTAATCGGCATAGTAGCAACTCCCGATCAACAACCAAGTACTTATCTTTTTGCTCGAGGACGCGCAAAGGGTAAGCTTGGGGAGTTTGTTGACGGTCACCAACGACATATTATTCCCGTCAACTTACTACCATAAAGGGAGTAAAACTATACCTTATCATACTCATATACATTTACAACAAATATATTTCCACTTGTAGTGTCCGGATTATTTTTATGCAGATTTATACAAGAAACAAGTGGAAAATGCACCAAAAAGGCGCCTCCCCGAAAGCGCATTCCTGAAGTAACATCAAGCCCAAGGGAGAATCGCAAAAAAACGTCCAAACCAGGCCGGGCGCGGTCCACCCTACAACTTTTCGGGATTTAAAGGCGACACCCCACCGGCCGGGCGAGCAGGCCTGCATAGAGCGCGCCAGCGCACCCTAAGGTGCGGCCGCACCTCGGCCGAGGCGGTTCGCGCCCGCCTTCGGTGAGGCGGTTTGTTACCTTCCAAAACCGGTGAAACCGACGCGGCGCTAGTCGGTTTGCGCAAAGAAGGAAGGTGTCCAATGACGGTTTTGGCTATTTCCATGTGGGGAGAAGAATTTTCCAAAGAGCCCCCTCTCCTCTACCTATAAAAGGAGGCCCCTCTACCCTCATTCAACATAGATCAAATAGATCAATTCCATACAACACAAGGAGGAGCCACAATGTAATAGAGAGGGGAGAGTTCTATTCTTCTTCTTCTTCTTCTTCTTCTTCCCCTCTAATTTCTAATGGAGAGTGAGAGAGGAAAGGCTAGAGAGATCTTGGTTCTCTCTACCCGGAGTCTGCCGGATCGCCCCTCGGTGTTCCGCGGTTTCTAGGAGGACGGAGTGCCGGACTTGTCGGTACGGCCGCTTGTACCTCTGCAAGCTACTTACACTTTGGTAAGAAAAGCTTGTGATTATCTTTTGGCTTATTGTTCTTCAAGTATATTTTCTTAGCTGTTATAGACTTGCGAGATTGGTAGTCGTACCTTCGTGTCGTAACTCTTGGAGAAGGAACTCTTTGACCGGGAACCTTGATCGACCCAAGAGTTGTGGATGGTAGTGCAAACGTGGTGTTTGGGCTAGCGTTCACCTACCTTTTGCGGTGCATCCCACGGTTGAGGGGGTAGACGGTTTGGTTGTGACTGACCTTGTCCGTCCCTTGAAATCCCCCACGTTCGGGTGCGTCGTAGAGCTAATTGCCGGACAATCGTTCTTTGAGCGTGGGCGGTGCCCGAAGCAACTTCTTAACAAGAGCGAGAAATCCCCCGCCTGAAACCTATGCCATTAAAGATACCTCACTATCCATAAGTTATCCTAGGGTAGCCCCCGCTCAAAGATTAGAGCGCAACCGTTCCTCGTGGAAAATACGATACCTCGAATACTTTAGGGTGAAAGCTACAATGACAATTCCGCGGCGCTTTGCGGATTTATCCGTGTGCGTTAAGAAACGTCAACATGCACCGGAAATCTCCTCCCAAAAGTGGTTTCTTACAAAGCCGGGGAGAGCAAAGCATCTATGTTTAATGCACATCTACAATAAAAACCCCAGTAAAACATGGTATTGGGTTCCAAAAAGACGGAAGTAAATCCCTAGCTGGTCCTCTACTAGTGTGCATAAAAACTGAATTGTCAGGAGGCGAGAACCTTCCTCCTCGAGAGGGGGAATGTCCTGCCACCCAACTGCTCTCCAAAGAATGGGAAGTTCTTCGTCCATACCGATCGCTCGAGGAGGTCGGGGTCAATTCCGGGCGTGTTTTGGAACACACGATCCTTGAGTAGGAGGTATGCTTGCATCTCCCGTCCTTCCCGAAGGTCGAGGTACGGCGCGTCGGCTTCGTCGATCGTCGGGGGAGCTTGAGCTTCTTCCTCCCCGCGGGTGCGGTGCAAAGATCATCTTGCATGGGAGAATCCTCGAGGTCAAAGTTGAAGGCGGAGCTTGAGCTTGTCCGGGCGTGAGCTTTGCCTTGACGACCGCCTCAATCCGCCGAGGATCTTCCAGGCTTTCTTCATGATCACTACAAAACGATCGAGCGAGACCGGGTGTGCAAGGATTAGTTGAAAGTATGAACTTTGACACCGTAATCTTGCTCGGCACAATGTTTTTGGTGGAGAAAATGGAGCGTAGAACGAGCGGGAGAGAGTGTGAGAGCAAGAGAGAGAGTGAAAATGAGAGGTGTGCACTCTTACACCGGTGCTTGGGCTTTTTATAGCCGAGCGCACGACGCCGGCCGTGGTGTCTCACCCAACGGCTAGGAGCCGCATGGGGCCGGGGCGGGGCCGGCCAGGCCAGATGCGGCGCGCACCTTGAGGTGCGCAAGATTCCCCGCACGGGAAGGGCCGGCGCCGGCCGCCGCATTTCTTTGCCCAACGGTCACAAAAAGTTTGTGACCGTTGTGCACTCAGCGCTAGTTTGGCCGTTGTCTCCTTTTTTTGATTTTCTCCAAAAATTTTCAAATATAAATTTATTTTAAAATAGAAAAATTATTTTAAAATTATTTTTATATATTCTTTTATGTATAAGATATTTTTCTTAATTTTTTTTTCATAAAAGAATTTATTTTATTTATAAAAATTTTTATTTTAGTTTTCTAAAATTTTATATTCATTAAATATAAATATACATATATATGTATTCTTTTTTTTTTCAATATACCCCATTTTTTTTTTTTTGGATATACCCTATATTTTTTTCCTTTTTTTTTTTTTTTTGGGTATTTTTTTTTTTTTTGAGCAGGTTATTTATAGTCGGCCTGTCGACTTTCCCCTTGCTTATTGGCGGGAGGTACTTGCTCCGGGGGTCTTGGAGCTAGAACCTTCAACATTCCACACCGGTGTTGCCGATGAGGGGCGCTGGGGTGTGTTGTTGCTTGTACCCGATGAACGGGCACTTAACCGCCTTGTCTTTGATGTGGAAGACGATGAAGCCCTTCCCCAGATGATGTCGGCCTTGGCCGTATAGAGGAACGGCCTCCCGGAAGGAGAGACACATCTTCGTTCGGGCCCATATCCGGGATCACGAAGTCCGCGGGGATGTACTCATCTTGGATCTTTATCGGCATGTCTTCCAAGATCCCCTCTCGGTCGCCTTGTTGATTGATCTGCCATCTGGAGGACGAATTTGGCAGGAGTAAGTGTTCCTCCATGGATTTTGTCGAAGGTGGCCTTGGACATCACGTTGATACTGGCCCCCAGATCACAAAATGCGTTAGCAAATTTGTGGGGGCCAATGGAACAGTTGATGATTGGACGCCCGTGGTCTCCTTCTTGGCGATGAATGGCGAGTCTCGAGGGGATCCTCTTCAGCTCTTTGGGTTGATCGAGCCTCGGAGATATCATGTTAATCGACTCATGTGGGACCTCGAGGTTGCCCCGGGATCCCGCCTCGAGTCGTTAACCCGGTACTTGAGCGGCGATCCGGGCGGTTGTGTCTCTATCATCTTGTTAAAGCCGATTTTGGTTCTTCACGGTGAAGTCAACCCTTCAAGCTTGTTATTCATGCCCTCAAGAATCTTTTCTTGGTGGCTCATCTTTTGGTGAGGTTTTCGTTGATCTTCGCGGCCTAGTACCGGGTCCTTCGGTGATGGCCGACGGGGTTATAATACCCCGGTTGCCTTTGAATGGTGGCCTCGGACTAGTTGTTCCACCCCGGCCGCTGCGGTTGACGATACCGTTCTTCGTTGTTGATGAAGGCAGCTTTTCACGGGTCTCGGGGCGGTTATCCCCCGAGTGGCCAACCTCACCACACGTCTCACATGTCATGTGAGCGTGCGTGGCGCGGGATCGGGCGCCACCGGGCGTAGCATCCGTGCTGCGCTCCTCCGCTCTTCGCCAGAAGATCCATTTTTGCGGCAAGCATATCCGCCTCCTTTACGGTATGCATGCCTTTTTGTGTTTTGGCCGGGGCTCGTCTTCGCCCCGGCTACGGTTTGCCACCATCTTGTCAATCGTGGCTGTTGCTTGATCGATGGTGAGCGATAGAAACGCGCCACCAAAGAAGCGGCGTCAAGGTGCCCCTTTGATATGGTCGTGAGACCATTGTAGATACGGAGCACCGGCCCGGTTCTCCATCCCGTGGTGCGGGCATGCTTGAATGTATTCCCGCAGCCCTTTCCCACGCCTCCCGAATAGGTTCTATCGGGTTCTGGCCGAAGTTGGCGATTCTCCCCCCTCGGGGCATTGGTTTTGCCCATGGGGAAGAACTTGGCGAGGAACGCCGCGGAACATTTGTCCCACGCATCGACGACTTCCTTGTCCTTATAGAACCATCGTTTCGCCTTCCCCACAAGGGAGAAGGGAAAAGCGGGAGCCTCGATGACGTCCGCCGCGACATCTTTGATGACGATGTCGATCGCACGCCCTCAAGGAAGTGTTGGAGATGAGCGTTCGCGCCCTCGCTTGGCGTCCACAAAATGGACCGGCCTCGCACCATGGTGATCGCCCCGCACTGGCTCGGTTTTTGTCCATCACGTTCACCGACGGCCCGGTGGGCACGTTGGTGACAATGAGTTGAGAAATCGCGCAGCCGACTTCGGGCCATAGCTTGCGGTTCGGTTGGTGCAGGGATGTCGGTCTCGACCGCCGGTGTTCGGCCGAGGAAGAAGCGGCACGAGACCGGCTCTTCCTTAGGAGTGCCTCCGGATCGGAGGTGAAGTTTTCCGGCAGGAGGAAACCCGACATACACTATCCTGTTTTCATCCACAAGCGAGGAGAAAACATAAAAGATTAGCCTTGTATGAGCAAATGGCATCCACGCACACAAGTTCATATTCATAGCCAGCCTATTTATTTATTTTTTTTATTTTTTTTCACAATGCCTTCCCCAAAGAACGGCGCCTTTAAATGCTTGTTGACATTTCTTAATGCAATCAAAGGAAATAGGTATTAAAACCCATCCCAATAAAAGCGTAAATGAAATGCACCGACACATTCCCAAGTAAACCACCATGTCGGTGATCCAAAATGAGACCATCAACGGGATAGATCTTGTCATTGTAGATATTCATCCGCAAAAAGCGCGCGGATCTATCGTTGTAGCATTTCACCCGAAATATTCAGTGGTATCGTTATTTATATTCGCCCAAAGGAAGGCATGTGATTGATAAATTAGCATGGCATTTCAATAGAGGAACATGTGGTTGCTTATACCAAAATACTCATAACAGGGGTAAGTGAAGCGGTTCATAGATAGTGTGACACACACTTGGAAATCCACCAGCAAAAAGGATAAAGAAAATAGATAAAGAATAAATGAATAGATAGTGTGACACACACTTGAAACCCCCCGGGCGCCGTTCGCCCGTGCCTTGGCGGGGTGTCGCTCTTTCGCCCCGAAAAGTTGTGGGCGGGCTGCGCCGCCCGTTTTTGACGTTTTGGGTCGATTTGCTCTTTGGGCTTGGATTTTGGAATTATGCACTTTCCGGAAGGCGTACTTTGGTCGATTTTCCACTTGCTTTTATTTTAAATCTGCAAAATAAAATACCATACACTACAAGTGGAATTTATTAGTGATAAATGCATATGAACATAAAAAGGTTTAATTTTACCCCCTTTATGGTAGTAAGTTGACGGTCAAAATTTAGCGTTATTTACCGTCAACAAGGTGCATGTATGGAGAGTAGATGTATATCACAAATCAAGGTGTAATATGTGTCGAATTTTTGTGTACCTTTGGTTTGTGAAAGAATTATGTGCCTCCCCACACTTGTTTTTGTACTGTTCGTTTATTTTGCACTAGGAGGAAATACAAAAACAAGTGTAGACAAATAATGGCTAACATATTTTATTATTATTTATTAAATAAGGAATTTCTTTTGTTTAGCAAATTTATTAAACTCAATTATTTTTATTTCATCTATGTTTTCTTTAGACTTAAATGAAGGTTCCGTGAAAACTTTTAATCGTTGACCATTTACCTTAAATGTCTTACCTTCGTCGTCATGAATTGTGATCGCGCCATGTGATGATGTGTTGACGACGGGTCCTTTCCATTTACTCCGAAGTTTTCCTTCACCGAAGAGCTTGACCTTGGAGTTGAATAGAAGAACTTTATCTCCTTCCTTGAACTCTTTTAGCTTGATTTGGTGATCGTGCCATCTTTTGGTTCTTTCTTTATAAAGTTTGGCACTATGGTATGCCTTCTTCTATCTTCTTCTAGCACGGATATTTCTTTGTTGCTGTTTTCTTCCCGCCAGCTAGAATCTCATCCATGTCCCATTCCCTTATTGTCCAAAGTGAGATCTATGTTCTAATTCTACTTGGTAAGTGGCAACTTTTTCCATATACGAGTTTGGAATGGTGACATGCCGATGGGAGTTTTGTAAGCTGTCCCTGTATGCCCATAGTGCATCGGGTAGCTTGTCTTTCCAACCTTTTCCCATCTCATTGACCGCCTTCTCGCAGGATATTTTTGATTTGTTTGTTTGAGGTCTCGCTTGACCACTTGTTTGAGGGTGGTAGGGTGTGGCAATGTTGTGTTTTGCTCCAAGCTCCTTGAGAAAGTTCCGGAGGGTCTTGTCTGTGAAATGAGATCCTCCATCGCTTATGACCATCTTTGGTGTTCCATAGCGAGGAAAGATCACTTCATGGAACATCCTTCGGGCATTCTTGGCATTGGCAGCTTTGCATGGTAGGGCTTCCACCCATTTGGATACGTAGTCGACGGCGACCAGGATGTACTCGCTTTCATGTGACTTTGGAAAAGGTCCCATGAAGTCAATGCCCCGCACATCAAATATATCAATTTGAAGATTGTAGTGTAGGGGCATTGCATTGCGAGCAGTGATGTTGCCTTGCATCCGGCATCTCGACACCTTTCTATGAATTCTTTGGTGTCTTCGAGCATAGTCGCCGTAGAAGAACCCACACTGCCAAATTTTGGCATGTGTGCGGAATGCTCCATAGTGGCCTCCATATGGTGCTGCATGGCATTTTTCAATGATTTGCTTCCCCTCTGCCGTTGGTACGCATCTCCTCAATAGGCCATCAGAGCATACCCTGTACAGATACGGGTTGTCCCACAAGTGACATCTGCTTTCAGCTTGTAGTTTCTTCTTGCTCTCCCCTAGTGGTATGTACCCGGTGACCATAAAATTCACGATGTTTGCGTACCACGGGTTGGAATCTGTCACTTCTAGCAAAGATGTCGTTGCATAACAAGTCGTTTTTTGGTAACTCCTTCAGGTTAGAGACTTGCATATACGACAAATTATTTGTAACAATGTTTTCTACTCCTTTTCTATCTTTTATTTCAAGGTCAAATTCTTGGAGTAGAAGAATCCATCTTATTAATCTAGGTTTAGGATCTTTCTTAGTGAGCAAGATTTTTAATGCATGATGATTAGTGTAAACAAAAACTTTTGCTCCCACTAAGTAAGATCTAAACTTTTCAAAAGCAAAAACGACTGCTAAGAGCTCTTTTTCTATAGAAGCATAGTTAAGCTGAGCTCCCATTAGCGTTTTGCTAGCATGAGCGATCACGTGATGTTTTTTATCTTTGGTTTGGCCAAGGACCACCCCAACAGCGTAGTCACTCACATCACAAATGATCTCAAAAGGCAACGACCAATCCGGGGGTTGGATGATCGGTGCTGAGATGAGTGCTTTCTTGAGTGTGTTGAAAGCTTTTAAGCACTCATCTGTGAATTTGAAAGGTGTATCCTTTGCTAATAGGTTCGTAAGGGGTCTAGAGATTTGTGAAAAGTCTTTGATAAATCGTCTATAGAACCCTACATGACCTAGGAAGCTCTGCATTCCTTTCACATTCACGGGGGTGGTAGTTGTTCAATAACTTCTATCTTGGCATTGTCTACCTCAATCCCCCTTTCGGACACAAGGTGCCCAAGGGCGATGCCCTCACGGACCATGAAATGGCACTTTTCCCAATTAAGTACCAAGTCCTTTTCTTGACATCGTTGTAAAGACTTTGTCTAAATTCTCAAGACAATGATCGAAAGTTTTTCCATAGACCGAGAAATCGTCCATGAAAACTTCCATGATTTCTTCAATCATGTCTCGAAAAAATAGACATCATGCATCTTTGGAACGAAGCTGGTGCATTGCACAACCCAAATGACATGCGTCGATATGCATACGTTCCAAATGGGCAAGTGAAAGTTGTCTTGCTTTGATCATCGGGGTGGATGGGAATTTGATGATACCCCGAATACCCATCGAGGAAACAAAAGAAAGAGTGTTTTCGCTAACCGCTCCAACAATTCATCAATGAAAGGGAGCGGAAAGTGATCTTTTCTTTGTTGCCGCATTGAGTTTTCGGTAGTCAATGCACATTCTCCACCCCGTGACGTGTTCGTTGTGGGATTAAATCATTCTTACTATTCTCAACGACCGTCATTCCTCCCTTCTTGGGTACCACATGGACGGGACTAACCCGGGCCGCTATGTGGAACAGGATAAATAATAATCCGTGAAGAAGTTTGAGGAC
Organism: Hyparrhenia diplandra; assembly: GCA_015847255.1. Taxonomy (NCBI): domain Eukaryota; kingdom Viridiplantae; phylum Streptophyta; class Magnoliopsida; order Poales; family Poaceae; genus Hyparrhenia; species Hyparrhenia diplandra. The sequence goes on from JADLZK010003233.1 coordinate 483,639, forward strand.
TTCCTTCCTCACGACTTCCAACATCGCATTGTTGAGCTTTTCGTCGGGGTTCCCCGAAGTTGGTGTACTCGAAGGATCAACATGAATGCGATGGGTACAGAGCATTGGGCTTACCCCTTGAGATCGTGTAGGGAATATCCTAAAACTGCCCTATGCTTTTCTAGGATGGCTATGAGTTTGGTGCGTCTCCTCATCGGAGAAAAGCTTATCGCTAATGATTACAGGAGCTTGTGTATCGTCATTCGAGGAAATGCATAGCGTAAGCCAGCCAGGTAGGGGTTTAAGCTCAAGCCGAGGTCGCGGTCGTACTTCCTCTTTGGGAAGGTCAAAGGTCCGCCTAAATCGTCCTTTTTTTAGTGAAGAAATTGGCATCTTTTTCTAAGGATGATTCAGTGAGTCATATGGTAAGATTGACATGACTTCCGTGGGCAGGTCAAGGTAAGGGGAAGGCTCTGCAATCGAGTTTTTGGCTCGAGCAACTTGGATGGAAAAAGATTCCCTTCCCAACTTTACTTCTAGATCCCCTGTTTTTGGTGGGTCAACTAGGAATTTTTCTAGGGGGTGCCCAATCAGGATATCAAAATCCTGAATGTCGAACACATAGAAGTCAAGGTCCAAAATGGCATTATCTTGGTGTAGATTTATACCATGAAGGACCCCTGCACTTTTTAAACTAGATCTTGGGCCATCTCTTAAGGTTTTGTTTGTGGGGGTTAAAGGTTTATTTTTAAAATGGGTGCACGCATAAGATGTGGACATGAGATTTGCCCCCACAGTGGGATTGTAAAGCACTTTCTCCCAAAGTCTTCCAATTTTTAATTGAAGGGTTGAAGAAGGGGTAAAAATTTGAATTTCATCAGGGGAAAACTCCGCTTCTTCAAACCATTCCCTACTCATTATTGCGGTCAACTCCTTCACCGTTTCTCTAAGGGTTTCCTTATCTAAAGGGTCTATAGGAGTGACCGAACCGGTGGCCTCTTTTGGTAAGAATACTTCGAGGTGTTCCCAAAATTTTCATGAATCACGTCCTCGAAGTGTTGAAATTCGAAGGTTGGTGACCATCCTTCGAATTTCTAGTTCGGGTGAGGGTCTCTGGATGAGTGGTTTTGGTTCGGCCATGGCCGAAGAGACTTCCTCATGAATCAGCTCGGGCTCTACACGGAGGGGTTCTAGTGGAGGAGTGTTCTCAAGAAAACGATCTAAAAGAGCTTCTCCTTCCGCTATGGTTTTATGGTTGAACGAACCTCCGGCGGCCAGATCAAGCTGTAGGGCAGATTCCTTGCTAAGACCTAACCAAAAATGTTGTAACAACACATGGTTTGGTATAGACAAGTTTGGGCCAAGACGTAATAGGATTGAAAATCTGTCCCGTGCCGCACCTATTGTTTCCTTCTCCTTTTGACGAAAGTTGAGAATCTCGTTACGCAGGGAAGCAATTCGAGATAACGGAAAGAATGCGAAACAAAAAGTCGTTCCTCAATTCTTCCCGTCTCCATTTACCTTCCCTACGTTATGGGCGTACCATTGTTTCGCCCTTTCATTAAGTGAAAAAGGGAACAATTTCCACCGAAGTGTATCATGTGTCATGCCTACGATTGTCAGGCATGCACGGGAGTTGCTCAAACTCGTAAGTGGTGATATGGGTTTTCATCATCATACCTCGAGAAGGTTTTCTCTCCCAAACCATGGCTATAAAGCCGGGCGGAGTTCATAGCTAGAAGCCGTGATTGGCTTTGACCATTGTGGTGGCTCTAAGAACTCGCCCTTTGGAGCAAAGAAATTGGTTGATAGATTTTTTGCTCCATTAGGATATTTTTTTTTTTTTTTTTTTTGGATATAAGGGTGAACTAGGTTTGGAGATAATTACGACAACCGTTCCCCGGCAACGGCGCCAGAAATGCTTGTTGGTATTTCTTAGCGTAAGCAGCAAAGTCCGCAAGCGCACGGAAAGTACCGTTGTAGCACTTCACCCGGAAGTATTTAAGGTATCGTATTTTCCACGGGGAACGGGTGTGAGGTCTCTCGAACTAGTTCTCCCGGAGAGATGAGATGAAGGGTGATATGGGTAGTGAGGTTTTCTAAGGGTAAAGATCCTGAGTGAAGTTAACCCTATTCACTATCGATTTGCTTAGGCCACCGGAGCGCACCTGGTCTGCCAAGCGATACCGGCTGTTGATGCTCACTAACTCATATTTTTATGCATCAACAATTCATGAAAAAGGACTAAAAAGATAAATCAATAATAGAATAGGGCCTTGGATTAATGATTTCCACGAGTTTTGGTAAAGTTGTGATTTGCAAGGGACTTAACAGAAAACGGCCCGGTAATTGACGTGTCATACGACCGACGTAACGTAACGCAATCCAACTCCGAAACGAAGCTAGAAGGCTCCGGATTACTCCCCGACGTGAACGAAACTTGACACGTAAGAAAACATCATCTAGAAGACTCCGGAAGCCATGACGGCGTCGCGGGACCCGTGGTGGGACCCACCTCGGGCCGGTCCGGCCAATAATCGGCCGATCGGCCTGCCCCTCCTCCAAGTTGATCAAGTCTCCAGGAAGCTTCTCCAACCGCCTCTAAGACGCAATCTAATCCGGCTCGTTTAATGTCGGTTTGATCCGAGGGCTTACGGTGGAGTACGAGATGTATCTAAATCCAACACTGCACCTCCTCCGACTATATAAGCAGCCCCCGTGCCCCCTGTTTCATAATCTGACCAAGCCTCAAGTCATCATCAAGAAGAAGATCAAGTAGAAGCCAAGGCAGGAGAAGAAGAGGAGACACCAAGAGATAGGATAGCTAATTCATCGCTCTAAATAGATCTAGAGCCTAGTTTAGATAGAAAGTCGAGTTTAGAGAAGAGAGAGCATCCGCTCTCCGGTTCGATCTCGTAAGTTACACTATGAATCAATATTATTGTTTTCATACACCTTCGTGCTATTTCATTACTATGCATACAATTAGTCTATTTTTACTTTATTCTAGTCATAGCATATTTGATATGATCATTATTCATGATAATTCAACGCGCTTATTCGTAGAGCTCCTAGTATATTACTCGAGTGTGCTAGGTAGTAGAAAGTATGTAAGCATGGTGCTTAGATATAATTTACTTGCGGATTCACCTTATATGCCGGTCGTGTGGTAGATCGTAGTGGTGACAAAGACTATTGAGTCCTTTGCAATCCATCCCCCCGTGTATAAGACTAGTCGATAATGGTTCTTGGGTTAATCTTGTTTCGTTCTCGATTTTCTTAAGTAATCTTGGGTGTACATTCTTATCTATGGTTTTGATATATATATGATCCTATGCTATGCACATTTTAAAACCATTTAATAAATTCTTTGTATGCTACCTAAGAACTGTCCCTTTGTCTTAAATCCAATCCTAATCTTACTAGGAATTAATCTTATGCTATACTCACCACGTGTACCTCTGCCTGTCCCATATACCTTATTGCTATTTATTATTGGCTTACTCTGTTTAAGTATATGCTGACCACCGAAATCTCATTAGTCTTCTATCACTGTCTTTAATTAATTGAACCGTCTGTCATATCTTCCTCGTGGATACGATATATATTTAAAACCCTCCCCGGGTGAAATGCTCACCGGACATCCGTGCGCTTGCGGATCTATAATTATTTCTCTATAAGCTAACAAATACCAACAAGCATTTCGGCGCCGTTGTCGGGGAAGATTTCGATAGCTATTCTTTTTGATTATTGATAGATGAATACTAAGTGTGGATTTTGCTACTTAGCACCTCTCGCTTAAAAAGCATTTACCCGTTTATTGTCTTTTTCTATCTTATTCGCGAGGGTATTAACAGGTTTGATTGTGATTCACTACACTTTGATCATCCGAATCAAGTCAACCCAAGAAGCTACACCAAGTTCCCGAAGCCATGCACGAAAAGACGTTGCGAGAGTTCTCGCGCTCCAAACATCAAGAACATTCGCTTTGGACCTACACTTCCAATCAATCATGAGTTTGAGCTCAAGGCAAGCCTCATCAACATGGTGCAAGCTAACCCGTTTGAAGGAAAGACACATGAAGATGCAAGCACTCATCTCCGGACTTTCATGGAGATAGGCGCCACCATCAATATCAAGAACATTCCCAAGGACACGATCCCGCTCCGTTTATTCCCTTTCTCACTATTGGGAAGAGCGAGGCAATGGTTCTACTCCAATGAACAAAAGATAAACACATGGGAGAAATGTTCAACCGCATTCCTAGCAAAGTTTTTCCCCACAGTGCAAAACCAATGCCTTACGTGGAAAAATTGCCAACTTTCAGAACAAAAGGGAGAATCTATTCCACAGGCGTGGGCACGTTTGCAAGAATACATATCAGATTGCCCTCACCATGGAATGGAGGAATGGATGCTCTTACAAGGATTCTACCATGGACTAAATCAAAAAGCAAGAGAGCATCTAGACGCCACCTTTGGAGGATCATTCTTATCACTCACACCAGGGAAAGCCGACATACTTATGTGCAAGATATCGAGAAAATCAAGGCCGGACATCGAAGAACACCCAATACCGTCATCAAAGTGAAGAAGTACAAGAAGAACAAGAAGAATTGAAGGCGTATCAACCGGGATGGATGTGCTACTAAATTGGCTTGAGGAGCGAGCCAACTACAAGAAGGATCGACAAGCTTTACAAGACTCCATGAACGCTTCAAGAAGTTCAAGCTTGGTGGTTCACAAATCAGCACCAACCCAAAGAAAAGACCAAGAACCACAACCGACTTACGCAGGTAAGTATTCAGTAATAACTTTAATTCGGGTAATAAATTCAAGCAACCTTCTTTACGAGAACTAATTGAAGAGCAAGTTAAAATTAATGATAGTTTCTCCAAGAAGTTAATTGCTAACGATAAAATTCTAGAAGATATAAATGCTAAAATGGATAGTTTTTTTCGCTATGATAAAGAACAAGTTGCTTTTAATATCAAACTAGAATCAAAATTATCAAAATTGTTCGCCGCTATGCCATTTGCCACTAATCATGAGCAGGTACATAACATCCGAACGAGAGGTGGTAAGCAAACCACCGATCCACCATATCCAACGTCGTGATAAGACCTTCGGCTAGAAAACCTACGGCACCTGCAGCCCCCTGCACCACCCGTAGTACCGGCCAACATTCCGTAAGATAAGGATGACGACGTAGAAGAAGTTGTGCGCCAAGAACCCACAGGACAAGACTTTCACGACACCAACTTCCTACCATATCCAAGAAGAATGAGAAGACCTCAATTTGATGATCAATTCGCAAATTCGTAGAGGTAATACGGAAGCTTTATGTCAACATACCCGTACTAGACGCCATGCAAGTCCCGACATACGCCAAGTACATAAGAGATATCCCGAACAAGAAGAGACCGCCAACTACGAGAGATCATCAAGTTAACAGAAGAGTGTAGTGCGGCAATCCTAAACACATCACTTATCAAGAAAAATGATCCAGGATGCCCCACTATAGAGTGCTCAATAGGAGATCAATACTTCAACAATGCACTCGTGATCTTGGAGCAAGTGTCGAGCAGATGATGCCCAAGGTTGTCTTCGACAAGCTCAAGGACCCTACCTTGGTTCCAACATCAATGTGTCTACAATTAGCAGATCAATCGCCGTTACCCGACGGGGAATCGCCGAAAATGTTCCAAAGTGAGGATCCGGGAGTTCTTTGTGCCGCTTGACTTCGTTTGTAACCGACATGCACCCGCACTCCGGGGTCTCACCGATTCTGACGACCATTCCTAAGCACCGCCAACGATCACATTAACGCGCCTGGAGAGATCACATTTGAGATCAATGGAAAGGAGGAGAAGTTCGCCTTCAAACCCCGACCTGAACTCTCTACCAACGCGAACATGATAAATCAAGAGAAGACGATGCGGACGAACCATCCTCTCCGATGGAGGATGCACGAAGGACTAGAAGATTTGAAGGTCCCCATTCGAGGACCTTAACTACGAACCCTCACCGTCGGGTAATTCGGTAAAAATTTAAAAATCCAAAAATATATTTTACTCCTTGCATTTATTTTACGCAATTTAAATTCTCGCACTTTTACATTTACCATAATTAAAAAAGAAAATTTACGCCCCATGATTAATAATTTTTGCGGAGTGAAAACCCGTATAATTACTTTTCTCGTGGTGGCATAAAAATAATTTTTACTTTTTGCTGCTATTTTTATTCATTTTTATTCAGAAAATACAAAAATAATACACCCTTACAAGTGGGACCCACATGTCATAGGGACAAAACATCACATCACCACTTTCTTTATTCCCTTTTCTTCCCTTCCATCCATTTTCCACCAAAGCAAAGACTCCACTTGACCTAACATATACTATTCTAGCGTGGAATTTCAGCAAGGAATGGACGGAGGAGAGGGCACCCAGGTGGGCCCCACTTGGGGGCCGGCCGGCCCCACATTCAGGCCGACCGGCCTCCCCCCCTGCGCTATAAAATGGCAGCCAGCCCCATGCAATTCTCATCACAACTCACTCGATTTTTCGGTTTCGAGGAGAAGTAGAAGCGCCTCGAGCGAGAAATAGAAGAGGGAAAGAAATAGAGTAGAAAAGAAGAGAAAATTAGGAAGAGAGGAGGAAAATCTTGAGAGATAGTCTTCCCTTCGGTCAAATACCCTCTTACACATACTTTTCCCGTAAGCACCAGCCATGCTAGGAAGGATGTTCAGAACTCGCTCCCGCTCCCGGGCAAGTTCAGGGCAAGCAATGAGCACTGACACCCGAGCAACACCATCGCCAACCTCTTCTCCATCACCTACTGCCTCACCTAGCCAAGGTAAAACTCTCACCTTGGATGTACACCTCCATTTACGAGGAGGAGAAGAGAGGAGTCGGTACGAAAAATTGAAAAATAGAGACTTCGTGTTAACACCCATGTTAGATAACGATTTCATGAACCGTATAGGATATTACCACGAAGTTTACACTTATTTTTCAATTGTTAGGCTGGTCACCTTTCGACGACACCTTCGAAAAGGGGGTGCCGACTTCTTACTTTAGAATTTCTCTGCACCTTAAATATCACTGAGAACGGGGTAACCTTTCGGTTATTCCGTCAACCATACACCATGTCCTGGAAACAATCGAAAGACTGCACTAGGCTTCGCATCAAGCTGCCCCGTAGATGTAACCTCTACCCCGAGCGACTTCAATAGAGAGGCCTTCTGGCAGGAAATATCTGGAAAGGCCATGTCTCACCGGCCACGCACAAATGACATCCATCTCCCAACTTTAAAATTTCTGCATAGATGGTTGGCCCTTGCCCTTTTTCCACGCAAAGACAATATCACTGTAAGAATGTCAGAGCTGGCACTCATGTATGCGTGGCGAGAACATCTGTCTCGCCTGTCAAAATTTTTAGTGGAACACCGCTATCGCTTCCCAATTTAGTTGGGGACATAAGCTGCACCTCTCTAGTCACACGAATAGCCAGTGATCTCGGCCTGCTTGGTGACGATGTCACCATCATTGACATAACCACTCCACGGGAGATTTTGGGATACGACCACTTCCGACAGGGCCGCTGGGTAAAAAGAGAACAAGAGCAATATTACTACCTTCATAATAATGACGCAATCCCGCTTCCTAACCCGGGATTGGGCATATACGCCTGCGGCAGTCTTTCTTGTTACATACGCAGTACACCGGTCCGCGTCGGCCGTCAACATCAACCGAGAGCTTCAACGTCCTATTACGGGGCTGACTGGACCCGGGAGGGCGCAGGCGTACCCAGGGCGTCACGAGGGCTTTGTGCCATCATACCCGCGCCCGCGCCTATCTCGGGAGGACCACCGCCCACTCATGAAATGCCCGAAGGTAGTAATGCAGCATTTATGCCGGCCCGTCATTCTTTTGCGGGTTTCGAAAGTACCGTGACCCGGCAGTATTCCGCCCGGGTGTGCATACCAATATGCGCACCCTGATCAACACGCAAGATGCCCACTCTGACCTCCTCTACAATCAACAAGAGTGGATGCAACGAAGGGGGAAATGTTTGGGCGACATCCAGGATACGATTGGACGCAGATATCTTGAACAACTGGAAAGGCTTTTCGGCCGTCTCGAGGCATGGGTAATGCAACAAGCAGCTTTTGGGGAGTGGTCCCCATGAAAAACCACGGTGAGGGGAAACCCCTGTTCAACACCAACACCAACACCAACCAACCGTCGGGACCCTTGGGGAAGGAGTGCCCCGAGGTAAGTAATTATCTATCTATTTATATTATTTTGGTTTTTTATTTTCGGCTATATATTTATATTTAGGTTTGTTTATTTAGCTAGAATAAATAAAGTTTGGTTTTAATTTATATATATATGTGTGCGAATAATAAAAAAAAATGAAAACAATAATAAAAATAAAAGAGTGATGAATTATGCTATAAACAAGAACATGATAGATGTTGCTCCTCCGTGATAAATGCCTAGTTTACCATCTTTACTTCTCCCGAACATGGATATAATTGTTTAGATTCTAAAACATGCTTTGAGCTTGAGTTACGTGGGAGTATGATCTTAAATTTCAAGTCTAGGCAATTGATTGATATGATATGATAAAAGTTGAGCTACTATCTATCTTGTTCATACGTGACACTTAAATTACGGAGTATTAATCTTTGAAAATCTTAAATGATGAGTCTCCCCTGTATGACACAAGTTTTTAAAGCCCGATAAAATAAAATATAAATGCCTTGTTGAAAATATGCTAAAGTTGCTTACATTTATATATCTCTCTATGCTTTCAAGAGACTTGGGCATGACAAGTAAATAAAAAAAAATATATATATATATGAGAGAAAAGTGAGACGAGAAAGAGGGAGAGAAATGAACAAGTGTTCTACTAGGCGAGAAGGGCCTACCTCCCTAATAAAAGAGATGAAAAATGGACAAGTGTTCAGGGCGAGTAGGGCCCACATCTCGAAAAAAAAAAAAAAGAAAAGGAGAGAGAAAAAAAATGACAAAAGTCATATGAGCGAGAAGAGCTCACCTCTCCAATAACTTGTTTTGTAACCCAAGGTTCTCTTAAATTTATTGCTATAAAGAGAGATATATTTTCAGAAACAAAAGAAGCAAAGAAAAAGGCTAAGAAATTAAATGTTTACCCTTATTGTTGTCATATAGGAACACACTCGTGCTTTCACTTTGAAAAAATTTTTTGTAAAACTCGAGTTATAGTGAAACCACGGACTTGAGACATGGTGTTTGACTTAATTGTTCTATCTTTCAATTGTCCAAGATTCATGTATGATAAAAACCCCATGCTCTCAAGTAGATATAAGCAAGTTTATGATTCTGAATTTTTCATCCTACCTTGGTCGAGATTTGATTTGGTAACACATTACGAGTCTTGCTAGAGACTAGCAAGAGGTAAGCTTGGGGAGTTTGTTGATGCTCACTAACTCATATTTTTATGCATCAACAATTCATGAAAAAGGACTAAAAAGATAAATCAATAATAGAATAGGGCCTTGGATTAATGATTTCCACGAGTTTTGGTAAAGTTGTGATTTGCGAGGGACTTAACGGGGAAAATAGCGTAATTGACGTGTCATACGGCCCGACGTAGCGTAACGCAATCCAACTCAAACGAAGCTAGAAGGCTCCGGATTACTCCCGACGTGAACGAAACTTGACACCGAAGAAAACATCATCTAGAAGACTCCGGAAAGCCACGACGCATCGCGGACCCGTGGTGGGACCCACCCCGGGCGGTCGGCCCAATAATCAGGCCGATCGGCCTGCCCCCGCTCCAAGTTGATCAAGTCTCCGGAAGCTTCTCCAACCGCCTCCTAAGACGCAATCTAATCCATTTCGTTTAATGTCGGTTTGATCCGAGGGCGACGGTGGAGTACGAGATGTATCTAAATCCAACACCCGGCACCTCCTCCGACTATATAAGCAGCCCCCCAGGCCCCCTCGTTTCATAATCTGACCAAGCCTCAAGTCATCATCGAGAAGAAGATCAAGTAGAAGCCAAGGCAGGAGAAGAAGAGGAGACACCAAGAGATAGGATAGGTAATTCATCGCTCTAAATAGATCTAGAGCCTAGTTTAGATAGAAAGTCGAGTTTAGAGAAGAGAGCATCTGCTCCGGGTTCGGATCCGTAAGTTACACTATGAATCAATATTATTGTTTTCATACACCTTCGTGCTATTTCATTACTATGCATACAATTAGTCTATTTTTACTTTATTCTAGTCATAGCATATTTGATATGATCATTATTCATGATAATTCAACGCGCTTATTCGTAGAGCTCCTAGTATATTACTCGAGTGTGCTAGGTAGTAGAAAGTATGTAAGCATGGTGCTTAGATATAATTTACTTGCGGATTCACCTTATATGCTTAGGGTCGTGTGGTAGATCGTAGTGGTGACAAAGCACTATTGAGTCCTTTGCAATCCATCCCCCGTGTATAAGACTAGTCGATAATGGTTCTTGGGTTAATCTTGTTTCGTTCCTCGATTTGATTAAGTAATCTTTGGGTGCACATTCTTATCTATGGTTTTGATATATATATGATCCTATGCTATGCCATTTTAAAACCATTTAATAAATTCTTTGTATGCTACCTAAGAACTATCCCTTTGTCTTAAATCCAATCCTAATCTTACTAGGAATTAATCTTATGCTATACTCACCACGTGTACCTCGCCTCGTCCCCATATACCTTATTGCTATTTATTATTGGCTTACTCTGTTTAAGTATATGCCGACCACCGAAATCTCATTAGTCTTCTATCAGCATCTTTAATTAATTGAACCGTCTGGTCATATCTTCCTCGTGGATACGATATATATTTAAAACCCTCCCCGGTGAAATGCTCACTGGACATCCGTGCGCTATGGATCTATAATTATTTCTCTCGTAAGCTAACAAATACCAACACCGCATAGCACCTACTCCATACGAGACGTGGGGATTACAAAGGGTCGAACAGGGGTGTCACCACCCGCCGCCTACCACCTCGTCCAAATGCGTATATGGAGCTTAAACGAAGGTAGACTATAGCCTAGACACCACGCCTATGCTATCTTCCACTACTCTAGCGTGTCGACAAGGCTTACCCGGCCCCCGGGTCCTTCTACTAGAGCACTCGTGAGCGGCGATTCAACAAACAAATAAAGAATAAAGATAAATTACTCAAGAACTTAATACCAAAAGATAAACAACGATAATTCTTACTCCAATTAGTAGAACGATCGTAGAGGCGCGAGCGTAGAGGAAACCGACACCTGCACTTCCTTCTAACTCTTCCTCACTCACTCCCCTTTTTATTCACAAGTGGATGAAAGAATGGAATGGAATTTATTGAACACTGAAGTGTTGAGTGATGGGATGCATTTACAAGAGAGGAGAGCCTCTTTATATAGGAAAAGAGAAGGGGAAATGGAGGGTTCTCCATATCTCTAGCCTAAAACCGACCTCATGCAGCATGCAACCGCCGATGGATGGCGCCAAAATATTTTCCTTCGAAACTGCGTCAAAACGGGCCGGAACCGGTAGGAACGGCTTGAACCGGAGCGTAATCGTAGAGAACCGCGCTGAAACAGGGGTTTCGGGCGAACCGGGTCCAACGGGTCAAGAACCGGCCGAAACCGGCCGAAACTCGCGGGGCCGAACCACGCGCCGGGCGGAAACGCGCCACCACCTCCCGGGCCGCAGCGAATGCCGCCGCCACGCGCCCCGGCTCGCCAAAACCGAGCGGAACGCTCGGCTCCACGCGCGGTGAAAGTCGCCGCCGCGACGCGGTCAGCCGCCCATTGGCCGGCGGGGTTCGAAGTCGAAAGCGGCGCTCCGCGTGCGGCACGCGTCCCGCCGCTGGGCCCGCTGTCCACGTGTCCGATTCCTATTTGTTGGCGGATTTGAGTTTGAATGAGCGCGCATTATTTCATGTGAATCTTCTTTGTACCATATCTTCTTGATTCGAGTCCAAACATAGCAAGTGATATGTCCATTTTGATCAGCTTGACGAGCTCTTCGCAATGGTGTACTCCGTTTCTTCGTTTGAGATACTTTTTATCTGCAAAAAATTAGAAATTCCTACAAAACAATTGGAGCACCAAAACTCGTGGAACTCGTCCGGATAAATAATATTTAATTATGATTTGATATGGAATTTTATTGTTTTGTATGTATGTTGACGGTCATAAAACATGTGTTAACAAGCGTGCCAACAGCCTTCTCAAGCACGCAAGAAGCTTGGCGGCCTTCTCCCGCCAACTCGATTGCAAGCCGGACACCGACTTGCACGCACTCAACAACATAGGCCTAGCCTTCGGATCAGCGTGCTCATCTAGCAAAGCGTAGTACTTGGACTGCAAAGACATGATACTAGACATATGCACAAAGACAAGCATCACACTCCGTCTCATCAGAGACATCGACAAAGCTTCCTAAGCAACTCTATCTCAGCCACGACCATCTCCCACTTCTCCTTGAACTCCTTTCTCTCCCTAGCGGCACGCTTTAAGCAACTTCTCTTGACACACAAGCGCCGCCCAAAAGAGTCAACCTCATCGAGAGAGATTCGATTGTGGGAGATACCCTAGGGGAAGAAGAGTCGCGCGGCCGTGAGCCTTGTATTTGTCGGTCATGGCTCCGTCGAGGGCCATGGTGCGAAGCCCCGGACTTGAGTTGGTGAAGAAGCAAAGTCCATTGAACTTGTCCTCGACCTTGCGCTCGGACTCCTCATCGCTCGAGGAAGATTGCCCGTCCGAGGAGTTGTTGTCGAGGTCGCTGAGGGAAGCAAGGAAGGCGTGCTTGTGTTCCTTGGCACGCTTGAGGTACTTCTTCTTGATCGCCTCCTTATCGAATCCCTTCTTGGACTTGTACTTGCCGGAGGTGTACTCGCGCTTGTCCCTGCGCTTGTCCGAGTCGTATTTGCTGGAGTAGTACTTCTGGCTGAGTACTTGTCCTTGTTCTTCTTGGGGCATGTGGCGACGAAGTGGTCCGGATCTCCACACTCGAAGCATCCACCCTTGGATGGGCCGCCATGCCGACGGTTCAAGCGGTTGTTGTGAAACCGCGAGAATCGGCTGATGACTAGTGCAAGCTCATCATCCCCAAGACTCTCCATCCGCTCCTCCGCCATAGACACCAAAGAAGACAAGGTGAAAGAAATCGTGATGGGTTAGCGTAAGAACCGGAACCGCCCTTACCGTAGATGAATGCAACGTTTCGGGCGCATAGAGATGGGTTCTTGAGCTTCACGGATCCGAGCCTCGATCTCCGGAAGACTTGAGCTTCTTTGTAGAGCTCGTCGGGAGTGAGGGTGTCATAGTTGGCAGACTCCATGATCGCGGACACCTTCACATCCCACACCTTCCGATCCGTAGCGTACAAGAGCCGCGATCGCCTTCTCGTGCTCGTCCAACCTCTCAGAAGGCTTGTTCGCCGAAGCTTGTTGCAGATCATCCGGAAACCTAGCAAAGAGAGAATCGATGGACTCGCCATCAAGCTGAATGAGGTTATTGTACTCTCTCTCTTGTAGGTCTCGTAAAGGCGGGCCTTGACTTGTGGGGTTCCCTCATGATAGCTCTCTAGAGTCTTCCACACCTCTCTAGCGGTCTCACAAGTGGCAACTCTCTCAAACTCGCTATCCTTGAGGCTAGAGAACAAGACGCTCCTCGCTCGGTTGTTGGCATTGTGTTGGGCTATCTGATCCTCACCCACTCGAGCGGCAAGCACTTGGTAGTTCTCATCCTCAACAATCTCCCACACTCTCCAATCTATCCCCATAAGATGTGCTTGCATCTTAATCTTCCAATAGGGATAGTTGGTGCCATCGAACTCCGGAGGCTTGCCACCAAAGTGACCAAACCTCTCCATGTCGCCTTCTGCGGATCAAGAACCGATTAAGGTAGATATGACCCTTAACCTGCTCTGATACCAATTGAAGGACCGAATAGGCGACCAGAGGGGGGTGAATGGGAGCCTCAACTAAATTCTTTCGAATTAGTGAACATGTAGCTCTCACAACCCCTCGAAGCGAAACAAACCACACACGGAAGAATCACGACCTTGTTTGCAAGGTGGATGACTTAGGAATTGCCCTAGAGTCACAGCGGATCAACCGTAAAACACCACAAAGAGATCGCACGACGAACCGAGTAAAAACAACAACCTTTCAAAGAAATACCGGACACGTCAGGGTTGAATACGGGACGCGTCCGGGTTGTTGAACACCAGACGCGAAATTTCAGTTCATACCAGACGGCGTCCGGGTTGAATACCGTGACGCGTCCGGTATTGGGAAAAACAGCCCAAACTCACCCCTTGGGAAAATCGAAAATCCCACCAAAAGAACTTCTAAAATCACAAGAATTTAACCCTAGCCTTTTTGCACCGTGGACAACCTCTCCACAAAGTTTTAGCCCCAAACTCAAGGTTTAGAAATACCGGGACGTGTGCAGGTTGCATACCGACGTCCGTATTGTCGGGTCGAAAAACTGCTTTCGAACTCAAAAACGAAATTCGATCGAACTTTTCTACGCTTGATCTTTGGTCACGATTTTTAAGCCATAGAGTCACGGCATGTAGGTGACAAGATTCCCCCAAAGAAATTTCAAGCTTGATGGAGTTTAATCGAGAGGAATTTCGGATCTTGCAAAGAACACACAAAAACCGACTTCGATCCAAAAAACTCACCCGATCTAGCGTGCTCGTGAGGAATTAGTGGAAATCCTTTGGTGGAAATGATCCTCTCACGTCCTAGCATGAATCAAGGCAAGAAAAACGAAGCCAAACGGTGCCAAATCAAGAAATCGCGAAGAGAAGAGAGAGGGAGAGAGGAAACTCGGGATGAACAAGTGATGAACGAAAATCACAAAGACAAGATCAAACAAGAACACCGTTGATGCTCACTAACTCATATTTTTATGCATCAACAATTCATGGAAAATGACTAAAATATAATTAGATAACCTTATTAGGGGTTTCTACTAATGATTTCCATGAGTTTTGGTAAAGTTGTGATTTGCGGGGACTTAATGAAAAGAAAAATGCGAGAAATGACGTGTCACACAACCGACGAACGTAACGCAATCCAACTCGAAACAAGTCTAGAAGGCCCGGATTACTCCCCGACGTGAACGAAACTTGACACCGAAGAAAACATCATCTAGAAGACTCGAAGCCACGACGCGACGACGGGGCGGAGAGGGGACTCCCCCGGGCCGATCGACCCAATAATGGGGCCGATCGGCCCCTTGGCCGCCACGCAAGCCCCTATCTCCGGAACCTTCCTCCACCGCCTCTAAGACGCAATCTAATCCGGTCGTGTAATGTCGGTTTGATCCGAGGGCGTCGGTAGAAGCACGAGATGGATCAAGATCCAACACAAGATTAGTACCACATTGCTTGCTGACGCTGGAGAGGCATAAGAAGACCCATATATATAGACCCCTAGGCCTCCCCCCGAATCAACAATCCAATATGATCCGAAGCCTCAAGTCATCATCAAGAAGGAGATCAAGAAGAAGCCAAGACAGGGAGTAGAAGAGGAGACACCAAGAGATAGGATAGCTAATTCATAGCTCTAATCTAGAGCCTAGTTAAGATAGAAAGTCGAGTTTAGAGAGAAGAGAGCATCTACTCCGGTTCGATCCGTAAGTTACACTATGGATCAATATTATTATTGTTCTCATACACCTTTGTGCTATTTCATTACTATGTATGCAATTAGTTTACTTATACTTTATTCTAGTCATAGCATATTTGATATGATCATTATTCATGATAATTCAACGCACTTATTCGTAGAGCTCCTAGTATATTACATACCGTGTGCTAGGGAGTAGAAAGTATGTAAGCATGGTGCTTAGATATAATTTACTTGCGGATTCACCTTATATGCCGGGTCGTGTGGTAGATCGTAGTGGTGACAAAGCACTATTGAGTCCTTTGCAATCCATCCCCCGTGTATAAGACTAGTCGATAATGGTTCTTGGGATTATCTTGTTTCGTTCTCGATTTTCTTAAGTAATCTTGGGGTGCACATTCTTATTTATGGTTTTGATATATATATGATCTTATGCTATGCCTGTCTAAACATTTTGTAGATTCTTTGTATGCTACCTAAGAACTGCCCCTTTGTCATAAATCCAATCCTAATCTTACTAGGAATTAATCTTATCCTATGCTCACCACGTGCACCTCTACTGTCTCATATACCTTATTATTATTATTATTATTATTATTATTATTATTATTATTATTATTATTGGCTCACCTTGTTTAAGTATATGCTAAATACTACAAAATCTCATTAGTCTTCTATCACTACCTTTAATCAAATGAATTGTTTGTCATGTCTTCCTCGTGGATTCGATATTTAAAACCCTCCCGGGTGAAATGCTCACGGACATCCGTGCGCTTGCGGATCTATAATTATTTCTCTGTAAGCATAACAAATACCAACAAGCATTTCTGGCGCCGTTGCCGGGGAAGATTTTGATTGCTATTCTTTTGATTATCGATAGATGAATACTAAGTGTGGATTTTGCTACTTAGCATCTCTCGCTTAAAAACATTTACCCGCTTATTGTCTTTTTCTATCTTATTCGCGGGGGTATTAACAGGTTTGATTGTGATTCACTACACTTTGATCATCCGAATCAAGTCAACCCAAGAAGCTACACCAAGTCCCGAAGCCATGCACGAAAAGACGTTGAGAGTTCTCTCGCTCCAAACATCAAGAACATTCGCGACTTTGGACCTACACTTCCAATCAATCATGAGTTCGAGCTCAAGGCAAGCCTCATCAACATGGTGCAAGCTAACCCGTTTGAAGGAAAGACACATGAAGATGCAAGCACTCATCTCCAGACTTTCATGGAGATAGGCGCCACCATCAACATCAAGGACATTCCCAAGGACACGATCCTGCTCCGTTTATTCCCTTTCTCACTATTGGGAAGAGCGAGGCAATGGTTCTACTCCAATGAACAAAAGATAAACACATGGGAGAAATGTTCTACCGCATTCCTAGCAAAGTTTTCCCCCAGGCAAAACCAATGCCTTACGTGGAAAAATTGCTAACTTTCAACTGCCAGAAGGGAGAATCTATTCCAGAGGCATGGGAACGTTTGCAAGAATACATATCAGATTGCCCTCACCATGGAATGGAGGAATGGATGCTCTTACAAGGATTCTACCATGGACTAAATCAAAAACCAAGAGAGCATCTAGACGCCACTGCTGGAGGATCATTCTTATCACTCACACCAGGGAAAGCCGACATACTTATGTGCAAATATCGAGAAAATCAAAATTTTGGACCCGAAGAACACCCAATACTGTCATCAAAGTGAAGAAGTACAAGAAGAACAAGGAGAACTGAAGGCAGTATCAACTGGGATGGACGTGCTACTAAATTGGCTAGAGGAGCGAGCCAACTACAAGAAGGATCGACAAGCTTTACAAGACTACATGAACGCTTCAAAAAGTTCAAGCTTGGTGGTTCACAAGTCAGCACCGACCCAAAGAGAAGACCCGCAACCACGACCAACTTATGCAGGTAAGTATTCAGGTAATAACTTTAACTCGGATAATAAATTCAAGCAACCTTCTTTATGAGAACTAATTGAAGAGCAAGTTAAAAATTAATGATGGTTTCTCTAAGAAGTTAGTTGCTAATGATAAAATTCTAGAAGATATAAATGCTAAAATGGATAACTTTTTTCGCTATGATAAAAGAACAAATTACTTTTAATATCAAACTAGAATCAAAATTATCAAAATTAATCGCTATGCCATTTGCCACTAATCATGAGCAGGTACATAACATCCGAACGAGAGGTGGTAAGCAAACCACCGATCCACCGTACCCGACGGGCGCAGTAAGACCTTCAGCTAGGAAACCTACGGCACCTGCAGCCCCTGCACCACCCGTAGTACCGACCAACATTCCAGAAGATAAGGATGACGACGTAGAAGAAGTTGTGCGCCAAGAACCCACAGGACAAGACTTTCACGACACCAACTTCCTACCATATCCAAGAAGAATTAGAAGACCTCAATTTGATGATCAATTCGGCAAATTCGTAGAGGTAATCCAAAAGCTTTATGTCAATATACCTCTACTGGATGCCATGCAGGTCCCGACATACGCTAAGTACATAAGAGATATCCTGAACAAGAAGAGACCGCTACCAACTACAGAGATCATCAAGTTAACAGAAGAGTGTAGTGCGGCAATCCTAAACACATCACCTATCAAGAAAAAGGATCCAGGATGCCCCACTATAGAGTGCTCAATCGGAGGTCAATACTTCAACAATGCACTCTGCGATCTTGGAGCAAGTGTCAGTGTGATGCCCAAGGTTGTCTTCGACAAGCTCAAGCACCCTACCTTGGTTCCAACATCAATGTGTCTACAACTAGCAGATCAATCAGTTCGTTACCCGTCAGGAATCGCCGAGAATGTTCCAGTGAGGATCCGGGAGTTCTTTGTGCCAGTTGACTTCGTTGTACTGGACATGCACCCAGACTCCAGGGTCTCACTAATTCTCGGACGACCATTCCTAAGCACCGCCAACGCTCACATCAACGTCAGCGCTGGAGAAATCACATTTGAGATCAACGGAAAGGAGGAGAAGTTCGCCTTCAAACCCAGACCAGAACTCGCCACCAATGCGAACATGATCGATCAAGAGAAAACGATGCCAGACGAACCATCCTCTCCGATGGAGGATGCACAAGAGGACTAGAAGATTTGAAGGTCCCCGTTCGAGGACCTTAACTACGGACCCTCACCGTCAGGTAACTCGGTAAAAATTTAAAAATCCAAAAATATTTTATTCCTTGCATTTATTTTCTGCAATTTAATTCCTGCACTTTTACATTCACCGTAAAAAGAAAATTTACGCCCCATGAATAATTTTTTGCGGAGTGAAAACCCGTATAATTACTTTTCTGTGGTGGCATAAAAATAATTTTACTTCTTTGCTGCTTTTATTTATTCATTTTTATTCGAGAAAATACAAAAATAATGCAACCTCACAAGTGGGACCCACATGTCATAGGGACAAAACATCAAATCACCACTTTCTTTATTCCCTTTTCTTCCCTCCATCCATTTTCCACCAGCAAACACTCCACTTGACCAAACAAATACTATTCTAGCGTGGAATTTCAGCAAAGTTTAGATGGTGGAGAGGGCACCCGAATGGGACCCACTTAGGGGCCGATCGGCCCCACTACCAGCCGATCGGCCTCCCCCTCCTTGCCCTATAAAAGGGGCAGCCAGCCCCTTGCCATTCTCATCACAAGCAACACAGATTTCTGGTTTTTAAGGAGAAGTAGAGCTGCCTCGAGCAGAGATAGGAGAAGGAGAGAAATAGAGGAGAAAAGAATAGAAAACTAGGAAGAGGAAAAATCTTTGGAGATAATCCTCCTTTCCAGCAAAAAACCCTCTAGCCAATCTTCTTCCCTTAAATACCAGCCATGTTTGGAAGGCTTCTCAAGACACGCTCCCGCTCCCGGGCTAGTTCCAGGCAAGCCATGAGCTTGGACACCCAAGCGACACCGTCGCCGACCGCTTCTCCATCACCATATGCCTCACCTAGCCAAGGTAAAACTCTAACCTTGGACGTACACCTCCATACACGAGGAGGGAAGAGAGAAGTCGGTGCGAAAAATTGAAAAATAGAGATTTCGTATTAACTCCTATGCTAGATAACGAATTCATGGACCATATAGGGATTTTACCGGAGTTTACATATATTTTTCAGTTATTAGGTTGGTCATCTTTTTACGACACCTCTGAAAGGGGGTGCCGACTTCTTACTCTAGAGTTTCTATGCACTTTAAATTACACTGAGGATGGGAACGGGGTAACCTTCCGGTTATTCCGTCAAACATACAATATGACCTGGAAGCAACTGAGCACTGCATTGGGTTTCGCATCAAGCTGCCCCATAGATGTAACCTCCACCTTGAGTGACTTTAATAGGGAGATTTTCTGGCAAGAAATTACGGGAAAGGGCATGTTTCATCGGCCACGCACTAATGATATCCATCTCCCAACTTTAAGATTTCTGCACAAATGGATGGCCCTTGTCCTCTTCCCACGAAAGGACAACATCACCGTACGAACGTCAGAGCTGGCATTCTTATATGCCGCTGTTAAGAGAACATCCGTCTCACCTGTTAAGTCATTAGTGGAACACTGGCTGTCGCTTCCCAACCTAGTTGGGGACATAAGCTGCACTTCTTTAATCACACGAATAGCCAGTGATCTCGGCCTGCTTGGTGACGACACCACCATCATTTACATAACCACTCCACGGGAGATTATAGGGTACGATTATTTCAGGCAGGGCCGCTGGGTAAGAAAGGATCAAGAGCAATACTACTACCTTCATAATAATGACGCAATCCCGCTTCCTAACCCGGGATTGGGCATATATGCTGTGCAATCTTTCTTGATACATACGCAGGCACAGCCGGTCCACCGTCAGCCATCCACATCAACCAGAGCTTCGACGTCCCATTACAGAGGAGCTGACCAAACCCAGGAGGGCGCAGCATACCAGGCGTACGAGGGCTTCGTGCCACCGTATCCACGCCGCGCCTACCCAGGAGGACCGCTACCCACACACGAAACGCCCGAAGGTAGTAATGCAAAGATTTATACCGCCCGCCGTTCTTTTTGCAGGATTCGAGTACCGCGACCCGCCAAAGATTTCGCCAAGGTATGCATAACAACATGCGCACCGTGATCGACACTCAGAACGCCCACTCCGACATCCTTTACAATCAACAAGAGTGGATGCAACAAAGGGGAGTACAATTTGGACGACATCCAAGACACGGTGGAGACTAATAATCGAACAACTGGAAAGGCTCTTCTACCGCCCCGAGGCATGGGTAATGCAACAAGCAGCCTTGGGGAGTGGTCCCCATTAAAAACCCACGGTGAGGGAAACCCCCATTCAACACCAACCAACCAACCAAATCGTCGGACCCTTGGGGAAGGAGTGCCCCCGAGGTAAGTATCTATCTATCTATCTATCTATTTATATTACTATGGTTTTTTTTTAGGCTATATATATATTTAAGTTTGTTTTAGCTAGCTAGTATAAATAAAGTTTAGTTTTTGATTTATATATATATATATAGGTGTGCCGAAAAAAAAAAAAATGAGAACAATAATAAAAATAGTGATGAATTATGCTATAAGAACATGATAGATGATTGCTCCTCGTGATAAATGCCTAGTTTACCATCTTTACTTCTCCCAGAACATGGATATAATTGTTTAGATTCTAAAACATGCTTTGAGCTTGAGTTCTGTGGGAGTATGATCTTAGATTTCAAGTCTAGGCAATTGACTGATATGATATGATAAAAGTTGAGCTACTATCTATCTTGTTCATACGTGACACTTAAATTCTGGAGTATTAATCTTTGAAAATTCTAAAAATGATGAGTCTCCTGTATGACATAAGCCTGATAAAATAAAATAAATGCCTTGTTGAAAATATGCTAAAGTTGCTTCATTTATATATCTCTCTATGCTTTCAAGAGACTTGAGCATGACAAGTAAAAATAAAAAGAAAAAATATATATATATGAGAAAAAGGTGAAACGAGAAAGAGGAGAAAAAATGAACAAGTGTTCTACTAGGCGAGAAGGGCCTACTCCCTAATAAAAGAGATGAAAAATGGATGAGTGTTCAGGGCGAGTAGAGCCCACATCTCAGAAAAGAAAAAGAAAAAGGAGAGAGAAGAATGTGACAAAAGTCAATACAAGCGAGAAGAGCTCACCTCTCCAAACAAGTTGTCTTGTAACCCAAGGTTCTCTTAAAATTATTGCCATAAAGAGAGATATATTTTCAGAAACAAAAGAGGCAAAGAAAAAGGCTAAAAAATTAAATGTTTACTCTTATTGTTGTCATACAGGAACACTCTGTGCTTTCTCCTTGAAAAATATCTTTTGTAAAAACTCCAGAGTTATAGTGAAACCACGAACTTGAGACATGGTGTTTGACTTAATTGTTCTATCTTTCAATAGTCCAAGACTCATGTATGATGAAAACCCCATGCTCTCAAGTAGATATAAGCAAGTTTATGATTCTGAATTTTTCATCCGACCTTTGGTTGAGATTTGATTTGGTAACACACACAGAGTCGGACTAGCAAGAGGTAAGCATGGGGAGTTTGTTGATGCTCACTAACTCATATTTTTATGCATCAACAATTCATGGAAAAGGACTAAAATATAATTAGATAACCTTATTAGGGGTTTCTACTAATGATTTCCATGAGTTTTGGTAAAGTTGTGATTTGCGGGGACTTAAATGTAAAAAAACAGCGAGAAATGACGTGTCACACGACCGACGTAACGTAACGCAATCCAACTCGAAACAAGTCTAGAAGGCTCGGATTACTCCCGACGTGAAGCGAAACTTGACAATCGGGAAGAAAACATCATCTAGAAGACTCCAGAAGCCACGACGCACGACGGGACCCAGAGGGGGACTCCCTCTGGGCCGATCGGCCCAATAATGGGGCCGATCGGCCCCCCTTGGCCGCCACGCAAGCCCTGTCTCCGGAACCTTCCTCCACCGCCTCTAAGACGCAATCTAATCCGGTCGTGTAATGTCGGTTTGATCCGAGGGCGTCGGTAGAAGCACGAGATGGATCAAGATCCAACACAAGATTAGTACCACATTGCTTGCTGACGCTGGAGAGGCATAAGAAGACCCATATATATAGACCCCTAGGCCTCCCTGAATCAACAATCCAATATGATCTGAAGCCTCAAGTCATCATCAAGAAGGAGATCAAGAAGAAGCCAAGACAGGAGTAGAAGAGGAGACACCAAGAGATAGGATAGCTAATTCATAGCTCTAATCTAGAGCCTAGTTAAGATAGAAAGTCAGAGTTTAGAGAAGAGAGAGCATCTGCTCCGGTTCTGGATCTGTAAGTTACACTATGGATCAATATTATTATTGTTCTCATACACCTTTGTGCTATTTCATTACTATGTATGCAATTAGTTTACTTATACTTTATTCTAGTCATAGCATATTTGATATGATCATTATTCATGATAATTCAACGCACTTATTCGTAGAGCTCCTAGTATATTATAGCCGCGGTGCTAGGTAGTAGAAAGTATGTAAGCATGGTGCTTAGATATAATTTACTTATGGATTCACCTTATATGCCGGGTCGTGTGGTAGATCGTAGTGGTGACAAACACTATTGAGTCCTTTGCAATCCATCCCCCGTGTATAAGACTAGTCGATAATGGTTCTTGGGATTATCTTGTTTCGCTCCTCGATTTTCTTAAGTAATCTTTGGGTGCACATTCTTATTTATGGTTTTGATATATATATGATCTTATGCTATGCCTGTCTAAACATTTTGTAGATTCTTTGTATGCTACCTAAGAACTGTCCCTTTGTCATAAATCCAATCCTAATCTTACTAGGAATTAATCTTATCCTATGCTCACCACGTGCACCTCTACATCTCATATACCTTATTATTATTATTATTATTATTATTATTATTATTGGCTCACCTTGTTTAAGTATATGCTAAATACTACAAAATCTCATTAGTCTTCTATCACTACCTTTAATCAAATGAATTGTTTGTCATGTCTTCCTCGTGGATTCGATATTTAAAACCCTCCCGGGTGAAATGCTCACTTTGGACATCCGTGCGCTTGCGGACCTATAATTATTTCTCTGTAAGCATAACAAATACCAACAAACACCGATCCAATCGATCCAAACGTCACCATGTGACAGGCTACTCTCGCCTAGCCCTTGCTCAGCAATTTTGATACAAAACGGTGGACCTCTCACACCTAAGTCCGAACCCTAACTAGGAAATGTGAAAATGAGAGGCAAGGGAGGATGAAGGGGTATGCCTCTCGCTAAATAGCCCCAGTTCCCTCTCGCCTAAACTACCCCTAAGATACATGAGTCAATTTTGTAACCCTAAGGCTATTTCGGTCGACGACGGGTAATCTTTGATCCGACGGCCACCGCGCCTCCTCATCAGTAGCCTTGCTTCCACGCAACCTCCCCGATGCCGCCACGTGCCGCCCTTCGTCCGCCAGAAAAGCCTCGGGTTTTGTGGCCCCAAACCCGAAAAACCCCGCCGATGGTTTTGTGGCCCAAACCACCAAACCCGCCCGTGGTTTTGAGGGCAAACCACCAAACCTCCTCGACACGTGTCATCGCCGTCTTGACCGCCCGAGTCGCCAAGTCATCCGAGCTCCCCTCGCTCGCCCTCGACGCCGCCTTGACCCGATCGACACGGTCCTGCCATCGCCTCTTGCATGCCGATGTCCTAGATGTCAGCCACCATGGCTAGCCACCCGGCGCTCCGGTCCCTTGGTCCAAGCCTCACGTCCGTCCTTCACCTCCGCGGTCCGTCGGCCCGGCACGTCCCTCCTTGGCACCTTCACCTGGCCCGTCAGCTACCATCTCCGAGCTCCACACACGCACAACACGAACCAAGAGATACGCCTTCGACATACCCACGTGTGCCGGTGAACATAGCCGAAGCATAAAAGATAAAAGAAAATAGAAGGAGAATGTTGATCGCTGACAATCACTACATCACAAAACTAAACACATGCGACCTAAATCAACCATGTGTTCGCAATTGGGCGTCTTTTTCAAGGTCTGTTTTTCGGTTCTCATATAGCATAACTCCCATGACCTCCTCGGGCATGTCGTACTCAGGGAAGGGTTCTGTTACCGAGTTTTTAGCTCGAGTAACTGGGATAGAAAGCTTTTTCTTCCCGAGTGTGACATCTAAATCCCCGGATGTTGGTAGATCAAGAATCTTTTCCAAGGGATGCCCGATTAGGATGTCGAAGTCTCGGATATCAAAAACGTGAAAGTCCAGAGACAATTTAACATCCTTGTGTTGGAAGATTTGTTCATGTACAACCTCACGGCTCTTAATGGTGGTTCGTGGTGCTATGCGCAAGGTCCATGTTGTGGGGGTTCTAATAGTTTCCTCGTCACAGGTTTGTGCGAAGGTTTCGACATTATGTTTACCCCCACAAAGTAGGGTTATACATGACTTCCACCCAGTCCCCCTGGTATTTGCAATGGATTGGTGTAGAGGGGCCACTTATCCGAATTTCTTCAGAAGAGGGCCCTTCCTCTCTCAACCATTCCGTGCTCATTATAGCTGTTAGCTCCTTAATAGACTCCTGGAGAAAAGTTTTATCCAGGGGCTGTTCAGGGCCAGCTGGGACTGGTGGTTTCTTCCATTGTTCGTACTTCAAGGTGTCACCGAATTGATCAGTAAGGTCAACCTCGAAGAACGGAGATCCGTGCATACGGTCTCCTCTCGGTTCCGTTCAGCGAGGGTCTCTAAAGATGTTTCAGGTTCGGCAAGAGTCGAAGAGACTTCCTCTTGTTTCTCGCTTGGGTTCTACTCGGATGGGTTCTAGCGGAGGAGTATTCTCAAGAATACGGTTTAGGAGAGCTTCTCCTTCTGCTGTGGTTTTATGTGAAAACGACCCTCCGGCAGCTAAATCAAGCAGTAGGGCAGTTGCCCTGTCCAATCCTAGCCAGAAATGCTGTAGCAGCACATGGTTTGGTATGGACAGTGTCGGGCCGGATCGTGTAAGCATGGTAAACCGTCCAGGCTGCTCCTAAGGTTTCACCCCCTATTTGCTCCGGAAGTTGAGTATCTCTTGTTGCGGGGCCACGATTCTCGATATCGGGTAGAACGCTACACAAAAATCTCCGCTTCGCAGTTCTTCCCATTCTCCGTTTACCAACCCTACGTTATGGGCGTACCATTGAGTCACCCTCTCAGAGAGAGAACGGAAACAACTTCCACCTCAACGTGTCATGTGTCATGCCTCAAGAATTGTCAGGCAGCCACAGAGCCGCTCAAACTCCCCGTAAATGATGATAGGGGTTTTTATATTCCGAGCCCGAAAAGGCTCGGCCCCGACCATGGCTATAAAGCAGGGTATGAGCTCATACTCGAAGTCGTGATTGGCTTCGCAGATTGGCGTGGTTCTACGAGCTCGCCCTTGGGAGCAGGCAGGATTTGGATAGTGGGTTGCTCCATGGGTAACAGAACTCTTTTTGGTATTTTAGTTTTAAATGATACTACTAGTCACGTAGGTTGACTCGGTTCAATATATAACTACGACAACCGTCCCCGCAAGAACGGGCGCCGTAAATGCTTGTTGGTGTTTCTTATGCACACAGAGAATTCAAGCCGCACGGAAATACCATTGTAGCACTTCACCCGGTGGTGGTGTGGTATCGTATTTTCACAGGGATGGTCGCAGCGGTTTGGCTTTTCGTGCTTATGTCAACCTAAGGCAAGGGTTTGTTTTCTAAGAGTAGCGAGGTATCTATATGCTAAGTTTTCCAGGCAAAGTGATTCCTAAAGTCCGTTGTCTACTCACTTTGGGCACCGCCCGCTCCCAAATGGGTAGAGTCCGCAATTAGCTCTACGACAGAAAACCGAACGTGGGGGATTTCAAAGGACGGACAAGGCTTGTCACGACCAAGCCGCCTACCCCTCAACCGTGGGATGCACCGCAAAAAGGTAGGTGAACGCTAGTCCAAACACCACGTTTGCACTATTGGTCACAGTTCTTGATGTTGGCCAAGGTTCCCCGGTTAAAGAGTTCCTCCACCAAGAACTAACGTAAACGATCTACCAATCCCGCAAGTCTACAACAGCTAAGAAATGGATGATGGAAATTAAATAGCTGCAAGATAATCACAAAACCGCTTACCAAAGTGTAAGTAGTTTGCAGAGGTACAAGCCGGGCGGGTACCGACAAGTCCGCAGACTCTGTCCTCCTAGGAACAAATGAACACCGAGGGGCTTAACCGACAACCCGGTAGAAAGAACCAAGCTTCTTTCTAGCCTTCCCCTCTCTCACTCTCTAGAATGGGGAGATAGAATAGAAGAAGTAGAAGAAGAAGAAGATCTAATTCTACTCTCTTGCACAAGTGGACTGGTTTCTCCTTGTAACATGTGTTGTTATTTGAGAGGGAGAGAGGGGGTCTATTTATACATAAGGGGAGGGACCTAAGTGCTAAAAACCACCCAAACCGACCTAGAAAAACCTTCCATGTACGACAAACCGACTATCCCACGTCGGTTTCACCAGTTTTTGAAGGTAACAAACAAACCGCCGAAGATGGGCGCGAACCGCCGCCTGTGGTGCGGCCGCACCTTGGGGTGCATGCGCACCCCCGCCAGGGTCGGCTCGCCCGAGCTTCGGCGGTCGGGCTTCCTTTGCTCAAAAGTTGTGTGGTGCACCGCACTCGGCCCGGTTTCGACGTTTTGTTGCGATTTCGTTTGGGCTTGCCATTTGCTCCTTTGGGCCTTTTTCTATTTATTGATTTTATTTCTTTTTCTTTGTCTTTTGGCCCAAAGTGATCATCCATGAGTTTGTACCGCAAGTCCAAATAAACACCAAAACTTTGGAATATGTTAGTTGAAAATCCTATTTCTAGGTAGTTTTGGTGTTGGGTTGACGGTATTTAAATTGTCGTTGGTTACCGTCAACAAGCGCCGCATGACTGGCTTTGAGCTAGGCCAGATGTCTAGGAAGAAGTGCTCAAGAACATCCCCGGTATGCCCGGCATGTTCGAGGGTCCCCATGCGAACATCTTGGCATTCGCACGGAGGAAGTCGACGAGCACGCGCTTCCTATTTCGGATCCAACTCGAGCTGATGGTCGGCAGCCTTCTCCTTCGGGTTCACGGATCGAGTGAGATCTTCTTGGTGCCCGAGGAGGACTCAAGCTCCCAAGCATGGTGCTTGGCCTCGTTCTCACCCGCGATCTTGTCGAAGCTCTTCTTTGCGTCGGCAATGAGTGCCTCGGCAATTGCCAGTGCCTCGGCGTACTCCACGCCTACTCATCGCACTCGTATGCGTGATGGTGCCAGGGACCGGTGGTGATGACACCCTTCGGCCCCGGCATCTTGAGCTTGAGGTAGGTATAGTTTGGGACAGCCATAAACTTGGCATAGCAAGGCCGCCCGAGGAGTGCGTGGTATGTACCTCGGACCCCAAGGATCTCAAAGGTGAGGGTCTCCCCGCCGGAAGTTGGGGGTCTCCAAGCACACTAGCAGGTCAATTTGCCCGAGGGGCTTCAGCTTGCTTGCCGAGGACAACACCATTGAATGCCGGCCCTCCCGACGGATCTTGGACTTGTCCACCCCGAGGAGGTCAAGGGTTTCGCTGGCATTTCTTAACGCAATCAAAGGAAATAGGTATTAAAACCCATCCCAATAAAAGCGTCGAAATGCACCGACATTCCCAAGTAAACCACCATGTCGGTGATCCGAAATGGTCTTTGTCAACAGGATAGATCTTGTCATTGTAGATATTCATCTCGCAAGCCGCACGGATCTATCGTTGTAGCATTTCACCCTAAGTATTCGTGGTATCGTTATTTATATTTTCCCCAAAGGAAGGCATGTGATTAATAAATTAGCATGGCATCCGAATAGAGGAACATGTGTTTGCTTAGACCAAATTACTCATAACAGGGGTAAGCAATATGGTTCATAGATAGTGTGACACACACTTGGAAATCCACCAGCAAAAAGGATAAAGAAAATAGATAAAGAATAAATGAATAACCTAATGGAGTAGTTCTAATGTATCTAGTCATGGTCATACAAATGAATAGTTAGGATCATATGCAACCGATCTAAGCGTTGTTAGGTCTAGGATAACAGGGAGACTTCCTGGATACCATACGGCCCGATAGGAAGCATTTACGAACTCCTACAAAGACAGCGAACGTGGGGGATTTCAAGGGATGGTCAAGGCTTGTCACGACCAAGCCGCCTACCCCCTCAACCGTGGCATGCACTCATATCCGCAGGTGTCGTAATACCCGAGCACCATGCCCGCGTATTAGAGCACTACTCTTGTCTCCCCAGGGTCCCCACTCGTCGAATGGATGGACTAGAACAAGAGCAAACCCGAAGGAACAACGAACCGTTATCCCACCTCTAATCAAGTTAGGCATATGATTATCGTTAAAGAACTGTAATGAACATGTCAAGATCATGATATGTAAACTATATTCTAGTTCATATACCAACACAAGAACATGAACAAAACTATACTCTAGTTCATAAGTTAGGCCAAGAATATAGATATAGGACTTGCAAATAGAAGAATGCTCCATAGAGAAGATGTATTACCAAAGCACTTTCTTCTAGGAGACAAGCCCTCCTTGTAGCTCTTCTACTCCAAGTGTCTACTAAAGAATAACGAAGAAGAAAGAAAAAGAAGAATGAAGAAGAAGGAAGAAGAGAGAGAGGTAGAGGTGGTAGAGAGAGAGATTGCTGGTTTGCTGGACTTCAAATGGTGTGTGTTGAGAGAGGGAGAGAGGGGGTCTATTTATACACTTGGAGGAGGGGCCTAAGTGCTAAATTACACCAAAACCGACCTGGTAAACCTTCCTTGTATGCGCAAACCGACCATCCTGGCGGGAAACTAAGTTTGAAGGTGCACAAACCGCCTCCCTCGAGGTCGGGCCTGAACCGCCTCGGGAGGGTGCGGCGAACCTTGGGGCGCGCTACAAGCACCCCCAGGCTCGGCCCGCCCGGGTCTCGGTGGGGTGTCGTCTTTTCGCCCGAAGTTTGGCTGCGCCGGCCTAGATTTGATGTTTTGGGTCGATTTGCTCTTTGGGCTTGGATTTTGCAATAATGCGCTTTCCTGGAAGGCGCATTACTTTTTGGTCGATTTTCCACTTGCTTTTATTTTAAATCTGCAAAATAAAATACAATACACTACAAGTGGAATTTATTAGTGATAAATGCATATGAGTATAAAAAGGTTTAATTTTACTCCCTTTATGGTAGTAAGTTGACGGGAAAAATATAGCGTTGGTTACCGTCAACAAACTCCCCCAAGCTTACCCTTTGCGCGTCCTCGAGCAAAGAGATAAGTACTTGGTTGTTGTGCGAACACATGGTTGGTTTAGGTCGCATGTGTTTAGTTTTGTGATGTAGTGATTGTCAACAGCCAACATTCTTTTTCTATTTTTCTTTTATCTTTTTCTTCGGGCTATGTTCACCAAAGACACGTGGAGTGTGTCGAAGACGTATCTCTTGGTTCGTGTTGTGCAGGTGTGGAGCTCGAGATGGTAGCCGACGGAGAGGTGAAGGTACCAAGGAGGACGTGCCGGGCTAATGGACCGCAGAGGTGAAGGACGTGACGTGAGGCTTGGACCGAAGGACCGAGAGCCGGGTGGCTAGCCATGGTAGCCGACATCCGGGACATCGACGGATGCAAGAGGACGCGGGCGTGACCGTGTCGATCGGGTCAAGACGGCGAAGCGTGCGTGCAGAGCGGGAGCTCGATGACTTGGTGACTCGGGCGGTCAAGACGGCGATGACACGTGTCGAGGAGGTTTGATGGTTTGCCCTCGAACCATCGGCGTGGGTTTGGTGGTTTTGGCCTCAAAACCACAGCGCTGGTTTCGCGGGTTTGGGCCTCAAAACCCGAAGTGTTCCGGCGGCCGGAAGGACGGCACGCGTGGCGGCATCGGGAGATTGCGTGGAGGCAAGGCTACCGGTGAGGAAGGCGCGGTGGCCATCGGATCGAAGATTACCCGAGTCGACGGAAATAGCCTTAGGGTTACAAGATCGACTCATGTATCGTAGGGGGTAGTTTAGGCAGAGGGAACTGGGGCTATTTAGCGTAGGCATACCCCCTTCATCCTCCCTTGCCTCTCATTTTCACAATTCCTAGTTAGGGTTCCGTGATCGAGGTGTGAGAGGTCCACCGATTTTTATCAAACTTGTTGAGCAAGGGCTAGCTGAGATTAGCCCGTCACATGGTGACGTTTTGGAGAGATTGGATCGGTGTTCTTTGTTGTTCTTGAGCTATGATTTTGGTTCATCACTTGTTCTTCCCGAGTTCATCCTCTCCCCCTATTCTCTTCGCGATTTCTTCGATTTGGCACCGCTCGATCTCGTTTTTTCTTGCCTTGATTCGTGCTAGGACGTGAGAGGATCATTTCCACCGAAGGGTTTGAGCTAATTCCTCACGAGCACGTAGATCAGGCGAGTTTTGGATCGAGGTGACATTTTGGGTGTGTTCTTGGTGTGATTCGCGATTTCTCTTGATTCACTCCGCCAAACTTGAAATTTCCAAGGGGGAAATGGTCACCCACATGCCTAGATGCTATGGCTCGATTTTTGTGACCTCAGGTTTCGATTTGATTGAGTTTGGATCGGTTGTAGGGAGAATCGCCCGGGGGCGGCGTCCCGTTTCGTGCTCTGTGTCTGACAGGCGCGACAGTCCCGCCCCGATGGGGGCGGAGTCCCCCCCGGGGCTCGCCCGCCCGAGCCCGAGGCGGGACTCTTTGCCACGCTGCACGCGGACAGTCCGCCCTGAGCGCGATGTCCGGGCCTCGAGCGTGGCCACCCAGAATCTGCGCAGAAGAGTGTGGTTTTCGGGTTTTGAACGGCGACGCTCGCTGGCCGAAGCGATCCCCGCAGTGCATGGCCCGCCCCGAAGCGCAGATACCCGCAGTTCACTTCTCTCGCCAAGTCCAGATTCTGTCCCGATCTGTTGTAGTTCTGAGATTTTGCTCGCGGACAGTCCGGCCCCTAGCGCGGACAGTCCGCACTGGCATTCCTGACAGTCCGGACTGAGGCCGGACAGTCCAACTCCCAAGTTTTTGGTGCCGCTTTTTCTTCTCTTTGCGTGGTCGTTTCGTTTGGTTTCCGGTTGATCCGCCGTGACTCTAGAGCAATCTCTAGGTCATCCACCTTGCATCCAAGGTCGTGATCATACCGTGTGGTGTTCGCTTTTGCTCCGAGGGGTCGTGGAGAGCTACACGTTCACTAATTCGAAAAGAATTTAGTTGAGGCTCCCATTCACCCCCTCTCGGGTCGCCGTAAGGGGTCCTTCAATTGGTATCGAGGCGGGTTAAGGATCAAATCTACCTTAATCGGTTCTTGATCCGCAGAAGGCGACATGGAGAGGTTTGGTCACTTTGGTGGCAAGCCTCCTGAGTTCGATGGCACCAACTATCCCCTATCGGAAGATTAAGATGCAAGCACATCTTATGGGGATAGATTGGAGAGTGTGGGAGATTGTTGAGGATGAGAACTACCAAGTGCTTGCCGCCGAGTGGGTGAGGATCGATAGCCCAACACAATGCCAACAACCGAGCGAGGAGCGCCTTGTTCTCTAGCCTCAAGGATAGCGAGTTTGAGAGAGTAGCCACTTGTGAGACCGCTAGAGAGGTGTGGAAGACTCTAGAGAGCTATCATGAGGGAACCCCACAAGTCAAGGCCCGCCTCTACGAGACCTACAAGAGAGAGTACAATAACCTCATTCAGCTTGATGGCGAGTCCATCGATTCTCTCTTTGCTAGGTTTCGCACGACCGCAACAAGCTTCGAGCGAACAAGCCTTCTGAGAGGTTGGACGAGCACGAGAAGGCGATCGCGCTCTTGTACGCTTTGGATCGGAAGGTGTGGGATGTGAAGGTGTCCGCGATCATGGAGTCTGCAAACTACGACACCCTCACTCCCGACGAGCTCTACAAAGAAGCTCAAGTCTTCGAGATCGAGGCTCGGATCCAGCGGCTCAAGAACCCATCTGCGCCGAATGTTTCACTCGCCTCTCGGTAAGAGCGGTTCCAGTTCTTCGCTAACCCATCACGCATTTCTTTTTCGCCTTGTCTTCCTTGGTGTCTGTGATAGAGGAGCAGATGGAGAGTCTTGGGATGATGAGCTTGCACTAGTCATTAGCCGATTCTCGCAGCTTTCACAACAACCGCTTGAACCGTCGGGCGTGGCGGCCCATCCAAGGGTGGATGCTTCGAAAGTGTGGAGATCCGGACCACTTCGTCGCCGCATGCCCCAAGAAGAACAAGGACAAGCACTCCGGCGAGAAGTACTACTTCAGCAAGTACGACTCCGACAAGCGCAAGGACAAGCGCGAGTACACCTCCGGCAAGTACAAGTCCAAGAAGGGATTCGACAAGGAGGCGATCAAGAAGAAGTACCTCAAGCATGCCAAGGAGCACAAGCATGCCTTCCTTGCTTCCCTCAGCGACCTCGACAACGACTTCTTCAGACGGGCAATCTTCTTCAAGCGATGAGGAGTCCGAGCGCAAGGTCGAGGACAAGTTCAATGGACTTTGCTTCTTCACCAACTCCAAGCCCGAGGGTTTCTGCACCATGGCCCTCGACGGAGCGGGTGACCGACAAATGTCAAGGCACACGACAAAGAACTCTTCTTCCCCCGAGGTATCTCCCACAATCGAATCTCTCTCGATGAGGTTGACTCTTTGGGAGAGGCGCTTGTTTGTCAAGAGAAGTTGCTTAAGCGCGCCGCTAGGGAGAGGAAGGAGTTCAAGGAGAAGTGGGAGATGGTCGTGGATCGAGATAGAGTTGCTTAGGAAGCCTGTCATTGTCTCTGATGAGACGGAGTGTGATGCTTGTGCTGTGCATATGTCTAGTATCATGTCTTTGCAGTCCAAGTATTCTGCTTTGCTAGATGAGCACGCTGATCTGAAGGCTAGGCCTATGTTGTTGAGTGCGTGCAAGTCGTGTCCTGGCTTGTAACTGAAGCTGGCGCAGAGAAGGCCGCCAAGCTTGCCTGTGCTTGAGAAGGCCAACCTCGTGATAGCACCGTGGCCGAGATGTGCTAAGTGTGAAGCTTTGGAGTTGGAGCTCATGTCTTGTAGGCATGACAAGGGAGAGCTGAAGAAGAGATCATGTATCTTCGCCTCGTCCCGAGTTGGGTGTCTAGTGGAGAGCCTCGGCCTTGGCATGATGATGAGTCAGTTCAAGAGGGGGACTAACACATCGGGATTAGGCTTTGCTATAGGTGGGAAGGGTGAAGTTATCTATGGCAAGGTTGGTCAAGGTAGTGGTTTGAGCTCGAGTGAGAAACTAACCAACACTCCTAAACCGACCAAGTCCACCCCACCTAAGCCTACCGAACCCATTGTGCAAGATGGCATTCTCTAAGAGCCCACTAAAACTCCACCTCCCAAACAAGTGTGGCTACCCAAACCAAACCACCTCAAGAACCCACTTGACACGCTGCCCAGGATCCCTGAGGAAACCCTTCCTAAGGCCAAAACCACAACAAGAGTGAACCATCCACCCAAGAGAGTGAACCAACCACCACCCAAAGAGAGAGGTCAGGTATCACTGTGAGTATTGCCAGAGAGATGGTCATTTGGTTGAGTTTTGCTTTAGGAGGAAGAGGGATGCTAGGCGTCGAGTGGAGTTTGAGAACCATGACATGTATCACCCACCACTTGGCATGTATGAGAGGGGTGTGCAGTCGGTTCAGAGGCAGTTTGCTAGGCCTAAAGTAGGAGGTCTCAGAGGTTTGGGCCACGGTTTGTGAGACCGTTTGGCGGTCGTGCTCCGCGAGTGGATGTAGATCCTCGCTTTGGGAGTTTTGAGGTTGATAAGAGGAGTGCACCACGCTTTGTTATGCGTGGTGAGAAGTTTGGTAAGATGGGGCGTGGGATGTTTGTTTTGCCTAATGCATATTTGGGGCAAGATGGTCAACACCGGTACTCTTCCAAGTTTACTAACCTTGATGTTGTGCCATATGCTCATCCCATGTTTTATCGTTGATACAGCCGGAAGGTCGGAGGACATGTGTCTCATTGACTCCGGTTGTTCTCGACACATGACCGAAAACTCTCAGTGGTTCTCCAGCCTCACCCCCATGAAGACAAAAGAGTACATCACTTTCGGGGACAGCAACAGAGGGAAGATTCTATCACGAGGGTCAATCAGGATCAATGACCACTTTGTGCTCAAGGATGTGGCGCTCGTCTCCAACCTGCACTTCAATCTCCCCGTCTATTTCTCGGCTCATGGCGGACGGGTATGAGGTACGCTTTAAGGTTGGATGTTCTCGAAGTTTTGGACTCTCGTGGTGATCTCATTTGTTTGGATTGTGCCTTTTGGGCAAGTCTTTCGTGCTGATTTTTCTCGTGGCTTTGGCACTTCTTGTTGCTTGTTTGCCGGGTCCTCCTCTCGATTTGTGGAAGTGGCATAGGAGACTAGGTCACTTGAGCTTTGATCTCCTCGCGAGGTTAAGTTCAATGGATCCGATCCGAGGATTGCCTAAGCTCAAATCCGAGAAGGATTTGATTTGCCACCCCCGTCGTCGCCACGGGAAGATGGTATCCGCTTCCCACCACCCAGTTACTCGGATCATGACCTCGAGACCCAGAGAGATCCTTCACATGGACACGGTCGGTCCATCTCGTGAGGTCGGTGGGTGGGAAGTGGTATTGTCTAGTGATCGTTGACGATTTTTCGAGATACTTGTTGGGTCTTTTTCATGGAGAGCAAGGATGAGGCTTTTGGTTTTGCTCGTGATTTGATTTTGAGGATCGAGAACCGAGTTGACAGAGACGACCATTCGAGCGATTCGTAGTGACAATGGCACAGAATTCAAGAACTCTCGGTTCGAGTCTCTTTGTGCTAACTTGGGTGTGGAGCACCGTTTTCTAGTCCTTATGTTGTTCAGCAGTGAACGAGATTGTTGAGAGGAAGAACTGGACCCTTGTGGAGATGGCAAGGACCATGCTCGATGAACACAAGACTCGAGGAAGTATTGGGCTGAAGCGATCAACACGGCGCGTGCCATGTCTCCAACCGCATTTTCCTTCGTGCTTTCACCAAGAAGACATCATATGAGTTGCGGTTTGGGAGATTGCCCAAGGTAAGCCACTTCCGTGTGTTTGGATGCAGTGCTTCATCCTCAAGCAAGGTAATCTCGACAAGTTTGAGTCTCGATCGTTGATGGCATTTTCCTTGATATGCTTTGCACTCACATGCCTACAGTGGTTCTTAATCTTGAGACTAACCGCGTTTAATAGACTTGTGAGGTTACCTTCGATGAGATCTGCGCCTTGTTCCTCCTGTGTTTGAGTG
Source organism: Hyparrhenia diplandra (assembly GCA_015847255.1). Lineage (NCBI taxonomy): Eukaryota > Viridiplantae > Streptophyta > Magnoliopsida > Poales > Poaceae > Hyparrhenia > Hyparrhenia diplandra. The sequence continues at coordinate 519,618 of JADLZK010003233.1, forward strand.
TGCAGAAAGGAGGAGATGGAGCAGAGCATCTTTGTGGAGGAGGAGCAGAAGACGTTATCGGGGGTGATCCCGGTTTACTCCACGCTTGCCCTAGTCGACCCTGCGGGCGACGACGACTCACGCTCACGGACCGGGACCCTTCTACCACTACTTCCCGGGGTCCGGTGGAGCAGCTCCCTGGGCAGACAGCTTTGAGGAGGAGGTTCCCGCTTTGGTCGAGGGGGAGGCGACATCTTTCGCCAAGACGCCCACGGCTCATTCAGCGTCACCATCCCCAGACAACATGATTGGAGGACTTGATCAAAGGGTAACTCGTTCCAAATCCTATGCTATGTGTCATTTTGCTCATTCTGCATTTGTTTTCACTATTGAGCCCAAAGATGTTGACACAGCCTTATCTGATTCGGATTGGGTCAATGCCATGCATGAAGAGTTGCAAAACTTTGAGAGAAACCAAGTCTGGGTTTTAGTGCCACCTCCGGCCGGTGTCATCCCATAGGAACCAAGTGGGTGTTTAAGAACAAACAGAGTGAGGATGGGGTGGTTGTGAGAAACAAAGCCGCATTAGTTGCCCGGGGTTTTGTCGAAAGAGGGAATAGACTACGAAGAAACCTTTGCTCCTGTAGCCCGCATAGAAGCCATTAGGATTTTGCTTGCTTTCGTAGCCTCGAAGGGTTTTAAGCTCTTCCAGATGGATGTCAAGAGTGCCTTCCTAAATGGGTTCATAGAGGAGGAGGTGTATGTGAGGCAACCCCCAGGGTTTGAGCATCCTAAACACCCAGACTATGTGTACAAGTTGTACAAGGCTTTGTACGGCCTGAAACAAGCCCCAAGAGCCTGGTATGAGCGACTGAAAGCTTTCCTATTAGCTAAGGGTTTTGTGATGGGGACCATAGACAAGACCTTGTTTCTGCTTAGGAAGGGCAATGACATACTCCTAGTCCAGATATATGTGGATGATATCATCTTTGGTGGCTCTTCACATGCTATGGTATCGAGTTTTGCAGAGATTATGAGCAGGGAGTTCGAGATGAGCATGATGGGCGAAGTTGACCTACTTCCTTGGACATCAAATCAAGCAAACCAAGGACGGGATCTTTGTACACCGGGGCAAGTACACGAAGGACATGATCCGCAAGTTTCGCATGGGTGAGGCCAAGCCTCTTTCGACGCCCATGTCGACGACGATGGCCCTGGACGAAGACAAGGATGGACAAGCTGTGGACCAAAGGGAGTACAGAAGCATGATCGGTTCGCTGCTGTACCTGACGGCGACGTGCCCCGACATCCGCTTTGTTTGGTGCCTCTACGCACGGTTCCAGTCTTCGCCGCGCACCTCTCACTTTTCAGCCGTGAAGAGGATCTTCGTGTATTTGCGATTTACCCCGACTTTGGCCTTTGGTACTCGGCCTCTTCCACCCTCTCTCTCGATTGGTTACTCGATTCCGATTATGCTGGTGATCGTATGCATAGAAAGTCCACTTCGGGTACTTGTCGGTTTCTTGGTACTTCTCTAGTGTCTTGGTCGCCTCAGAGCGCCCGGTGTCGCTCGGTCGATCGTTGAGGCAGAGTATGTTGCTGCTCTCGCTTGTTGTTCCCAGCTGTTGTGGATGGTTGCCACTTTGAGAGACTTTGGTTTTAGCTTTTCACGTGTACCCTTGTTGTGCGATAGCATGGGAGCTATGAGTGTAGCCAAAAACTCAGTCCTGCATTCACAGACCAAACACATAGAGGTGAGGTACCACTTCCTGAGAGATCACCAGGAGAAAGGGGACATAGATGTTCAGCATGTGTACATAGAGCAATAGATTGCGGACATTTTCACTAAGCCATTAGATCAAGTCCGCTTTGCCCAGCTTCGTGGAGAGTTGGGCGTGTGCTACCCTTTTTGAGGGGTAGCCTTGTAGTTGTTGTACGGATGTAGTGCTAGGTTTGTTTTGCTTTTGTGCATCATCTTGTATCATATTGCATTCATCATGTACACTATTGCACCTTGAGCTTCTTGTTTATATTTATCACAATGAGACTATGCTCATTTAGTGTAACAATTACATGTTGGTGCTTATAGTTTGTGCTCTTTTCTCGCTTAATTGATATATGTTATGAGCAAAAGTCGTTTTTTCATGTGAACTTGCTTAACAACAATGAATCTTGCAAAATGTTCACCCTTGAGATAGTTCCTAGCATGTTTAAGTTGTTGAGATCCTTTGTGCTTATCATGTATGCTAGGTGACTATGTCTCATTCATCGAAGTTATACACTTGCTTAGATGACCACATGCTTTTTATCCGCTAAAATCTGAAATCTAAGCTAAGTGTATGGAAAAGATCGAGATGGGTCCATACCGCCCCACATCCAAGTCTTGGGACCGCCGCTCATTGCACTTGAGTTGAACCCGAGCTTGGTAGTGTTTGACCCGCACCATTGTCTTAAGCTTTTGATTGCTCACATGCATAGGCTTGACATGGTTGATTAGTAAGGCCGACGGTTGTGGATAACCACTCGCACTCATGTTTTGTCCAATGCTTGTAACCACGAAACTCGATAACTTGAAACCTTTGGCAAGTGTTTGCTCTATCTTTTGCATGATGGATAAACTTTGCTTGGGGTAGTTCACTTGATATACATGTGTAGCACTTGGTAGATTTCCAGCTTACTTATGCTATGTGCTATTCTTTTGTGGTGGACACCTTTTTTCGAAATGCTTAAAACTCGAATCAAAATGCTTTCAATTCATATTTCATATCTCTTGATCAGTTTGAGCACCGTGTTAAGGCAGCTTGATTTTGTTGCCATGACACTACCTAGAGCATCTTCTCATTTCGATTGCTATAAACTTGGAGCTCTCTCATTGCATTTTCATGCTTTTCATAGCTTGATTAGTGCATTTGCCAACAAGGGGGGAAAGATACAAAGACAGTGATCGCATGTGTGCATTTGTCCAAAGGGGAGTAGCACTTTGAGCTAGGTGTGTTGAGCCTTTGCCTCTGTCTTGACGGTCTAGCCGTTTGTGTGTGAAAGTAATCGGTTTGGAGCTTGCTAGTGGTGTTGAGCCTGTTCTACCTCTTCTTGAGGACTAGCCGTCTGCTTAGCTTGGTTGTGTCGAGCCTGTCGCCCATGTCTTTGGGAACCAAATTTTTGTTCCACGTGTGCTATCCAGTGAGGTTGTCTTAGCTCTTGTTCACCTAGATGTGCTTTCTTCTATCTTATTTCGTTTTTGTGTTGAATGTTGACAATGCACTCATCAGGGGGGGAGATTGCGAACACATGGTTAGTTTAGGTCGCATGTGTTTAGTTTTATGATGTAGTGATTGTCAACAAATCAACATTCTTTCTCTATTTTTCTTTTTATCTTTTCTCGCTTCGGCTATGTTCACCCAAGACACGTGGAGTGTGTCAAAGACGTATCTCTTGGTTCGTGTTGTGCAGGTGTGGAGCTCGGAGATGGTAGCCGACGGAGAGGTGAAGGTACCAAGGAGGACGTCTTTGGCCGATGGACCGCTGGAGGTGAAGGACAGACGTGAGGCTTGGACCGAAGGACTGAGCGCCGGGTGGCTAGCCATGGTAGCCGACATCCGGGACATCGACGGATGCAAGAGGACGCGGGCAGGACCGTGTCGATCGGGTCAAGACGGCGGCGTGCAGGCAGAGCGGGAGCTCGGATGACTTGGCGACTCGGGCGGTCAAGACGGCGATGACACGTGTCGAGGAGGTTTGATGGTTTGCCCTCAAAACCATCGGGCGCTGGTTTGGTGGTTTGGGCCTCAAAACCACAGGCGCGGGTTTCGCGGGTTTGGGCCTCAAAACCCAAAGTGTTCCGGCGGACGGAAGGACGGCACGTGGCGGCATCGGGGAGATTGCGTGGAGGCAAGGCTACGGTGAGGAAGGAAGGGTGGCCGTCGGATCGAAGATTACCCAAAGTCGACGGAAATAGCCTTAGGGTTACAAAATCGACTCATGTATCGTAGGGGTAGTTTAGGCAGAGGGAACTGGGGCTATTTAGCAGAGGCATACCCCTTCATCCTCCCTTGCCTCTCATTTTCACAATTCCTAGTTAGGGTTCCAGACTGAGGTGTGAGAGGTCCACCGATTTGTATCAAACTTGTTGAGCAAGGGCTAGCTGAGATTAGCCTGTCACATGGTGACGTTTGGAGAGATTGGATCGGTGTTCTTTGTTGTTCTTGTGCTATGATTTTGGTTCATCACTTGTTCTTCCCGAGTTCATCCTCTCCCCCTCTATTCTCTTCGCGATTTCTTCGATTTGGCACCGTTCGATCTCGTTTTTCTTGCCTTGATTCGTGCTAGGACGTGAGAGGATCATTTTCCACCGAAGGGTTTGAGCTAATTCCTCACGAGCACGTAGATCGGGCGAGTTTTGGATCGAGGTGACATTTTGGGTGTGTTCTTGGTGTGATCCACGATTTCTCTTGATTCACTCCGTCAAACTCGAAATTTCCAAGGGGGAAATGATCACCCACATGCCTAGATGCTATGGCTCGATTTTTGTGACCTGAGGTTTCGATTTGATTGAGTTTGGATCGGTTGTAGGGAGAATCGCTACGGGCCGGCGTCGCTCCGTTCGTGCTCGTGCGGGACAGGCGCGACAGTCCCGCCCCAGTGCAGGCGGACAGCCCGGCCTCGGGGCTCGCCCGCCCCGAGCCCGAGGCCAAGGGACTCTTTGCCACGCCGGCACGGACGGTCCGGCCCTAGAGCGCGGACAGTCGGGCTCGAGCGTGGCGGGTCCCTGCTCCGCTGCAGAAGAGTGTGGTTTTCGGGTTTTGAACGGCGGACAGTCCGGCCTGAGCGCGGACAGTCCGCAGCTTGAACGGCGGACAGTCCGCCCCGAGCGCAGACAGCGCGGTCAGTTCACTCCCTTCGGCCAAGTCCGATTCTGTCCCGATCTATTGTAGTTCTGAGATTTTGTCGCGACAGTCCGGCCCCTGAGCGCAGACATCCGCAGTTCACTCCTCGCCAAGTCCAGATTCGTCCCGACCATAGTCTCAGATTTTGCTCGCGGACAGTCCCGCCTCTAGTGCGGACAGTCCGCACTGGCACCCGGACAGTCCGACTCCGAGGTCGACAGTCCGAACTCCCAAGTTTTGGTGCCGCTTTTTCTTCTCTCGCTTGCGTGGTCGTTTCGTTTGGTTTTGGCTGATCCGCTGTGACTCTAGAGCAATCTCTAGGTCATCCACCTTGCATCCAAGGTCGTGATCATACCGTATGGTGTTCGCTTTTGCTCCGAGGGGTCGAGAGCTACACGCTCACTAATTCGAAAGAATTTAGTTGAGGCTCCCATTCACCCCCTCTCGTCGCCGTTTCGGTCCTTCATGTTGATCAGGAGTTGCTACAATGCCGTTACGCATTTCACAAGTGCCGTGGTTATAATAAGATTTTCTACCAAAGTTTGAATAAAACGGCACATCTTTTTCTCACCCTTTATTACCTTTCATCGTAACGGGGCTTTCCATTTTCTCAAAGCCTTGGGCGGTTGCCGATAGAATTGTTATAACGGAGGCGCTTATCATTCATCCTTTTGATCAACTTTTTATCCGGGATTTTATTTAGATAATTTTTATTTCTTTTTTCGAGACAAGATGGGCTTTATTGCTATATATTTTTTTTTTGGAGAGGTGGGCTGCTTCGCCTCTAGGCTTTTGCCTTTTATTTCCTCTCTTTTTTCATTTCTTTTTTTTAGAGATGTGGGCTCTACTCGCCTCGGACACTTGTCCATTTTTCATCTCATTTTCATTTTTTTAGCATAGCCCAAAAATCATTTCTCTTTTTTCAAAGCATATATTCCCGGATGTCAAGTTTCTCTTTTGGACGAAGTCATAGCAAATCCATTTGTACCATATCATATTTGGCAACAACTTAGACTAGATAGAGCATATGCAACCCACATGAATCAAGTTTTTTCGGGGATAAGTTTTAGAATTAGCCACTAAACCCAAACTCTAGAGAACTTCGAATTATAAACTAGGCAATGTGCAAAGCATAAAAACAGAGCAACTATTCATCATTTCAACAAGGGACTAAGACTAAACATTTTTATAGCTCATATGTAAGCATTAAGGCACAAAGAAGAGCTACTTATTCTATTTTTGGAATTTTTTTTTTTAGTTTTAGTTTTTTCGATGCAAAGTTGCTGAAAATTTAAACATGCTAAAATAAAATAAAATTTGATGGAATTAAATATGCAATGCAATGATACCTGTGGGGTCCTCCCCAAGCTATCCGGAGGCCTATAGATCGGGATCGAAGCCTTGGTACCTCCAGAACGCTTCCTCACGTGCTTGGCGAGCAGCCATGTTGGACTCTAATTGGGTCCATCTCTCGCCGGCTCGCTGCTCCCAGTTCCGCCGCCATTGTCCGGGTATGTTGCACATGGGAATTGAGCATATGCTCAATGTTCCTAGTGCGGACGCCGAGGTGTCGCGTACTGATCCCGATAGCCTCCACCCCTTGTGGTGGCCGCCTCAGGCCGAACGGGTGGGGGCATATCATCTGAGCCGTCATCCAAGTCATACCCAGGCCCTCCATGCCGCCAGATCTCCTTCAGCCACTCCGATGGTGCCGGTGCAAACCGAGGCGGTAGCTCCCACCTAGGATCATACCCGGTATTACCCCCGGGTCCCCATAGGGTGAGGCCATGCGTACCGAACACCGGGGTGTAGGCTGTGGTCGCGGGCTGTGGCGTGAAGTAGGGCCCGTGGGAGGAAGATCCGACCTCTTGTCTCCTCGCGTGAAGAACCGACGGGGTATCTTTCCTCGCAAGAAGCTATCGCCAGCCTCGAGCTCAAATGTTAGTGTTCGGCTTTTTATACAACTATAAGTCCCGGGTTAGGTAACCGAACTATAGTTGCATAGCCAGAAAAAGATGACCAAGCTCGCCGATGGTAAAACCTTAATTAAATGCCCCGAACTAGCAAGCAAGAACAAATTCAATATTCCCCGGGTGTGGAAATGTACTCTATCCGTTGGTTTTCCAAAGCCCCAATCGCAGAAGCGAGACGTGTGATAAGAGATGTGCAGGTGACAGGGACAACAACTTTTGTGATAATATGCATCATGTTCCTGCACATTTCTACCACTGGAGCTACCTTAACCTTGTGAACAACAAAGATAAAGTAATTTCAATTCAACCTCATTCACCCATCTAACCCCCGTGTCTAGGAAACAAACTCAACGAGATCCGGGGCGGTGGATGAATCTAAGTGATGGGTGCTGACCGTGAGTGGCGAGGTTTGAAAGGACCGGCTTCATGAGCACCGGATATTTCCTCCCAAAAGTGGTTTCTGACAAAGCCAGGGAGAGCAGCATCTATGTTGAGTGCACATCTACAAAGAAAACCCCAAGAATCTTAGCTAGGTCCTCCCATGTAGCATGGTAATGTGTTCCAAAGAGGCGGAAAGAAATTCCTAGCCGGTCCTCTACTAGTGTGCATAAAATTGAATTGTTAGGAGGCGAGAACCTTCCTCCTCCCTAGAGGGGGAATGTCCCGCCACCCAACCGCTCTCCAAAGGATGAGGAGTTCATCGTCCATACCCGACCGCTCGAGGAGGTCGGAGTCGATTCGGCGTGTGTTGGAACACACGATCCTTGAGTAGGAGATGTGCTTGCATCTCCCCGCCCCTCCCGAAGGTCGAGGTACGGCGCGTCGGCTTCGTCGATTGTCGGGGGAGCTTGAGCTTCTTCCTCCCCGACGGGTGCAAAGATCTTCTTGCATGGGAGAGTCTTCAAGGTCGGTTGAGGGTGGAGTTTGTGCTTGTATGTCGTGAGCTTTGTCTTGACGACCGCCTCAACCCGCTGAAGATCTTCCCGGCTTTCTTCATGATCACCGCAGAAGAATCAATTGAGCGAGACCGGGTGTGCAAGGGTTAGTCGAAAGTATGAACTTTCACACCTGTAATCTTGCTTCGCACAATGTTTTTTGGTGGAGAAAATGGAGTGTAGAACAGCGCCGAGAGAGTGTGAGAGCGAGAGAGAGTGAAAATGAGGGGTGGGAGTTTCACACCGGTTTCGGGCTATTTATAGCCGAGCGCACGGCCGTCAGGGTGCCTCACCCAATCCGGCTAGGAGCCGTTGGCGAAGGCGGGCCCGGCCGGGGCCGCCAAGTGCCGCACCTTGGGGTGCGCGCGCACCCGCCCTCGAGGCGGCCGCCGCCCCTTTGGTCCGCTGCCTCCAACGGTCACAAAAAGTTTGTGGCCACAGGCGCTACTGGTTCGGCCGACTTCTCCCCTTTTTGAATTTCTCCAAAAATTTTCAAATATAAATTTATTTTCTAAAAATAGAAAAATTATTAAAACATATTTTTTTATATACTTTTTGTTTATAAAATATTTTTCTTTATTTTTTCATCAAAGAATTTATTTTATTTATAAAACTTTTATTTTAATTTTCAAAAAAATATTTTGTTAATGAAAATATTACATATATCATATAATATATATATATATATTTTCTCATTTTAGTTTCAAATATACCCCATTTTTTTTTTTTCTTTTTTGGGTATTCCTCATTTTTTTTTTCTTTTTGAGCAGGTTATTTATAGTCACTCAATGTCGACTTTCCCCTACTTATCGGGCGGAGGTACTCGCTCCGGGGTCTCGAGTTTATCCTTCAACATTCCACACCGGTCTTGATGATGATGACCGCTTGGTGTGTTGTTGCTTGTACCCAATGAATGGGCACTTAACCTTCTTTATCCTTGATATGGAAGACAATGAAGCCCTTCCCCAGATCGATATCGCCTTTGGCCAGATACGTAAAAGGCCTCCCCGTAATGAGAGACACATCTTCTTTTGAGCCCATATCCAGGATCACGAAGTCTGCAGGGATGTATTCATCTTGGATTTTTATAAGCATGTCTTCCAAGATTCCCTCTGGCCGCCTTGTTGATTGATCTACCATTTGGAGGACGAATTTGGCAGGAGTAAGCGTTCCTCCATGGATTTTGTTGAAGGTGGCCTTGGACATCACGTTGATATCGCCCCCGTGTCACAAAATGCATTAGCAAAATTGTGGGGGCCAATGGCACGCTTGATGATCGGACGCCCAGGGTCTCCCTTCTTGGCGATAAATGGCGAGTCCACAGGGATCTTCTTCAGCTCTTTGGGTTGACTGAGCCTCAGAGATATCATGTTAACCGACTCATGTGGGACCTCAGGTTGCCCTGGGATCCTGCCTGAGTCGTTAACTGGCACTTGAGCAGCGATCTGGGCCAGCTGGGTTTCTATCATCTTGTTAAAGCTGAGCTGGTTCTTCACAGCTGAGGTCAACCCTTCAAGCTTGTTATTCACGCCCTCAAGAATCTTGTCTTGGTGGCTCATCTTTTTGGTGAGATTTTCGTTGATTTTTGCCTGGCCCAGTACCAGGTCCTTCAAGGATGGCTGACCAGAGTTATAGTTTGAGTTGTATCCCTGGTTGCCTTGGAATGGTGGCCTGGATCGGTTGTTCCAGTACCGCCGCTGCCGACGATACCCGTTGCTGTTGTTGATGAAGGCAGCTTCTTCACGGGTCTCAGGGCAGTTATCCCCTGAGTGGCCAACCTCACCACACGTCTCACAGGTCATGTGAGCGTCTGTGGCGTAGACTGGGCGCTGCTGAGTAGTAGCATCTGTGCTGCGCTCCTCCAGTCTCTTCAGCAGAAGATCCATTTTTGCGGCAAGCATATCCGCCTCCATCACGGGTGTGCATGCCTTTTTGTGTTTTGACCAGGGGCCTGCCTCTTCACCCCACCGATTTGCCACCATCTTGTCAATCGCATTTGCCCGATCGATGGTGAGCGATAGAAATGCGCCACCGCCAGCGGCGTCGAGGTGCTCCCTTGGATATGGTCGTGAGACCATTGTAGTTCCTCCGAGCACCGCCCAGTTCTCCATCCCCGTGCGGGCATGCTTGAATGTATTCTTGTAGCCTCTCCCACGCCTCCGAATGGGTTCCATTGAATTTCGCTGAAATTGGTGATTCTCCCTCAGGGCATTGGTTTTGCCCATGGGAAAGAACTTGAGTGGAACGCCGCGAACATTTGTCCCACGCATCGACGACTTCCTTGTCCTGTAGAACCACTGCTTTCGCTTCCCCACAAGGGAGAAGGGAAACAGACGGAGCCCGATGACGTCCGGGCTGCGACATCTTTGATGACGATTGTATCGCACAGCTCAAGGACGTGTTGAGATGAGCGTTTGCGTCCCTGCTCGGCAGTCCACGTAATGGACCGGCTCGCACCATGGTGATCGGCCCCAAGACGGCTCGAAGTTTTTGTCCGTCACATTCACCGACGGCCTCAGTGGGCACGTTGGTGACAGCGGAGTTGAGAAATCGCAGCGACTTCTCGGGCCATATCTTGCGGTTCGGTTGGTGGGGATGTCGGTCTCGACTCGCGGGGTTCCGCTGAAGAAGAAGCGCATGAGACCGGCTCTTCCTTAGGAGTGCCTCCGGATCGGAGGTGAAGTTTTTCCAACAGAGGAAACCTGACATACACTATCCTCGTTTTCATCCACAACAGGAGAAAACATAAAAAGATTAGCCTGTATGAGCAAATGGCATCCACGCACACGTTCATATTCATAGCCGCCTATTTTTTTTTTCACAATGCCTTCCCCAAGAAACGGTGCCAGAAATGCTTGTTGGCATTTCTTAACGCAATCAAAGGAAATAGGTATTAAAACCCATCCCAATAAAAGCGTAAAATGCCACCGACATTCCCTAGTAAAACCACCATGTCGGTGATCCGAAATGGTACCGTCAATGGGATAGATCTTGTCATTGTAGATATTCATTCGCAAGCGCACGGATCTATCGTTGTAGCATTTCACCCGGAAGTATTCAGGGTATCGTTATTTATATTTTCCCAAAGGAAGGCATGTGATTAATAAATTAGCATGGCATCTGAATAGAGGAATATGTGTTTGCTTAGACCAAATTACTCATAACAGGGGTAAGCAATATGGTTCATAGATAGTGTGACACACACTTGGAAATCCACCAGCAAAAAGGATAAAGAAAATAGATAAAGAATAAATGAATAAATGAATAACCTAATGGAGTAGTTCTAATGTATCTAGTCATGGCCATACAAATGAATAGTTAGGATCATATGCAACCGATCTAAGCGTTGTTAGGTCTAGGATAATGTGGGGAGACTTCCCGGATACCATACGGCCCGATAGGAAGCATTTACGAACTCCTACAGCACAGGCGAACGTGGGGGGATTTCAAGGGATGGTCAAGGCTTGTCACGACCAAGCCGCCTACCCCCTCAACCGTGGCATGCACTCATATCCGCAGGTGTCGTAATACCCGAGCACCATGCCCGTGTATTAGAGCACTACTCTTGTCCCCAGGGTCCCCACTCGTCGAATGGACGGACTAGAACAAGAGCAAACCCGAAGGAACAACGAACCGTTATCCCACCTCTAATCAAGTTAGGCATATGATTATCGTTAAAGAACTGTAATGAACATGTCAAGATCATGATATGTAAACTATATTCTAGTTCATATACCAACACAAGAACATGAACAAAACTATACTCTAGTTCATAAGTTAGGCCAAGAATATAGATATAGGACTTGCAAATAGAAGAATGCTCCATAGAGAAGATGTATTACCAAAGCACTTTCTTCTAGGAGACAAGCCCTCCTTGTAGCTCTTCTACTCCAAGTGTCTACTAAAGAATAAAGAAGAAGAAAGAAAAAGAAGAATGAAGAAGAAGAAAGAAGAGAGAGAGGTAGAGGTGGTAGAGAGAGAGATTGCTGGTTTGCTGGACTTCAAATGGTGTGTGTTGAGAGAGGGGAGAGAGGGGGTCTATCTATACACTTGGAGGAGGGGCCTAAGTGCTAAATTACACCAAAACCGACACTGTAAACCTTCCTTGTATGCGCAAACCAACCATCCCTGGCGGGAAACTAAGTTTGAAGGTGCACGAACCTCCTCCCCGAGGCCGGGCTCGAACCGCCTCAAAGGGAGGGTGCGGCCGCACCTTGCGCGGCGCACCCCGGGCTCGGCCCGCCTGGGGCTCGGTGGGGTGTTGTCTTTCGCCCGAAGTTGTGGCCGGGCTGCGGCGCCGGCCTAGATTTGATGTTTTGGGTCGATTTGCTCTTTGGGCTTGATTTTGCAATAATGCGCTTTCCTAAGGCGTACTTTGGTCGATTTTCCACTTGCTTTTATTTTAAATCTGCAAAATAAAATACAATACACTACAAGTGGAATTTATTAGTGATAAATGCATATGAGTATAAAAGGTTTAATTTTACTCCCTTTATGGTAGTAAGTTGACGGGGAAAAATATAGCGTTGGTTACCGTCAACAGTTTCCTCATAGATGAGGTTGAGGTCGCTTCCTCCGGTCCATGAGGACCTTGGTGAGCCGAGTGTTGGCAATGATGGGATCCACCACCAATGGATAAGCCCCCGGTTCGGTATGTGCCGAGGGTGATCCGACTAGTCGAAGGTGATGGCCTCGGTTCGACCACTTGCGCAGCCTTCGGGATCGCCGGCCGGTCGCGCATTACACCTCCCGCCATTCCTTCTTGCCGCCGCGACCGACATGTTCTTTGGTGTTGCCGCCGAAGATCATGAAGCAATTGTTCACCTTTGGGAATGCCTTGTTTCCTCGGCCGCCCTCGGTGCTTCTTCCTCTTCTCCCTCGGGGGATGGCCTTGAGCTTAGCGGCGTCTTTGCCGCACCTTTGCACTCCTCGAGGGTGTGTTTGACGGGTAGCCGTGATTCCGCATGGCTTCTTGAGCATGTTGTCGAAGGTCTCCCGTGATTGGGGTCGGTTTCCCTTTCGGTCGACTGCAGCCACCATGTCCTAGTCATCACGACCGGGGCGTGGCCCTTGCCCTTACGGCTCTTGTCTTTCCTCTTCTTTTTCTTGTTCTCCCGAGGTTGGGAGCCCCTCGTGTTCTCCCTCCTTGCACTTCCCTTTGCCTCGAGCCGAGATTGAGGCTCAGACGGCCTCTTCCCCATCGGCGAATTTAGTGGCAATGTCCATCAGCCCGTTGGCCCCGGTCGGAGTCCAGCGCCCAAGCTTCTTCACGAGATCTCGGCACGTGGTGCCGGCCAAGAAGGCCCCTATGACGTCTGAGTCCATCACATTAGGGAGCTCAGCCCGTTGCTTCGAGAAGCGCCGGATGTAGTCGCGCAGGGACTCGTCAGACTTTTGGTGACAGTTCTGGAGGTCCCATGAGTTTCCTAGGCGCAAGTACGTGCCCTGGAAGTTTCCTCGGAAGGTTCTCTCCAAGTCTGCCCAATTCGCTATGAGGTCTGGCGGAAGGTGTTCCAGCCAGGCCCTAGCTGAGTCGGAGAGGTACAGGGGCAAGTTTCTGATTATCACTTTATCATCCTGTGCCCCTGCGAATTGACATGCTAGCCGATAGTCATCCAGCCATACCCTCGGGGTCTCCCCCGAGTACTTCTCGAGATGGCTCTGAGGCCTAAAGCCGCGGCGGGAGTGGTGCTCTCCCGATGTCCCTGTGAAGGCCCGCGGGCCCGGTGGATCCGGGAGCGCCCACGATCTTCCCCTCTCGCCGCGCGCCTCGTCCCGCCAGGTCGTCCCCGAGGTGAGCCGCCGCGGCAAGCTCGCTATTGCTCGATTTCTTCACGGAGGTCACGTTCGCCTCAAGAGTAGTCTCGGTGAGGGTCTTCCATACGCTCCCAGCTGGGCGGTTGTCGCAGCTTGTCGACCAACCGCTCCTCTGACAGGCCTTGCCGGGGCTTGGCTTTGCCCGGGTCCAACGGAGCTTTGCCAACTTTCGCCCGACCTCCTCCCGCTGTCGCGGACGTCACAGCCCGATCGCAGATGCAGAATCCTCCACCGCCGCACGGCAGCTGTGTCGAGGAGGTGTCGAAGGCCTTCTGATGCACCTTCCCCGGTGGTAGAGGGCTCGGGCATTTCGCGTACCAAAGATGGCGGCCGCTGCCATGTTGAGGTGGCCCCGCTGAACGGGGCGCTATGTCGGGAAGTGGAGGCGCTCCGTCCGCCGCCCACCACGCCCATTGCCACCGCGAGCCCGAGGTGCCCTCGTGCCGGTGTGCGCTGAGCCCGCCCCGCTGAATGTTCCGCTAAAGTTGCCCGAGCCGCGGCGGATTCTCTCGCGATTCGCTCTTGTAGGTCTTGCAGCAGTTCTCGCCGGCCGGGTATACGCCACGGGCGGGACAAGGAAGGTGCCGGGCGCTGCAGCCCGCAGCCCGCCGTGGTGGTACGTCCACCTCTTCTTCGCCGGAGACGCTGGGTGAGGTGGCCGCCTGATGCGCGACCTCTACATTGAAGCACTCCCCGCGTGGGGTCATAGTAGTCGTCCTCGTCGTCGGTTCCAGGTGCACCGAACGCGAGTAGGAAATTGTGGTTCTCCGGGCGGTAGATTGACTCCTCTAGATCGTGATACCAAGCCCCAACTGTTCCTGGGCCGTGGAGGCGGACGGGTTCAAGAACATTGTTGCATTTCTTAAGTGCAATCACTAGAAACAAAGGTTTAGAACCCATCCCCAATAACGGCGCCAGCGAAATGCGCCGTTGACACTCCTAAGTGAAACCACCGTGTCGATGATAACACTAGGTACATCAACGGTGATAGATCTTGCCTAAGAAGATATTCATCCGCAAGCGCATCCATCTATCATTGTAGCATTTCACCCGAAGTATTCAGGTATCGTTATTTATATTTTCCCAAAGGAAGGCATGGTGTAAAAGTCTCTAATTCGACATGGCCAAGATGACACGAATGTATAATAGACCAATGCTCATAATAGGGATAAAATAGGAATAGTAATAGGATAACTTGACACACACACTCTAGCCAATCTCAAGGATAAAGGTAAAAGAATGAATAAAAGAATAAGTCTAACATGGAGCAGGCATATCCTAGATAGTCATGTCAAGATAGCAGATACACACATGTTTTATTGTGAGAGATTCTAAGTCAAGCTCGCCAAGGTCTCTGCCGAATTACTTCGGGCACCGGCCCACGCCCAAAGGACAATGTCCGGCAATTGCACTGCGCCACACCCGAACGTGGGGGGATTACAAGGGACGGACAAGGCCGTCACAACCCAGCCGCCTACCCCCTCAACCGTGGGATGCGCCACAAAAGATAGAAAACCCTTAGTCTAGACACCACATCTACACTAGTGATTATTACTCTGGTGTGTATACAAGGCTTACCTGTCCCCGAGGTCCTTCTACCAGAGCACCGCCCCGAAGGAACGACTATCAATCCCGCAACCCAACATCAACCAAGTCTAACTCTAGATAGAACTCATCATATCGATCTAGCTCTAGGTCTAAACATGTATGTATGATAAATTAAGCACGATGATCCATAAGACAAGATTATGATATAGAAACTATATACTAGTTCATCAATCAAGATTATGTCATACGGACTTTGCTCTAATTCAAGAACATGACTATATTGATAAGTAGAGAACAAGAACAAAATGAAGAACTCTAAATTGCTCATACCGCATAGCTCCAAAATGTCTTGCTCTCTTTTATTGATCCTTGCCAAACTCCTCCTAAGTACAAACTAAGAAAAAGAAGAAGAAGAAGAAGAAGAAGAAGAAGAAAGAAGAAGAAAGAAGAAGAAGAAAGAAGAAGAAAGGGAGACGAAGAAGAAGAAGAAGAAGAAGAAGAGAGAGGCTACATTGTGTGGTGTGTGTTAAATGAGGGGGAGAGGGCCTCCTTTTATAGGTAGAGGAGAGGGAGCTCATTGGAAAATGCCTCTCCCCACATGGAAAGAGCCAAAACCGTCCCTAGGAATACCTTCTAAATCTGTCAAACCGACCATCCCACGTCGGTAGTGCCCATTTTGGAACGTAATGAACCGCCTCCCCGGCCGGGCCCGAGCCGCCGAGTGGAGGGTGCGGCCGCACCTTGGGTGCGCGCGCACCCTCATGGGTCCGTAAAAAATTTGGGCTTTGGCAGGTGGCGTTGTTGGGCCCGAAAAGTTGTATGGTGGTGTGTGCTCGGCCCAGTTTTGCGTGTTTTGTCCGTTTCTCCCTTGGGCTTGATGTTCTTTCAGAATGCGCGCCTGTGGAGGCGCCTTTTGGTGCATTTTCCACTTGTTTCTTGTATAAATCTGCATAATAATAATTTGGCACTACAAGTGGAATTATGTCAATAATAAATGTATATATGTGTAGCAAGGTATAGTTTCACCCCTAATTGGTAGAATGTTGACGTTTAAAAATATGTCGTTAGTGACCGTCAACAAACTCCCCAAGCTTACCCTTTGCACGCCCTCGAGCAAAAAAGATAAGTACTTGGTTGTTGATCGTGAGTTGCTACTATGCCGATTATGTTTTTCAAGTGCCAGGGTTATAATAAGATTTTCTACTAGAGTTTGAATAAAATGGCATGCCTTTGCTCACCCTTATTACCTTTCATCGTAGCGGGCTTTTTAGCTTTTCTCAAAGCCTTGAGCGGTTGCCGATAGAACGGTTATAACAGAGATACTTTTCATTCATCCTTTGGATCAACTTTCTCATCCGGGATTTATTTATTTAAGTTCTATTTTGTTTTTCGAGAAAGTATGGGCTTTATTGCTATATATATATATATATATATATATATATATATATATATATATATATATATATATATATATATTTGGAGAGGTGGGCTCGCTCGCCCTAGACTTTTGTCTTTTATTTCCTCTCTTTCTCTTTTTTTTTTTTTTTTTTGGAGATGTGGGCTCACGCTCACCCTGACACATGTCCATTTTTCATCTCTTTTTTTTTTTTTTTCTTTTTTAGCATAGCCCATATCATTTCTTCTTTTTTTTCAAATTAGATTCCCGGATGTCAAGTTTTCTCTTTTTTGGACGAAATCATAGCAAATCCATTTGTACCATATCATACTTGGCAACAACTTAGACTAGATAGAGCCTATGCAACCCACATGAATAAGATTTTTAGGATGAGTTTTTAGACTTAGTCACTAAACCCAAACTTTAGAGAAATTCAAATTATAAACTAGGCACAGGCAAAACATAAGACCGAGCAACTATTCATCATTTCAACAGGGGTAGAACTAAAACATTTCTACAACACATATATATGGAATGGAATAAGTCTCTTCTCTCTTTTCTTCTTCCCCCTCTTTTGTTTTTTTATTATTCTCATATCTCATCATTCATATAAGATAAGAAAATAACCGGATGGAATGTGAGATACGAGTTACCTTTGTGGGAGTGCTCCTCCAAGCTAGCTTTTGACTTACCTTCGGTTTATGAATGTTGCTAGCTTGTAAACGCTATGAATGGATCTTTGATCAACATCATCTTTTGAGCGTGCCAGAGACTCCCCAAGCTTGTCTTGTGATGATCTTGAAAGAGCAGGACAACCATTCTTGGAGTTTCAAAGGTTTTATTTTTATTTATTTTGTTATTATTTTTATTATTAATTTTTTTTATTTTTTTATTTTTTTTGGTTCACCAAACAACTTCTGATCTCCATTGTCATCTCTTGGACTTACCCTCATGATGTTTGATAAAATCCTGCAGGGGTTAGTCCATAGATTTGACCAAAATCTACACTAGCAACTCTAGTTCAATAATCGACTTCGACTCCATGTCTAATTCTGATTAAGGTAGACTTTTTGACCTAAGCACCATGCTTAATTCAAAACGCCTATGGAAGTATGATCAACTAGTATGACAAAAACTTCCACACTTAAACATGCCAATATAGAAAGAGGAAGCATGAAAAAGCAATAAGATTCATCCAATGAAGATGAAGACTTTTGAAAGGTGAACAAAAATTTAATTTTAATTTTTTTATAGATTTTTTGTAATAAATATTTTTATTAATTTTGATAATAAAATATTTTATAAAACATATATATATATATTTTTATACCCATTTTTTTTTTTGAAATATACCCATTTTTTTTTATTTTTGAAATATACCCTTTTTTTTTTTAAATATACCCCATTTTTTTAAAAAAAAATATTTATTTATAGATTTTTGTGTAGTAAATATTTTTGGTTTATTTTGAAATAAAATATTTTATAAAACACTTTTTTGGAAGGTAATGGGCAGAGGATGAGAGTGTGGGTTTCTCATTACCTTGGTAAGGTCCTCCCCAAGCTAGCTCAATGCTCATTAGATCGGGTTGTATCCCCGTGCTTTTTGGTCTTTTCCCGCATGTTTAGTATATGATAGATTCGCGAGTGGACTTACCATCCTTTGCGATTACCAAATTGTGAAACATATGCAGGAAGGAGCAAAAAGAGCAAAATTTTGTGTTGTTTTATTTTAAAAAAATTTTCGAAAAATTTTTATTCGAGAAATTTATTATCAAGGGAGGACACATAAAAGTTTCACCAGACTTTTCATACTCAAACAAGGCTAAGATAAAGATGCAATATAAGTGTAGCCTTGTTTTATCTCCATCAAAGCATAATTCTACTATTTATGATGTCACCCTAGGTTCATTAGTCAAAAATTCAACGCCATGTCAAATTTTGATTAAAGAAGACCATTTTAACCCAAGCACCATGCTTGATCTAAAAGACCCGTGGATATATTGCATGAGCGACATGCAAACACATCCAAACCCAGGTCATATTTCATAAACAGAGAAAACATGAAATTTTTTTTTTTATGGAGATAAGTATGAGTAAAAAAGAATTGGTGAATTATTACCTTTGTATACCTAAGTGTGTGTGTGTACCATCTCGCGCATGAAGGAAAGATCGTTGAGACTCCGCGGTGGTAGCTTGATAATCCATTCAGGCGGGCCACAAGGCTTAGGTGATACACACATGTAGTGTATATGGACCATGGGCCTTAGTGGTCACAAAGGTGTAAAAGGAGGATGTTCCCCTTTCCTTTACCTTCTTTTTTTTTTTCTTTTCTTTACTTTTTTTTTTTTTCTTTTATTGGACCTTTGTGTACCTGATTGTACTTGACCGACTGACTTGAGGATAGAGTTCATAATTGCCGTGTCGGTGGCATGATGATCTTGGTTTGGTTATGGCTTCCTCGGCAGAGGAGGGAGACAAACCGAACTCACTCAGTGCAACAAAGGTCTTGGGAGAGAAAGATCCTTCTTGCTTATGGAAGCAATGCGAGGGGTGGAGCCACGTGTCTTCATTGTTTCACTTTGACCATGTAAGCCTAACCTGCTCCTCTCTCCTCTTATTATTATTTTTTTTCTTCTTTTTTTTATATATATCTTTTTTTTTTTTTCAACTTCTCTTTTTTTTTTTTCTTTTTATAGCAAGGAGAGGCTAATCTCTTATTCATCTCTCTTTTTCATCATATTTTTTTTTTTTCTTTTTGTTTTCTTCTTTTTTTCGAGCTCTTTTTTTTTTATAATCCCCTTGGTGCACTTGGAACTTGATATTCTCACCATCTTCCCTCTTTGTTGGTGTTTCTTACGCACACAGAGAAATCCGCAAGCGCACGGAAATACCGTTGTAGCACTTCACCCGGTGGTAGCGGGGTATCGTATTTTTCCACGGGGACGGCCAAGAGGTGGCTTTTCAGGTTTATGTCAACCTAAGGCAAGGGTTTGTTTTCTAAGAGTAGCGAGGTATCTATAGGCTAGTTTTCCAGGCAGTGATTCCTAAAGTCATTTGTCTACTCACTCACGGGCACCGCCCACGCCCAAGGACGTTGTCCGGCAATTAGCTCTACTCACGACGCACCCGAACGTTGGGGGGATTTCAAGGGACGGACGAGGCTGTCACAACCAAGCCACCTACCCCCTCAACCGTGGGATGCACCGCAAAAGGTAGGTGAACGCTAGTCCAAACACCACGTTTGCACTATTGGTCACAGTTCTTGATGTTGGCCAAGGTTCCCCGGTCAAAGAGTTCCTCCACCAAGAACTAACGTAAACGATCTACCAATCCCGTAAGTCTACAACAGCTAAGAAATGTACGTTGGAAATTAAATAGCTGCAAGATAATCACAAAGACTGCTTACCAAAGTGTAAGTAGTTTGCAGAGGTACAAGCTGGGCGTGTACCGACAAGTCCGGCACTCCGTCCTCCTAGGAACAGCGGAACACCGAGAGGCGAACCGACAACTTCAGGTAGAAAGAACCAAGCTTCTTTCTAGCCTTTCCCTCTCTCGCTCTCTAGAATTGGGAGATAGAATAGAAGAAGTAGAAGAAGAAGAGGATCTAATTCTACTCTCTTGCACAAGTGGACTGGTTTCTCCTTGTAAAATGTGTTGTTCTTTGAGAGGGAGAGAGGGGGTCCACGGAAATACCGTTGTAGCACTTCACCCTGGTGGTAGCAGGGTATCGTATTTTCCACGAGGGACGGTCGCGCAGCTGGCTTTTTCGTGTTTATGTCAACCTAAGGCAAGGGTTTGTTTTCTAAGAGTAGCGAGGTATCTATAGGCTAGTTTTCCGTGCGGTGATTCCTAAAGTCATTTGTCTACTCACTTCGGGCACCGGCCCATGCCCAAAGGACGTTGTCCGCAATTAGCTCTACGACGCAGCCCGAACGTGGGGGGATTTCAAGGGGACGGACGAGGCTGTCACAACCAAGCCGCCTACCCCTCAACCGTGGGATGCACCGCAAAAGGTAGGTGAACGCTAGTCCAAACACCACGCTTGCACTATTGGTCACAGTTCTTGATGTTGGCCAAGGTTCCCGGTCAAAGAGTTCCTCCACCAAGAACAAACGTAAACGATGTACCAATCCCGTAAGTCTACAACAGCTAAGAAATGTATGTTGGAAATTAAATAGCTGCAAGATAATCACAAAGACCGCTTACCAAAGTGTAAGTAGTTTGCAGAGGTACAAGCCGGGCGCAAAACCGACAAGTCCCGCACTCCGTCCTCCTAGGAACAAATGAACACCGAGAGGCTTAACCGACAACCGTGTAGAAAGAACCAAGCTTCTTTCTAGCCTTCCCCCCTCTCGCTCTCTAGAATTGGGAGATAGAATAGAAGAAGTAGAAGAAGAAGAGGATCTAATTCTACTCTCTTGCACAAGTGGACTGGTTTCTCCTTGTAAAATGTGTTGTTCTTTGAGAGGGAGAGAGGGGGTCCACGGGAAATACCGTTGTAGAACTTCACCCGGTGGTAAGCAGGGTATCGTATTTTCCACAGGGACGGTCGCGCAGCTGGCTTTTCAGGTTTATGTCAACCTAAGGCAAGGGTTTGTTTTCTAAGAGTAGCGAGGTATCTATAGGCTAGTTTTCCAGGCAGTGATTCCTAAAGTCATTTGTCTACTCACTTCGGGCACCGCCCACGCCCAAAGGACGTGTGTCCGCAATTAGCTCTACGACGCACCCGAACGTGGGGGGATTTCAAGGGACGGACGAGGCTGTCACAACCAAGCCGCCTACCCCCTCAACCATGGGATGCACCGCAAAAGGTAGGTGAACGCTAGTCCAAACACCACGTTTGCACTATTGGTCACAGTTCTTGATGTTGGCCAAGGTTCCCCGGTCAAAGAGTTCCTCCACCAAGAACAAACGTAAACGATGTACCAATCCCGTAAGTCTACAACAGCTAAGAAATGTATGTTGGAAATTAAATAGTCGCAAGATAATCACAAAGACCGCTTACCAAAGTGTAAGTAGTTTTGCAGAGGTACAAGCCGGGCGTGTACCGACAAGTCCGCACTCGTCCTCCTAGGAACAAATGAACACCGAGAGGCGAACCGACAACTTCGGTAGAAAGAACCAAGCTTCTTTCTAGCCTTCCCCTCTCTCGCTCTCTAGAATTGGGAGATAGAATAGAAGAAGTAGAAGAAGAAGAGGATCTAATTCTACTCTCTTGCACAAGTGGACTGGTTTCTCCTTGTAAAATGTGTTGTTCTTTGAGAGGGAGAGAGGGGGTCCACGGAAATACCGTTGTAGAACTTCACCCGGTGGTAGCTGAGGGTATCGTATTTTCCACAGGGGGTCGCAGCCTTGGCTTTTCAGGTTTATGTCAACCTAAGGCAAGGGTTTGTTTTCTAAGAGTAGCGAGGTATCTATAGGCTAGTTTTCCGTGCAAAGTGATTCCTAAAGTCCGTTGTCTACTCACTTCGGGCACCGCCCACGCCCAAAGGACGATTGTCCGCAATTAGCTCTACGACGCAGCCGAACGTGGGGATTTCAAGGGACGGACGAGGTCTGTCACAACCAAGCCACCTACCCCCTCAACCGTGGGATGCACAAAAAAGGTAGGTGAACGCTAGTCCAAACACCACGTTTGCACTATTGGTCACAGTTCTTGATGTTGGCCAAGGTTCCCGGTCAAAGAGTTCCTCCACCAAGAACTAACGTAAACGATCTACCAATCCCGTAAGTCTACAACAGCTAAGAAAAATACGCGTTGGAAATTAAATAGCTGCAAGATAATCACAAAGACTGCTTACCAAAGTGTAAGTAGTTTGCAGAGGTACAAGCTGGGCGTGTACCGACAAGTCCCGCACTGGCCCCTCCTAGGAACAAATGAACACCGAGAGGCTTAACCGACAACTTCAGTGTAGAAAGAACCAAGCTTCTTTCTAGCCTTTCCTCTCTCGCTCTCTAGAATTGGGAGATAGAATAGAAGAAGTAGAAGAAGAAGAGGATCTAATTCTACTCTCTTGCACAAGTGGACTGGTTTCTCCTTGTAAAATGTGTTGTTCTTTGAGAGGAGAGAGGGGTTCTATTTATACATAAGGGAGAGGGACCTAAGTGCTAAAAACCACCCAAACCGACCTAGGAAAACCTTCCATATGCAGCAAACCGACAATCCCACGTCGGTTCCATCAGTTTTGGAAGGTAACAAACCGCCGAAGATGGGCGCGAACCGCCCTAGCGAGGGTGCGGCCGCACCTTTGAGGTGCGCGTGCACCCGCCAGGCTCGGCTCGGCCCGAGCTTCGGCAGGCCGGGCTTCCTTTGTTCGAAAAGTCGTGTGGTGCAATCGTGCCCGGCCTGGTTTCGACGTTTTGTTGGAATTTCGTTTGGGCTTGCCATTTGCTCCTTTGGGCCTTTTTCTATTTATTGATTTTATTTCTTTTTTCCTTGTCTTTTTGGCCCAAAGTGATCATCCATGAGTTTGTACCGCAAGTCCAAATAAACACCAAAACTTTGGAATATGTTAGTTGAAAAATCCTATTTCTAGGTAGTTTTGGTGTTATGTTGACGGTATTAAATTGTCGTTGGTTACCGTCAACAAACTCCCCCCACACTTAGCCTTTTACTCGCCCTCGAGTGAAGGCACGAGGGACTAAAGTGGTTTTATCTCCAAGATGTAAGCTTGCATACATATTATTCCAAGCCTTACCTGCCTTGTGAGCATTTTCCCACCCTTTATTACCTTTCATCGTAGTGGGGCTTTTTTAGCTTTTCTCCAAGCCTTGGGCGGTTACGTGACAGTAATGGTTATAATGTGTAAATCCTTATCATTCATCCAATTGATCAACTTTTTATCCGGGGTTTTATTTAGATAAAATTTATTTTTCTAGAGAAAGCATGGGCTTTATTGCTATATATATTTTTTTTTTTTTTGGAGAGGTGGGCTCCGCTCGCCCTAGACTTTTGTCTTTTATTTCCTCTCTTTTCTTCTTCTCTTTTTTTTTTTTTAGAGATGTGGGCTCTGCCGCCCTTGGACACTTGCCCATTTTCATCTCATTTCCTTTTTTCTTTATTTTAGAGATGTGGGCTCTACTCGCCCTCGGACATTTGTCCATTTTTCATCTCATTATTTCTTTTAGCATAGCCCAAGACATTTCTCTTTTTCAATTGATAGTTTCCGGATGTTGAGTTTCTCTTTTGGATAAAGTCATAGCAAAACCATTCGTACCATATCATATTTGGCAACAACTTAGACTGGATAAAGCATATGCAACCCACATGAATCGGGTTTTTCGGGATGAGTTTATTTAAACGAAGCTCGGTATTCGGCGAGGAATAAAAATGTATGCATGCCATATATCAATTGGTAGACGCAGAGATGGAGTTTCGATAACTTGGTTTAGGTTTTAACATTTAAAGATAAATCACAAGTCAAAATTTAATTTTAATAAATTGCGTACCTTTGACTTGCGAATCCTCCCCACACTTGTTTTTGTACCTATTTTTATTTTTCTTTTTGCACAAGGACAAAAACAAGTGGAGACATAGACAATAATATAATAATAAAAAAACTTTATTGAATTTATAAATAATTCAAAATGGGGGCACACTTGAAGGAATTACAAAATGGTAGAAAGGGAAATACTTGAAAATTAAACTAGTGCGCCAAATTATTGATAGGGAGGTAAAACACTTTTACTCGAAAAGGTCAATGATATCCACCGAGCGTTCTACCCCATTTCCCTAGCAGCGAGTCTAAGCTCCTCATGCAAGGCTAACGTGCAAATCGCAAGCTTTTTCTTAAAGGCGGACATTGGCGCTATTTCTTTTCGCTAGCCTCGCCTCTAAGGACTTGGATGAAGTTTGAGAGATCTCGTGATCTTTTTTCTCGCACATTCTCAGCTGTAGGACCTTCACGGAGTATAATGTCATCATCCCCAAAGAATCCTTTTCGGTTGCCCCCCGACTTGAGGTTTGGGAACTTTCTTCCTCCATTCTCCGTTAGGCAATTGTTCTAAGGTGTATGGGAAACAAGAATCGCCTCTTTGGAAATAACTGGAGAGGTTCCTTATCATTTCTTCATCATACACTACTGGTTCTTCTATGGGGATATTCTCCTCACCGACCACTTTTCTTTTCTTTGGGGTAGGAATTTTGACTGGAGAAGGTAGGAGGGCTTGGTTTTCTTCAGGTGTTTCTTTCTTCTCTAAGTATTTGGAGGCGAAGGCTAGGGCTTCGTCCCTATTGAATGGTACTAGAGCCATAGGAGGGAGAGGGCCTTGCTGCTGTTCTGGACTTAGAAGAAGAGAATTTGAGGAGAGGAGAAGAGCAAGAATGAGAGGTGTGAGGAAATGGAGAGGAGGAGGGTGGATTTTATAGGACAAACACTCCTCTCTGAATTAGCAGGTCGATATCTCGCGGAGCGCACCATACCATAACAAGTTTGGAGAAAGAAGAAGGCGATGGGCGAAATTTCAGGCCGAGGGGTCCTGGCCAGGGTGCGGCCGCACCTTGAGGTGCGCGCGCACCTCCCCTCCGCCCCTGGCCGAAATTTCGCCCACTTCCATTTCCTTTTCGAAAAGTTTGGATCCGTGGTGCGCCGCGCGAAAATCGTTCCTTTCTTGCTGATCTCTAATTGATCCTCAAATTTGAATTTTGAAAATAGATTATGCTTTGATTAGTTTAGAAAGTGATTATTTCTTGTGAAACAAATGACCAAAGCATAAATTAAATGAATTAAACAAAAATTAATAAAGCAAAAACTTTATTCAAAACAAAGTAAATGCATAAATAACTTTTTATGTTTTATTATTATCTTATAAATTTAATTATATATTGTTTTTTTTTTTTTATTATTATTTTTTTATATGCTGATCATCTAAATTAATTTTCAAAGAATAAATCTATTCTATCGAGCTCTTGGTTAAGATCGGGTACTGGCTCAAAGAAAAGCTTGAGACGTTGACCGTTTACCTTTTGTATCTCACCTGCGCCATCTTGAATTGTGATTGCACCATGTGGCGAGGTGTTGATGACGGTGTACGGCCCCTTCCACTTGCTCCTCGGCTTCCCTTCGCCAAATAACTTCACTCGGGGAATTGAATAGGAGTACTTTGTCTCCCGTGGTGAATTCTTTGATTTTTTTATGCGCCGATCATGCCATCTTTTTTGTGCGCTCCTTGTAGAGCTTTGCACCGTGGTACGCCTTCTCTCGCCATTCTTCTAGTTCGGAGATTTGCCTCGACGGTTCTTTCCAAATGAGTCCGACGTCCATGTTCCACTTCTTGATGGCCCAAAGTGAGCTCGATGCTCTAACTCAAGCGGTAAGTGGCAGGTTTTGCCATAGACCCGGTGATAAGGTGACATGCCGATGGGGGCTTTGTAAGTTGTCCTATATGCCCGAGAGGGCATCGGGTAGTTTTGTTTTTCCAAGCCGTTCCCCATCTTGTTGACCGTCTTCTGCAGGATGTTCTTGATCCGCTTATTTGAGGTCTCGGCTTGCCGGCATTTGGTTTGCGGATGATAGGGGTAGCGATGTTGTGCGAGTGCCAAGCTCCTTCAAGAATGCCCCGAATGACTTGTCCTTGAAATGCGATCCTCCGCCACCGATCACCATGCGTGGCATTCGAAACGGGGGAAGATGATTTCATGGAACATCTTGCGTGTGTGCTTGCCGTCGCGGCTACGCATGGCATTGCTTCTACCCACTTCGACACGTAGTCTATCGCCACCGGGATGTACTCGCAATCATGGGACTTACGGAATGGTCCCATATAGTCAATGCCCCACACATCAAATATTTCTATTTGAAGGTTGTAGTGTAGGGGCATTGCATCGCGAGCCGTGATGTTTCGGTCTTCCGGCGGTTGTAGCATCTTCGATGAATTCTTTTCGTCGTCGCCGTACATCGTCGGCCGTAAGAAAATCCGACCGCCAAATTTTGGCTTGTGTGTGAAATACTCCCGGATGTCCGTAGGGAGATGCATGACATTTCTCAATGATCCGCATTCCTTCCTCCCTCGGGGTACGCATCTTCTCGGCAAGCCGCACACACCACAATACCGGGTATGGGTCATCCCATAGGTGCCTTTGCTCTCCATTTGGAGCTTCCGCTTGTTCTCCCAGGTGGTACGTATCCGCAACCATGTAATTCACAATGTTTTGCGTACCATGGGTTGAAGTGCGACACCTTGAGCAAGCATGTCATCAGCGCGGTAGTCGTTGATTGGAGGTTCCTGCATGTTAGTTACCTGCATACGCGACAAATGATCTGCAAATCGTATTTTCTACTCCCTTTTTATCTTTTATTTCTATATCAAATTCTTGGAGCAGAAGAATCCAGCGGATCAGGCGAGGTTTCGCATCCTTTTTGGTAAGAAGGTACTTAAGGGCGGCATGGTCTGTGTAGATGATTATTTTTGCGCCCACTAAGTAGGATCGAAACTTCTCGATAGCAAAGACTACTGCCAGGAGCGCTTTTTCTGTTGTGGCATAATTAAGCTGTGCTCCTGTCAGAGTTTTGCTAGCATATGCGATGGCGTGCTGCTTTTTATCCTTGGTTTGGCCTAAGACCGCACCAACAGCGAAGTCGCTTGCATCGCACATGATTTCAAATGGCAACGACCAATCCGGGGGTTGGATGATCGGAGCCGAGATGAGTGCTTTCTTCAAGGTTTCGAAAGCATGCAGGCACTCATCTGTGAAGTCAAAGGGTACATCCTTGGCTAGCAGGGCTGTAAGTGGTCTAGCGATTTGCGAGAAATCTTTTATGAATCTTCTATAAAACCCTGCGTGGCCTAGGAAACTTCGGATACCTTTGACGTTCACTGGGGGTGGTAGCTTTTCGATAACTTCTATCTTAGCTTTGTCTACCTCTATCCCCCTCTCGGACACGAGGTGCCCAAGAACGATGCCTTCTCGGACCATAAAATGGCACTTTTCCCAGTTAAGTACCAGATCCTTTTCTTGGCATCTCTGCAAGACCCGGTCTAGGTTCTTCAGACAGCTCTCGAAGGTCTTACCATAGACGGAGAAATCGTCCATGAAGACCTCCATGATTTCTTCAATCATGTCTAAAAAGATAGACATCATGCACCTCTGAAACGAAGCAGGTGCATTACACAGCCCAAATGACATTCTACGATAGGCATAGGTTCCGTATGGGCATGTGAACGTGGTCTTGCTCTGGTCATCAGGGTGGATCGGGATCTGGTGGTAACCAGAATACCCGTCAAGGAAACAAAAGAAAGAATGTTTCGCTAACCGCTCCAACATTTCATCGATAAAGGGCAGCGGGAAGTGATCTTTCTTTGTTGCCTTGTTAAGTTTTCTGTAATCAATGCACATTCTCCACCCTGTGACTTGTCTTTGTGGAATGAGTTCGTTTTTGGCGTTCTCAATGACTGTCATTCCTCCCTTTTTAGGGACCACTTGGACTGGGCTAACCCAATCGCTGTGTGGTACGAGATAGATAATCTCGGCGTGAAGAAGCTTGAGAACTTCCTTCTTCACGACTTCACGCATCGCATTATTGAGCCTCTTATGGGGGTTCGCATGATGGGGTACTATCAGGGTCAATGGGAATGTGATGTGTGCATAGTGTTGGGCTTACCCCTTTCAAATCTTGAAGGAAATACCCGAAGACCGATCTGTGTTTCTCTAAGACGGCTATGAGCTGGGTAGTTTCTTGGTCACTAAGCGTGTCGCTTATGATGACCGGTGCTTGTGAATCACCGTTTAGGAAGACATAGCGTAGGCCTGGGGGTAGGGGTTTAAGCTCAACTAGAGGTCGAGTTAGCTCTTCCTCTTTGGGAAGTTCTAAGAGTTCCCCTCGAATCGCCCTCTTCTTCAATGAAGAATTGGGCGTCTTTTTCAAGATCCGTTTTCTCGGGTTCTCATATAGCATAACTCCCATGACCTCCTCGGGCGTGTCATACTTCGGGAAGGGTTCATTATCGAGTTTCTAGCTCGAGTAACTGGGATAGAAAAACTTTTTCTTCCCGAAAGTGTGACATCTAAATCCCCGGATCTTTGGTAGATTAATAATCTTCTCCAAGGGATGCCCGATTAGGATGTCGAAGTCTTGATATCAAAAACGTGAAAGTCCAGAGACAACTTGACATCCTTATGTAGGAAGATTTGTTCATGTATAACCTCACGGCATTCAATGGTGGTTCGTGGTGCTATGCGTAAGGTCCGTGCTGTGGGGGTTCTAATAGCTTCCTCGACACAAGCTTGTGCAAAGGTTTCGGACATTATGTTTATCCCCACAGTAGGGTTATACATGACTTCCACCAGACTTCCCTGATATCGGCAATGGATTGGTGTAGAGGGGCCACTTATCCGAATTTCTTCGAAAGAGGGCCCTTCCTCTCTCAACCATTCCGTGCTCATTATAGCTGTTAGCTCCTTAATAGACTCCTGGAGGAAAGTTTTATCCAGGGGTTGTTCAGGGCCAGCTGGGACTGGTGGTTTCTTCCATTGTTCGTACTTCGAGGTGTCACCGAATTGATCAGTAAGGTCAACCTCGAAGAACGGGAGATCCGTGCATACGGTCTCCTCTGGTTCTGGTTCAGGCGAGGGTCTCTCTAAAGATGTTTCAGGGTTCGGGCAAGGCCGAAGAGACTTCCTCATGTTTCGCTCGGGTTCTACTCGGATGGGTTCTAGCGGTGGAGTATTCTCAAGAATACGGTTTAGGAGAGCTTCTCCTTCCGTTGTGGTTTTATGTGAAAATGACCCTCCCGGCAGCTAAGTCGAGCCCGGGGGGCGCCGCCTTGTCCAATCCTTGCCGAAATGCCGTAGCAAAAGACGTGGCTTGGTATGGACAGTTCTGGGCCGGATCGTGTAAGCGTGGTAAACCGGTCCCAGGCTGCACCTAATGTTTCACCCTCTATTTGTCGGAAGTTGAGTATCTCTTGTCGCAGGTCGTGATTACGGATATCGGGTAGAACGCTACACAGAATCTGTTTCGCAGTTCTTCCCATTCTCCGTTTACCAACCCTACATTATGGGCGTACCATTGAGTCGCCCTCTCAGTGAGAGAGAACGGAAACAACTTCCACCTCAGCGTGTCATGTGTCATGCACGCGAATTGTCGCAGACCACAGAGCTGCTCAAACTCCCGTAAATGATAATAGGGGTTTTTCATATTCCGAGCCTGAAAAGGCTCGAGCCTGAACCATGGCTATAAAGCCAGGGCGGAGCTCATACTCGGAAGCTGTGATTGGCTTCGCAGATTGGCGTGGTTCTACGAGCTCGCCCTTGGGAGCGGATAGAATATGGATGGTAGGTTGCTCCATGGGTAATAGGAAGTCTTTTTGGTATTTTTTTGTTTAAAGGATACTACCAGTCACGTAGGTTGACTCGGTTCTATTTATAACTACGACAACCGTCCCGGCAACGGCGCCAGAAATGCTTGTTGGTGTTTCTTAACGCACACGATAATCCGCAAGCGCCACGAGAAATACCGTTGTAGCACTTCACCCGTGGTAGCGGTGGTATCGTATTTTCTGAGGGGCGGTCGCGTAGGCGGCTTTTCAGGTTTATTTCAACCTAAGGCAAGGGTTTGTTTTCTAAGAGTAGCGAGGTATCTATAGGCTAGTTTTCCGTGCAAAGTGATTCCTAAAGTCTGTTGTCTACTCACTTCGGGCACCGCCCACGCCCCAAAGGATAGTGTCCGGCAATTAGCTCTACGACGCCTTGGCTAACGTGGGGATTTCAAAGGGACGGACGAGGCTGTCACAACCAAGCCGCCTACCCCCTCAACCGTGGGATGCACCGCAAAAGGT
This sequence comes from Hyparrhenia diplandra, assembly GCA_015847255.1. Lineage (NCBI taxonomy): Eukaryota > Viridiplantae > Streptophyta > Magnoliopsida > Poales > Poaceae > Hyparrhenia > Hyparrhenia diplandra. The sequence continues at coordinate 549,925 of JADLZK010003233.1, forward strand.
AGGTGAACGCTAGTCCAAACACCACGTTTGCACTATTGGTCACAGTTCTTGATGTTGGCCAAGGTTCCCGGCCAAAGAGTTCCTCCACCAAGAACTAACGTAAACGATCTACCAATCCCGTAAGTCTACAACAGCTAAGAAATGTACGTTGGAAATTAAATAGCTGCAAGATAATCACAAAGACTGCTTACCAAAGTGTAAGTAGTTTGCAGAGGTACAAGCCGGGGCGTGTACCGACAAGTCCGCACTCCGTCCTCCTAGGAACAAATGAACACCGAGAGGCGAACCGACAACTCCGGTAGAAAGAACCAAGCTTCTTTCTAGCCTTTCCCTCTCTCGCTCTCTAGAATTGGGAGATAGAATAGAAGAAGTAGAAGAAGAAGAGGATCTAATTCTACTCTCTTGCACAAGTGGACTGGTTTCTCCTTGTAAAATGTGTTGTTCTTTGAGGGAGAGAGGGGGTCTATTTATACATAAGGGAGAGGGACCTAAGTGCTAAAAACCACCCAAACCGAATTAGGAAAACCTTCCATATGCAGCAAACCGACAATCCCATGTCGGTTCCATCACTTTGGAAGGTAACAAACCGCCCGCCGAAGATGGGCGCGAACCGCCGGCCGGGGTGCGGCCGCACCTTGAGGTGCGCGCACACCGCCGGCTCGACTCGCCCAAGCTTCGGCAGGCCGGGCTTCCTTGTTCGAAAAGTCGTGTGGTGCATCGCGTGCTCGGCCTGGTTTCAACGTTTTGTTGGAATTTCTGTTTGGGCTTGCCATTTGCTCCTTTGGGCCTTTTTCTATTTATTGATTTTATTTCTTTTTCCTTGTCTTTTTGGCCCAAAGTGATCATCCATGAGTTTGTACGCAAGTCCAAATAAACACCAAAACTTTGGAATATGTTAGTTGAAAAATCCTATTTCTAGGTAGTTTTGGTGTTATGTTGACGGTATTAAATTGTCGTTGGTTACCGTCAACAAGGAGCATCTCGTAGTTGTGGTCGAAAGTGTGACGAACCCGGCGTTCGAAGAAGAAGCAGGTGTTCAGGGGGGGAGCTCCAGCGGGTGGGGCGGAAAGATGGGCGGAAAAAACGCCATGAGGGTTGATGGAGATGTGGATTGCACACAACGCTCCCCTACCTGGCGCGCCAACTGTCGGCGTTTCCCAGAGCGGTGGGCGCCTCGGGTGCCGGCAATAAATAATTTGTGAGTCGTGTGCCCCCTCCCCCAATGGCGTAGTGCAAGATGGACACCAGATGCCGCTGGTTTATCTGGTTCAGGCCAACGGGCCCTACGTCCAGCGGGGGTGAGTCCTGCTTGTGTTACCTCGCTCAAAGGAAGAGCCTGTAGTAGGGGTTACAGGCGGTTGCAAGGGAGAGACGTTGGTCTCAAGCCTTGCGATCGTGGGTGTGGTGGTGGTGGTCTGGCTAGAACTATCGATGGGTCGATCCCCCGCTACTAGGGCATTACTCCCCCTTTTATAGTTTGAAGGGGGTAGCAATGTTTACATGTGTGGGTGCCTAGGTGGCCGACTCCCGAGGTTGCACCGTTGCATGCATGCGGCCGAGGGGTAGGTTTGTCCGGTGTTGGCTCGATGGTGGCACGCCCCGATCCGATGGTGGTCGTGCCGTTTCCGGTGCAGCCCCGAGGGCCGTGGAGGTCTCTCACAGTCCGCATGGTGAGGGGCGGTGCCAGGGAATGTTGGTGGTGGCGTGTTACGTGCCCGAGGGGCTGGCCCAACGTGGCGTCTTGACGGTGCTTCGAAATGAACAAGTGTCTCCCTCGATTTCGTGTCAAGCGTAATTCGCCGTCGGCTCAGGTTTGTGTCCCATCAATCGGATTGGGGAGAGATTTGGCAGGTCGATTTGACCGGGCGCAATCGATGGCCCGACATATCGCTCTTTGTGCAACTCGCATTGAATGCAGTTGTTCCCTTCCTTCGGACGGAACCTCCCATGCCCGAGGGTTTGTGACCGTGGGTGAGGTGGTTGAGCCGCCCGCCGGAGGACTGGAGAGCTGCTCTCCTCGGGCGAGGCGGAGTTTGTGCGCCCGAGGGTGGTTAGCTAGGCCACCCCGGTCGAGATGGCGGCCCAGCGCCCGAGGTTTGCCCTCGGGCGGGACGGAGATTGTAATCGGGTCCGAGGCTTGAGCCGGGCAAGCGATGACATCATGGAACATCCTGGTTCTTCGATTCGCGTTCCTCGACCCCGTCACTCCCGAGCGCATAGCTCTTTGCCGGCAGTTTGGCCATGGAGGAAGACAAGCTAGTCGCGGACCTGGCTTGTAGTTTGGGCCGAGTATTGTACTCAGTGTCCTTCGTTGTGGTGACTTCTGTGGGCCGCTCATGGGCCGTCGTCAGTTTCATCTAGTCGCCAAGGCTTCTCGGCCTGGTCTTTTGTGGGCTGGGCTGTCCTTCGTATCGGGATGATGGCAGCCGAAGTTTTACCGGGTTTTGATGGGTGTTGACGGGTCACCAACGACATATTTTTCCCGCCAACTTACTACCATAAAGGGAGTGAAACTATACCTTATCATACTCATATACATTTACAACTAATATATTTCCACTTGTAGTGTCCGAATTATTATTATGCAGATTTATGCAAGAAACAAGTGGAAAATGCACCAAAAGGCGTCTCCTCGAAAGCGCATTCTCAAGAACATCAAGCCCAAGGGAGAAATGGACAAAACACGCAAAACCGGGCCGAGCACACACCGCCATACAACTTTTCAGGCCCAAAGACGCCCAAGCCTCGCCAAAGCCCAGCCCGAGCGGGGCCCAAAGGGCGCTACAAGCACCCACTGTGCGGCCGCACCCCCGCCGGGCCGGTTCGGGCCCAACTTTGGTGAGGCGGAAATTGCTACCTTCCAAAGCGGTGAAACCGACGTGGGATGGTCGGTTTGGGCAGATTTGGAAGGTGTCCAAGGACGGTTTTGGCTCTTTCCATGTGGGAGAGGCATTTTCCAATGAGCCCCTCTCCTCTACCTATAAAAGGAGGCCCTCTCCCCTCATTCAACATACACCATTCCAAGGAAGAGTCTCTCCCCTCCTCTAAGCTCTCCCTCTCCTCTAAGAGAGCTCTCCCCTCTACTCTACCCCTTCACTCCAATGGGCTTAGGCCCTCATTAGTAGTAGAGATCGGCGGAGGAGAGATGTGAAGGGCCGAGAGCGGGAGGCGCCTGGACTTGTCGGTGTCTCCCAACCTTGTACCTCGGTGGATTCGTGCTTGGCTCCTTAACGGGATCTTGGCTAAGTAAGCTTCCCACGGTTTCGATAATCTTTCTTGTCTTTTGTTTATCCACGATTTATCTACTTGTTTTGCGGGATCGATAGTCATCCTTCGGGCGGGACTCTAGTGGTGGAACCCTTTGACCGGGAACCCGGCAAACACCGGAGTGATAATCACTAGCGTAGACATGGTGTTTGGGCTAGCGGTTTTCTATCTTTTTGCGGTGCATCCCATGGTTGAGGGGGTAGGCGGCTTGGTTGTGACAAGCCTTGTCCGTCCCTTGAAATCCCCCCACGTTCGGCTGTGTCGTAGAGCTAATTGCCGGACTCTACCCGGATGGGAGCGGGCCGGTGCCCAAAGTGAACAAGTAGCTCGAGACTGGCTATCCATAGACCCTAAAGGTGTAAGGACCCTTCTCACTAATCCTCCCCATCTTTGGTCGTGTGTGTCCTTGGGCAAACTAGTTAGGAGAGAGTACATCCGTTCCCTGTGGAAAATACGATACCCTGAATATTTCCGGGTGAAAGCTACAACGACAATTCCGTGCGCTTGCGGATTTATCTATGTGCATTAAGAAAGGTCAACAAGCTTTCTGGCGCCGTTCTTAGGTAACGGTTGCTATTATCTTCGAACTTAGTGAGTCCTCGTATCTATCCTTAAAAAAATCAAAATAGTTATTTATTTTCTTTTGCCAAAATGAAGCCCACACCTTTTGAAAACCTTTCGCTTCAACGGAGGAGTTCACAGAGCCAAAATCTTTTTCAAAACCAAAACTCTCATCTGGCTATGAAATCCATCCATATTTAAAATCCATTGTTCGGGCAAGACCCTTTCTCGGCTACCACCACACCGAAAACCCATGTAGCCACCTACGAGTTTTTGAGGAAATATGTGCATGCCTAAGCATTCCCGGCATGACACAAGAAAATATCATGTGGACGTTGTTTCCGTTCTCCCTCACGGGGAGGAGAGCGAGAACAATGGTACACTAATAAATAGGAAGTTTGAATGGGGGACCGGAAAGAACTCAAAGACAATTTTTGTCTAGCGTTTTCCCCATCAACACCCTACCAAGGACAATCCTCGATTTCAAGCGGGATGAGAAGGAGTCCATAGGTGCACCCTGGGCTAGGTTTGCAATGTTAATACATGATAGCCCAGATTTGTCATTACCCGATAGTGTGCTTTTGCATATCTTTTGTTCGGGTCTTGACATAGACGCTGCCCTATGCCTTGACATGACCGCCGAAGGGTCGTTTTCACGTAAACCTACAACGGAACAGAGGAAAATCCTAGATCACATCCGAGAGAAGCATGCTTCTCCCGTTGTAGAACCTACTCCCCTCCATAACAAGGGCATGTCAAGTTTTGAGGAGCCCTCATCAGTCGAACCATACCACATATCAACAATAGAACCGACTGTTGAGCCCTCTCCCGAACCAGGAACACCGAAGGAAGGGATGCTTTATCCTTCGGAGTTTCCGATCAAATTCGAGGATCATGGGAGAACCTTGAACCTTCTATGGCACGAATGGAGCAAATGGAGCACAGCTCCAGCTAAGGAATCTTCCTCTAACATGAAACCTTCAAAAGAATGGTTAATGGAGGTGAAACGTTCTTCTGAAGCAATTCAGATTCTTTCACCTCCCACGACCATACCTTGTTCATTACAAGGAAATTCCTTAGATGCCCTATACAACCCAACAGCCGAGGCAAATATCATGTCACAATATCTTGCGGAAACCCTTTTGGGTAATATACCGCTAGCCTCGACCGATAGACTCTTCAAGGGTCAATTCGGACTCATCTTTGCATGTTGTGGTATTGCTAGGGCCGTGCCGATGAAAATTCATGGAATCGAGGTTCGCTTAGACTTCTATATCTATCCCATCCTTGACTTTGATCTTCTCATAGGCTACCCTCTCGAAAAGCTTTTTCATGAAAACCCAATAGAGGAAAGCCATGATGAGAAATTGGGAAAGAATGCTTTGTGCCTCTCACCTAGAAATCCCAAAGGTGAAGCATCTTGTAACACCCGAATTTTAGATTTTTGAAAATAGAGTCAAATGATTTAATTATGTATTTTTGTGCTCATGAAATATAGGAAAAATAATAATCTTAATTTAGAATAAAATTTAACTTAGGTTAGAAACATTTTTGTTGCATTCATGCTCTTGCATTATTTTAATGAATGCATTTTAAATTAGAAATGAGTCGATATAGCTTTTCTTATAACATAAAGAAATAAATTATATGATTTCAAGTTTTACTTTGAAAAGTCATAATAACTACTCTTAATTAATTGGTTGATTTGAAATCAAGTTTAAATTTGAGTTTGTTTTGATTCAATGCAAATGATAAAACAAAAGAGAAAATAGGAATAAAAGAAAAGGTTTTCCTTTTTTATTCCCTCCCTATCGTAATTTCGGCCCACCTAGAAACCTGGAAAAGCATCGGCAGCCCGGCCTCCTTTCCCCTCTTTTTATTTTTCCGGCCGGCCCAATTCGAATTGGTTCTCGCCCGGTCGAGTAGCCAGTGAAGCCATCGTCGATGCAAGCAGCCCCAAGGCCATACCGCCGCTCGTCCCCTACCTCCGTCCGACCGACCGAGGCAACCGGACGACATCGTCCTTCCGATCCCGCGTGACTGGGCCGACCAAGCCGAGCCCCTCCCGCTGCCCCCCGATGCCGCGCGGACCAAGCCGGGCCTCTCAAGCCCCCGCGTGAGACGCATCCTCGCTGTCCGTCCTCGCCCCTCGCGGTCTTGACCGTGCACGGTCAAGCGCCATGGCCGGCATGGCCAAAGCCCGAACAGCCCCGCCTCTCCCCTCTACATCACCGCCACCCTCGCCATCCTTTCCCATCCACAAAGACCGCTATCGCCTCAACCTAGAACACCGGCACCACAAGCCGCGGCGTGCGCCACCGTGGAGCTCAATCCGCCGACGTCCACTGGAGGCGCCGCCGTCCGCCAATTTCCGCCGTGCATCGTCCACTGGACCGCCTACGTCCGATTCCGTCGCTGTGGTGAGCACGCCTCAAGCCCCCCTCTCCCTCCCCATGCACCCCGGTTTCCGAATTTTGGTCGCTAGGGCCGTCTTCATCCGCGCCGGCGAGTTCCATCCGCTACCGGCCATGGCGCCCGCCGCGACGTCCCGCATCCCCTAGCCACTTCGCGGGCGTAGTCTCCGCGGCGCATCGCACTTCGCCCCAGCGTCCCCCCTACGGCGCTTCGGCCAGCGTGGACGTTGACTTGCCCCGTAGCCGCGACGCCTCATGCTGCGCGAGTCCGCCGCCGCGCCGGCAATCCGCTGTCCCCGGCTAACCGCCGCCGCCGCCTCGTCGCCTCAAACGACTCCGCAAGAATGCCCCGATCCCTCCCATGCTTTTTGCGTAGTCGGCCGACCACCGGAGCGCCCGATCCCGAAACTCCGCACTAGCGCGCCCGCCCGGCACGGGCAGCGCCGCCCGTGCCTACCCGCTCCGGCGACCTAACCCGCCCCTTCTTTCCCGGCCCGTAGATCACGGATGGATGGCCCGGTTAAACCGCGTGCGGTCAACTTCTAGTCAACCCGGCCCGCACTTGTCCGGCGTGGCCCGCAAGCGCCCGCCGGCATCGACCCGTCAACAGCGGCCCGGCCGGCCGGTCGCCCCGCCGTTTTGCACAAAGCCCCCTGTATTATCTGTTTTTCTATCAAGCTCCGATTCGGTTCAAAAATAATTAGAGTTAGGTCCCCGCTTTGGCGGTTTTATGAGTTAGCCCTCGAAGTCTATTGTTAATTACGAATACACCCCCGGATCCGATTCTGACCCGATTTTGATTTTATTTTTAATTCGGAAATTAAGTTGATCTAATAACTGTTTTGCCATTCAACTTCAAACGCCCATAACTTCTTCATTTTAACTCCAAATCGATCCGTTCAACTTGCGTTAGATTCGTAATTAAATTATCTACAAGATAATATCACTTTACAATAGGTTTGGAACACTTAATTTTCGTAGTTGGAATTAATTAATTATCCTTCTATTGGAAATCTTAATAAATTCATAACTTATCCGTTTTAAGTCCGATTTCGGTGATCTTTACGTCCCGTGATCGTAGCAACGCGTAGATCAGTTTTATAAACCTTTTATATTGTTTTACCACTGCTGGTGTACTGTTCTAATATAGTCTTGTTTGCTTCGTGCATGATTGTCTATGGATGTCATGCATTTGTTGCTTTATTTATCGAGTTTAGGCGGTGAGCAATACCTTGAAGATCAAGAGCCATACCTTTGAGGATCAGCGATTGTCGTGAGAACTTTGGAAATCAAGGCAAGTATAGTTTTGGGATATGTTAACTTTAAATCATGATCATATGACTTGATTAATGTTAATGCATTGAACTTTAAATGTGAATTGTTTAGCAACATGTGGACTTTATGCGCACTAGTGTCTCGGGAAAAACATTACAAACCGTGAGGGCCAATGGGCTCTGGTTTTTAGCTCAGTACCCGGGACCTTTTCTAGCTTGTTAGAGGTTACCGAAAGGCGTTAGGGTAAAAACAGACCGTGGATCCCCGTGGAGGGTTGTATCACCGAAGGCGCCGCACCCGTGGATCCTCGGACCGGGTTGTATCGCACTGGTGGACGGAAGATACCTAGCGGCCCTAACTTGTTAGACGAACCTGCGTGAAAGGCTTCATAGTGAACCCCCGCCGACCGTCCTAGGAAGAGGGTTAAGAGGATCGCTACCTCGGGCGAAAGGGCAATTCACGGCTCATAGTGAAAGTGTACACCTCTTGCAGAGTAAAAGCGGGTATATCGGCCGTGCTCACGGTCATGAGCGGCCTTGGAACCTTTGCATTAAAGATGATGACCTATGTTTGTTTAACATCTCATAATTTATCGTTTATGCTTTACATTATTATGTTATAATGATCATGGTATTTGGGTAAGATATTGCCTTACTATATTTGCTGAGTTCGACATGGACTCACTCTTGCAATTTCCCCCACCTCAGTCTGTTGGCAACAGTCACATGGAGAATGAGTGAAGATTCTAGTTCTTGGCATACTGAGGCCCCAAATCAAACTGTCCCTCGAAGATAATGGAGCCCGAGAGGTTTAGCAACCTTTCCGCGTACTCTGATAAATTGTGAGTGTTTTGTCTAGTTGTATTTACGCTTTAAAGCATTGTTTTCTGATATTTTTCTGCTTTGTGTTGTATGTGTGGACTTCCTGGGCACACATACGGCGAAGTCTGGTCTTCCTCGGAAAACCAGGCGTGACACATCTTCCCAACCAAAACCCGTTCGAGGGGACGGCGTTCATAACTCCATTCGATTCACCTAAGTTGCTTTTGCATCCGGTGAAACGAAACACCCGTCGCCTTCACACATCTAACATAAAGGCATGTCCCCTTGGCCATCAAAACGTTGTTCTTGACAAAGATTGAGATTCAATGTTTGTTTTTCATGACATATCTTTTAAAGATAAGAACTCAAGTGCCATGGACATGCACGAAGCAACAACTCTTGAGACCAAGCATAAACACGCTCATCGAGCATATCAAGTTTTCATTCGAAACTTCTCATGAAACATGCTCACCATTTTGGTTCTCTAGAGTTGTCTTGCTTTCAAACCACGTGCCCCTACGAGGACCCCAACCTTCTCTTAATCCTCGTTCACAAACTTTTCAAGAGGATGGTTGTGGATGTCTTCGTGTATCACAAGTTTTGCCGATATCGTAGTGGCACGATGGTACTAACCTTGCAGCTTAAGCTTAAACGCCAACTTTTTAGTGGTGACTCTGGGAATTTCACCACCTTTCATAGCTGCAAGAAGAAATTCCCAAGGTCAAGCTTACGACCATAAACAAAGCACTACAGGGAGATAACCCAGGATCATAAAAAAAAGATGAATAATTCTTTATTGTTGTTATCATAAAAGAAAGCACAAAAGTTTTTCTCTTTCTCTTTTTAATAAAAAGCAAGAGCATGTTATCAAGTTAGTATGCACCTTCGGGTATTCTTGTCGCTAACCATTTGGTGGAGATCGATTAAGAAGATCAAAAGAGGCATGCGGTGCTTGAAAGCATGGGGCCGACATCAGCACAAAAAAAAATTGATGCCCATGGATGGTGGAACACACTCAAAAGGAGACCGGACTTTGCACACTTGACTTTTTGCACAAAAGTCCAAGTGTGGGGAAAGATGGTGAAAACCTCAAGTTCTATACACCAAGGCATCACAAAAAAAAAATTGATGGTGAATAAAAGATGATGTCACCTGCCGCAAAAAAAAAAAAAAAAAGAAGAATAAAAAAAAGAAAAAAAAAAATTGAAAAAAAAAAAAAAAAAAAAAAAAGAGAGAGAGTGTTGTAGAAAAAGAAAGAAAGAAATATATAAAAATAATAATAATAATAAGAGAGAGGAGCAAAGTTGGCCCCCGCATGGTCAAGATACATACCAAAGTCTTTGCTGACTCCACCCATCATTGCTTCCACAAGCAAGAAGGGTTTGTCTCTCATCCTTTGGGCTACCATCAAGACCCATGGCCCATACACATGTGTGTGTGGCCTAGCCTTGAGGAGCACCTGGACAGAGCCATCATGCAACCAGCAGCAACAATTTCAATGCTTCATCCGTAGATCTTTGCCGGTAAGTATATCGTGTATGCAAAGGAAATAAATATTCACCAACTCGATCACTCACTTTTGTCTCCATGAAAAAAAACTTCATGATTCCTTTGTTATGTCATATGCTTGAAGTTTGGGTGTATTCACATGTGATCACATGAGTTGCATCCATAGATCTTTTCTAAATTGAGCATGGTGCTTAGGTTAAAAGGATCTCCTTTAATCAAATTTTGACATGGTGTTAGACTTTGGTTAATGAACTTAGAGCTTTGTTGTCATGATCTATGGGGGTATTTTATGTTGGAGACAAATCAAGGCTATGCTTACTTTGCCTCTTTTATGAGCCTTCCTTGAGTCATGATGAGGTGAACAAAAAATAATAATAATAATAAAATAATAAATAAAATAAAGTTCTCACAATAAAGGCTCCAAGGTATTTATGCCAATAGAGCCATGTGTTTTTTTCTTCTTTTCCTTTGTTTTCTTCTTTAAATAAAGCCGGTACAAGATCAAGTGTGGGGAGATCTCTCAAACACAAGGCACAAACTTCGAGATCTCCCCAACACAATGCACAATCATCGAGCAATTCACGGTGGAGAAGGACGAAACGAAAGATTACCATGAACTCCTTCACTTCAAACAATGGTTTGTGCAACTCTCACTCTTACGTCTCACAATAATAAAAAGGGGGAGAGAAGACGGCGGGAGAAATAAAAAGAAGAGGAGATAAACCTTTCAACCCCAAGTTCCTTGTCCCGTTTTTGCGATGACATCAAAAAGGCAAGCTTGGGGGAGCCTCCAACCACGCAACTAATCACAACTCAAATCATTGCGCGCACAAGCTAGCACAACCATGAAAGGTAAGTAAAGAGCTAGCTTGGGGAAGGACTCCAAGAAAGGTAACGTGTATCTCACATTTTGAATATATTCCCTATCTTATAAAATGATGAGTTATGCTAAAAAAAAGGAGAATTCATTCCTATACATATGAGCTATGAAAATGTTTAGATTTATTCCCTTGTTGAAATGATGAATAGTTCCTACGTCTTATGATTTTTCTGTTGCATTTCTTAAGCGCAATCACTAGAAACGAGGTTTAGAACCCATCTCTAATACTTGGCGCAGAAATGCGCCGTGACATTCCCAAGTAAAACCACCATGTCGGTGATCCGAATAGGAACGTCAACGGTGATAGATCTTGCCAAAGAAGATATTCATCCGCAAAGCGCCGCGGATCTATCATTGTAGCATTTCACCCGGAAGTATTGAGGGTATCGTTATTTATATTTTCCCAAAGGAAGGCATGGTGTAAAAGTCTCTAATTCGGACATGGTCAAGATAACACGAATGTGTAATAGACCAATGCTCATAATAGGGGTAGAATAAAGTAGGTAGTAGGATAACTTGACACACACACTCGAGCCAATCTCAAGGATAAAGATAAAAGAATGAATAAAAGAATAAATCTAATATGGAGTAGGCATATCCTAGATAGTCACGTCAAGATAGCGAGATACACACATGTTCAACTGTTAGAGATTCTAATTCAAGAAAGCCAAGGTCTCTGCCGAATTACGCCCGGGCACCGCCCACGCCCAAAGGGCGGTGTCCAAGCAATTAGCTCTACGACACGGCCCGAGCGTGGGGGGATTTCAAAGGGGCCGGACAAGGCTTGTCACGCGACCAAGCCGCCTACCCCCTCAACCGTAGGATGCACCGCAAAAGATAGGCAACCCCTAGCCCGGACACCACGCGTCTACACTAGTGATTATCACTCTGGCGTGTTAACAAGGCTTACCCGTCCCTGGGGTCCTTCTACCAGAGCGCCGCCCCCGAAGGAACGACTATCAATCCCACAACCCAACTTCAACCAAGGCTAACTCTAGGTAGAACTCTTCATAGCAATCTAGCTCTTTGATCTAAACATGTATGTATGATAGACTAAGCACGAAGTTCTATAAGACAAGATCATGATATCAAAACTATAGACTAGTTCATCAACCAAGATTATATCACAAGAACTTTGCTCTAATTCAAGAACATGACTATATTGATAAGTAGAGAACAAGAACAAAATGAAGAACTCTAAATTGCTCATACCGCATAGCTCCAGAATGTCTTGCTCTCTTTTATTATCCTTGCCAAACTCCTCCTAAGTACAAACTAAGAAGAAAAGAAGAAGAAGAAGAAAGAAGGAAGAAGAATAAAGAAGAAGGAGAAAGAAGAAAGGGAGAGGAAGAAGAAGAAGAAGAAGAGAGAGGCTACATTGTGTGGTGTGTGTTACAATGGTGGGAGATGGCCTCCTTTTATAGGTAGAGGAGAGAGGGCTCATTGGAAAATGTCCCTCCCCACATGGAAGGAGCCAAAACCGACCTAGGAGTACCTTGCATGTGCGGCAAACCGACGATCCCACGTCGGTTTCACCAGTTTTGGAAGGTAACAAACCGCCTCGCCAAAGTTGTGCCCGAAAGCCGCCTCATGGAGGGTGCGGCCGCACCAGGAATGCGCGCACCCTCATGGGTCCGTAAAAATTCGGGCCCGGCGGGGTGGCGTTGTTGGGCCCGAAAAGTTGTATGGCGGTGTGTGCTCGGCCCGTTTTTTTGCGTGTTTTGTCCGTTTCTCCCTTGGGCTTGATGTTTCTCGGGGAATGCGCTTTCGGGGAGGCTTTTTGGTGCATTTTCCACTTGTTTCTTGTATAAATCTACACAATAATATTTTGGTACTACAAGTGGAATTATGTTAATAATAAATGTATATGTGTGTAGCAAGGTATAGTTTCAACCCCTAATTGGTAGAATGTTGGCGTTAAAAATATGTCGTTAGTGACCGTCAACAAACTCCCCAAGCTTACCCTTTGCACGTCCTCGAGCAAAAAGATAAGTACTTGGTTGTTGATCGGGGAGTTGCTACTATGCGATTACGTTTTTCAAGTGCGGGGTTATAATAAGATTTTCTACTAGAGTTTGAATAAAATGGCATGCCTTTCGCTCACCCTTTATTACCTTTCATCGTAGCGGGGCTTTTTAGCTTTTCTCAAAGCCTTGAGCGGTTGCCGGATAGAACGGTTATAACAGAAATACTTTTCATTCATCCTTTTGATCAACTTTCTCATCCGGGATTTATTTATTTAAGTTCTATATTTTTTTTTTTCCTCGAGAAAGTATGGGCTTTATTGCTATATATATATATATATATATATTTGGAGAGGTGGGCTCTGCTTTCGCCCTAGACTTTTGTCTTTTATTTCCTCTCTCTTTCTTTTTTTTTTTTTTTTTTTGGAGATGTGGGCTCTACTCGCCCTCGGACACATGTCCTTTTTTTCATCTCTCTTTTTATTTTATTTTATTTTATTTTTTCTTTTTTTTTAGCATAGCCCATATCTTTTTCTTTTTTTCTTTCAAATTAGATTCCCGGATGTCAAGTTTCTGCTTTTTTGGATGAAATCATAGCAAATCCATTTGTACCATATCATACTTGGCAACAACTTAGACTAGATAGAGCCTATGCAACCCACATGAATCAGGTTTTTCAGGGATGAGTTTTTAGACTTAGCCACTAAACCCAAACTTTAGAGAAATTCGAATAATAAACTAGGCAATGGCAAAACATATGACAGAGCAACTATTCATCATTTCAACAGGGGTAGAACTAAACATTTCTGCAACACATATATATGAAGTGGAATAACTCTCCTCTCTCTCTCTCTCTTTTCTTCTTCCCTCCTTTTTTTTATTATTATTTTATTATTCTCATACCTCATCATTCATATAAGATAATAAAATAACCTGAATGGAATGTGAGATACGAGTTACCTTTGTGGGAGTCCTCCCCAAGCTAGCTTTTGACTTACCCTCGGTTTATGAATGTTGCTAGCTTGTAAACGCTATGAATGGATCTTTTGATCAACATCATCTTTTGAGGGTGCGGAGACTCCCCCAAGCTTGTCTTGTGATGATCTTGAAAGAGCGGGACAACCATTCTTGGAGTTTCAAAGGTTTTATTTTTATTTATTTTGTTATTATTATTATTTTTTTTATTATTATTTTTGGTTCACCAAACAACTTCGATCTCCATTGTCATCTCTCGGACTTACCCTCATGATGTTGATAAATTCTCGCAAGGGTTAGTCCATATGGTCGACCAAATTCTACACTAGCGACTTTGATTCAATAATCAAAACTCGACTTCATGTCTAATCGATTAGGGTAGACTTTTTGACCTAAGCACCATGCTTAATTCAAAAACGCCTATGGAAGTATGATCATTCGAATAACCACAACTTTCAAACCAAAACATGCCACCATAGAAAAAGGGCGCATGAAATAAAAACAAGATTCATCCAATGGAGATAAAGGCATTGCAAGGCGAACGAAAAGTTTTAATTTTAATTTTTTTTATAGATTTTTATGTAATAAATATTTTTGTTAATTTTAATAATAAAATATTTTATAAAACATATATAATAATTTTTTTTTTTTGAAATATACCCCATTTTTTTTTTTTGAAATATACCCCATTTTTTTTTTTTTTTTGAAATATACCCCATGTTTTTCTTTTTTGAAATATACCCCATTTTTTTTTGGCATGGTAATGAAAAAAAGATGAGAGTGAAAGGTTCACATTACCATGTTTTTTTGGTCCTCCCCAAGCTGGCTCAAAGCCCATTGGATCGGGGGTTTTACCCCGTGCTTTTTGGCTTTTCCTGCATGGTTTAGTATATGGTAGATTCACGAGTGGATTTACCATCCTTCATGATTACCAAATTTCAAAACATATGTAGGAAGGAGCAAAAAGAGTAGCTTGATTTTTTTTTTTTATTTAAATTTTTTTTGAAAATTTTTATTTGAGAAATTTATTATCAAGGGAGGACGAAAAAAACTTCACCAAACTTTTTTATACTCAAACAAGGCTAAGATAAAAATGCAATGTAAGTCTAGCCTTGTTTTATCTCCATGATTTTTTTTTTTTTATATATATATATATATATATATATATGGAGATAAGTATGAGTAAAAAAGAATTGGTGAATTATTACCTTTTGTATACTGAGTGTGTGTGTGTACCATCCATCGCATGAAGGAAAGAACGTTGAGACTCTGCGGTGGTAGCTTGATAATCCATCTCGGCGGGTCACAAGGCTTAGGTGATACACACATGTAGTGTATATGGACCATGGGCCTTAGTGGTCACAAAGGTGTAAAAGGAGGATGTTCCTCCTTTCCTTTACTCTTTCTCTTTTTTTTTTTTTTTTTTTCTTTTATTGGACCTTTTGCGTACTGAGTGTACTTGGCCGGCAGCTTGAGGATAGAGTTCATAATTCTTTGTGTCGGTGGCATGATGATCTTGGTTTGGTTATGACTTCCGGTAGGGGGCGAGAGGGAGTCATACCAAACTCACTCGCTTTACAACAAAAGGTCTTGGGAGAGAAAGATCCCTTCTTGCTTATGGAAGCAATGCGGGGTGGAGCCACGTGTCTTCATTGTTTCACTTTGACCATGTAGGCCTAACTTGCTCCTCTCTCCTCTTATTATTATTATTATTTTTTTCCTTTTTTCAACAAAAATTTTTTTTTTTCCAATATCTTTTTTTTTTTCAACTCCTTTTTTTTTTTTTTTTCTTTTTATAGCAAGGAGAGGCTAATCTCTTATTTAGCTCTCTTTTTTTTTTTCATCATATATTTTCCTCTTTTTTTTTTTTTTTTTTTTTTCTTTTCACTCGAGCTCTTTTTTTTTTTTTTTATAATCCCCTTGGTGCACTTGGAACTTGATAATCTCACATCTTCCCTCACACACTTGGACTTTCATAAAAAGTCAAAAAATGTGCAAAGTCAGGGTCTCCTTTTGAGTGTGTTCCTCCGCCCAAGAGCATCAAAATTTTCTTGATGTAGCCCCCATGTTTTCAAGCGTCGGCGTGCCCCTCCACCGAAATGGTTAGCGACAAGAATACCCGAAGGTGCATACTAACTTGATAACATGTCCTTGCTTTTTATTTATAAGATTTTTTTTTATAAGAGTTTTTTTTTATAAAAGATTTTTTTTTCTTTTTAGATAAGCCTAAGATGAACAAAGATCACTACACATGCATATTATCGGGAACATGTCCTAATAGATCATCCCTTTAACCAACGCCTTCCCAACAACGGCGCTAGAAATGCTTGTTGCATTTCTTAAGCGCAATCACTAGAACTTGAGGTTTAGAACCCATCTCTAATAACGGCGCCCGAGAAATGCGCCGCCGTGACATTCCCAAGTAAAACCACCATGTCGGTGATCCGAATAGGAACGTCAGCGGTGATAGATCTTGCCAAAGAAGATATTCATCATAAGCGCGCGGATCTATCATTGTAGCATTTCACCCGGAAGTATTGAGGGGTATCGTTATTTATATTTTCCCAAAGGAAGGCATGGTATAAAAGTCTCTAATTCGGACATGGTCAAGATGACACGAATGTGTAATAGACCAATGCTCATAATAGGGGTAGAATAAGGTAGGTAGTAGGATAACTTGACACACACACTCGAGCCAATCTCAAGGATAAAGATAAAAGAATGAATAAAAGAATAAATCTAATATGGAGTAGGCATATCCTAGATAGTCACGTCAAGATAGCAGATACACACATGTTCAAGCTGTTAGAGATTCTAATTCAAAGAAAGCCAAGGTCTGCGCGAATTACCCGGCACCGCCCACGCGCCCAAAGGACGGTGTCCGGCAATTAGCTCGACACGGCCCGAGCGTGGGGGGATTTCAAAGGGACGGACAAGGCTTGTCACGACCAAGCCGCCTACCCCCTCAACCGTGGGATGCACCGCAAAAGATAGGCAACCCCTAGCCCGGACACCACATCTACACTAGTGATTATCACTCCGGCGTGTTAACAAGGCTTACCCGTCCCGGGGGTCCTTCTACGGAGCCCCCGAAGGAACGACTACCAATCACGCAACCCAACTTCAACCAAGGCTAACTCTAGGTAGAACTCTTCATAGCAATCTAGCTCTTTGATCTAAACATGTATGTATGATAGACTAAGCCACTTAAGTTCTATAAGACAAGATCATGATATCAAAACTATAGACTAGTTCATCAACCAAGATTATATCACAAGAACTTTGCTCTAATTCAAGAACATGACTATATTGATAAGTAGAGAACAAGAACAAAATGAAGAACTCTAAATTGCTCATACCGCATAGCTCGAATGTCTTGCTCTCTTTTATTATCCTTGCCAAACTCCTCCTAAGTACAAACTAAGAAGAAAAGAAGAAGAAGAAGAAAGAAGGAAGAAGAATAAAGAAGAAGGAGAAAGAAGAAAGGGAGAGGAAGAAGAAGAAGAAGAAAGAGAGAGGCTACATTGTGTGGTGTGTGTTACAATGGTGGGAGATGGCCTCCTTTTATAGGTAGAGGAGAGAGGGCTCATTGGAAAATGTCCCTCCACACATGGAAGGAGCCAAAACCGACCTAGGAGTACCTTCCATGTCACGGCAAACCGGCGATCCCACGTCGGTTTCACCCGTTTTTGGAAGGTAACAAACCGCCTCGCCAAAGTTGGGCTCGAGCCGCCTCATGGAGGTGCGGCCGCGCACCTCGAGGTGCTTGTGGCGCACCCTCATGGGTCCGTAAAATTTGGGCGGGGGGGGTGGCGTTGTTGGGCTTGAAAAGTTGTATGGCGGTGTGTGCTCGGCCCGTTTTTTGCGTGTTTTGTCCGTTTCTCCCTTGGGCTTGATGTTCCTCGGGGAATGCGCTTTCGAGGGGCGCGGCGTTTTGGTGCATTTTCCACTTGTTTCTTGTATAAATCTGCACAATAATATTTTGGTACTACAAGTGGAATTATGTTAATAATAAATGTATATGTGTGTAGCGAGGTATAGTTTCAACCCCTAGTTGGTAGAATGTTGGCGTACGTCGTTAGTGACCCGTCAACATTTGCACGTGCCTAGTTTATAATTCGAATTTCTCTAAAGTTTGGGTTTAGTGGCTAAGTCTAAAAAACTTGTCACGAAAAAACCTGATTCATGTGGGTTGCATAAGCTCTATCTAGTCTAAGTTGTTGCCAAGTATGATACGGTACAAATAGATTTGCTATGATTTAGTCCAAAAAGAGAAACTTGACATCAGGGAATCTAATTTGAAAAGAGAAAAGATATGGGCTATGTTAAAAAAAGAAGAAGAAGAAGAGATGAAAAATGGACATGTGTCCAGAGGGCGAGTAGAGCCCACATCTTCAAAAAAAAAAGAGAGGAAATAAAAGACAAAAGTCTAGGGCGAGTAGAGCCCACCTCTCCAAAAAAAAATAATAAAGCCCATACTTTATCGAAAAAATAAAATATAATCTAAATAAATAAATCCGGATAAAAAGTTGATCGAGAGGATGAATGATAAGTATTTCGTTATAACCGTTCTATCGGCAGCAGCCCAAGATTTTGAGAAAAGCTAAAAAGCCCCACTACGATGAAAGGTAATAAAGGGCGGGAAAAAGATGTGCCATTTTATTCAAACTCTAGTAGAACATCTTATTATAACCCCGGCACTTGTGAAAGCGTAATCGGCATAGTAGCAACTCCTGATCAACAACCAAGTACTTATCTTTTTGCTCGAGGGCGCCGCCAAAGGGTAAGCTTGGGGAGTTTGTTGGCGGTCACCTGCGACATATTTTTCCCGTCAACTTACTACCATAAAGGGAGTGAAACTATACCTTATCATACTCATATACATTTACAACTAATATATTTCCACTTGTAGTGTCCGAATTATTATTATGCAGATTTATACAAGAAACAAGTGGAAAATGCACCAAAAGGCGCCTCCACGGAAAGCGCATTCTGAAGAACATCAAGCCCAAGGAGAAACGGACAAAACACGCAAAAGCGGGCGAGCACACACCGCCATACAACTTTTCGGGCCCAAAGGCGCCCGGCTGGCAAAGCCCAGCCGAGCGGGGGCCAGCGAGGTGCTTGTAGCGCACCACCACAGTGCGGCGCACCGTCGTGCGGGTGATGAGCCCATGGGGCATCAAATTATACATGAGAAGAGTATTGGACATTCATATATGGTAACCGGTAATTCTTTAATATCTTCTGGACTTCAATTTGGAACTGTTGTTTTTGAGGAGAAATATATCACGGACATGGATAAATTTACCTGCACTGGCTTGTCGTCAAATATCATCTTTAGTGGTGCAACATTCAAAGAAACCAAAAAATACAAAGCCTGGAACACATGTTTGTCAGCTCTATGAAGGTGGACGTTACATGAGTACTATTGACCAAGGAGAGTAAGGATATCATCACTCGTGATTTCCTTCACGCATGGATTACTAAATAAAAAAATGTGTCAGTGTACTTTTGCATGTCATGGTTAATTATAGGCCTTGGTAGTACTAGAGACAAGGTTAGCCAGGTGAGTTGGTTTGCTTCTATTGGTTGCATGACAACAAGACTAAATAATTCTGGCTGGCCTGCGTGCCTTATAAGCCTGGCCTGCGTGCCACTTAGGAGGAGGTTGAATTTTATTGTGGGTATTCCCGGACGAGCGTCGCCGAGAAATCCTAGATGGTGAACCCATCGGGTTCTTCTTTTGAAGATTATCTTCCGGATTCTTGTGGATCTGCGTGGTTGGCGTGATCAAGCTGCTACGGCTTGGGTGCATCGCTTGGAATTCTTGGAGTTCCCCATCTTACGATCGTGGTTCAAAGCGGATTTGCGGGTGGAAGAATTATCTTAGGGTTTGGTTTGCAACCATTGTAAGCTGATCCCTCTATTTATCATTTGCTACTATTTGAGTTGGATAATCAATTGGAATATTTGGTCTTTTGAGTAATAATTATCTTTGCTAGCCCAATTGTTTATTTGAGAGATCAAGTTATTTTCAATCCAACCGAATTATTTCCTTTGTATTGTTAGTGTTGTTGGCATGGCTTCATGCATGGTGTTGTGATTGGTCACTTGAATACTTTCTTTGCTATTTGTATTCCGTCAAGAGAGGAATTAATCTGAATATTAAATTAGCATGCATCAGAATTCAGATTAGTATTCAGAGTTGGATTAGTATTTATTTCATTTGAGACTGCATTTGCATCGTGAAAGATTGGGCAAATATTTTGGACAGCACAGGCGTGTCCTTATCACCGGGGCGGTTCGGGCCCAACTTTGGCGTAGGCGGTTTGTTACCTTCAAAACGGGTGAAACCGGCGTGGGATGGTCGGTTTGGGCAGATTTGGAAGGTGTCCAAAACGGTTTTGGCTCTTTCCATGTGGGGAGAGGCATTTTCCAATGAGCCCCCTCTCCTCTACCTATAAAAAGGAGGCCCTCTCCCCTCATTCAACACACACCATTCCAAGGAAGAGTCTCTCCCTCTCCTCTAAGCTCTCCCTCTCCTCTAAGAGAGCTCTCCCTCTACTCTACCCCTTCACTCCAATGGGCTTAGGCCCTCATTAGTAGTAGAGATGGGAGGAGGAGAGATGTGAAGGGAGGCGAGGCGAGGGGAAGCCAGGACTTGTCGGTGTCTCCCCAACCTTGTACCTCGGTGGATTGGGTGCTTGGCTCCTTGCGGGATCTTGGCTAAGTAAGCTTCCACGGTTCTCGATAATCTTTCTTTGTCTTTTGTTTATCCATGATTTATCTACTTGTTTGCGGGATCGATAGTAGCCCTCCCGAGGGGCTGGACTCTAGTGGTGGAACCCTTTGGCCAGGGGAACGGCAAACTTTGGAGTGATAATCACTAAGCGTAGGCGTGGTGTTTGGGCTAAGCGGTTTTTCTATCTTTTTGCGGTGCATCCCGCGGTTGAGGGGTAGGCAGCTTGGTGCGTGACAAGCATTTAGCATACAACTTATGCTCCACTCGAGTCTCTCCAAAACTATTCTCAAATGCTCAGCATGTTGTTCCTCATTCTCGAATACACGAGAATATCATCGGCCGAATACAATCACAAAGCGATCCGGTTCGGGCATAAACTCTTGAATCCATCGGACACATGAAATGTCTTTGGAGCATTCGTCAAACCAAAAGACATGGCGAGATACTTCGTACAAACCATACGCATAGAGAATGCGGTTTTGGGTATATATCTTGCGCATTCATTTATGCGCCCGTCGAGCCGAGCCCGCCAAACCGAGTCCCGGCCCGCTCGTCATCTCCTACACGTTGCCGCGTCGGCGAATGGGGTAAGACCTAGGTGGCGCCAGCCGGCGAAGTCCGCCATGGCCGCCGTTGGGGCAAGCTCACGCCTGAGCTCATAGATCGAAGTTTAGACCGTTATCTTTCGTGTTCTAGGATTGCCTAGAGGTGCTTGAGGTTTAAAACTAGATGGATGACCGAAAGTCGCCCGTCATTCCATTTGGGACACGCCGTCGGCCGAACGCGCGTGGCGCCGCCGTGCATGCGCCACGGTGAGTCGCCCGTCGTTGCCGTTAAGCTCCTAGGTTGCTTGCATGTCTTAGTTAGATGCTCTAGAGTAGAGAACGGTCCTTGGTTCGCTGGTTATCGCGGAGAACGGCGGTTCCGCCACCAGCGCCGCCGCAAAGCCACCGATTCGCCGCCGTCGTCTTTTTAGTTGGTTTTAGGTCAAACCATGGGCACCAACGCGTGTTAGATCTCGTCGAGTAGAGTCGATTAGGTTAGCTGGTTGCGTGGTTTGGTCACGCCCCGCGAAAGATCGCCCGTCGACCCGCCCGCCCGCCGCCGCCGTGCCCTATTTTCGTCTCTCAGCGACATGCGGGCCCGCCCGATTTTCTTTTTTTATTCTTTTTTTTACGTTTTTCAGTTCGAATGAAAAGCTTTGGAAATTCATAACTTGGTCATTTTGAGTCCAAATTGAGTGAAACATATTTTGTCATGTTTGTTAGGAAGTAGGCTACAGATATAAAATTATGAAATCCTATTTTTGAGGAGAACTTTTATATAGAGTTTTTCTTTATGGCTAGAAATGCATGGAAATTGGAGAAAATCATATCTTTTAATTGTTGCAAGATAAAAAAATATGCTTTCTGTGTGAAAAGTGCTTGTTTTTTGTGAGTAGAGTGTAGGAAAATTATCTTCGTGGTATGTTACGTAGAAGAAATGTGATTTTCTATTTATGTGCTTTTTGCTATGTGATCTTTAGAAATTCATAGAAAAATAAATACTAGGAGTTTGAGTGTGTGAAACTTGGTGTGGTGGTTCTTGATAGATTTCAGTAGATGTTCATACTCAGAAATCTGTTGTCTGACACTTTTCATAGTACAAAGTATTTTCATGCCTAGCTTTATCATTAGCTTGTCATTTTTGTGTAGGTCTGTATAAGCATGATCTTACCATGATATTTTTATGGTAGCTGTTATATTCAGTAAGATTCTCTTGTAATTTTTGTAGAATTTTTTGAGGTACTTGTATATTTATCATAATTGTGGTGCATGGAAAATAGGCTATAAATATATGTTTATATGATTATTATGTGTGCTAGTATTTTTATTATGTGTTCCTAGCATGATTATGATCTGTTGATAAACTTGGTTTGCTTAGCTCATGAGTTCCTACATTTTCTTGCTCTAGCAATTTATTTGATTATAATGTGCACGTGTAGTGTTTGCTAGGGTATGTCATTTCATGTGCTTTAGATTATCTTTTGACAAGTCCAGTAGGTGTAATTGGTAGATGGTTACTTCAATTACTTGTTGTTTCAGTTTGAAGTAAGTTGCATGAGTAGTTTTGGAGTTATGGGAGTGGTATGTAGGATGTAAGTTGAAAACAGAGTCTCTGTTTTTCCTAATTTCGAGGCTGATAAGTATAGATTCAGTTCTTGGTACTATGGAATGTTTTGTGGGAAATTGTATTAGCTTTCCATAGAGTCCTAGTTCACTGAATTCGGAGTTGTGGAACTCCTTGTGTGACTATTTTAGTGACAGCGTGGTAGGCTGTCATTTTCTGTTGAGTAGTGAGTTAGGATGTTGATTGATGTGTTTTATTAATGCCTCTTGTGTAGATTTAATTATGTTTCTGCGGAAGAGATATCCACTTACTAATAGCTTGCATCATGAAGCATCCATTCATCATGCATATTTTATCTTATGCAAGTTATTATTCATGCAATAGTAATTGTATCTTTTTCTCCATCATATGCATCATCTCGGGATCGATTGGAAGTTCGGAGGAGTTGATCGAGGAACTGGGGAGCTGTTCAGCTGGGAGTGCAGTCCGAAGGAGTCACCGGAGGAGAAGGACCGACCGACGAGTTGACTGAATGCACGGAGCACATTAAAACAGCGTTTGCATGGCAAGCCCCGGAGCATTCTGCCCTTTCCTATTCTTCCAATTAATTTGACTTGAGTTCTTTTATATGTTTCCTACATTACATTATAGGAAATGGTTGAAACTGTTGATGCATTATGATCCTTGTTGAAAGTTGCCCTATCCTAAATAGAGGTCTAGGTTAATGCTGTATTATGGTTGCGATTGAACCGGTGATTCCGGTCACTTAAGGAAATGATGTGTACAATCACATGGGTGATTGTCAAGCTGCTGTTGAGAACCTGATAAAGTAAAACATGCTAGATTGGGTGGAACTTGTGGTCTTTTTCACCTGATCGATTAAGGACTTACTCTTTGTCGGGCTGTGGTCGGAAGTTGAACGTGCACTGGCATATAGTAGGCTCCACCGGTCGCGGAGCCACCCGAAGCTCGCAAGATTGTTAGGGGCCGGCCATGCTCGCTTTATCGCTCCTCCTTTGGCGTTGGATGCAGAGGGGTTTTTATTGGGTGCAAGAAGATGTGCACGATGATGTCGGTCTCGTTGCACGCTCACTTGGCACTCGAGAAGGAGGGGATAGCCGGCAAGACCGAGACTTTTATGTACCGTAACACCTTGAGGAGTGATCGGGTCTGCCTTTGCAAAGTAGACTTGGTGTGTGTCAGGGTATTCGCCAGCTGGTTTGCAATCGATTCGAATCGCCATCTCTCCTGGATAGTGAGAACCCGGGATACCTCCACGGCAATGTAGTCTTAATCACTACAATATAATTGTTGTTTATCATGTTGCAGCTAATTTATTCTGATCCAGTTACTTATGCTGTTATTTATCCTACTGAGCAATGATTAATCTTGACTATACAGGATCTATGTTATGTAATTAAATAAGAACCTCGTTAACTTGGAAAGATACAAGTAGCATGTGTAGGCTCATTAAACAACTTTATTTGCGAAATTTTTGTGAGTCAGCTAAACCCGAGATAAAGCCTAACATACTCCTTGTAGTCTTTATTTTTATTTCTGACAAGTAAGTCTAGCTGAGTATTTTGTACTCAGGGTTTTATTCCCGTTGTTGCAGGTGATCATATTCTCCATGGTTATTGTAAGAGTCTGTTTCTTGTTGATGAAGAGTAAGGTCAGGGCAAGGCAAATCTATATCCCTGTCTCATGCTGCTACAGGGATGACTATCTACTGGCACTATCTTATATTTGTTTTCGTTTAAAGACTATTTGGTTTTATGAAACTACTTTGCTTTAAGACTTGAACCCGAGTTTGTAATAAATCACACTTCTCGCACTCGATGTTTAATATATCGATTTTGGTTTGAAATACCTACGGATTTTACTACCAAGCTCAACGATCCTGTTGTTATTGTTGATGAGTTTGAAATCACTTTCGGAGATTTCGAATACCGGGTTTATATGGACTCAAGTGTAGATCTGCGATTGCTTGAGGTGATTGCGACTTATACTTGATTTCTTATAAATTGGTGGCCGGGCTACATCACGGTGGCATCGAGCTTAGTTTGGTAATTTCAAGTCCGATCTGGTATTTAAATTAAAAACGAACCACTAATCTCTTGCGAAAATGTTTGTGAAACAAAATCTTTTTAAGTGGTGTGAGTAAAAGATTTACAAAATTAATAATGCCTTGGTCATACCCTCTATGCCCAATTAAGGACAAGTCAGGTGCTTGGCTAACTGGGATTGGGCTAATGCATCATATTTTGTTGTTTGTGTTTGGTTGACGTGCGGCCAGAGTGCGGGGGCTACTCACTTGAGTAGTCATGGATGGATCAAAATACCTCTACGCCCC
Source organism: Hyparrhenia diplandra (assembly GCA_015847255.1). NCBI lineage: Eukaryota > Viridiplantae > Streptophyta > Magnoliopsida > Poales > Poaceae > Hyparrhenia > Hyparrhenia diplandra. Next base: position 574,798 of record JADLZK010003233.1, read on the forward strand.
ATGTAATGGTTGTTCAATGCCTCGCCCAAGGTAAAGGTGTGAGTCGTGAGAGCATGATCGGATGTATGCCGGGTTGTTGGCGGTCATTATCAAGCATTTAATACCGCCAACTCGGGTTCATTCAAGGAAATAAACAATCTCATGGTGCATATGCATTTATTTCTAACCTAGTTCCACTTGTATTGGTAGGAAACATGTTTTGCAGGTATAAAAGTGGAAACGGTACAAATACGCCTAATCAACAATGAAAGCACGAGAACCGAGGATTAGCCTTATCAAGAGGAGGGCCAACAGTCGGAATCGGGGCAAAAAGCGGGCCGATGCACCTAAGGGGAAATGAACTAAAATGGGCGAGGAAGTAACACGTGAAAGCCCGGCTCAAACCGGCCAAACACGGGCGGGCCCCCTGCGGCCGCGGCGCGGAGCACGGCTCCCGATCCCGTCGGCTTTGCTTTGCTCATGTTCACATGCCGAAATATGGAGGCGGTTGCATGTGGTGCAAAACTTGTTTGGCGCCAATTCGTTCCCGCCAAGAACAAGAACACCTCCAAGCAAGGAGATCCCTCCATTCCCTCCAAGCAAGGAGAGCCCTCCATTCCCTCCAAGCAAGGAGAACCCTCCTTTCCCTCCTCCCTCTCCACTATATAAAGAGAGGCACTCCTCACTACACAACACAACACACCATCCCACACTTCATCACATTGATCATCATACACATCATTACACTCCATTCACACACTCCACTCCATCACATTTAGTACACATTGGAGTAGAGGAAAGGAGCCAAGTTAGAAGTAGAAGGGAGTGAGAGAGGAGGAAGTGTGGAGAAGAGGAGTAGCGACCCCTCTGCCTTAGGCAGACGGAGTTCGAACCTGTCGGCTCCCGTCTCGCAAGACTTGTACCTCTACGGATCATCCTACTGATTTGAGTAAGAGATCCGTGTTCTATCTCCGATGAATTATCTTCGAGTTTAAATTGTTACTTTAATTATCACGTTCACGGTTCGTTGTTTACCATATCGGGCAGATGCTCTAGTAGAGGACTCCGATGATGAAGACGGATGTTCTGGCCAACGCTAGAGTATGTGATAAGTAGTGTAGACATGGTGTCTAAACTACAAGTCACCCTCGTTTTACCAATCAGTCCACGGTAGTGAGGTAGGCGGCGTGTGGTGACAACCCCTGTTCGACCTTAGTATTCCTCCACGCCCCGGTTGTGCGGTAGTCTGGAGGCCGGACCCTTCTGGAAGACTAGGGGAGAGCCGGTGGCTACGTGAGCGTATAAGAAAAAGAAGTAATTTGGCTTTAGGATAATCCTGCTGTAGTAGAAACTCACTACCCAGTTCACCCTTTCCATCTTCCTCCCGGTAGCTAGTCGAGGCGACTTTACGCCCGTTCCCGTGGAAATCGATACCCTGAACACTTCCGGTGAAGTTCTACAACGGTATTTCCGTGCGCTTTGCGGACTATTCTGCTACGCTAAGAAACACCAACAAGCATTTTCGCGCCGTTGTTGCGGGAACCGGTTGTCATTATAGTCTTGAACCTAGTCTACCCGTGTATCCTACATTATCCATTTCCACCCCGCCATTAAAACAAAATTCTAAAAAAAAAAATTATGGAGCACCCAACTATTGCAAAACTGTGCGCTCGAAAGTGGCGAGCTCTTAGAACGCCCATCTTCTTCGAAGCCCATCACGGCTTCGAAGTTATGAGCTCATACCGGCCTACCGGGCCATGGTTCGAGATCAATCCTTCTCGGGATATGATTACAAAAAATCCATACCATCACCCGAGGGAGTTTGAGCAACTCGCAGGCTTGCCTCACCATTGAAGGCATGTCACAAGACACGTTGAGGTGGAAGTTATTCCCTTTCTCGCATGAAGAGAGAGCCAAACAAATGGTTCGACCACAACGTAGGGAAGGTAGCGGTGATTGGGAAGAATAAATTGGCGAGCAAGGTTTTGCCAAGCTTTCTTCCCTATATCCCGAATTGCTTCCCTCCGTTAGAGATAATCTGCTTCCAACAGGGGAAGGAGTCGTTAGGTGTAGCCTGGGGACAGATTCTCAATTTTAACAAGGTCCGGTCCCGAACTATCCATTCCCGACCATGTCTTTCCGGCATTTCTCGGCTAGGGTTTGACTAGAGAGTCTGCGCCCTCTGAGTTAGACACGACGCGCGGGGAGGGTCGTTTACACACAAAACCACGAGAGGAAGGGGAAGCCCTTTTAGACCGAATTCTTGAGAACACCCCTCCTCTAGAACCCATCTGTGTTGAGCCGATGTCCGAAGAGGTTTCGTAAACTTCAAGCCAGAACCTCTAAAAACACCGGACCCCGAACCAAAGGAGGAACCCCTTCTGGGAGACCTCCCGTATATCGAGGACGTTTTTCTTGAGGATTTCGGAAACACCTCGAGATACGAGTCGGTAAAGAGACCACCAGTTCCTGTCACCCCTAGAGAACCTTTAAACATCAGGACTCTACTCACGAGTCAATCATGGGGTTAACATCGTTCATGAGTAGCGAATGGGTACACGAGAATGAGTCGTCTTCGAAGAAATTCGGATTCATACTCCCTCGTTCCCCATTCAATGCGATAAAAGAAAACAGAACCCGTGTTATATAACCCAACCGTGGGCATTAACATCATGTCAGAAATCTATGCCCGAACTTATTTTGAGGAAGAGAAACGCTGGCCCACAATAAAAACTTTCAGAACTGATATGCGTACGACTCTCCAAGGGTTGGGGGTTTTACATAATATTTCTCTTTACCATGAGGGTGTCGGAATGAGCCTTGATTTCCACATCTTTGACATTGAGGATTTCGACATCCTAATTGGCCATCCCCAAGAAAAGCTATTTGCTGATCCACCAAACACAGGGGAATTAGATGTCAAATTAGGAAGGGACACGTTCACGCTACCCATACAACAATAAAAGAACACAATAGATGAACCCCTGTCTCCCATAACAACCATAGAGGTGGTGTCAAAAATACCTTTTGAAACTCCTGAAGAATCTTTAGAAAAAGACTCCAAATTCTTCATTGAAGAAATTAGTGAGATAGATGAATTTATCGATCTCCCTAAAGAAGAAGAAACGACACCACCTCCCATTGAGCTAAAATCCCTTCCTGAAGGATTACGCTATGCTTTTCTAAACAACGACAAAAATGCTCCCGTAATTATCAGCGATAAATTAACCGACGAGGAGACATCCAAATTGATCAAAATACTAGAAAAACATAGGGCCGGTCTTTCGGTATTCATTGCATGATCTAAAAGGGGTAAGCCCAACACTCGCACACATCGCATACCTATTGACCCTTCTAGTACCCCATCACATGAACCCCAAAGAAGGCTCAATAATGCGATGCGTGAAGTCGTGAAGAAGGAAGTTCTCAACTTCTTTGCGTTGGGATAATTTATCCTGTACCACACCAAAGCAATTGGGTTAGCCCAATCCATGTGGTAGGAATGATGGTCATTGAGAACTCTAAGAACGAACCCATTCCACTGAGGCAAGTCATAGGGTGGAAGAATACCCAATTTCTATCACTACTAGGAATTGACCCTTGGCCAACGCCTATATTTGGTTGCAATATGACAATTTTTGGTTGCAAACCGGAATCAATTGCAACTAAGTCTTTTGGTCGACATATGGTTGCAATTGGAACAATGCAATAGCCTCAGCAACCATTAGATGTGGCGTTGCAACAGATTTTGATATTGCAACGAAAAAAAAAGCCTATTGCAACCAATAGTTGGTTGCAAGAACAAATATTGCAACGAACAAAAGCCTAATGCAACCAATAGTTGGTTGCAAGAACAAATATTGCAATGATTAGATTGGTGCCTAAGGTTCTATTGCGACGAAACACTTGGCTGCAATATTTCATGATTGCCACGAACGAATATGTTGCAATAGAAAAGTATTGCCACTCCAAAACTACATGGGCATATGGTCATATTACCACGAAGTGTGATCCATTGCATTAGGGTGCTTTTGCAACATGTAAGATATGGTGGCAATAGATGATGTGGTAATGCAACAAACCAATCTTCAAGGTAATATACATAGGTTGCAACGATTTTTGTGTTGGTGGTAATAGAGGTCACAAGCAACAAACAATTGGTGGTGGCAATAGATGGTATGATAATGCAAACGAACTAGTCTTCGATGTAATATATGCAAGTTGCAAACGAATTTGTGTTGGTGGTAATAGAAGACACATGCAACAAACAATTGTTGGTAGCAATAGATGATATTATAATACAAACGAACTAGTTTTTCGAGGTAATATATAGAAGTTGCAACAAATTTATGTGGGTGGTGATAGATGGCACATGCAACAAACAATTGTTGGTGGCAATAGATGATATGGTAATGCAAAGCATAAAATTCATTGCAATAATGCATATTGCAACCAAAATCATTGGTTGCCTATTATTCTATCGCAACGAAGGGAATTTGAATAGCAGTTTTAAAATAATTTTCACAGCATGCACATCACATATAATAACTGATACATTCATTAATTTAAATTTTGTCTCAAACCAAAGTAACACACAATACCTATAATTCTGCTTAAAAAGAACATGACCACAACTAACAAAAATAAAGACACCATATTTAACTAAGTTCACAACATTGTTTAGCATATAATAAATCAATCTAAAAATGAGTTCGCTGGTTGCTCCATCGCCCATCAGCTACACCATCATAAATAATCATCTTTGTAACTTGTCATTCTTGTTGGTGCCGACCATCAACATTAAGCCATAGAAGGTTTCTCTAATTGTTGTGGTTGTCCAAGTTTCTCTGCAATTCATGAAAACATATATGATTAAATTCATTGAATAATTAGCAATCATAGAACAAGAGCAATTGAGATCAAACAATTCCAAGCACATTCAGCCCTAGAAGAACCGTGTCTTGTCACTGCTAGGGAAAAAAAATGTTTAACAATTCAATCTATAAATAAATTCTGTGAGAATCCAATGGGACACTAGAGTTGTCATATGTATTTTATTTATCCCCACACGTTAAACAAAAGCAATAGCAACAAAAATGTGTTTCGATATACACCAGATCAGTTACTAAATCATCTTAAATGTCAAGTGCAAAACAACTGTAGCCAGTAAAGAAATTGGAATGGCAAAGTTTATTAAATAGACATGGTAAACATCACTTGTTTCTTTACTGGAGGGCATACACAACACAAGGCATAGGCAAAAATCTAAGTAGATCAGTTTGATAACTGGAGTAAATTGAGGCTAGTTCGACTTGTTTATCTATTTGGCTGCCATTAGGTTGCAGCACGTATATTTTCTGATATACTTCTTGAATAAATATTGGCTTTACAGCTTTAAGAACTCCATTTTTTCTCGTGCTTTATTCTTGCACACATGCTACTATTGTTATATAAACCCGCCTTACTAAAAATTAGGGGTATGCTGCTATTGTTATATATACATATTTTATTTCTTTGTCATACTTGTAAACTCTCTCTCCACGTTAAGCTGATTGAGATGCAGTTTTCTCTGTTCAGTCTCCAACCGCACATTATGATTCTATTTTAGTTTAGTTGGATCTCAACTCTCTTCATTTCCAGACCAATGGTAGCCGCTTGCTTGACTCAATTTCTTTTTTTCTATTTGTAGTACTATAGCAGGAACAGCTCCGTGTCTCTATGTTTTGTTGGTACTATAGCCGGAACAGCTCGTTTGTTTATTCAAGCACTATAGACCCATTTCAGGAACTGTTACGAAATTCATGTCAGCCTAATCCTTCTTTGTGGTTTAATGTGCTTGGTCATTTATCAGTGTTGGCCAGTTGATCTTGCAGACTTCAGTAAGGAGCCTGCTTTTTATCAATCCAAAATATTTTTTTATAATGGCTACACTTTTGATGAGTTCTTCCCTTATTTGATCACATCCTGTATCAACTGTGCAATGATTCGGGAACATTAGTGTTTTTTATCCTGGGTGTCTGTGGGTGAGTGCATAGCATTTGAGCATGCGCTAAGGCTCAATGATGTCACTTTCTGACAAGTAGAGGCAACTAAACATGCCATATTGTGAGTGTTTTAACTGATCAGGCTGCCTTATGAAGATAAGGTAGCAATTTTTTTTTATATAAAACTAGGAATTCTATTTTTCAATCAATAAATCTAGGAATACTGAGATGGTGTCAATTTTACTAATTTAACAATCATATAAGTGTCATGGGCTGGATTGTTGCAGGAATCCACACAGCTAACTACCAGAGCTAACTAATAATATATATTGTTTTGTCTGTTAGCATAGAAATTATAAGTTGTAGAGATCCTTCTGGATGATTTTTTCTACTAATAAGAAATTATACTGTGTAATTGTTTATTATTTTTGTTTCACACTTTCTCCATACTTGACTGATTCTTTTTTGCGTCAACATTCATAACTGAATAGGCATGCAGTGGGGAAGCAAAGCTCAATTGTGCTTTATCTAAAACCGTCAACTTTGGACCCAAAGGATAAATTATGGATATAATGTATATGATCATGATACAATACAACACGGTCTCGTGCGATCATGCATATCAACTGACCGTCTGTTCTGTTCTTCACTGAATCGTAGGACATTGTGGAAGCTGCTCAAGGTGTCTGCTGTTGACTAAATGCTATCACTTCAATACGTTAAAATGAGGCCCACAGGAGCTTCCTGGCGACGTCAACTGAGTGGATAGTGGAAGCACTACACACCCGATGATGGAGTGGAGATGTACTGATCAGCCGATGCTTCTGCCGTGTAGAAGTATAAATAATCTTATCATGTTTATCCTATAGGTTTTGGTTTCAAATGTACCCTGTACAACTTCAAGTTGTGCTCTTTTGATTGGGTTCGTCACAAATGAAAAAGGAAAATCATTTTCTACTGTATCACTATTGACCTACCTTGTATTTTCTATAGGAGTATTTATTTGAAAATAATTAATGTTAAAAATATCATCATTTATTTGTTTTTATTTGCATCCTGAATCAAACCATGGCGGTAGCATGTGCACTATACTAGTGGAGTGTAAACAAGTGTAATCAGTATGCTTTTAGCTGTGGAGCTGTTACGTGGTGGACAATATTTTAACTTTTGTGTTTAGCTTGATTTCATTGCGGACATTAGTGTTAACTCCTGTAAATTAAAAAAGTGCATTGCAGGTCCTATATGGTTGACCGCTAGATCTAGTGGGTGCTTGCGGGCTAACCATTTTTGAAAGTGGAGGCCCGCAAAGCCCGGGTGCTTGTGGGCTAACAGTTAATTTGAAAGTGGAGGCCCGCAAAGCCTGCAAGCCATTGTTGCGGCAAGCAACGATAGCCTAAAACCTCTCTAGAGCAGCCCACTTGCATCGTGACATGTACCCTAGCTATTTTTATTTTTTTCTTTCTCATGCCCCGATGCTTTTAATTAAGTCTTCAATTTTTCTTCTAGAGTAACAAAAATAATCTAATGAAATCACATAATTCATTGGTGGCAATAGAAGCTAATTGATGCAACGAAATATTTTATCGATATATTTTATCATAATCTATCGCAATAAGGAACTAGATTAAGGCAACACTTTTTTTTCATCATGGCTATAACCACGGACTAATGCAACAGAGTGTTTTTTATGCAATAGATACATAGCTATCGCAATGAATTATTTTTTGGATGCAACAGACACATGGGCTATCGCAACAAAGGTGAATTTTTAGACAATGTTATTTTTATCGTGGCCACAACATGCCTATTCGCAACCAATTAAATATTCGTGGGCAACAACCGCAGTTCTATCGAACGAATTGTTTTACGGATGCAACAGGCATATATGCTATCGCAACAAAAGTTAGGTTTTAGACAACGACATTTCATCATGGCCACAAGCATGCATAATCACAACCAACTAAATATTCGTGGCAACAAACATAATTCTCTATCGCAATTAATTATTTTCTAGATGCAACAGGCATATGGGCTATCGCAACGAAGATTAAATTTTAGACAATGTAATTTTATCGTGGGCCACGGGCATGCCTATTCGCAACCAAATAAATATTTGTGGCAACATACACGCATCTATCACAACACCTTTTTCATCGTGGCATTAACACTAACCTCATTTGCAATGAATGTTTCAACAAATGCAACCCAAATTTTTGGTGGCCATAAGATCTAGATATTGCAACCCAAAGAACTAAATATTGCAACCAAATGTTTGGTGTTGCGATAAAAAATGGTGCTCTAAGGGTCAATTCCTAGTAGTGTATCCACCATGATGACCAGAGCAAGACACCTTTCACATACCCATTTGGGTCTCTAGAGCTTGTGTCGCCTCCCACGTGCTCCTACGAGGATCCCAACCTCCTCTTGGTCCATGTTCACGAGACTCTTTAAAAGGATGGTCGTGTCTTCGTGTATCACAAGTTTTGTCGATCTCGTAGTAGCACGATGGCGCTAACCTTGCAGCTTGATCTTTAACGGTCATTGCTTAGTGGAGAAGCTAGAAACTTCACCACCTTTGATAAGCTGCAACAAGAATTCCCACAAATCGAGCTTATGACCATAAACAAAGCACTGACGGGAGATACCCCGGACTATCATAAAAAAAACTCTTTCTCTTATTAATAAAAGCAAGAACATGTTATCAAGATAGTATGAACCTTCGGGTATTCTTGTTGCTAACCATTTCAGTGGAGAACGACTAAGAAGAACAAAGGGGCAAACGATGCTTGAAAACATGAGGGCAACATCAACAAGAAACTTTGATGCCCATGGGTGATGGAACATGCTCAAGAGGAGACCGGACCTTACACACTTGACTTTTGCACAAAAGTCTAAGTGTGGGGGAAGATAGTGACAAACTCAAGTTTCATTCACCAAGGGTCATATAAAAAAATGATGATGGAGAATAAAAGGTGATGTCAGCCCAACCTTGCTGAAAAAAGAAAAATAATAAAAAGAGAGAAAAGGTTTGAAAAAAAAGAGAGAGAGAGAAAGATAGAAAAAAAAGAAGAAAGAAAAAAAATAAAAGGAAAGAAAAAATAGGGACACATGAAGGTCCCCACACAAAAAAAAACAAGAGAAGAGAGGAGCAGGCTAGCCTCGCATGGTTACAAAACATACTAGTGTGGTGCCCCGACTCCACCCATCATTGCCTCAACAAGCAAAGAAGGGCTCTCTCTTGATCTTTTTTCGCTACCAAGGCCCATGGTCCGTACACACAAAGTTGTGTGTGTGAGCGTGTGGCCTAGCCTTGAGAAGCACTGGATCGAGCCATCATGCAAGCCGCAGCCAAAACTTCAATGTTTCGTCCATAGATGCTGCCGGTAAGTATATTCAGTATGCAAAGAAAATAAATATTCACCAAGTCTCTTCACTCATATTTTCGTCTCCATGGAAATAGAACTTTATGCTTTCCATACCTTGTCACATGCTTCAAGTTTGGGTGTACCTACATGGATACATGTAATACATTCATAGATCTTTTTAAATTAAGCATGGTGCTTAGGTTAAAAATGATCTTCTTTAATTAAACTTTGACATGGTGTCGAATTTGGTTAATGAACTTAGAGCTTTGTTGTCATGATTTATGGAAATATCTTATGCTGGAGATGAATCAAGGCTATGCTTTCAATGCTTCACTTATGTTAGCCTTGCTTGAGTAATTGATGCTATGGTGAACAAAACAAAATAAAAAATAAAATAAAGGCCCCACGGTATTCATGCGGAGCCATGTGTTTGTTTGTTTTGTTTTCTTTTCTTTGTTCAAATAAACAGTACAAGAATAAGTGTGGGGAGATTGTTGGTGTTTTTAACGCACACACAGATAAATCAAGCGCACGGGAAATACCGTTGTAGCACTTCACCGGTGGTAAGGTGGTATCGTATTTTCCACGAGGGGACGGTCGCGCGGTACCGCTTTTCGTGTTTATGTCAACCTAAGGCAAGGGTTTGTTTTCTAAGAGTAGCGAGGTATCTATAAGCTAAGTTTTCAAGGCGGTGATTCCTAAAGTCCATTTGTCTACTCACTTCGGGCACCGGCCCACGCCCAAAGGACGTGCAATGTCCAAGAATTAGCTCTACGACGCGGCCGAAACGTGGGGGGATTTCAAGGGACGGACGAGGGCTGTCACAACCAAGCCGCCTACCCCCCTCAACCGTGGGATGCACCGCAAAGGTAGGTGAACACTAGTCCAAACACCACGTTTGCACTATTGGTCACAGCTTCTTGATGTTGGCCAAGGTTCCCTGGCCAAAGAGTTCCTCCACCAAGAACTAACGCGTAAACGATCTACCAATCCCGTAAGTCTACAACAGCTAAGAAATGTACGTTGGAAATTAAATAGCCGCAAGATAATCACAAAGACCGCTTACCAAAGTGTAAGTAGTTTGCAGAGGTACAAGCCGGGCGGGTACCGACAAGTCCCGCACTCCCCTCCTAGGAACAAATGGAACACCGAGGGGCTTAACCGACCACTCCGGTAGAAAGAACCAAGCTTCTTTCTAGCCTTTCCCTCTCTCACTCTCTAGAATTGGGAGATAGAATAGAAGAAGTAGAAGAAGAAGAAGATCTAATTCTACTCTCTTGCACAAGTGGACTGGTTTCTCCTTGTAAAATGTGTTGTTGTTTGAGAGGGAGAGAGGGGGTCTATTAATACATAAGGGAGAGGGACCTAAGTGCTAAAACCACCCAAACCGACCTAGGAAAACCTTCCATATGCAGCAAACCGACAATCCCACGTCGGTTCCATCGTTTTTGAAGGTAACAAACCGCCGGCCGAAGATGGGTATGAACCGACCTGGCCAGGGTGCGGCCGCACCTTTGGGGTGCGCAAGCACCCCTGCCAGGCTCGGCCGCCCGAGCTTCGGTAGGTCGGGCTTCCTTGCTCGAAAAGTCGTGTGGTGCCATGCGCGCGCCCGGCCCGGTTTCGACGTTTTGTTGGAAATTACGTTTGGGCTTGCCATTTGATCCTTTGGGCCTTTTTCTATTTATTGATTTTATTTCTTTTTCTTTGTCTTTTTGGCCCAAAGTGATCATCCATGAGTTTGTACCGCAAGTCCAAATAAACATCAAAACTTTGGAATATGTTAGTTAAAAATCCTATTTCTAGGTAGTTTTGGTGTTGGGTTGACGGTATTTAAATTGTCGTTGGTTACCGTCAACAAACTCCCCACACTTAGCCCTTTACTGCGTCCTCGAGTGAAGGCAAGGACTAAAGTGATTTTATCTCCAAGATGTAAGCTTGCATACATATTATTCCAAGCCTTACCTGCCTTGTAAGCATTTCCCCACCCTTTATTACCTTTCATCGTAGTGGGGCTTTTTAGCTTTTCTCCAAGCCTTGGGTGGTTGCTGCATTTAATGGTTATAATGTAAATGCTTATCATTCATGCAATTGATCAACTTTTTATCCGGGGTTTTATTTAGATAAAATTTTATTTTTTTTTTTTCTTGAGAAAGCATGGGCTTTATTGCTATAAATATATATATTTTTTGGAGAGGTGGGCTCGTCGCCCTAGACTTTTGTGTTTTTATTTCCTCTCTTTTCTTTCTTTTTTTTTTTTTAGAGATGTGGGCTCGCTTTCGCCCTTGGACACTTGCCCATTTTTCATCTCATTTTATTTTTTTTTTTTTTTTTAGAGATGTGGGCTCTACTGCCCTTCGGACATTTGTCCATTTTTCATCTCATTATTTCTTTTAGCATAGCCCAAGACATTTCTCTTTTTCAATTGATAGTTTCCCGAATGTTGAGTTTCTCTTTTGGACAAAGTCATAGCAAAACCATTCGTACCATATCATATTTGGCAACAACTTAGACTAGATAGAGCATATGCACATGAATCAGGTTTTTCGGGATGAGTTTATTTAAACAAAGCTCGCAGATTCTGGCGAGGAATAAAAAAATGTATGCATGCCATGTATCAATTGGTAGATGCAGAGATGGAGTTTCGTAACTTGGTTCAGGTTTTAGCATTTAAAGATAAATCACAAGTCAAAATTTAATTTTAATAAATTGCGTACCTTTGACTTGTGAATCCTCCCCCACACTTGTTTTTGTACCTATTTTTATTTTCTTTTTGCACAAGGACAAAAACAAGTGGAGACATGCATAATATAATAATAAAAACTTTATTGAATTTATAAATAATTCAAAATGGGGCGCACACTTGAAGGAATTACAAAATGATATAAAGGGAAATACTGAAAAATTAAACTAGTGCGCGCCAAATTATTGATAGGGAGGTAAAACACTTTCACTCGAAAAGGTCAATGATATCCACCGAAGCGTTCTACCCCCATTTCCCTAGCAAATGAGTCTAAGTTCCTCATGCAGGCTAACGTGCAAGTCTGCAAGCTTTTTCTTAAGGCGGACATTGGCGCTATTTCTTTCTGCTAGCCTGCCTCTAAGGACTTGGATGAAGTTTGAGAGATCTGTGATCTTCTTCTGTACATTCTTTTGTAGGGCCTTCCCCGAGGTATAATGTCATCATCCCCAAAGAATCCTTTCGGTTGCCCCCGGACTTGAGGTTTGGGAACTTTCTTCCTCCATTCTCCGTTAGGCAATTGTTCTAGGGTGTATGGGAAACAAGAATCGCCTCTTTGGAAATAACTGGAGAGGTTCCTTATCATTTCTTCATCATAAACTACTGGTTCTTCTATGGGGTTATTCTCCTCACCGACTACCTTTCTTTTTTTGGTGTAGGAATTTATTTGGAGAAGGTAGGAGGGCTTGGTTCTCTTCAGGGGTTTCTCTCTTCTCTAAGTATTTGGAAGTGAAAACTAAGGCTTCGTCCCTATTGAATGGTACTAGAGCCATTGGAGGAAGAGAGCCTTGCTGCTGTTCTCCGACTTAGAAGAAGAGAATTTGAGGAGAGGAGAAGAGCAAGAATGAGAGGTGTGAGGAAATGGAGAGGAGGAGGGTGGATTTTATAGGACAAACACTCCTCTCTCTGATTAGTAGGTCGATATCTCGCTGAGCCATTCATACCATAACAAGTTTGGAGAAAGAAGAAGGCGATGGGCGAAATTTCGGGCCGAGGGGCGGCCGGTGCCGCCGCACCTTGAGGTGCGCGCGCACCTCCTGGCCGCCCCCGCCGAGATTTCGCCCACTTCCATTTCCTTTTTCGAAAAGTTTGGATCCGGGGTGCGCCGCCGCGAAAATCGTTTCCTTTCTTGTCGATCTCTAATTGATCCTCAAATTTAAATTTTGAAATTAGATTATGCTTTGATTAATTTAGAAAGTGATTATTCCTTGTGAAACAAATGACCAGCATAAATTAAATGAATTAAACAGAAATTAATAAAGCAAAAACTTTATTTAAAACAAAGTAAATAAATATGGATAACTTTTTATGTTTTATTTATTTTTCTCATATATTTATATAAAAATTTATTTATATAATTTTTTTTTTGTTTGTATGCTGATCATCTAAATTAATCTTCAAAGCATAAATCTATTCTATCGAGCTCTTGGTTAAGATCGGGTACTGGCTCAAAGAAAAGCTTGAGACGTTGACCGTTTACCTTTTGTATCTCACCTGCGCCATCTTGAATTGTGATTGCACCGTGTGGCGAGGTGTTGATGACGGTGTACGGCCCCTTCCACTTGCTCCTCAGCTTCCCTTCGCCAAATAACTTCACCCGGGAATTGAATAGGAGTACTTTGTCTCCCGTGGTGAATTCTTTGATTTTTATGCGCCGATCATGCCATCTTTTTGTGCGCTCCTTGTAGAGCTTTGCACTGTGGTACGCCTTCTCTCGCCATTCTTCTAGTTCAGAGATTTACCTCTGACGGTTCTTTCCAGCGAGTCTGACGTCCATGTTCCACTTCTTGATGGCCCAGTGAGCTCGATGCTCTAACTCAACTGGTAAGTGGCAGGTTTTGCCATAGACCAGCTGATAAGGTGACATGCCGATGGGGGCTTTGTAAGCTGTCCTATATGCCCAGAGGGCATCAGGTAGCTTGTTTTTCCAGCCCTTCCCCATCTCGTTGACCGTCTTCTGCAGGATGTTCTTGATCTGCTTATTTGGGGTCTCGGCTTGCCCGCTGGTTTGCGGATGATAGGGGGTAGCAATGTTGTGCAGAGTGCCAAGCTCCTTCTCGTGAATGCCCCAATGACTTGTCCTTGAAATGCGATCCTCCGTCATCGATCACCATGCGTGGGTATTCAAACGGGGGGAAGATGATTTCATGGAACATCTTGGCGTCGCGTGCTTGCCGCCGGCAGCTCGCATGGCATTGCTTCTACCCACTTCGACCGCAGTCCACCGCCACCAGGATGTACTCCGCAATCATGGGACTTCGAATGGCCCCATATAATCGATGCCCCACACATCAAATATTTCTATTTGAAGGTTGTAGTGTAAGGGGCATTGCATCACGAAATGCGATGTTTCCGGTCTTCCGCGGTTGTAGCATCTTCGATGAATTCTTTTCGTGTCGTCGTACATCGCCGCCGTAAGAATTCGCGACTGCCAAATTTTTGGCTTGTGTGCGAAATACTCCCCAGATGTCCGGCGTAGGGAGATGCATGACATTTCTCAATGATCCGCATTCCTTCCTCCCCGGTACGCATCTTCTCAAAGAAGCCGCCCGCACACACCCATGCGGTATGGGTCATCCCATAGGTGCGTCACGCTCTCCATTTGGAGCTTCCGCTTGTTCTCCCGGGTGGTACGTATCCCGCAACCATGTAATTCACAATGTTTTGCGTACCATGGGTTGAAGTGCGACACCTTGAGCAGCATGTCGTCGCCGGTGTAGTCGTTGATTGGAGGTTCCTGCATGTTAGTTACCCATGATACGCGATAAAATGATCAACCGTATTTTCTACTCCCTTTTTATCTTTTATTTCTATGTCAAATTCTTGGAGCGTAAGAATCCAGCGGATCAGCGAGGTTTCGCATCCTTTTTGGTAAGAAGGTACTTAAGGGCGGCATGGTCTGTGTAAATGATTATTTTTGCGCCTACTAAGTAGGATCGAAACTTCTCAATAGCAAAGACTACTGCCAGGAGATCTTTTTCTGTTGTGGCATAATTAAGCTGTGCTCCTGTCAGAGTTTTGCTAGCATATGCGATGGTGTGCTGCTTTTTATCCTTGGTTTGGCCTAAGACCGCACCAACAGCGAAGTCGCTTGCATCGCACATGATTTCAAATGGTAATGACCAATCCGGGGGTTGGATGATCGGAGCCGAGATGAGTGCTTTCTTCAGGGTTTCGAAAGCATGCAGGCACTCATCTGTGAAGTCAAAGGGTACATCCTTGGCTAGCAGGGCTGTAAGAGGTCTAGCGATTTGCGAGAAATCTTTTATGAATCTTCTATAAAACCTGCGTGGCCTAGGAAACTTGGATACCTCGACGTTTCGGGGGTGGTAGCTTTTGATAACTTCTATCTTAGCTTTGTCTACCTCTATCCCCCCCTCTCGGACACGAGGTGCCCAAGAATGATGCCTTCTCGGACCATAAAGTGGCACTTTTCCCGGTTAAGTACGAGGTCCTTTTCTTGGCATCGGCATTTGCAAGACCGGTCTAGGTTCTTGAGACAGCTTTCAAAGGTCTTACCATAGACGGAGAAATCGTCCATGAAGACCTCCATGATTTCTTCGATCATGTGCGAGAAGATAGACATCATGCATGCCTGAAAAAAAGCAGGGCGCATTACGGCCCAAAATGACATTCTACGATAGGCATAGGTTCCGTATGGGCATGTGAACGTGGTCTTTGCTCGTCATCAGGGTGGATCGGGATCTGGTGGTAACCGAATACCCGTCAAGGAAGCGAGAAAGAAAGAATGTTTCGCTAACCGCCCAACATTTCATCGATGAAGGGCAGCGGTAAGTGATCTTTCTTTGTTGCCTTGTTAAGTTTTCTCGTAATCAATACACATTCTCCACCACGTGACTTGTCTTTGTGGAATGAGTTCGTTTTTGGCGTTCTCAACGACTGTCATTCCTCCCTTTTTAGGGACCACTTGGACTGGGCTAACCAATAATCAGCGTGGTGCGGGATAGATAATCCCGGCGTGAAGAAGCTTGAGAACTTCCTTCTTCACGACTTCACGCATCGCATTAATGCTTGTTGGTGTTTCTTAACGCACACGCGATAAATCCGCAAGCGCACGGAAATACCGTTGTAGCACTTCACCCGGTGGTAGCCGTGGTATCGTATTTTCCACGAGGGGACGGTCGCTTGGTGGCTTTTCGAGTTTATGTCAACCTAAGGCAAGGGTTTGTTTTCTAAGAGTAGCGAGGTATCTATAAGCTAAGTTTTCGGCGTGATTCCTAAAATTCCATTTGTCTACTCACTTCGGGCACCGGCCCACGCCCAGGGCGTTGTCCGGCAATTAGCTCTACGACGCAGCCCGAGCGTGGGGGATTTCAAGGGGACGGACGAGGCTGGCTGTCACAACCAAGCCACCTACTCCCTCAACCGTGGGATGCACCGCAAAAGGTAGGTGAACGCTAGTCCAAACACCACGTTTGCACTATTGGTCATAGTTCTTGATGTTGGCCAAGGTTCCCCGGTCAAAGAGTTCCTCCACCAAGAACTAACGTAAACGATCTACCAATCCCGTAAGTCTACAACAGCTAAGAAATGTATGTTGGAAATTAAATAGCTGCAAGATAATCACAAAGACTGCTTACCAAAGTGTAAGTAGTTTTGCGAGAGGTATAAAGCGGGCGGGCGAAGATGCCGACAAGTCCGCACTCCGTCCTCCTAGGAACAAGCGGAACACCGAGGGGGCGAACCGACAACTCAGGTAGAAATAACCAAGCTTCTTTCTAGCCTTTCCCTCTCACTCTCTAGAATTGGGAGATAGAATAGAAGAAGTAGAAGAAGAAGAAGATCTAATTCTACTCTCTTGCACAAGTGGACTGGTTTCTCCTTGTAAAATGTGTTGTTGTTTGAGAGGGAGAGAGGGGGTCTATTTATACATAAGGGAGAGGGACCTAAGTGCTAAAAACCACCCAAACCGACCTAGGAAAACCTTCCATATGCAGCAAACCGACAATCCCACGTCGGTTCCATCGATTTTGGAAGGTAACAAACCGCCTCGCCGAAGATGGGCGCGAGCCGACCTGGCCGAGTGCGGCGCTGCTTGGGGGTGCGCGCACCTCGCCAGGCTCGGCTCGGCCCGAGCTTCGGCAGGCTGGGCTTCCCTTGCTCGAGAAGTCGTGTGGTGCACTCGCGCCCGGCCTGGTTTCGACGTTTTGTTGAAATTCTATTTGGGCTTGCCATTTGATCCTTTGGGCCTTTTTCTATTTATTGATTTTATTTCTTTTTTTTCTTTGTCTTTTTGGCCCAAAGTGATCATCCATGAGTTTGTACCTGCAAGTCCAAATAAACACCAAAACTTTGGAATATGTTAGTTAAAAATCCTATTTCTAGGTAGTTTTGGTGTTGGGTTGACGGTATTTAAATTGTCGTTGGTTACCGTCAGCGAGAGATCTCTCAAGCATTCAATCACACTTATCTGGGATCTCCCCAACACAGTACACAAAACACCGAAAGCAATTCACGATAAAAAGAAGGACAAGACAAAGAACTACCATTAACTCGTTCCTCTACAAATGGTGGTTTGTGCAACTCTTACCCTCACATCTCCCAAAAAGTTTTGAAGAATAAATTTGAACATTTTAGAAAGATAAAACTTTTGAACCACCATCTCCATGCTATCCTCTAAACTTGGGATTTGTTATCAAAAATTAAAAAAAATAAATAAATAAATAGTATTGTCCTTGATGATATGAATATCCGAGCCATATTTAGTACATCATGTTCAAAAAAACCTCTACATACATGTTTTGTTTCACACTTGCTCTTTTTATTTATCATATAAACATTATTAAAAAAAGAAACAAGTGTGGGGGTGGTGATATCTTTAATATACATGGTACAACAAATTTAAAATCAACTCACATTTTTCTTTTACCTCCCCAAAACAAAACAAGTATGCATGGGCTCCTACTCTAAAAACATTATCATAACTAAGAATTAACATATAATTTATTCATTATTCTTCCGTACTTCGTTAGCAACTATTTATAAGAACCCCACTTTACCTAAATAATTGCATTATGGGAGATAGTAGGATGACTTGAATTTTACTTCCTCATGCAGTTAAAGGCTTGGTTTTTCTTTCAAAAATTAAACAAGCATGCTCCCAGTTAAGTTTAAACTTAAACTTGAATTATAATTAATTACAAAATGGCTACTTCCTCTTATCTTGAGTCTTGTCAACCCCCTTGAGATTAATGTTGAGAGAAGTTTCATACTCCCATGATCGAAATACACATGCACAAGAAAAAAAAAAATTGTGTTCTATCATGATGATATTCTAAATTCTCATGTGCTAGAGAGAAGGTTATGGGCTATGCTAGAAAAAATGGGCACGTGCCCCAAAAAAGAACAAAACAATGGGTACTTTGATGCCCGCTTGAAAAAAAAAAAAGAAACAAAAAAAAATAATAAGAGAAGAAATAATGGACAAGTGTCCGAAGGGCGAGAAGTAGAGCCCACTTCTCAGAAAAAAAAATAATAAAAAGCTAGCCCATACCATCTCAAAAGCAGAGAAATATCATGATAGAAAGAACACTAAACAAAAATATTTTCACTTGCACATTTCGATCTAAGGGTATGACGCCTCCCTCCTATAATCCAGTCGACTCGACAATACATACAAGGTAAGTATGCAGTTTTGTCATGACTTAATAAAAAAAGAATTTAACCATGGAGCATGACTAATTTTCTTTGCAAAAATATTCAAAGTAACCAAGTCATGCATGATGATATAAGTAAATGATAGAAATCCTACCTATTTCCATCATGCAATTCTTCAAGGGATTGTGGTAATCATTTTTTTTTAATGCTAACAAAGAAAGAAAGTTTGGAATAAATTTATATGTCAATCTCTTGGGACTACTAGAGATGGGACTTACTTAGCTTTCGCATTTTACTCGAGGGCGAGTAAAAAGCTAAGTGTGGGGAGTTGTTGGCGGTCATTATCAAGCATTTAATACCGCCAACTCAGGTTCATTCCAAGGGAAATAAACAATCTCATGGTGCATATGCATTTATTTCTAACCTAGTTCCACTTGTATTGGTAGGAAACATGTTTTGCAGGTATAAAAGTGGAAACAGTACAAATACGCCTAATCAACAATGAAAGCACGAGAACCAGGATTGCGCCTTGTCAAGAGGAGGGCCAACATCAGGAATCAGGCAAAAACGGGCCGATGCACCTAAGGGAAATGAACTAAAATGGGCCAGGAAGTGACACGTGAAAGCCTGGCTCGAACCGGGCCAAACCTGGGCCGGCGGCCCCTGCGGCCGGCCGGCGGAGCACGGCTTCGATCCCGCCGCGGCTTTGCTCATGTTCACATGCCGAAAAATATGGAGGCGGTTGCATTTCTTAAGCGCAATCACTAGAAACAGGTTTAGAACCCATCTCTAATAACGGCGCCGAAATGCGCCGTTGACATTCCTAAGTGAAACCACCATGTCGGTGATAACACTAGGTACATCAACGGTGATAGATCTTGCCTAAGAAGATATTCATCCGCAAGTGCACGGATCTATCATTGTAGCATTTCACCGAAAGTATTCAGGGTATCGTTATTTATATTTTTCCCAAAGGAAGGCATGGTGGAAAAGTCTCTAATTCAGACATGGTCAAGATGACATGAATGTATAATAGACCAATGCTCATAATAGGGATAAAATATGAATAGTAATTGGATAACTTGACACACACACTAAAGCCAATCTCAAGGATAAATGTAAAAGAATGAATAAAAGAATAAATCTAATTTGGAGTAGGCATATCCTAGATAGTCATGTCAAGATAGCTGATACACACATGTTCAACTATTAGAGATTCTAATTCAAGAAAGCCAAGGTGCGTGCCGAATTACTTCGGGCACCGGCCCACGCCCAAAGGGCAGTGTCCGGCAATTGCAGCTGCGCCACACCCGAGCGTGGGGGGGATTACAAGGGACGGACAAAGTCTGTCACAACCCGGCCGCCTACCCCCTCAACCGTGGGATGCGCCACAAACGATAGAAAAACCTTAGTCTAGACACCACGTCTACACTAGTGATTATTACTCTGGCGTGTATACAAGGCTTACCCATCCCCGGGGTCCTTCTACCGAGAGCATCGCGAAGGAACGACTATCAATTCCGCAACCCAACATCAACCAAGTCTAACTCTCGAGGAGAAGAACTCATCATTGCAATCTAGCTCTTTGATCTAAACATGTATGTATGATAGATTAAGCGCGATGTTCTAAATAACAAGATCATGATATAGAAACTAGTTCATCAATCGAGATTATATCAAAAGAACTTTGCTCTAATTCAAGAACATGACTATATTGATAAGTAGAGAACAAGAACAAGATGAAGAATTTATTAATCCTTGCCAAACTCCTCCTAAGTACAAACTAAGAAAAAAAAGAAGAAGAAGAAGAAGAAGAAGAAGAAGAAGAAGAAGAAGAAGAAGAAGAAGAAAGAAGAAGAAAGAAGAAGAAGAAAGGGAGAGGAAGAAGAAAGGGGGAAGAAGAAGAAGAAGAAGAGAGAGGCTACATTGTGTGGTGTGTGTTACAATGGTGGGAGATGGCCTCCTTTTTTATAGGTAGAGGAGAGGGGGCTCATTGGAAAATGTCCCTCCCCACATGGAAGGAGCCAAAACCGACCTAGGAGTACCTTCCATATACGCCAAAACCGACCATCCCACGTCGGGTTTCACCAGTTTTGGAAGGTAACAAACCGCCTCGCCAAAGTTGGGCCCGAACCGCCGGCGGGTGCGGCCGCACCAGGTGGTGCCCTTGCGCACCCGGCGGGGCCCCGTTCAGGCCGGGCTTTGGCAGGCCTGGCATCTTTGGGCCTGAAAAGTTGTGTGGTGGTGTGTGCTCGGCCCAGTTCTGCGTGTTTGGTCCATTTCTCCCTTGGGCTTGATGTTCCTCAAGAATGCGCTTTCCACAGAGGCGCCTTTTGGTGCATTTTCCACTTGTTTCTTATATAGATCTGCACAATAGTATTTTGGCACTACAAGTGGAATTATGTCAATAATAAATGTATATGCGTGTAGTAAGGTATAGTTTCGACCCCTTATTGGTGGAGTGTTGACGTTAAAAATGTGTCGTTAATAACCGTCAACACTACTTTACCTGCCAATGCTCCTATCACTTGGCCCCACTTTACAACAGCTTTCCGTCGAACCTACACACCTGCCGGTGCTTTAGCAGAGAAGTTGGGAGAGTTCATCAAGCTTGGTGTCGGCATTTCCCGGAGCGGTGGGCGCCTTGGGTGCCGGCAATAAATAATTTGTGAGTCGTGTGCCCCCTCCCCCAATGGCGTAGCGCAAGATGGACACCGGACGCTGCTGGTTTATCCTGGTTCAGGCCAACGGGGCCCTATGTCCAGCGGGGTGAGTCCTGCTCGTGTTACCTCGCGCTCAAAAGGAAGAGCCTGCAGTAGGGGTTACAGGCGGTTGCAAGGGAGAGACGCTGGTCTCAAGCCTTGCGATCGTGGGTGTGGTGGTGGTGGTCTGGCTAGAACTGTCGATGGGTCGATCCCCCGCTACTGGGGCATTACTCCCCCTTTTATAGTGAGAAGGGGGTAGCAATGTTTACATGTGTGGGTGCCTAGGTGGCTGACTCCCGAGGTTGCACTGGTTGCATGTGCGCGGCCGAGGGTAGGTTTGTCCGGGTGTTGGCTCTGATGGTGGCACGCGTCCTGATCCGATGGTGGTCGTGTCGTTTCTCGGTGCAGCCCCGAGGGCCTGTGAGGCGTCCCTCATAGTCTGCATGGTGAGGGGCGGCGCCAGGAATGTTGGTGGTGGCGTGTTACGTGCCCGAGGGGCTGGCCCAACGTGGCGTCTTGACGGTGCTTCTGGGAAATGAACAGTGGCCCAACATGGCAATGCACATCCAACCAAGAGAATGGTGTTCGTGCTAGGTTCATTGGTGCACCATGGATGGGCTCAAGGAAGAAAGCCATTTGGGTACCAAAGACCTTGGTGACTAACCTTGAAGGACCCAAGCAACATTGGGTACCTAAGAAGAATTGATTTCTTTTTGTAGGTAAATTATCGAGCCGGAGGAGAGCATTGGATAATGGATAGTGGGTGCACTCAACACATGACCGGGGATTCTCATATGTTCAAGACAATTAGCATCAAGGGCATTGATGAATATGAGTCAATTACATTTGGCAATGACAAGAAAGGCAATGTGTTGGGGTTAGGCAAGATTGCAATTACCCAAGAGAAGAGTCTATCCAAGGTGTTGCTAGTTGATCATCTTGATTACAATCTATTGTCGGTCTCTCAACTTTGTGATCATGGCTACAAATGTATATTCACAAGCCAAGAAGTTGAAGTGGTTAGTGGTGATGGTGCAAATATGATCTTCAAGGGATTTAGATATGGTGACCTCTACCTTGTTGATTTCAAGTCCAAAGAAGCCAAGTTGACAACATGTCTACTCTCAAAGGCTAGCAAAGGGTGGTTGTGGCATAGAAGGCTTGGTCATGTTGGGATGAAGCAATTGAACAAGTTGATGAAGAATGACTTGGTTAGAGGCTTGGATGATGTGAAATTTGAGAAGGACAAACCTTGTGGAGTATGTCAAGCCGGGAAACAACATGGCAATGCACATCCAACCAAGAGCATAATAAGTACAAGCAAGGCATTTGAGTTGCTACACATGGATTTGTTTGGGCCAACTTCATATTCTAGCATTGGTGGCAACAAGTATGGTTTTGTCATAGTTGATGACTACACTAGATACACTTGGGTGTTCTTTTTGCATGACAAGAATGATGTGTTTGAGCTTTTCAAGACTTTTGTCAAGAGGGTTCAAAATGAGTTTGAGACATCCATCAAGAAGATTAGGAGTGACAATGGAAGTGAATTCAAGAATACAAGAATTGAAGAGTTGTGTGATGAGCTTGGTATTGGACATCAATTCTCACCAACCTACACTCCTCAATCCAATGGTGTAGTTGAGAGGAAGAATAGAACCTTGATTGAAATGGCTAGATCAATGCTTAGTGAGTACAATGTTAGCCATTCCTTTTGGGCCGAAGCTATCAACACGGCTTGCTATTGTAGCAACCGACTCTATTGTCATGGAATGCTTGGCAAGACACCTTATGAGTTGCTCAATGGAAGGAAGCCCAACATTGGATACTTTAGAGTCTTTGGATGCAAATGCTACATTCTCAAGAAAGGCACAAGATTGGGCAAGTTTGACAAGAAATGTGATGAAGGTTTTCTTGTTGGATACTCAACCACAAGCAAAGCTTATAGAGTTTGGAACTTGGGTAGTGGCAAACTTGAAGAGGTGCATGATGTTGAATTTGATGAAACCCAAGGCTCTCAAAATGAGGTTGAAAATCATGATGATGTGAGTGGTTCCAACTTGGCGAATGCAATGAGGACAATGGATATTGGTGACATTCGGCCTAGGCAAGTGAATGATAATGATGACACTCCTTTACCAACCACTTCGGTTGTGATTGGAGACAATGAAACTAGCACTAGTGGTACTCAAGATGAAGATCAAGATCAAGGGCAACAAGCTAGTCCAACTCCTCATCCTAGTCATCAAGTGCAAGTCATGCAACCATCCAACATAGCTAGGGATCATCCAATTGATCAAATTGTCGGTGATATCAATAGTGGAGTGATCACTAGAGGAAGATTAGCATCTTTTTGTGCTCACCATGCCTTTGTAGCACAAGAAGAGCCGGAGAACATTGTGGATGCACTCAAGAAGGAAGATTGGATAAATGCCATGCATGAAGAGTTGAACAACTTCAAGAGAAATGATGTATGGGAATTGGTAGAAAGGCCAAAGAACTACAATGTGATTGGAACCAAGTGGGTCTTCAAGAACAAGCAAGATCAAGATGGAATTGTTGTGAGAAACAAGGCAAGGCTAGTAGCTCAAGGGTATTCACAAGTAGAAGGTCTTGACTTTGGAGAGACCTATGCACCGGTTGCTAGACTTGAAGCAATTAGAATCTTGCTTGCCAATGCATGTGCACATGACATCAAGCTTTATCAAATGGATGTGAAAAGTGCATTCTTAAATGGCTTCATCAATGAGTTGGTGTAAGTTGAGCAACCACCGGGCTATGAAGATGCGAAGTATCCCAACCATGTCTACAAGTTGAAGAAGGCTTTGTATGGCTTGAAGCAAGCACCTAGAGCATGGTATGAGAGGTTGAGAGATTTTCTCCTCTCCAAAGGTTTCAAGATGGGCAAGGTGGACACCACACTCTTCATCAAGAAAATTGGCAAAGACTTGTTTGTGTTGCAAATATATGTTGATGACATTATCTTCAGGTCAACCAACCAAGAATATTGTGAAGAGTTTGCTAAGATGATGGCCAATGAGTTTGAAATGTCAATGCTTGGAGAGCTCACATTCTTCCTTGGTCTCCAAATCAAACAAATGAAAAATGGCACCTTCATTAATCAAACCAAGTACATCAAGGATATGATCAAGAAGTTTGATCTTCAAGATGCCAAGTCTATGTCTACACCAATGTCATACCCGGTTTTAAGAACAAAACCAGATACACACCATATGTGAGCCCAGGAAGTCAATTCTCACATATATTTACAATTAAAGGTAATATCAAAACATAATGCTTAATATATAACAAACTTAATACAAAAATATAACCTCAAAGCGCGAACAACGGAAAGACTCTCCGATCTTGGGATGAAGCCTCCACACCACAGGGACAAACTGACTGGTTGATCACAAGCCTGACTCCTTCAAAACTCTAGCAATCTTGCAACATCCTGGTTTGAGTGGGAAATTGCAAGGGTGAGTCCATGTCGAACTCAGCAAATATAACATGGGGTTATGAAGCTCAAAGGTCGACACGGTTTAATCTGCGGTAACCATTTTAGTAAGTCAAATTTTAACATTAATTAGTCAAGCAGTTGTGCTTAAGCCCCATATATTCCCATATTATAATTAAGAGCACCATCGGTCATCAAGTCTCCATCATCATCATAGTCACCATCAACTTAAATCCATGTGTCAACATCATCCAGTGGAACACTATTCCTTCCAGTTTTCCGGGCCGCTTGTGATCGTGAGCACGGCTGATATATCAGTTTGATCAAACTCTGTGCGAGAGGTGTACACTTTCACCGTGAGTTATGACTTTCAAAATGTAAAGGCTCATGACTTCCATTACACCGAAAAATCATACATAGCCTTTCAATGGTTCTTCTAAAATGTCAAAGCCGCTAGGATTCAATGGTGCGCCCGTAGGATCCAACCTGCTGCGCAGGGTTCCCACAGTCGACCTTCCCCCATTTGCGCCACAAACAGGGTAACCCTGACAATATAGGAGAGGTCCGTTGACCGACTAAAGTCGAGCCATATAACCCCCACGCCTGCATTTGTAAGTCCCGACTTTTGCCAAAGGATAAGTCCTTATGGAGGGCCAAGAGTACCATGAAGAAGCATGAACTCTCACCCTAAGGTCCAGGTTGGTAAACACCATCTCATATAACTCATTGTGTATATATATCATAGTCATCATCAGATCATGCTTATTACGAGTTGAGCACTAGCAAAATACTACCCATATGCAAGCATCCCCATAGGCAACAAGGTACAAGATAACAATAACTATGTTATAATCTCTAAGTTTGTCAAGGTGGACACATGCATATGAATCATGATTATAAGGTGTATAGGTAACAAGGATAGTCCCATGCTATACTTGCCTCAAACTCAGAGTTCTTCTTATTCAATAATTCAAAGAACTCCTGAGGATCTTGATCTTCAAATAATTCCTGATCTTCCATGAACTTCTCACTGACCACCTGATCAACAACTTCTCGAAGAACACCAATGCAAAGCTCACCGACTGGACATCATCATAATTCACCATACAAGCATCCGAGCAATCATACACGAAGCAAACAATAGAACTATATTAGAACAGTACACCAACAGTATGAAAACAAGATAAAAGGCTTATAAATCAAATCTACGTCTCACTACGATCACATAGACGTAAAGATCACGAAAATCGGAGCTAGAACGTGAAAGTTATGAATTAAACAAGATTTCCTTTAGTAAAACAAATTAAAATCAAACTTTAAATTTGAACAGTTCAAAACACGGTTAACAACACTGCTAACGCGAAGTTTACGTCATTACGAACCCAACGCAACTTGAACGGATCAAAACGGATTTAAAATGACAAAGTTATGGCCAAAACGGGGTTCTAGGGGCATATCTGCAGGAAACCAGGGGTTAGATCCTAATTAACCGTAGCTAGCGAGGGCTAACTCACAAAACAGACGAGTCAGGGGCTTAACTTTAAATACTTTTGAACTGGAAAGGACTTTTCTGTGAAAACCGGAAACCGCAGGGGCTTTTCTTCAAAACAGCGAGGGTGGACTCGGTGGCCGATCGGCGCCGACTAGGTCGATCTGCCGACGCGGGCGTGCTGCGTGGCGCATACGTGGTCACCACGTCGGATAAAGGCGGGGCCGGTTGACTTATGGTTGACCGGTATCCGGGACTAGATCGGATCGCCCAGATTGGTTCCGACGGTGGAGGTCGGCCGGGCGTGTTGGTCGCCGGAGCGGCGTGGCTGCGGCGGCGGTGCATCACCGGAGAACGGCGGCGGGTCGCCGGAGTTCGCCCGAACGGCGCCCGGTGGTCCATTCAAAGCGCTGGGTGGCATGGGGACGTAGCGTGTGGCTCGCAGACGCCGATCGAGGCGACAAGGACGGCGGTAGACGGCCGGGCGGCGGATTGCCGAAGCGCGGCGGGTGGTTGGCTCACCGGAGCGGCGAGGCCGCTGTGGGGACGCGACACGCCCAAGCGAGGGCCTTCGTGGGGACGCGGCGCGCGCGGTCGCGACGCGATGCGCGCATATCGTGCTACGGCCGCAGTGGGCTGGGGCATGGGGAGACAGCGGGCGGCTCGAGACAGCGGCGGCGGTCGCGACGACGACACGCGGTCCGGGCGTGAAGGGAGGGAGACGAGGGGACGATACGGGCACGGTGTGATCCTTACCTTCCCGCGACCTCGAGGCGGTGATGTCGACGACAGAGGCGCGCCGGAGGGGAGATCGGAGGTGGCGGCGCTCGCTCGTGGCGGCGGCGCGTCGAACTAGGGTTAGGGTTTTCGGCACGAATGGCGGCGCGACTCGCCCTAGGGGATTCCGCAGGGGGGCGCAGGGAGCGGGCCTCGCTTTTATAGGCCGCGGCATCCTTGGCGTGCGTGCTTGCCGAATCCGGGCAATGGATTCCACGGCGGCGGTGCGCTCCTTCCCAGAGGAAGGGGACGACCTCCCTAGCCGACAGGTGGGGCCGTGGCGTGGTGCGGCTGCCGAGCGAGGCCCACGCTCACCGCAAGACCTTTGGGGTGCGACGCGGGCTTCGCTGCTGGCTATCACGCTGCACTGGATCGGGCCGGTAGCTGGCCAAGGCGGACGAGGGAGCAGGCCGGGCCTGGCTCGGCTGGCTGGCCTAATCGGCTGGCCGGGCTACAACTAGAAGCAGGCCAAAACTCAAGGTAAAAGAAAAGAAGGGAGAGAAAAGCCTTTTCCTTTTATAAATTTCAGAAATTTGCACATCAAAATCATTTCAATTTGAAACCTCTTTGAACTTTTGAAACAAGCTCTCACTACAGAAATAAATGCAGCAAGATGAGTGCTCAATCAAGTATCTATACCTTATATTTCATTTTATTTCTCAAAAATTTATTATTTCCTAAATTAGAATGCTCACAAAATTCATAATTAAATCATTTTATCCTATTTTCAAAAATTGCAAAATTTGGGGTGTGACAATTCTACCACCCTTAAGATGAATCTCGTCCCGAGATTCGGAAGAGACTCGGATCACCGGAGAGAAACAGGAAGATCTTGATAACACATTCCAAAAACATTTGTGGGGTGATACTGATACTCTAGTTGTGTACCAAAATGAGGGCGAGGGGTGTCATTACTTGTAGATTGTTGTTGCATTTTCCACCTCTTCTTCTTCTCTTCTATCTCTCGACGTTTGTTCTCAACTATAATTGCCTTGTCCACCATTGTTTGGAAATCGGGATATTCACATGTCACCATTTGTAGTTGCAACTCATCATTCAGTCCTTTCAAGAACTGCCTTTGCTTCTCAGCATCACTATCAACCTCTCGGGAGCATATCGTGACAACTGAGTAAACCGGTCACGATACTCACACACTGACATAGAACCTTGTTTCAAGTTGCGGAATTCCTCCTGCTTAAGCTCTATCAATCCTTTTGGTATGTGATATGATCTGAAATTCTCTCTGAACTCCCCGCCAAGTGATTTGCCCTTCATCATTGGAACGTCCATACTTGAAAGATTCCCACCAGGTCCCTCACCGCACCTTGAAGTTGTCCAGAAGCAAAAAGCACCTTTTGATGGTCATCACACTCCGCTAAGTCAAGATGTCGCTCCACAACTCTAAGCCAGTCATCCGCTTCTAATGGGTCACTTGCATGAGAGAATGTTGGTGGGTGTCCAATCATAAATTCACCACGCTTGCTAATAGTTGGTGCTTGTTGTTGGTTGTTCATCACATGTTGAACAAGAGTTTGCAACAAAATTTGAAGTCCTGTGGTCGTCAAAGCTTGCTCTATAATTGTAGTATTTGTTGTTGGTGGTGGATTGGAAATGGTAGCATCCTTTCGGTCTTCTTGCGAAGCACTTCTCCTAGTAGCAACCATCTGTTTCCAACATGAATGCATTAGGGATCAGTCACTCTTCATTCTTAAATGCAACTTCATGAGGAGACATCATAGGATGAGAGACAAGGGAAGATCCAAAACATAGAGGTAACAAACATCTTTATCTTGGCTACCCCCTTAAGAAAAGATCAACTAGGGGCACAAAAAGGGTAGCTAGAATGATCTCCTATCCGAGTTATCCATCATATTAACCTTCCGATATCCGAAAAGAAACTCACTTGCATCAAAAATTCCAATGGCATGTGAAAGATATAGAAGTCACTTTCATCCATAAAAGCTTCATGATCTTTGGACATCCAAAGACGGAGATATAGCATGATAACCAACAACTGCTTAGATAAAGGACACACTACAGAGATAGGAAAAACCACCCCAACTATCTAATCATTAATCCTTATGCCTTATTAGACTATCTAATGACATTGCGAAAAGAATCTACAACATCACTACAATCATTCAAAGATTCAAATCAAACCAAAATCATTATGACAATTCAACATAGCAATAGAGGTGCACAACTCAAACATCGACTCAACTTTCAGATCTATCGTTCTCTTCATATAAAAGGCAAAGATCCTAAAGCTCTTCTCTAGCCGACGCTAGAAGGTGACAAGAGAAGACTCTAACAAGCAAGTGTCAAAGCAAGGAGTGGAGATGTCAACAAAGTTTCATTAAAACAAGCACCAAGGAGGAGATAACATCATGGATGGAGATATAGTACGGAAGAAAATACCAAGGCTTATTGAACAAGGGTGTTGAAACAATTCAAAACCTTAAGACGATCAATTTCTAGCTAGGCTTGCGTCCTACACGATCAGCATAGCTTTGATACCAATTGTCATACCCAGTTTTAAGAACAAAACCAGATACACACCATATGTGAGCCCAGAAGTCAATTCTCACATATAGTTACAATTAAAGGTAATATCAAAACATAATGCTTAATATATAACAAACTTAATACAAAAAAAGATAACCTCAAAGCGCGAACAACGGAAAGACTCTCCGATCTTGGGATGAAGCCTCCACACCACAGGGACAAACCGACCTGGTTGATCACAAGCCCGACTCCTTCAAAACTCTAGCAATCTTGCAACATCCTGGTTTGAGTGGGAAATTGCAAGGGTGAGTCCATGTCGAACTCAAAGAAATATAACATGGGGTTATGAAGCTCAAAGGTCGACATCGGTTTAATCAAGGGGTAAGCATTTTAGTAAGTCAAATTTTAACATTAATTAGTCAAGCAGTTGTGCTTAAGCCCCCATATATTCCCATATTATAATTAAGAGCACCATCGGTCATCAAGTCTCCATCATCATCATAGTCACCATCAACTTAAATCCATGTGTCAACATCATCCAGTGGAACACTATTCCTTCCAGTTTTCCGGGCCGCTCGTGACCGTGAGCACGGCTGATATATCAGTTTGATCAAACTCTGTGCAGAGGTGTACACTTTCACTGTGAGTTATGACTTTCAAATGTAAAGGCTCATGACTTCCATTACAATCAAAAAATCATACATAGCCTTTCAATGGTTCTTCTAAAATGTCAAAGCCGCTAGGATTCAATGGTGCGCCCATAGGATCCAACCTGCTGCGCAGGGTTCCCACAGTCGACCTTCCCCCATTTGCGCCACAAACAGGGTAACCCTGACAAGATAGGAGAGGTCCGTTGACCGACTAAAGTCAGAGCCATATAACCCCCACAGCTGTACTGTAAGTCCCAGCTTTTGCCAAAGGATAAGTCCTTATGGAGGGCCAAGAGTACCATGAAGAAGCATGAACTCTCACCCTAAGGTCCAGGTTGGTAAACACCATCTCATATAACTCATTGTGTATATATATCATAGTCATCATCGATCATGCTTATTACGAGTTGAGCACTAGCAAAATACTACCCATATGCAAGCATCCCCATAGGCAACAAGGTACCGGATAACAATAACTATGTAATAATCTCTAAGTTTGTCAAGGTGGACACATGCATATGAATCATGATTATAAGGTGTATAGGTAACAAGGATAGTCCCATGCTATACTTGCCTCAAACTCGTAGTTCTTCTTATTCAATAATTCAAAGAACTCCCGAGGATCTTGATCTTCAAATAATTCCTGATCTTCCACGAACTTCTCACCGACCACACTGATCAACAACTTCTCGAAGAACACCAATGCAAAGCTCACCGACTGGACATCATCATAATTCACCATACAAGCATCCGAGCAATCATACACGAAGCAAAACAATAGAACTATATTAGAACAGTACACCAACAGTATGAAAACAAGATAAAAGGCTTATAAATCAAATCTACGCCTCACTACGATCACATAGACGTAAAGATCACGAAAAAATCGAGCTAGAACGTGAAAGTTATGAATTAAACAAGATTTCCTTTAGTAAAACAAATTAAAATCAAACTTTAAATTTGAACAGTTCAAAAACACGGTTAATCGCTAACGCGAAGTTTACGCCATAACGAACCCAACGCAACTTGAACGGATCAAAACGGATTTAAAATGACAAAGTTATGGCCAAACGGGGTTTTAGGGGCATATCTGCAGAAACCAGGGGTTAGATCCTAATTAACCGTGAGCTAGCGAGGGCTAACTCACAAAAGCGACGCAGTCGTGGGCTTAACTTTAAATACTTTTGAACGGAAAGGACTTTTCTCGTGAAAACCGGAAACCGCAGGGCTTTTCTTCAAAACAGCGAGGGTGGACTCGGTGGCGACTAGCGCCGACCAGGTCAGTGGCCGACGCGGCGCGGCACGTGGCGCATACGGGTCGCCACGCCGGATAAAGGCGGGCCGTGGTTGACTTATGGTTGACCGGTATCCAGACTAGATTCGATCATCCGTGATTGGTTCCGACGGTGGAGGTCGGCCGGGCGTTGGTCGCCGGAAGCGGCGCGGATCGCGGCGGCGGGTGCATCGCCGAGAACGGCATGGCGGGTCGCCGGAAAGTTCGCCGGAACGCGCGCCCGGTGGTCCATTCAAAAGCGGTGGTATGGGGACGAAGGTGGCTCGCGACGCGATCGGAGGTGACAAGGACGGTGGTAGACGGCCGGGCGGCGGATTGCCGAAGCGCCGGGCGGGTGGTTGTTTTCACCGAAGGGCGAGGCCGCCGCTGTGGGACGCGACGACACCCAAGCGAGGCCTTTCGTGGGACGCACGCGCGCCGGGCGACGACGCCAAGACACGCGTCGCGGCCGCAGTGGGTGGGGCACGGGAGATCGCAAGGGCGGCTCGGGAGACGGTGGCGGCGCGACGACGACACGCGGTCCGGCGTGAAGGGAGGGAGACAGGGACGATACGGCACCGGTGTGATCCTTACCTTCCCGCTGACCTCGAGGCGGTGATGTCGGCGACAGAGGCGCGCCGGGGGGGAGATCGAGGCGGCGGCGCTCGGCTCGGGTGGCGGCGGCGCGTCGAACTAGGGTTAGGTTTTCGGCACCGGATGGCGGCGCGGCTCGTCCTAGGATTCCGCAGGGGGCGCAGGAGTCCGGCCTCGCCTTTTATAGGTCGCTGGCATCCTGGCGGCGGCGCTTTGCCGAATCCGGCCGATTCCACGGCGGCGGTGCACCTTCCATCCAGAGGAAGGGGACGACCTCCCCTCGCCGACAGTGGGGCCGTGGCGTGGTGCGGCTGCCGAGCGAGGGCGCCGCCACGGCATCGGGTGCGACGCTGGCTTCGCCGGGCCGGCTACCGCCGCCGAACCGGATCGGGCCTAGGCCGGTAGCCGGGCCAAGGCGACGAGGGAGCAGGCCGGGCCGCTCGTTGGCGGGCCTAATCGGCCGGCCGGGCTGCAACTAGAAGCAGGCCAAAACTCAAGGTAAAAGAAAAGAAGGGAGAGAAAAGCCTTTTCCTTTTATAAATTTTAGAAATTTGCACATCAAAATCATTTCAATTTGAAACCTCTTTGAACTTTTTGAAACAAGCACTCATTACGTAAAATAAATGCCGCAAAGCATGAGTGCTCAATCAAGTATCTATACCTTATATTTCATTTTATTTCTCAAAAATTTATTATTTCCTAAATTAGAATGCTCACAAAATTCATAATTAAATCATTTTATCCTATTTTCAAAAATTGCAAAATTTGGGGTGTGACAACCAATGGGGCACGAATGGAAGCTTAGACCCCGATCCTAGTGGTGATATGGTTGAGCAAAAGAAGTATAGATCCATGATTGGAAGTTTGCTCTATGCAACCGCATCAAGACCAGGACATAGCATTTAGTGTGGGCATGTGTGCTAGATATCAATCCGATCCAAGAGAGAGTCACCTCAAGGCAACCAAGAGAATCATAAAATACTTGAAGGGTACTCAAGATGTGGGACTATGGTATTCAAAGGGATCCAAGTTTGATTTGATTGGATTTTCGGATTCTGATTATGTAGGGTGTAAAATCAATAGAATGAGCACAAGTGGCACATGTCAATTTCTTGAAGGTCACTAGTATCATGGTCCTCAAAGAAGCAAAATAGTGTTGCTCTCTCTACCGCCGAAGCCGAATACATTAGTGCGGGAAGTTGTTGCACTCAATTGCTTTGGATGAGGTCAACATTGAAGGATCTTGGATTCAAATTTGACAAAGTCCCATTGTTTTGTGACAATGAAAGTGCTAGAAAGATGACTCAAAATCTGGTTCAACATCCAAGAACAAAGCACATTGATATAAGGCACCACTTCATAAGAGATCATCAACAAAAAGGGTGACATTTGTATCATGGGCATTGGCAATCGAAGATCAACTAGCCGACATATTCACCAAGCCACTTGATGAGAAGAGGTTTTGCATGCTAAAGGGAGAATTGAACATCATTGATTTCTCCAACTTGAGTTGATGCACCCCACTTATATGACATGCCTCTCCTTCGACAAACCCAAGGTAAAAGTTGTTTATCATGGCATTCATATATTGCTAAGGACTTGTTAGTGCATCTAGACATCATGCAATTTAATAGGCTCTTTCTTGGAAAATAAAATGATTTCAATGTATGTGTGGCACCACTATTGCTTTGATTGGTTTTATGAACTAGTGGTGGCATATGACATGTTTATGTGCTTGCAATCCTAATGTCAACTCTAGAAAATGAGCTATCGATGTGTATTCTAACATGGTGCAAGATAACCCTTATCTTCATGAGGTGTGAAAAAAGCTTGTCCTTGGTTCAAACTTGAATACATGGAAAGGCTAGTGATCTAGATGAGACCACATGTGATACTTTGATTGACTTGATTTCTCTCATTTACACCTTTTTGATGATTGTTGACAAAGGGGGAGAAATAAGTCACAAAGATGTTGGAAAGGATCACACAAATAGGGGGAGCAAGCTCATAGACTATTTGTGCATTTGTATGTGCATGATCATATTGTGATGTTGCATTGGCAATCTAAATTCAATATACATGATTGCTTGGTGTATGCTAGTTTTTTGAAAAATTTTGATTGGTGTATTGACCAACTAGCATGCATAGGTTGTATCTAGACTAAGCTCACATTTTAGCCTATGATGTTGATCTCATGGGGTATGTTGAGTTTTTGATGAATGTCTAGATACATGATGCTAAGGACTCCGATGGTTTTTGCGCTTCAAAGGTCCAATTTCTATAACCTTAGCATCTCTTTTGGTATTAGTATCTCTCCCCATGATTTCTATCCAACATATGTGCCAAAATTGAACCAAACACATGGAAGCATATATGTAGGGGGAGCTACTACTACCAAAACCGAACCTTGAAATGATTGTCCCCTCCTTGACTTTTGTTCAAAACTCTAATGGGCAAGCAATTCAAGTTAAATTGAATTTATTTCTTATCTTTGTGAGTTGGTTGTCATCAATTACCAAAAAGAGGGAGATTGAAATCTCATGTTTGGTTTTGGAAATTGATGACGACACTTGTGGACTAATCCTTTGCTCTAAGTGTGTATCTTAAGAAAGGATTAGATGGATGACAAGAAGCATGATGATCATGAACATGGACAATGTCGGTGGACTTGATGGATCGCCAAGCTCGGTGAATCGCTTGAGAGGAACCCGAGATCAAGGCAAAGGTATACTTGATAGGGTTTTTCTTTTCGGTGATCAAGACACGATAGAGCGTGTGATTACATTATAGGATAGATGGCCGACTATCAAGAGGGGATGCCGCGACAATCCTTGCATGAAGTGCTTCTAGGTCCATGTGACTTGCATATGCATTTAGGATTGAGAGCACTAACTTCGTTCTTGTCCAACCGATCGCGACATGCTAACACAAGTGCCCATGGGACACATTCGAAGTGTTGGCAACTCAAGACAAGAAGCTAAACTTGGAAAGATGGAAAGACGACGACGTTAACGAAGAAGCAGAATGTTTTGAATCGCGCCGACGCCGGGCCGTCGGGCGCCCGCGCGCTAGGGCGCAGTGCAAACATTCAATGGGGCGCCCGACGCGTCGTCCGGGCGGTTTGCGCCGACGATGGGGCCCAAATCAGCCCCGGGGCCGTCCGGCGCTATGGAAGACTCGCCGCCGGCGGCTTGGCGGGCGCTGGCGCGTGTCACCGGCGCGCGCCGGACGCGTCCAAGAAGCTCGCGGGGAGGCCCGCCGGACGCAGCGGCCGGGCGCGCCCGGGCGGTGGAATAGGTATCTGGCGCCGTGTTATCGGGACCGCCCGGCGTGTCCGGCGCAGCCCCGGGCGCCGTTCGGCGCAGCCATGAGGAGGCGTTTGGAACCAACGGCTCTATTTCGACTTGGGGTCTATATATAGTGCCTTGGCCGGTTCATTGGTCCTTCTCTTGCACATTTGAACACTCCTACACACTTGTGAGCTTGTGAGACTCCTCTCCACTCATCTCTTCACCACTAACTCGGATTCTTGGTGAGATTGAGAGAGATAGAAGTGCATTGCTTGCATCGGTTGCATTTAGAAGCACTTCATCCTTGGAGAAGACGCGGGATTCTTGTTTTCTTGGGAATTTGCTTGGTTCCCTAGCGGCTTGGAGCAAGAGGCGGTGTTGAGCTCAAGTGGAGCTTGTTTGAGGCCACACCGGTGGTGATTGTGAGGGGTCATTCCTTACCCCGCGCGAAATTCGTGAAAGGAGCACTAGTGGATTGCTAGTGGCTTGTTGGACCCTCTCTTGTGTTCGTTGCTTGAGCTCCCATAGGGGATTTGGCACCGGCCATTGCTTGGCAACGCCAAGTGAGTGTGTCGCCACAACGAGGACTAGCGTGCCTAAGCAAGCACGTGAACCTCGGAAAAATCATCGTGTCAATTATGTGCTTGCTCATAGGAGATTTCATATTGATCACGGTGATTGGCTTCTACCTCTACACTCCACCGTCGGTATATCAATCACTCTCTTTTGCATTACTTTGATATACTTGTTTAGTTTTGCTTAGCTTGTTAGTTGAGTAGTTTGTTTAGCTAAATTAGTCTTGCTAGCTCTTAGTTGGTAATCTAGTTAGACTTGCTTGTTCACCTAGGAGTAAAGGTAGAGGCTTAACCTTGTGTGAATTAGAGACAATAGAATTGACTTGTGGTTGGCATAGCTAGTTGAAGCATTGCACTTTTGCGACGCCATCTTATTGTCTAACCAGTTGCTTAGTGTTGTTGAAGAAGTTTTTAATAGGCTATTCACCCCCCCTCTAGCCATTAGGATTTCAAGTGGTATTAGAGCTAGGCACCGTTGTTTGAGTGGCTTAACATCCCACGGTGACAAAATGGCGTTGAGTTTTCATGTCAACAACACCAAGAAGGCGCCACCTTCGATGGCACCAATTTTGCCTATTGGAAGGTGAAGATGACCGCACACCTCAAGTTAATCAATAGAGAAGTGTGGGTTGTGACCGAGAACAAGTTTGAGGTGGCAAAACCAAGTGAGCCAACTCCGGTTGAAGAGAAGAAACTATATGCCAACGATGTGGCCGTGAGTGCTTTTCATGAAGCATTCAATGATAGAGTGTTTGAGCAAGTCAAGACACTCACCGTGGCCTATGACATATGGAAGAAGCTAGAAGCGTGCTATGAGGGCACTGAAGGCGTCAATCAAGCAAAGGCCTATATCAAGCTTGAGCAATTCAATAGCTTCAAGATGGAGGATGATGAAAGTGTGCCGGATATGTTTCACCGTATGTAAGTATTGGTGAATGATCTCAATGCACTTGGAGAAGAGATCAAGGACAAGACCTTCAACATGAAGTTCTTGAGATGTTTGCCGGAAAGGTTTGGGATGTTCATCATGGTGCTCGTGAGAACAAACTTGAAGGATTTGACTCCCAACCAATTGCTTGATGAGGTCATGACCGATGATTCATATAGAGATGACAAGAAGAAGCAAGAGCTCATCAACAAGGCAAACAAGAAGGTCAAGGATGAAGAGAAGAAAGAGGACAAAAAGAGCTTGGCACTCAAAGCTAGTTCATCATCCAAGGGCAAGAAGAAGAAGGAAGAATCAAGTGATGAAGAGGATGGCACTTCTACTAGTGGAAGTGAGATTGATGAGCACATGGCCCTCTTTGTGAGAAAATTGGGCAAGTATGTGAAGAAGAGCTACATCTCATCAAGGAAGAACAAGAAGAAGCAATCATTCAAGAAGAAGACCAAGGATGGCAAGAATGAAGGCAACATGACATGCTTTCGTTGTCATG
Source organism: Hyparrhenia diplandra (assembly GCA_015847255.1). NCBI lineage: Eukaryota > Viridiplantae > Streptophyta > Magnoliopsida > Poales > Poaceae > Hyparrhenia > Hyparrhenia diplandra. The sequence continues at coordinate 612,232 of JADLZK010003233.1, forward strand.
ATGATTGTCACTTGATTGCGGAGTGCCCATATGATAGTGATGATGAGAAGGGCATCAAGAAGGCAAGAAAGAAGAATGATGCCAAGAATGAGAAGGAAAAGAAGCCCAAGAAGAAGAATGAATCCCATGTAGCTATGTGGGATAGTGATGGCTCATCTTCTTCAAGTGATGAAGAGGAGGACAAGAAGAAGAAGAAGGGACAAGCTCACCTTGCCATGCATGACAAGATCTCCCTCTTCGACACTCCTTCATCATGCTTCATGGCTAAGACCACTAAGGTACAATCTATCACTAAAGATGATGATGATAGTGATAGTGATAGTGATGATGAGGAGCCAACTTTCACTAAAGAAGAATTGAAAACTATGCTTGATGATAGTATTGACATGTACAAGGATAGTAGGAAGGAGGCCAAGGGCTTGCGTAAGGAAATAAAAAGCCTTAAGCAAGAACTTGATGAGCTTCGGGCATCTTATGAGAGTCTAAAGGTAGACCATAAGACGCTTGAGAAATCTCATTCTAAGCTAGAGAAAGCTCACTTCTCTCTACTAGAAGAGCACAAGTTGTGCCAAATTGTGGAAAATGTTAGTACATGCAATGCTAGCATCATGTGTGATATTCATGTTGATGAACCATCTCCCACATGTGTAGCCTCCATTAGCTCTATCACTAGCACATCCATCTCTAGTGAAGATACTTGCAACCCAATGCTTATTTGTCGGGGACCAAAATATTGGGCCCCGAGACATTCTCCTTATAACGAAACCTGCCGCCCGTCTAGGCCCAGTAAAACCCGGCCTGCCAAATCCCTCATACGAAGGACGGCCCGGACGATCAGAGGCCAAGCCCAGGAGCCACGGTGACCGACGAAGACGATGACGGCCTACAAACGGCCTACGGAAGCCACCGCCGGGATGAATGCTGAGCACAAACCGCCGGCCTAAGAGGCAAGCCAGGTCTACGACCAGCTTGTCCACCTCCATAGCCCAGATTGTCCCCCGGAGGCAACTACACTCGGGAATGACAAGAGGCCGAGGGACTCCACTACCGACGAAGAGCCTCGACCACGCCCGACTTCCGTCCCGCCCGAGGGCAACCTTCGGGCACTGACGCGGCCCAATCGAGGGCGGCCTAGCTAGCCACCCCGGCGCACAAACCCGCTCGCCCAAGGGAGACCAGCGCCCATACCGGGCGTGGTCGCCGACCGCCCCACCGAGGGTCGCGCACCTCGGGCATGGGAGGTTCCGTCCGGAGGGAAACAACCGCATTTAACGCGGGCCGCACAACAGCGATGTGTCGTGACATCGACACGCCCTACCAAATCGACCGAATCCCTCCCCAATCCGACCGATGGGACACAAATTTGAACCGCTGGTGCATTACACCACACGGCACGGAAATCGTGGAGCACTCGCTCATTCCCAAGACAACCGCCACGACACCACGTTGGGCCGACCGGGCACGCTTACACGCCACACCCAAGTTGTCGGGCCGCCCGCCATGCGGACCGTGAGGGACGCCCTCACAAACCCGGGGTTTCACCCGGAGGCGCCACGATCATCGCCGGATCAGACGCCGTGCCAACATCCGCATACTTACGACGGACATCAACCCTCGCCGCGCACATGCAACAGTGGTGCCTACCGAATTAGCCACCTAAGCACTTGCCAAATGTACACATTACCGCCTCCTTCCTACTATAAAAGGAGAAGTAATGCCCCGTTAGACGGGGATGGGCAACCGGCATTTAACAATCACCACCACTACACCCACGATCGCGAGGCCCGAGACCGGTGTCTCTCCGTTGCAACCGCCTTTGTAATCCCCTACTACAGGCTTTAACCCCCCGTGAGCGCGAGGTAACACGGTCAGACACACCCCGCCGGACGTAGGGCCCCGTTGGCTCGAACCGGGATAAATCTGGCCGTGGCGTCATCTCGCTACGCCATCGAGGAAAGGTCGGGGCGCACGGCACACAAATCACTCACACGCCGGCCCCGGGCGCCCGCCGGGAAACGCCGGCGGTTGGCGCGCTGTAGGGGCTCGCGGCGCACCTACTTCTCCGCCGACCCTCATGACGTTTCTTTTCGCCCCATCTTTCCGCCTTTACCGCCGGAGCCCGAGCCCCGCTGAACTCCCTTGTTCTTCGGAATGTTGGAGTTCGTCACCACGGGCACAACCACGAGGCACGCTTCCTACCCGCGACGGCGGGAGGAAAGACGGACTCGCTGACGCTTCTTAACGCCGCGTAAGAATCCGCAAGCGTTACAGAATTGTCGCTTGTAGCTTTCACCCGGAAATATTCAGGGTATCGTATTTTCCACGGGACGGCCGCACAGAGGGCTTTTTGATAACGCCCGCCCAAGGCAAGGTTAAGCTTCTAAGAGGAATGAGGTATCTTTATGGGTTGACACTCGTGCAGGGATTACTCTTCCGTTGTCTCCTCATTTCGGGCACCGCCCACGCCCAAAGCGACGCTGTCCGCAATTGCACCGCGCCACACACCAACGTGGGGATTACAAGGACGACAAGGTCGCCACAACCCAGCCGCCACCCCCTCAACCGCGGATGCGCCACAAAAAGATAGGAAATCACTAGCCCAAACACCACGCTTGCATCGATGATTACTACCGAGTGTGATATCAAGGATTACCCGCCTCCGGGTCCTTCACTAGAGTACCGCCCCAAGGAACGACTATCAATCCCGCAAGAATAAAACGGCCCGAGATAATATGCTCGAAAGTAATAACCGAAAGAGGAACACAACTGCCTTACCAAAGTGTAAGTAGACTCAGAGAGGTACAAGCGAGATGGGTACCGACAAGTCCGCACTGCCCCTCCTAGGAACCGTGGTACACCGGGGCGGACCGACAACCTGTAGAAGGAATCAAGTTTCCTTCTAGCCTTTCCTCTCACACTCTAGAATTAGAATAGGGATAGAGATAGAAGACTCTCTCTCTTGCTCAATTGTGCTTGTAGCTCGCTGGGGAGGGTCTCGCCAGAGACCCGGTAGCTCCCCGGGCGCCGAGGGAGGCGACACCCCGCCGCGGGGGGGCGGCCGAAGAGGCGACACCACCGCAGCGCGGGGGGCAGCCCGAGGAAGGCGTCACCCGCAGCAGCGGGGGGCACGGCAAGAAGGCGACACCCCACGGGCGGGGGCAGCCCGAAGAGGCGCCACCCCCGCGGGCGGGGCAAAGACGATGTGGAGGGGCGTGGCCTCCGCAGACGCGAGGAATGGCGCCTCGAGGATGAACCCCGCTTAGCGAAGACGGCGACACGGGGGGGGGTTTCAGAGCCACCGCGAGTGGCGGCAGGATAGGAAACCCTTCCAAAGGTCTCATGAGCTCGGGCACAAGTGTTTTTACCATCAAGCCCCGGGAGTGGTTTGTACCAGTTGCCCTCGCGGCCCTAGCCGTAGTGGCATGTACGCTTTGTCCTTTTGTAATCGCGATACGCCAACCGGATGCCTATAAATACGGACCGACGGACGTATGACGGACGGTTGGTGGGAACTTTTATGACCTATCAATCAAAAAGGCAATTCCTTGGGATCATCACTTTTGTCCACGCCGCACTGCTTTCACCCGACTCACCCCGGGTAGGCCCTCGCCCCTCTCCCGCCATCCGCGTGGCGAAGGCTTAGGGGGTGTGCCTTACCCCACGCTGGCGCCGACCGTGGGGACCGACACGAAAAAGCCATGCCAACACGCGGAGCCACGCACGCTGGAGCCGCATCTCTCGCAGACGGGGCCAACCTCTACCTCCGCAGGGCCCCCCTCCGTGGACACGCAGCCCCGCCCGGAGCACTCCCAACCCGGGATCGGAGGCAACGAACCCCCCGCCATCGCCCGGGCAAGGATACGGGCCATCCCCCGACCCGGGTCGAAAGCACGGGAGGCCCTCGCCGAACGCCCCAGAGCATCGAGGTCCCGAGGACCCGGCGCCGCCATCACGGAAACCGGGCGTGGCCGAGGATCTGCGGGGCGGCAACCGCCGCACTGGCCCACCCGACGCCGGACGCCCGGGGGGGGGCGCTTGGCGGATCGGGCGAGGGGCTCACCGAGGTTGACGAGAGGACGAGGAAGCCGCAGGGCAGCGGGCTCGAGGCGCCCAGGCCCAGATAGCGGCGGCTGCCAGCAGTACCGAAACCCTCGACGGAGGCGCCGTCTCAAGACCATCGTGGACCAGGCCGAGGCAGCAAGGGGACAACTCGTATGGCTGGAACAACAACTCACGGCCGCACAAGAGGTACACGGTATTCCGGCCCCCCCGACTCAAACCCGGCCACGCGCCGCCACCACCCCGCCACCACCCTACATCCAACCCTCCGGCCACCGCAAGCCACATCACACCAAGAACAAAACGCCCATACCACCCGTCGGGGGCACCCACCACAACCCACCGCCACCATTGAAAACCGCCTCGGGAGGGGGTCAACCGCAATGGGCACCCAAAGACTACGACCCCGCGTCACCGCTTCCTTTGCTCTCACAGACCGGGCGGAGTGGCCCGCATCATATAACCCCCACCACCCGCCCAGACACAAAGGTCGATCGACCCTCGACAATTCATCATGACCTACGAGGCCGCAGTGGCCGCAAGGTCGGAGGAGATGAATCCACCATGGCGAAGTCATTTGTGATTGTCGCCGAGACATAGCTCAATCTTGGTACTCCACTCTACCCCCCCGCTAGCCTCGCCACCGGGCCGAGCCCGATCCTCCCCGCAAAGCAACTTCAAGGGAGTGGACTCCGCCGCAAATCAACTCTACAGAGCTCCCGGGCGCCATCCGTAAGCCAAATGAACTTTTAAAGGACCGGGTGGCGGAGGTTCCTCCAAGTAAAAGCAAGAACGAGGGGGTAATGCAGACGTAGAAGGCCATCATGGCAGCCCTCGCCCGCAGATAAGGCCGGGCCCCCGCCACCCAAGATTGAGAGGAAGCAGCCAAAAACACTTTCGCCCGGACCTGCACGTGATAATGGAGAAGTACCGCCGCGACACCGCCCACAAAGCCAAGCTCGAAGCTTTCCGCCCACCAACCTCGCAGAACCAGCCACCCCGCAGCAAAGGCCTCCGAGATTGGAGCCCCACGCCTACCACGATCGAGAGCCGTGGTTGCAGCAATTGACACCGCACCCCCCACCAACCAAAGAAACAAACCTCCACAACAAGCCTACCCACCAGCCAAAGGGACCATCGGCCCTCCAACAAGCGGCGACCGAGCTCCGCCCCTAGCAGAGGCAACCCCATCGCCATTATCTGCGGGCCGCACAAGGACACTTCACCAAGCAATGCCCATACTCGCCAAGGGCAAAGAATTCATGGATAACCAGCCTAGCCACCCAAAGAAGACAACCGCCAAGTCAACCACACCAGGAGGCGCACCCAACCCCCGACCGCGACATAATCACTATACCTACACCCCGCAAAACTATGGCACTCCCTCGATACCGGTTCACCATCCCGCATTCAACCAATCCCCTACCACCAACCGCACAATCAACCCCCCCGCTACCCTCACCGTGCCTACACGCTAGCCACCCCGGAAGCCTCGAGCCAATATCACCACAACCCCCGCTACCACCACCGCCACCGCTACCAGCCCTACCACCACCGCCCCGCCACCACCACCCATCAAGCAAGAAGCACCCACCACAATGAACAACCCCACCTCCGCCACGGAGAAATCCCTAGCCATCACAGAGGGTCAAACGAGGACTACGGCAACAAGAGGCGTAAAAAGAGCACTACCGCAGGGTGCACCATGTTGCAACGGAAGGCCCCCCACCGAATGACCGGTGGTCCCATGTCCCAATCACTTTCAGCCCGCGGACATGAGGCTCAAGGATTACCCCCACACCGATGCAATGGTAATCAAAACAAACGTGGCGGGTGGATAGTGAACAAAATCCTAGTGGATACGTGAAGCTCCGCAGATATCCTTTTCGCGCCCCGAGCTCCGTGGGAAACCCCCTTCGGCCGGGGTCACAGATCGTGGCCCGGGAAGGTCATGCTACAAGAACCTTCGGGACCAACCCCACCCCCGAACGAGAACGTTACCTTCGACGTTGTCGACATGCACTACAACTATAACGCAATTTTTGGCGAGGCATCATCAACGCTCGGGCCGCCATCCACTCGTGGTACCTCTCAGATGAAAATGCCATCGATCAGCGGGTTATCGCCATATTTGGGGACTAACCTCGCCAGAGCGCAGAGGGAGACGCGCCCGACAATAAATGTGCATGCCCTCAAAGAAGACATGGAAATGCAAGAAAGGGAGCAGAAAAAGAAGGAAAGGAACCCCCGAAGAGCAGCAATACAGGCCCCCGCGAGCCCAGCAAGAGGAGACAAAACAAATCGCCGTTCCCGAACGACGAGGCCAGATCCAGAACAATTGCCGCGACATTAGACCCCGCCTTCGAGGCCGACCTAATTCACTTCCTCCGTGACCACCGCGATACCCGCCGGGCGCGGCCGAGGACCTACAGTGAGTCGACAGAAGCATAATCGAACACAAGCTCAATATCAAGGAGGACGCACGACCATGCAAGCGTAAGCTTCGCCAAATGTCCGAGGAAAGAAAACAGCCAGTTGAAGTCAACCGCCCCTCCCTCGACGCAAAGGTGATAAGACCGGTCAAGTACCCCACCCGGCTATCCAACGTGGTCCTCGCCAAAAAGCGAGCCTCTCAAAAGACAAGACAGCCTCCACGGTGGAGAATGTGCGTAGACTTCACGAGCCTCAACAAGGCCCGCCCGAAGGACGACTTCCCGCTTCCTCGCACCCTCGTAGACGACGCCGGGGGTGCGAATGTCCGTCACTCCTCGATTGTTTCTCGGGTATCACCAGATATGGATGAGCAAGGAAGATGAGGAAAAGACCGCCTTCATTACCCCCTCTAGCACGTATTGCTCAGAAGAATGGCGTAAGGCCCCCGCAACGCTGGGTCAACCTTCGCAAGGATGACGAGGTCCTCGCAGATGACAAGGCAATTTCGCCTATGTCGATGACATCGTGGTTCGTGAGCAAGCTCAGCAGACCATATCGCTGACCTCGAAAGGGCATTCTTAAAAGCTCCGCGGGGCTAGACTAAAGCTAAACCCCGCTAAATGCGCCTTCGGGTCAGCAAGGGCAAATTATTACGATTTGCCTAGTCTCCGCAAGAGGGATAGAGGCCAACCCAAACAAAATTCAGCGATCACCCGATGGAACCCCGACAAACAGAAAACCGCAGCGCCGCCCGCCGGCCGTATGGCCTCTCCCGAGAAAGGTGTGTCGCCGAAGTTATCACGATAGTCTAGCGTGGGTATGCCCGCTAGTAGGTTGAGCGGTTAGGGATGCGCTTAGACGACCGGCCGAGATGTCAAGCGTAACGTGAGCGAAGGACAAAAACACACGGGTTTTACCTGTGTTCGCCGCCTTTGATGGCGTAAAACCTACGCCCCGCTTTGATTGTATTGATTGATTCTCGAAAAATCGTCCTTACAAGATAGATCGAGGTGATCTAATCTTAGTTAGTTGAGATTGAGGGGATCCTTGCCCACCTTATATAGTCCCGTAGACAAGGTTACATGCTTTGCAAGCAATGTGGTACAATATAATAGACGACGCGTGTGCCGCGACGCCTTGGGCCGGCCTCCTTGATGGTGCGGCCCATGTAGAGCCATGAGGATATAGGGGGTCCATATCCCCACGGCTAGTCCCCCGAAAGCACGCTATATCCCTGCCGGGCAACGCCGCCTTGTATTCCTTCGTCCGGTGTGGAGCAACGCCGCTAGGCCGGGAGAGCGCCGTCCGAGTAGTATAGAGTAACGCCGACCAATCGGGAGAGCGCCGTCCGACAATGTAGCCGCGGTTCACCACCGTGTCTTGAGGTTTGCCCGCAGGATGTTGGGTGCTACAGAGAAGAAAAAGGTTTTCACCCACGGACATGTATCCATGTATGTAAAAAAAGACAATAAATGTCGCCGCCAATGACATGTATCCATGTAGTCCCCGAGCCCGCTGGAAGACGCCGTGAGAAGTCTTGTAGCGTGGATTAAAGAAAATGAGCCCGTAGTTAACCGGTCAAGCCCTCAACACGCTGCCCAAGATCAGCACCCTGATCCGAACAAGCATGAGGAGCTTAATAGCACAATCGAAGAAACGCCGCATGGCTGGAAACAAGTCCCCGAGGGCGGCGAGGTCGAAGGCGAGCCCCCGAAGCGGTCGGGCTGGTCGAGGCGCAGTCCCCGAAAGCAGCCCGAGGTCGAGGCGCAGTCCCCGAGCAGCCGTGGTGAGGTCGAGGCACGCCCCCGAGCGTAACGAGGTCAAGACGCTGTGTCCGAGCGGCGCGAAGCCGGTGGGCGCAGTCCCCGAGCAGCCGGGCGAGGTCGAAGATGCGCCTCCCGAAAGCGTGTCGAGGTTCAGGCGCAGTCCCCGAAGCGCAGTCGAGGTCGTAGGCGCAGTCCCCGAGCCGTCGAGGTCGTGAGGCGCAGCCCCCCGAAGCGCATCGAGGTCATCGACGCCGATCAAAGACGCTGTAGAGTTGCCGAAGCCGTCGCCGGATTGGCGCTGCAAAGATGTTCATCACCGCCGAGAGGTTGCAACTCAACTGATTCGCATGTTGCTGTTGTTGATCCTGTACGTCTTGTCGATCAGGTTGTAAGCTTCTGGTTAGTCCAAGTGCATGTGCATGAGCACCCATGCTCACATACGCCGATGCAAATTGGTCCGCAAGTGGTGCATCACATCGCGCTATCTTGTTGATTGCTTTTGTAATCGGATGTTGGCCCCGCTTGTCAGACGCGGGCCCTCATGTGAGCCATCGGGCCGGCCATGAACACCAGGCGGATGACGGTCACCGTGTGACGGTGAAGGGCATAGTCCCCAGCTTGGCTGGCGACCACACAACATAGTTGTCGATGAAGTCTCAGAGACACCGATCCAGCCCCTCAACGGCCGGAGTAGTCGGAGACGAGTCCCCGAGCGTGAGCTCGCCGATTGGGCTTCGCCCCTCGAAAAACAAATATGAAGAGCGGTAGTACATTGATGATGTACAAATAAATGTTCGATCTCCTGGCCTGAGATGAAGAAGCTTGTACAATGAGATGCGTGTTGTCGTTGTAGATTTTTAGCTCTTTTTTAGAGTGTCGCTTAGGCCGATCTAGCCTTTGTGGGCCGGGTATAACCGCCGCGTGGAGCGCGATGCTCATTGACACGAAGTCCGGGGTTGTTCAACCGCACAAAGGAGCCCCCGCCAACTATCAAATACGCAGGGACTCGATTTACCACATGCGCCAAGATCGGATTAGCCTGAGAGATGTGGCCGCTCTAGAGAGTCGTGGTGAAAAAGCGTTGAGTTGTAGCCGATGACTTAGTTGTCATGGTTTTCGAAGAAGCATGTGTAGAGCATTTACAAGCACTTAGCACATGTAGTTTAGTTCCGCCGCAGCACTCTAGCCCCGGCCGACCGCTTATCCGGTGGTGAGGCGCCAGGCCTCGTGCACGCGCCCGAACACTTATCCGACCAGAGAGACCAGTCCCGCCACCCATACGCAGGAGTCGTGCCGACGGCACGCACGCAGCAAAGGGGGGTCGACTCTAGAGGTACTTGGGGGAGAGAGTAAACTGTATGGCCGATTACTTATAAAGCGATGATTACTTGTCAAGCTTAAGAACATCCAAGATATGCGAAGATGGAAGAGTATTTATGAAAAAAAATATTAAAGCATGACTTAGCTTGTTTGTCGACGATGAAGTAGTCGGGCGGGTTGACGGAGTTGGTGTTCGCCAGCCCAGTGGACGGTCGCCGGGTGATGACGTGGTTTACGAGCGGGATGCGCCGACGCTCGTCGATCACGCCGCCAGCAAGACGCCACTCTTCTTGTCCGTCGTGGGTCATCAAGCTTGCATGTTGCGTGGAGTAGATCGCGGGAGGCGTGACGCCGAGGAAGATCACGATCCTTGTATCTTGCATATCCGATCGGGTGCCGCGAAGACAAGCATGTGTATATGTAGATATATGAACATATACTAAATGTAGAATGTTAGATTGAAAAGAAAAAATTGACTTTAGCTTTTGTCGATTCAACAGACATTATCCTCGACCAAGGATCAACTTGCACCACACGCCTTTCTTGGTCGACTCTCCGCCTGAAGACGCCGCCGACAGTGCAAGTCGATGATGGAACCACGTTGCCGCCGAAAGTGCTAGCGACAATGGAAGTCGGCAGTGGCTCCTTGCTTGATTTATTGACCGATCAGGAATCTTGGACCATGTAGGATCCGGACACCGCGATGAGGTCCGATCGGCACATGAGCGACGATGCCGCCACCGACACAACAGACACGCACACGCTAGCTTGCATGTCGTAGATGCAATCGCGATTGAAGCCGGCCACGCACGCCCGAGAGCCCCCATTCCCACCGCCGCACCATGGGAAGCCGATTTCCGAGTTGTCGACTTGACGTTGCCGCCTTCGAGATGGATCTCGACGTTGGCCGAAGCAGATTGAATCCGCACCAGCTCAGAGTTGTTTGACGCCGCGATTGACGCCGTTGATCCATGATTTCGCCCCGAATTTGTTCAGGCCGGTCGACGATCATGGAGCTTGGAAAGATCACCATCTTGCTAGTCATAGTGTCTCGAAAGTGCACACCCCTACCGGGCGCGCCAACCGCCGCCGAAGTTATCGGCGATAGTCTAGCGTGGGTATGCCCGGCTAGTAGGTTGAGCGGGTGTTAGGATGCGCCTAGACGACCAGCCGAGATGTCAAGCGTAAACGAGCGTAAGGACAAAACACACGGGGTTTTACCTGTGTTCGCCGCCTTGATGGCGTAAAACCCACGCCCCGCTTTGATTGTATTGATTGATTCTGAAAAATCGCCCTTACAAGATAGATCGAGGTGATCTAATCTTAGTTAGTTGAGATTGAGGGATCCTTGCCCACCTTATATAGTCCCAGAGACAAGGTTACATGCTTTGGTAAGCAATGTGGTATAATATAATAGACGACACGTGTGTCGCACGCCTTGGGCCGGCCTCCTTGGATGGTGCGGCCCATGTAGAGCCATGAGGATATAGGGGGTCCATATCCCCACAAAGAAGTTCATCTCCGGTCCGGCTGAGCGGGCCTACCTTTCTTCCAAGTCCCGAGAGCCGCCGGGAGCCGCTCAACCGGGGGTCGACAAAGAACAAGCCTTCGACGACCTCAAGCAAGCACTCCTCAACCTCACAACCCTTGCAGCGCCGAGCCGACGAGGGTCTCCTCCTCTATGTGGTGGCGCCCCCACACGCAGAAGCGCTAGTCCCCCCGCAAGGGAAGTCCCCCGAAGACCACCAAGCGCGCCCGCTCCCCATCTACTACGCAGGTCGGAGACCCTCGAGGGCCCCAAAAGCAATTACACGCAGCCGGAGAAGGTGGCCTATGCAAAGGGTCATGGCAAGAAGGAAGCTCAAGCATTACTTTCGTGCCCACGGAGATCACAATACCCTCCCTCGCTTCCCCGCTAGAGAACATCTTCAGAACCCCGAGTCCGGGTGGGACGATAGCCCGATGGGCAACGGAGTTGGGAGACCATGCAATCAAATTCGTGAGGCGTAACAGCGGCCAAGTCCCAGCGCCGCAGACTTCGTGGCAGATTGGACCCCGATGTACACACAACCGTTAAGCTGGACCCTATATGGACAAAGACACACAGACGGGCATGGGGTCACCGCGCTGGGATCGCTATACCCTCACGTCACCTTCCAAGATCAAACCCGCCACGCCGCGAGGTTGTCATTCCCTGCACAAACAATATCGTAACATGAAGCAATCCTCCCGGCACCGCACAAGCCGAGAGCCCTTCAAAGACACGGAGAGCCATCATAAGAACAGACCAAGTCGCCTCCGACACGAGAGAAGAGTAGCAAGGCCCGGAACCCCGAGCCGCGTAAATACCTCCCCTCGTAATCGAAAAAATGTTTCTTCCTCGATCACAACGGAAGACCATTGCAGCGTGAGACAACACCGGCACGAGCTCGCCAAGGCCGCAAAGAAGACAAGACAAAGCTACCCCGACGAGATTCTACGAGGTCTTGGCAAAACCCACGGTCGGGGGCCCTCCGGCAGCCAAGTTCATCAACGCCATAGCAAGTTTAAGACCGGAGGGCTCCGATAATAGCCTACATCAAGGGCCACCTCGAGCCGAGTCAAAGGAGGAAGAAAAAGGATAGCACGTAAGGTGAGAGGGTACGTAATGCTCGGAGATCAGCTCTACAAGGCGCCGGTCACAGCCCCCGCTCAAATGCATCTCGCCTATCGAGGGAAGAGCAATCCTCGCAGAGGTACACGAGGGCATCTGCGGGTTCCCACGGCGACCCCCGATCGCTAGTAGGCAAGGTATTCGTGACAAGGGTTCTATCGCCCACTCTTAACCGACGCAGAGAACCTCGTGAAACACAAGGAAGGTTGCCTACCACCGCAAGACATCACTCCAACCTCCCAGAGCTCTAACCACCCCGACCGCCCCACCGCCTCTTTCAAAGATGGGGCATTGACCTCGCCGGGCCAATGCCACCGCTCCCTCGAAACCTCCGCTACGCCAGCCGTAGCAACCGAGTACTTCACCAAGTGGATCGAGGCCCGCCCCGCCACGATAACCTCCCGCCGCTGCGAAGTTCTTTTGGCAAGCAAATCATATGCCGCCTGGGGTCCCGCGAAATCACAGCTTGACAACGGCACTCCGATTCGACCGCGAGGCCTTCAAGCGCTTCGCCCAAATTGGAACCAAGATCCACTTCGCGTGTCCGGTCGACACCCCCCAATCCAACGGCCTCGTGGGAGAGCCAACGCACAATCCTCCAAGGCATAAGCGCCAAAAACTGGGAGACCAAGGGGCACATGGGCCGAACATCTAACGCGTGGTGTGGTCACACAACACCTCTCGAAAGTGCGAGCCACGAAGTTCACCCTTGCCTCAAGCTACTCTTCGGGAGGAAGCAAAAGATTCTGAGAGGAACTAACCCACGGCCCCCAAGAACAACCTCGCACCACCAAAGGAGGCACCCTGCGCCACCGAGACCTCGTTGAAGAAGTACGCAACCAAGCGGTGCTCAACCTCCACTCGTATCGATGGAAACGTGCAAATGGCGCAACAAAAAAAAGGTCAAGCCCCGCAGCCTTTGTTGTTGGAGACTTCAAGGCCATCGAAAGCGTAATCGCCCACATGGCGGGCAAACGGGCCGCCAAGTGGGCAGGTCCCTACTCGCCACGGTCGACAAGACCCGGCTCCTTCCACCTCCAAGACCTCGACGGAACCGACCTCCCCATGCGTGGAACATAGATGATCTCCGCCAAGTACTACCCCTTAGCGGGCGCCATACCAAGGCCAAGCGAAATGTAAGGTTTCTTTTGTATCTTTACTTACGCAGTTATAAAGACTCTATCATGTAAGCGGGGCCGCAATTTTTCTCCGAAGAGGCGTGAGGTTTTTAACGAGGCAGCCCCCCATCATCATTTTAATGCATGCAGATTTTACCCAAAAAAGCTTGTCTTCTCTCATTACTCGACAACTAACACCGAAAGGGGCGGAGCGGCAGCCCGCCCTCATCGGGCGGACCAGAGACAATGATTGGCCCGCCAGGGCGCGCCATACCTCACGCACCCGGCGAAGCCAAACATACGCCAGGCTCGCGAAACTCCAAAACCCCGGACCTCGAGCGCAGCCACGCTGGAGGTTCAAAGTCACAAGACTTCGGCAAAACACGCCTGTGGGCTCGCAAACTTGAGACCCCGCGACCTTGAGCATAGGCCGCGCGAGGTCTCAAAGCCACGCGAAGACCGGGCAAAACACGCCAGGGCTCGCAAACTCCGAGACCTCGCGACCCGAGCGCAGCCACGCGGAGGTCTCAAAGCCGCGCACCCTCGGGCTAAACACGCCTGTGGGCTCCGCAAAACCCGAGACCCCGCGACCTTGAGTATAGGCCGCGCTGAGGTCTCAAAAGCCGCGCACCATGGCAAAACACGCCTGGGCTCGCAAAATCCCCCGAGACCCCCGCGGACCTGAGTATAGGCCGCGGCTGAGGTTCAAAAGCCACAGCACCCGGCAAAACACGCTAGGGGCTCGCAAAACTCCAAAACCCCACGGACCTTGAGTATAGGCCTCGCTGAGGTCTCAAAAGCCGCGCACCCCGGCAAAACACGCCTGGGGGCTCGCAAAAACTCCGAGACCCCGGGACCTCGAGTATAGGCCGGGCTGGAGGTCTCAAAAGCCACAAGACCCCTCGGCAAACACGCCGGGGCTCTAAAAGCCAACCCCCTCGCGAGCCCTCGACCCCGGCCCCGCCAAAAACACCAATGTAAGGACACCCGCATTCAAACCGCGTTGTACAAACCATCAAACGATCCACCAACAAAAGGCCATCCACCTACCACCATGAAGTCTATTAAAGACACACCTACCCCCGCCGCATAACCTCGACACACTATAAAACCGACACCACCCCCCACTCCTCCACCACCGAGCCAACGCCACAAAACCAAAAGGATCCGCCCTAACACCACAATGTGGCACGAAGCTAGCTAAACCACGCTCCCGCGCAGCACTCCGCCTCAAGCCCCCGACATAACACAAAACCCAACCCCGACACCACAATGGAAAATGTAAAACAAAGGCCACTCAAGAACATAACCTCCTGAGCAAACCGACAACCCCGCTCACTTGTATCCATTGTTAGCGGCCCCCTCCCTCAAGGGGGGACACCGCAATGGAGAATGTAACATCCCCGCAGCGGAGACCACCAAAGGAATCAAAGTTCCGGCAGCGCGGCGCCTCAACGAACCTCGCCAAGGGCGGGGCCTCGCGACGCAACGCGGAAGTCAGAACACCCGCCCCCTCGACGGGCCAACCCTCCACATGGAGGGCATTCAGCGCAAGTTTCCCGAACCACCACCCCGACACCACATCAACTAAGCTCCGCGACTCCTCGCCCCACCAAGAAGAACAAGCCAAACTCCGCACCAAGCTCGAGTAGGAACGAGAGGCTCAGAAAAGCCGGCAAGCGCCCAACCTCAAGACAACTTGGAAAACCTGTGGTAACCTTGGGCTAGTAGAGAAGCATAGCCAAGTGGGGCATCTCCTCTCCGCAAAACTGGAAAGCATTATGAGAGCCAATACTCCTAGACACAAAACTTGTACCACCACACTTCGGAAATTCATAAGGAAATTTTCAATCCACGCTAAACAAGAACCGCAAATGTAGCCTCGCTAAAAGAAGATAGGGCGCCGCTGCGATCTCACCTACGCGGCCAAGAACCTCGCAACAGCGAGCCTCGCTAAAAGAAAGATAGGGCGTCGCCACATCTCAATCTACGCGAACAAAAAACTCAGAACAGCCGAGCCTCGCTAAAAAAGAAGCATAGGGCGCCGCCGCGATCTCAAATCTACGCAACAAAAAAACTCGTAATGTGAGCCTCGCTAAAAAAGAAGATAGGGCGTCGCCATGCGATCTCAATCTACGCAACAAAAACCTTCAACAGCGAGCCTCGCTAAAAGAAGTGTGCATCCTAAAACCGGGGAACAAACTCACAACAGCCCCCGCCAAGGGGTAATACCGCCCACAACAGCCCCGCCAAGGGGAACTTGTTCACAACATCCCCGCCAAGGCGGAACAAACTCACAACAGCCCCGCAAGGAAAGGGGTAATACTGCTCACAACAGCCCCGAAGGGGGAACTTGTTCACAACAGCCCCGCCGAAGGGGGAACAAACTTACAACAGCCCCGCCGAAGGGGGAACAAACTCATAACAGCCCCGTGGAGGGGTAACAAGACTACAACAGCCCCGCCGAAGGGGTAATACACCTACAACAGCCCCGCAGAGGGGGAACAAAATTACAATGTAAACACAGCTGGGGTAGCAAGATTACAACAGCCCCACAAAGGAGATAAGACTCCACAACAGCTCGCCCACGCTGAAGCCCTCCAACTACCCGCCAAAGGGCAACCATATCAACCACGTGACACCGCGAGACACCTCGACGACAAACTCTTCCAAAGACAACCCCAACAAAACCTCCGCGAACCCGGCTCCACAAACTCCGCTACATCGGCCACCTCGACCAAGGCCAAAACCATCGAACCCGCTCCAACTCATCCCGGCTTCGGACGAACGGGTCCCCGAGAAGAGGCGGCCCCGACGATAGAGCCCCGGGAGCACCCGCCGTCGGTACACCCGGCGAAAGGTCCCGGGCGCCGCCTCCACCCGGCCCTCGCTTTAGGCACGACAACAAGACCCCCACCGTCTACCTCGAACTCAACCTCCCCCGAGCAATAGCGACGCCTCCCTCGCCACCGAGGTCATCTTCCAACTCAACAGTCCGGCCCGCCCGAACACTACCGGGCTTCGCCCGACGATCCGTCAAATCATGCCCACGCCAAAACAAGACCGGCACCCCGGTTCTTCACATCGTGACCGCTGCGGCGCCCACCGTGCAAGGCCGAAGTCGACCCTCGAGGTACCTTCGCATCGCGTGAGCTCCATGTCTCCCCGAGATGAAAAATATCACGATAATTCATCATCCGGGGACTTCACACGTTCAAGACTCCAGCCCCCCGCAGATCCTACGCCGGCGCAGGCAAGGGCCGGGCACTCACGAACGATTTCCCCCACGCACACAAGTCAATAACGAGAACCCCGGATTAAAAAGACCAGCTCCATAACTTCGAGAAACATCCCGACATCAAGTCAAGCCGCAGTGACGATCAAAAGTATATACACTTTCCCCTCATCGGGGTTCCTAACCCCCACACTCGACACTTACATCTACGGCGAAGCCGCAACCTGACAGGAGGAGAAGCCTCCGACGCGCCAGCCTCCGGCCTCATCAAGATCTCGACCCCGGCCGCGTCCCGGCCGCCCCGCACCTTCCACAGCCTAAAACACAAATTCAGAGTCGGCCGCCGGAGGATCTCGACCGCGCACGACCCCTTCAAGGCCGTGGGTCACCTCCCTCCGGCCGAGCACAGCCCGCTAACGCCCGAACGGGTCAAAAGCACAAAAATGAGACACGGTGTAAAAAGGCCAAAACCCCGAAAAGAAGAACGCGGTAACACCGAAAAGACCCGTACCGTACCGGGTCGGCCCCGGGCCTCCTCCATGGCAACGCCATGCCCGATGTCCATGAAAAACTTCTGAGGAACTTCCCGACCAAGTAGCGGAGGTCGGCACGCGACGCCCGGCCATCTCCTCCCTCTTCGGGAACCTAAGCGGGCGAGGTTCGCCGAGGTGGGCGTGGTACCCATGGAGCCGAGCGTGTGCCCCGTAGCGTAGCGCCCGACGGCCCCCAGTCGTCACCGCGTGGTGAACCAAATGGGCGTAACCCCGAAAGCGCCGACTTAAGCCACTCCCCGACGCGTCGGCTCCAATGCGTGTGAGCGGGCGGAACCGAGCTCCCAAGGCCCACAAGGGCCGCGCCGGTCGAGACCTCCTTCACGGAGCTCATCTCGGCAAGCCAGGCCTCGTCGCAGGAAGGTTCTTCCTTCAACTCCTCCACTTTCTTCTAGCGGCCTCCCGCCCCCTTCGCCCGGGGTCGCAGTCGCGAGGTCGACGCTAACGCGAGGTTTCAATCACCCGGCCATGCATCGGGGTCTTGTACTTAGCCTCTCAAGCGAGGAGTACGCTCCGCCCGGCCTCCGCAGCCCCTCCCAGACGAGCGACCTCCGCCCCGGCCGACGCCGCCGGCTCTTTCGCAAGAGCTCCGTCCCTCCTTGCCTGTCATGGTGCGCGCGACCTCCGCAGCCCCTCAGTGACAAGAATCTCCGCAATTTTCACCGCGATATCCCGCTTCAACTCCGCTGGTGCGCATGGTAAGGCGGTGCTCCGCCCCTCGGAACCCGACTCGGCCAAAGACGGAGCTCAGAACCGCCGCTCCGTCCGCGCTGGACTCGGAAGTTGCACTCCGCGAGACGCCCCGTAGAGGTCCGAACCTGGGAGCCACCGCCCAACCTCCTCCGCAGAACGGGCAAATGGCCGGGCGCAGACAACGCCCATGCCCCCGCTTGCCGCGGTGTTCCGGCCGCTTCCCCTCGACTCGCGCTACATTCCACGTGGTATGTGGCAACGCGACCGGTGCGTTAGCCGCTGAGCAGTGCTCCTGATCGGGCGCCACCTGAGCGGGCCGACGACGACGACCAAGATCGACAGCCCCGCCCATGGGTTTACCACCACCGCAGCCGCCTCGGGCCGCTCCGCCGGGCAGATGGGATCGGGTCGACCCGACCACGCCACGCCCACGTGAGGAGAGTCCACCTCCTCCTCGTGCAGCCGTGGCCGCCGCCCTTCGAAGGCGCGATGGTCCCTCCTCCGCATTCGCCCGGGCCGCGCTCCGCCTCCTGGCGTCGCTGGAGCGCCGTGATGCACCGGGATCAAGGCGCGAGGCCCCCGCCCGAGGGGTGGGCGCCCGACCCGTCGCCCCCCGTGCGCCCACCCCGAGGCGGAGCTGGCCCCGAGTCCCGCACGGGCCATCTTCGCCCCCGCGGCCGCCGCCACGCCCCGCACGACCTCCCGCAGCGCTCTCCGCCTCCGAGCTAGGTTCTTCCGGGCGTGGCCGCCCGGAGCTCCCGCCCCACGCCCTCCGTAGAAGGCCAATCGGAGTAAAAATTTCGAACCGGTCGAAGACCCTCAGCCGCCTCCGAGCCCCCGCAGAGCTGCTTTGATCCGCAGTACCGGGCGGCCCCTCGCACCCGGATGAGCTCCCTCCGTCCAACCTTCGGAACCGACGAGGACCCTTTTGACGGGCGGACGACGACCGGCCACAGACATGGTGCTCCCAAACAACGCCGGTTCAAGACCGGGCTTTCAGTCCAAACTCCGCAGCCTTGTCCGCTGGGCCCTCCACCGGTGGCCACCGCCGCCCCGACGAGAGGGGTGTCACCGCGGGCAACTAACCCTCGACGAGGTCGCGCCCCTGGCCGTATCGCGACATGTTGGCCAAGACGTCGCCGCACCCCATGGCGCTCGCCTCCGCCCACGCCCTCCGGAGGTCCCCCGAGGTTTCGCGTTTTCACACAGCCCGGAGCCTCCGCCACCTTGTAGTAACCACCATACCTTGAGAGCCCCATCCCCGACCACCTGCTTTTCTTCATACCGCTACGCAGTGGAAAGTTCGCGGGTACGCCGGCTGTATACACCCCAGAGACATGCGAACCGGCTGAACCCCCGGCACCGTGCCTGTCAGTGGCGAGGCCCATGCACCCGGTGCGCGCACAAGAACGCGCGCCCACATCGGGCTCCAAGCCTTGGGAGCGGCAGCCCCGCACAAACACCGACGCCTTGGTAAAAGCAAGCCGGGTTCAACTGTGGGAAGTAGATCCCTCGTACCGCTCCGGTGACCCTATCACGAACCCCTCGCCATCGTAGTGCTTGAGCCCCGCCGTGAAGAACTCCGCAAGACCACCACCCGTCCCACCCTCCGGCTGGGATCCGGGTCTCCCGGAGCCCGAGCATTGGCTTCGACGAGCCACCCCAACCCGCATACTCCAGATCGCCTCCCGACCTTGCCGAGAGGAAACATCGGGAGGTCCCTTGTTCTTCGCAGACTCGGCCGATTGACATCATCGCTCAACAAGAAGAACCCCCGCAAAGAATAAACCCTGCAAGACCCTCGCCGCTCAAGAACAAGCAAGGGGGCGCAAAAGATCGCAAAAGAGAGAAGCAAGAAGGTGGCGTGCGAAAAACGCAAGAGCGCAAGTGAAAAGTGAAAGCACAAGAGGCTTACCACGGCAGGGACGCCGGTATTTATAGGATCGGGAAATGACCGAACGACCGGTGACGGCCCGATCCGGCCGACATCGCACTCTCCCGACGGTTCGCAGATTCAACGCTCCAGATAAAGCAGTGCAACGCAAATCCTCTCTACACGTGGTAAAACCCTAATCACCCACAAGAACTCCATTAAACAACCGCCCGCAAGAAGAGTCCAGGGAGTGCCGGCTGGCTGTGGGGCCAGCCTCAGACGCCATACACCATCCGCGCTGGCCTCTCCAAGGTGTGACGTTGTTCGCCCGGTGACTCCGACCAACCCCCCCGAGGGGCATCGGCTGGGAGGGTCCTCGCCAGAGACCCCCCCAGAGCCCCCTCGGGCGCCGAGGAGGCGAGCAGCTGGGGCAATGGAAGAGGCGACCCCTCGCAGCGCCGGGGCAGCCTCGAGGAAGGCATCACCGCAGCGCCGGGGGCGGCACGGCAGGCACACGCCGGCACGTGGGGCAGCCTCGAAGAGGTGTCACCGCTGGCGGCGGCAGGCCAAGGATAAGGTGGCCTCCGCAGACGCGAGGAATGGCGCTCCCCGAGGATGAACCCCCGCTAGCGAAGACGGCGATGGGGTTTCAGTAGCGCCGCGAGTGGCGGCGGGATAGAAAACCCTTCCAAAGGTCTCATGAGCTCGGGCACAAGTGTTTTTACCATCAAGCCCGGGAGTGGTTTGTACCAGTTGCCCCCGCGGGCCCCAGCCGTAGTGGCATGTACGCTTTGTCCTTGTAACCCGCGATACGCCAACCGGATGTTTATAAATACGTAATCGACGGACGCATGATCGGACGGCCAGTTGGGAACTTTTATGACCTATCAATCAAAAAAAGGCAATTCCTTGGGATCATCACTTTTGTCCACGCCGCACTGCTTTTCACCCGACTTCACCTCGTGTGGGCCCTCGCCCTCTCCCCGCCATCCGCTGCGGTAAGGCTTAGGGGGTGTGCCTTACCCCACATAGCTCTTTATTAAGAATGGTAGAAGAGCTCTACTAAGAGAGGAAGAGCTCTTTACCTTGGAATTGATGTGTTACAATGAGAGAGATGGCCTATATTTATACTAGAGAGGGGAGAAGAGGCAAGGCTAATACATGGAAACTTTTCCGGTGCCTCCTCGCGATGCAACCGACCTCCACAAGGTCGGCAACAAAGTTTCCTTTTCATGCCGCGGGCGAAACCGGAGCGAACCGCCATATAGGCGGTGAACCCGCCCAACCGACGGACCGGTGGTCGCTTTGAATTTCGAAAGGAAATCGGGTGCGGGCAGAAAACCGCCGGTTCTCGCGTCCAAACGCGCTGATCAAAGAACCGCCGGGCGATCATTCCGCTATGACACGCGGTTGTCCAGCACGGCCGGGCCGAGGCTCCGCACGCTGAGCGAAGGCGCAGCCACTTTCGGGCCGCCACGCGTCGCGGCCGTCATTGGCCTGATTCGGAATTTCAGGAGAGAGCTGAAGGCCCGCGCCCGCGCCCGCTCGGAGCCGACGGGGCGCCGATCGGGTCCCGCCGGCAATGCTTCGCCGCAGCGCGACGCGCCGCGACGCCGATGGCGCCGCCGCCACGCCGTGCCGGGCCGCGGGCGCCGTGCGGCCAACGCTGCTCCCCGTGGGGGACGCCGCTGCGGCCGCGGGCCCCGCCCGCCAACCCCCGCCGGCCGCTGTACACGCTGCCATGGCTGCCGCGTCACGATTTGATTGGCCATGCATGGCAATCGCTCCTCGACGTGGTATTTTTCATTTAATTTTCTTTGCTTAATATCTTTTCCATCCGGAGTTCAAATATATTGAATAATATATCCATTTCGATCAGCGACGAGCTCTCCGTGATGGTGTACTCCGCTTTGCCATATAAGATAGTTTTTACCTGCGAAAAAATTAGGAATTCCTGCAAAACACTTGGAGCACCAAAACTCGTGGAACTTGTTATATAAATAATATTTTATTATCATAATATATGGAATATTTATTATTTAGAGTACTTTGGCGGTCAAAATAAATATGCAAGAACGTCCGTCAACAAACTCCCCTAAGCTTACCCTTTGCGCTGCCCCGAAAGCAAAAAGATAATACTTGATTGTTGATCGAGTTGCTACTATGCCGATTACATTTCACAAGTGCCGTTTATAATAAAATCTTCTACTATAGTTTGAATAAATTGGCACATCTTTTTTCTCACCCTTTATTACCTTTCATCGTGAAGGGGCTTTTTAGTCGCCTCAAAGTCTTGGGTGGTTGCCGATGATAGAACAGCTTATAGAAATACTTTTCATTCATTCTTTTCGATCAACTATCTTATCCGATTTATCTATTTATATATATTTTTTTTTTCTCGAGAAAGTATGGGCTTTGTTGCTACATATTATATATATATATATATTTTTTGGAGAGGTGGGCTCTTTCTCTCTCTAGACTTTTGTCTTTTTATTTCCTCTTTCTTTTCTTTTTTTTCTTTTTTTTTTTTTTTTTTGGAGATGTGGGCTCTCTCTCGCCTCTGACACGTGTCCATTTTTCATCTCTTTTTTTAACATAGCCCATATCATTTTCTTTCTTTAAATTAGATTCCCTGATGTCAAGTTTCTTTTTGAACGAAATCGTAGTAAATCTTGTACCATATCATACTTGGCAACAACTTAGACTAGACAGTAACTTATGCAACCCACATGAATCAGGTTTTTCAGATGAGTTTAAGACTTAGCCACTAAACCCAAACTTTAGAGAAATTCGAATTATAAACTAGGCACATGTGCAAAATATAAGACAGTGAGCAACTATTCATCATTTCAACAAGGGAGTAAATCTAAACATTTTTATAGCTCATATGTATAGACATGAAAGCATGTGAAGAGCTACTTATTCTTTTTTTTTTGAATGCAAGATTGCTGAAATTTAAACATGTCGAAATGAAATCTGTTGAAAGCAAAGATGCAATGCAATGATACATGCGGGGTCCTCCCCCAAGCTATCCTGAGGCCCGTGGGTATCTTTTTTTTTTTTTTTGTATGCCGATAATTCATAAATCATTTTTTAAAAAATAAAAGTCTATTCTATCAAGCTCTTTGGTTCAGATCGCATCGGTTCAAAGAAAAGTTTGAGGCGTTGACCATTTACCTTTGTGTATTTACCGCAAGGCTGCCTTGATTGTGATTAAATCGCGGTGACGAGGTATTGATGACAAGGTATGGTCCTTTCCACTTGCTCCTCAACTTTCCTTCACCAAATAGTTTCACTCGAGTTGAATAAGAGTACCTTATCACCCCCCGTGAATTTTTATCTTTATGCTACCGATCATGCCATCTCTTCATGCATTCTTTTGTAGAGTTTCGAACTATGGTACGCCTTTTTCGCCATTCTTCAAGTTCAGAAATTTGCTTTTTGTCGATTCTTTCCTATGAAGCTTTGACATCCATGTTCCATCTCTTTGATGGCCCAAAGAGCTGAGCTCGATGTTCCAACTCAACGGGTAAGTGGCGTGTTTTGCCATATACCAACCGATAGGGTGACATGCCGATGGGGGCTTTGCATGCTGTCCGATAAGCCCAAAGAGCATCGGGTAGCTTATTTTTCCAGTCCTTCCCCATCTCTGACCGCCTTTCGCAGGATGTTCTTTATCTCGCTATTTGACGCCTCGGCTTGCGTCGCCGGTTTATGGATGATAAGGGGTAGCTATGTTGTGCTCTGGCCAAGTTCTTTCAGAATGTTCTCAATGCCTTGTCCTTGAAGTGTGACCTCCGTCACTTATTACCATGCGAGGCATTCCAAAACGGGGAAAATCACTTCATGGAACATCTTCCGAGCATGTTTGGCGCCGCCAGCCTCGCATGGTAATGCTTCTACCCACTTTGACACGTAATCCACCGCCACCAAGATATACTCACAATCGCCGCACTTTGGGAATGGTCCCATGTAGTCAATGCCCCACACATCAAATATTTCTATTTGAAGGTTGTAGTGTAGGGGCATTGCGCGCCGCGAAATGTTATTCCTCCGCCTTCGGGCAGCCTATAGCATCTTCCGACAAACTCCCTCTTCGTGGTCGGCGCATATTGTTGGCTGTAAGAACCCGCGACCGCCGATTTTGGCCCGAGTGCGGAATACCCCGAGGTGGCCAAGATAAGGTGATGCATGGCATTTTTTCTATGATTTGCATCCCTTCGCCGCCTTGGTACGCATCTTCTTAGCAAGCCATCTCGCAAGACAACCCGCGTACAGATACGGGTTGTCCCAAAGGTGACGCCCGCTCTCTACTTGAGCTACGTCCTCCCCTGTGGGGTACATAACCCAGAACCATGAAGTTGACAATGTTTTGCATACCATGGGTTGGTGTCCGTCACCTTTTAGTAGCATGTCGCCGCAAGCAGGTAATCATTGATTGAGGTTCCTCGCATGTTAGTTACCCGCATACGCCGACAAATGATCTCGCAACGGTATTCTCTACCCCTTTTTATCTTTTTATTTCTAGATCGAACTCTTGGAGTAGAAGAATCCAAATGGATCAAACGAGGTTTTGCGTCTTTCTTAGTGAGAAGATACTTAAGGGCAGCGTGGTCGGTGTAAACGATTATCTTCGCACCCACTAAGTAAGACCGAAACTTTTCTATAGCAAAGACTACCGCGAGGAGCCTTTTTTCTCGTGGTAGCGTAGTTTAACCGGGGCCCTCGTTAGAGTCTTGCCGGGCATATGCGATTGCATGTCGCTTATATCCTTGGTTTGGCCTAGGACCGCACCAACGTATATAGTCGCTAGCATCGCACATGATTTCAAACGCAACGACCAACCGGGGGTTGATGATCGGAGCGGAGATGAGTGCTTTCTTAAGGGTTTCAAAGCATGCATGCACTCATCCGTGAAGTCGAAAAGGTGCATCCTTAGCTAGCGGTGTTCATGAGGGGTCTAGAGATTTGTGAAAATCTTTTATGAACCTCCCCGTAAAACCCCGCATGACCTAGGAAGCCGCAGATCCCTTTGACGCTCACCGGGGAGGTAGCTTTTCGATGATATCTATCTTAGCTCGTTTTACCTCAATCCCCCTCCGAGACACTAAGTGTCCAAGAACGATGCCTTTTTGGACCATGAAATGGCACTTTTCCCAATTAAGCACCAGGTCCTTTTCTTGGCATCGCCGCAAGACCCTCGTCTAAATTCTTCGTGATACTGCCGAAAAGTCTTACCATAGACAGAGAAATGGGCCCATGAAGACTTCCATGATCTCTTCAATCATGTCTCGAGAAGATTGACATCATACAATCGCTAAAAAGAAGCGGTGCATTACACAGCCCAAATGACATTCTACGGCACGCATAAGTTCCGTATGGGCACGTGAATGTGGTCTTGCTTTGGTCATCGGGGTGGACGATCCGTGATGGCCGTAATACCCGCCAAGGAAACAAAAGAAAGAATGTTTCGCTAAACTGCTCCAACAATTCATCAATGAATGGAAGCGTAAAGTGATCTTTCTTAGTTGCCTTGTTAAGTTTTCTATAGTCGATGCACATTGTCCACCCCGTGACTTGTCTTTGTGGAATGAGTTCGCTCTTTGAGTTCTCAACGACCGCCATTCCTCCCTTTTAGGGGGACCACTTGGACCGGCTAACCTGCCGCTATGTGGTAATGGATAAATTATCCCGGCGTGAAGAAGTTTGAGAACTTCCTTCACGACTTCACGCGATCGCGCTATTGAGCCTTCTCTAGGTTCGCATGATGGGGTACCGGAGGGCTCAATAGGTATGCGATGTTTGCAAAGTGTTGGGCTTACCCCTTTTAGGTCTTGCAAAGAATACCCAAAGACCCGATCTATGCTTTCTAAGACGGCGATGAGTTGGGACGCCTCCCTGGTCACTAAGTTTATCACTAATGATAACCGGAGTTTGAGTGTCGCCGCTTAGGAAGACATAACGTAGGCCGGTGGGGGGTTTAAGCTCAACTCGAGGCCGAGTCAGCCTCTTCCTCTTGAGGAAGTTCTATGGTTTCCCCGAAGTCGCCCTCTTCTTCTATGAAGAATTGGGCATCAAGTTCTAGGTCCTGCCTCTCGTGGTTATCATAGAGCATGACTCCCATGACCTCCTCTGCGTGTCATAATCGGGTGGAGAGAGTCCGCCATCGAAGTTTTTAGCTCGTGGTGACCGAATTGAAAATGAATTTCTCCCCAACTTGACATCTAAATCCCCGGATTTTGATAGATCAAGAATCTTTTTCCAAGGATGCCCGATTAGGATGTCAAAATCTTGACATCAAAAAAAATATGAAAGTCCAAAGAAAATTTGACATCCTTATGCCGGAGAATTTGGTCATGTAAAATTTCTCGGCATTCTAAGGTGGTTTGAGGTGCCGTGCGCAATGTCCGAAAAGGTATGGGTTATGAAAGGCTCTTCTCCTAGGCATTGCGCATAGTTTTTGACATGATGTTTACACCTACCGTAGGGTTATACATGACCTCCACCAAGTCCCTTTGATGTCTACAAAAGAGAGGAGTAGAGGGACAAGTTATCTCGAATTTCTTCGACGATCCTTCCCCCCTCTTGCAACCACTCCAAGCTCATGATAGCGCGCCTCCTTAATGGATTCTTTAAGAAAAAGTTCGCCTGTGGGGTTCATTAGGGCCGACAGTGGACCGGTGGTTTCTTCCAAAGATTCGTAATTCGAGGCTTTACCGAATTTTTCTCAGAAGATCGGCCTCGAAAAACGAGATCCGAACATGCGGTCCTTCTTTCTTCGGTTTTGGTTCAAAGTAGGGTTTCTCTAGAGGTGTGTCGGGTTTGTCTTTGACCGAAGAGACCTCTAGGATCCGCTTGGGTTCTACATGGATGGGTTCTAGCGGGGGAGTATTCTCAAGAATACGGTTTAGAGAGCTTCTCCTTCCGCTGGGGTTTTATGCGTAAAACGACCGCAAAGCTTGTGTCAAGCAAAGAGGGCGCCGCTTCTATCCAAGCCTAGCCAAAAATGCCGTAAAAGCACATGGTTTGTTATGGACGTATCCGGGCCTGACCGTAAGAGTGGAAAACGGTCCTGTGTCGCACCTATGGTTTCACCCTCTAATTGTTGGAAGTTGAGTACCTCTTTGTCGCAGGCCGCGATTCTCGATAGAGGATAGAACGCGAGACGTAATCTATTCCGCAGCTTCTTCCCATTCTCCTTTACCAACCCTACGCTAGGGCGTATCATTGTTTCACCACCCTCTCGAGAGAGAACGGAAACAGCTTCCACCGCAATGAGTCGCGGTGTCATGCCCGCAATTGTCGCATGCAAGAGCTGCTCAAACTCCCTTAAGTGATGGTATGGATTTTCATATTCCAAGCCCGAAAAAGGCTTGGGCCCGAACCGCGGGCTATAAAGCCGTATGAGCTCAAATTCTCAAGCCGTGATTGGCTTCGAAGATTGGCGTGGTTCTAAGAGCTCGCCCTTAGAGCGAAAGGGTATGAAGTGTAGGTTGCTCCATGGATAAAAAAGAAAATAAAATGTTTTTGTATTTTTCTTGAGGCTACAAGGCACACCTGTCGACCGGTTCAATACAACTACGACAACCGCCCCTAAGAACGGGCGCCAGAAAAGCTTGTTGACATTTCTTAACATCGCAGTAAGAATCCGCAAGCGCATGTAATTGTCGCTGTAGCTTTCACCCGAAATATTTAGGGTATCGTATTTTCCACGTGGACGGCCGCGCAGAGGGCTTTTTGATAACGCCTACCCAAGGCAAGGTTGCTTCTAAGAGGAATGAGGTATCTTTATGGGTTGACACTCGTGCAGGGATTACTCTTCCGCTGTCTCCTCATTTCGCACCGCCCACGCCCAAAGCGACGTTGTCCGCAATTGCACCGCGCCACACCCAACGTGGGGGGGATTACAAGGGACGGACAAGGTCGCCACAACCTAGCCGCCTACCCCCTCAACCGTGGATGCGCCACAAAAGATAGGAAATCACTAGCCCAAACACCACGCTTGCACCGATGATTACTACCGAGTGTGATATCAAGGTTTACCCGCCTCCCGGTCCTTCACTAGAGTACCGCCCGGGCGAACAACTATCAATCCCGTAAGAATAAAACGGCCGAGATAATATGCTCGAAAAGTAATAACCGAAAAGAGGAACACACAACTGCCTTTACCATAGTGTAAGTAGAATGTAGAGGTACAAGCGAGGTGGGTACCGACAAGTCCCGCACTGGCCCTTCCTAGGAACCGCGGTACACCGGGGCGGACCGACAACCTGTGTAGAAGGAATCGTTTTTAGCTTCTAGCCTTTCCTCTCTCACTCTCTAGAATTAGAATAGGGATAGAGATAGAAGACTCTCTCTTGCTCAATTGTGCTTGTAGCTCTTTATTAAGAATGGTAGAAGAGCTCTACTAAGAGAGGGAGAGCTCTTACCTTTTGGAATTGATGTGTTACAATGAGAGAGATGGCCTATATTTATACTAGAGAGGGAGAAGAGGCAAGGCTAATACATGGAAACTTTTTCCCGGCGCCTCCTCGCGATGCAACCGACCTCCACAAGGTCGGCAACAAAGTTTCCTTTCATGCCGCGGGCTTAAACCGAGCGAACCGCCATATAGGCGTGAACCGGGCCTGAACCGACGGATCGGTGGTGTTTTTGCATTTCGAAAGGAAATCGTGGGCGCTGGCAGAAAATCCGCCGGTTCTCGCGGTCCAAACGCGCACTTCCAGAACGCCGGGCCATCATCTCCCGCTGACACGCGGTCCCGGGCGGGTCGGCCGAATCAAGGCTGAAGGCGCGCTGCTGCTGCCGCCTCGGGCCGCCACGCCGTCGCTGGGCCGCCATTGGCCGGATTTGAATTAGAGAGCGCGCCGCGCGCCCGCGCCCGCCCCGCTGGGAGCCGACCGCGCCGACCGGGCCGGGTCCCCGCCGCAAAGATTCTCGCCGCGGGCAAAGACGCGCCAAGACGCCAAGGCGTAAGCCGCCGCCACGCGGCCGCCGCGCGCTGGTCGCGCCGGCCAACGCGTTCCCGTGGGGGGACAGCCGCGGCCGCGGGCCCCGCTCGCCGTGCCCCTCGCCGCCGCTTGTACACGCCCAAGGTCGCCAAGTGTCATGATTTGATTGGCCATGCATGGCAATCGCTCGACGCGGGTATTTTTCATTTAATTTTCTTTTTGCTTAATATCTTTTCCATCCGAGTTCAAATATATTGAATAATATATCCATTTTCGATCAGCGCGACGAGCTCTACGTGATGGTGTACTCCGTTTTGCCATATAAGATAGTTTTTACCTGCGAAAATTAGGAATTCCTACAAAACACTTGGAGCACCAAAACTCGTGGAACTTGTTATATAAATAATATTTTATTATCATAATATATGGAATATTTATTATTTAGAGTACTTTGGCGGTCAAAATAATATGCAGTAACGTCCGTCAACACTCCCTCGCCACAGTGTGGCCGCCATGACCCCACGCGGGAATGCTTTAACATAGAAATC
Source organism: Hyparrhenia diplandra (assembly GCA_015847255.1). Lineage (NCBI taxonomy): Eukaryota > Viridiplantae > Streptophyta > Magnoliopsida > Poales > Poaceae > Hyparrhenia > Hyparrhenia diplandra. Next base: position 641,432 of record JADLZK010003233.1, read on the forward strand.
GGAGAGCAGACGGACACCTCACCGACGCTTCCGACGAGGAAGAGGATGACGTGCCGCCCGACGGTCGCGCGGCAGCGACACCGCCGCTTCCGCCCCGGTTCCACCCTCAGCTACGCCCGCGCAAGGCAATCGCCGACCGCGCAGCTACGTGATCTACAGAGCGGCTTCGGCTCGAGTCCGAGCGCCTTCTCGGGCGATCGGAGCGAAAAATCCTCCAACGGAGCAAGCTCGACATGCACCGCCACCCAGAGCACCCTGTGCCGGGCGGCAGAGGACGCTGGAGGCCCGCCGAGGCCCCTCCGCCTCCCCGAGATAGCTGCACCCTTCAACAGAGCAAGCCTCAACGCGGCCGCCGCCATGCCGGGTCCAAGAGATGCCCGAACCCTCCACCGCCGAGGAAGATCCGGCAGGGCCCAGAACTTGTTGACATACCGGCCGCGGCAGTAAAAGCGTACGCCATGGGATCGATCGGTCGCAAATGCCTCGACAAACCGTGTGAGTCCGGGCGGCGGGCCGCAAGGTCTATCGCACCCGGCAGAGCTATGCCTCGCTCAACCTCGTTCAAGATCGCCCGGGCATCGCCCAAGATGGGAGCGCATAGAAGACCCCCGACAAGACGGCTACCACGGCGAGCCGTGACCTTCGAGGACATCGGCAACACCGTACTCGGCCGCAGGGATGCCTCACCTCGGACGCCATTCCGCCGAGACGCCTAACGACGCCGGGAGATCACAGTGCACTCTCCGAACCTCCCGGGCCTCTCGCCTTCTTCACAAGGGAAATCGAGAGCCGCTCCACGTTTTAGACCCCCGAATCACCTCGTGAAGTATCCGGGGAGACCCGACCGAGGTATGGTTGGACGACTATCGCCCGGGCGGTCGGGCTTTGCCGCGGCACACGACGACAAGCGTAATTATCGTAAACCTACCACCAGATTCTCCGATTCGCTCGGGCCTGGTTGGAACATCTCCCACCAAACCTCATAGCGGATCGGGCGGATCCGAGAAAGTCTTCCGAGGCAACTTCCAAGGCACCTACTTGGCGCCGTGCAACTCTCGTGGATTCTCCGCAATTGCCGCCAAAAGTCGGATGAGTCTCGCGCGACTATATCCGGCGCGCTCGGCAACGAACCGAAGCTCCCCAACATGACGACTCGACGCCATCGGAGTCTTTTCCGTCCCGCACCACGCGTCGACCTCGTGAAGAAGCTTGGGCGCCGGACCGACGACCGAGGCTAACGAAGCTAATGGACATAGCCACCAAGTTTGCCGCTGGCGAAAGAGGCAGCCACCGCGCTGCTCAACCAAGGCTCGGGCAAGGGAAGCGCAAGGAAGAAGAACCCGAGGGTTCCCAAACCGAGAACAAGAAAAAGAAGAAAAAGACAAAGGCCGCAAAGGCAAGGCGCCGACCCTGGGCACGACGAGGATCCGTAGCAAGAAGCCAATCAGAAGGGACCCGACTCGCATTAATGTGAGACCTTCAACAAAGATGCTCAAGAAGCCCCGCCGTAACTACGTTTACCCTGGGCCAAGCACACCCTCGAGGAATGCAAAAGAGTGCGCCAAAGACTTCTCGCCAAGCCAAGGCCATCCCCGAGGGTGAAGAAGAGGGAGCACCCGAGGGTAGCGCCGAGGGAAACCAGCATTCCCGAAGGTGAACACCAAGAACATGTCGGTCCGACAACGCAAGAAGGAATGGCGGAGGTATATGCCGCCGAGCCGGGTGGTCCCGGTTACGCAAAGTGGTCGATCAAGCAATCACCTTCGACCGCCGGATCACCCGCACATCCCAACCCGGGCTTATCCATTGGTCGTGGACCCCATCATCGCCAACACCCGCTCACCAAGGTCCTCATGGACGGGGGAGCAGCCACAATCTCATCTACGAGGAGACCTCGACCTCCTCGGGATAGACAAGTCCAAGATCCGCCCAGAGGGCCGGCTTTTAACGGTGTCGCCCCCGGCAAGCGCCTAAAGCCCTCGGGCATCGACCGCCAAGGTGTGCTCGGAGACCCTACCAACTTCCGACGGAGACTCTCACCTTTGAGATTCTCGGGGTCCGAGGGACTTACCATGCACTCCTGACGGCCTTGCTACGCCAAATTCATGGCCGCCCCAAATTATACCTACCTTCAAGCTCAAGATGCCGGGGCCCAAGGGTGTCATCACCACCGGTCCCTCGCAGATCACCATGCATACGAGTGCGATGTGGAGAGCGCGGAGTACCGAGGCCTTAGCCATCGCCGAGGCTCTATTGCCGACGAAAGAAGAGTTTCGACAAAATCACAAGCGGCAGAATGAGGCAAGCGCCACGCCAGCCTTCGAGCCCTCCGGGCACAAAAAAGATCCCACTTGATCCCAATCACCCGAGGGAGAAGCCGCCGACCATCACCGAGTCGATCCGATCCGAGGAAGCGCTGCTCGCCGACTTCCTCCGCGCGAATGCCGTGACATTTGCATGGGGACCTCGACATGCCGCATACCGAGGATGCTGCCGAGCACTCCCTAGACATCCGCCCGCTCAAAGCCGCTTATGCAGCCGCCTACGACGCTTTGATGACGCTAAGCGAAAAATCATCGGCGAAGAGATCCACAAGCTGCTGGAAGCTAAGTTCATAAAAGAAGTATCCCACCCGGAGTGGCTAGCTAATCCTCAGATTAGTAGAGAAAAAAGAATGGGAAATGGCGGATGTGTGTAGACTACACTAGTCTCAACAAAGCATGTCCGGCTGTTCCTTTTCCTTTGCCTCGAATCGACTCAAATTGTCGACTCCATCGCCGGGTGTGAAACTTTGTCTTTTCTTGATGCGCATCAGATACCATCAAATTAAAATGAAAGAGTCCGACCAGCCGCGACCTCATTCATCACCCCTTTGGGATGTATTGCTACTCTCACGATGCCCTTCGGCCGAGGAACGCCGGGCGCAACTTACCAGCCGTGCATGCAAATCATCTTCGAATCTCATCGGGAGAATTGTGGAGGCCTACGCCGACGACATCGTGGTCAAGTCCAAGAAGACAACCAACCTTGTGGAGGACCTCGGGAAACCTTCGAAAGTGCCTAAACAAGAAGGGAGTCAAGCTCAACCCCGAGAAGTGCGTGTTTGCAGTCCCCCGAGGTATGCTGTTGGGTTTCATTGTCTCGCCAGGCATCGGCCAACCCAACCAAGGTAGACGCAATCACCAAGATGGGTCCGATCCGAGACCTCAAAGGAGTCCGTAAGGTCATGGGCTGCCCTCGGCTTCATTAAGCAAAAGTTCATCTTCGCCCGAAAGGGGACTTCCCTTTATCGCCTTCGCAAATCCAAGCACTTTGCTTGACCCCCGAGGCCGAAAAGCCTCGGCAACCTTAAGGCGCCCCGACTAATCCTCCGTCCTAGTACCGCCCAATCCAGAGAGACCCCCGCTCTTATACATCACCGCCACTACCCGTAGCCAAGTTGGTTGTAGTAGAGCGTTGGGAAGAGGGCACACGCCCCCGCGGTAAAATACCGCCTACTTCATCGCTGAAGTGCTCTCCGACACCAAGACGAGATATCCACGATGCGTAAGCCGCCAGACGCCATCGCAGCAGCACGAAGAAAACTCGCCATTTTCCTCAAGACCTGGGCTGTCGGTATCCACATTCCCTCGGGAGATCCTCCCGAACCGAGGCCATGGGGAGAGGGCGGCGGGGCGTGGAGCTTATGGGCGAGACGATCTCGTCACCTCGAAAGCAATCAAGTCCCAAGTCTCGCCGACTTCGCGGGTCGAATGGATCGACACCGGGGCCTACCGCCCCGATCCAGCCGGTAGCGCCGGACCATGTACTCGACGGGTCCATGATGAAGACGGGCTCGTGGGTCGGATTACTCTTCATTTCACCCCGGGGTTCACACGAGGTGTGTCATCCGACCGCGATTTCCCGCTTCCAACAACGCCAGAGAATACGAGGCACTAGTCAACGGGTCTCTCGATCGCGCGCATCTTTGGGATCCGACGGTTGGAAACCGTGGAGATTCGCAGCTGGTCATCGACCGCGATGAAGGCCTCGCGTGCCATGATCCAAGATGGAAGCCTACCGCCAAGAGGTTCGCAAGCTAGAGGAGAAGTTCCACGGCTCGAGCACAAGCACACACCTAGGCGCTTACAACGAAGTCGCAGATGAGCTCGCCAAGGTCGCCGCAACCCGAGGTACCGCCCTAACGCCCTCACCCGAGACCTCATTTTAACCCGTAAAAATACCCTGGGTGGCCTCAGGGGCTCAAGAAGACACAACCACCAAGCCGCCCCCCGAGGCAATGGAGGTGGACCCAGCCCTGATTGGAGGAAGCCGATCGAATACCTTACCTAAGGTGAACCCGCCCGAGGATTAAGATCAAGCACGCCGCTTAGCCCGAAGAGCCAAGACCTTCGCACTAATTGGCGAGAAGAAAGAGCTTTTTACAAGAGGGGCCTCGGGAGTGTATATGCGGTGCATACCTCGGCGAGGGAAAAGAGCTACTTGAGGACACCCATCAAGGGGAATGCGACACCATGCCGCCCGAGGACCCTTTTTAGGGCAAAGTCTTTAGACAAGGCTTCTATCGCCCTCGGCGTACGGACGCCAACCAGATTGTGCGCACCTCGCAAAGGGTGCCAATTCTACGCCAAGAAGACACACCTCCCTACAAGATTTTTCTCCAAACCATACCGACATGGCCGCTATGTATGGGGGGCTAGACATGATTGGGCCCCAGCAAAGGGCGCCGGAGGGCACACTCACGCCCCGGTCGCCATCGACAAGTTCTCCAAGTGGATTGAAGCCCGAGCCGTGGTTAACCCTCGGTCGGAGGAAACGGTGAAGTTCTTTACGAACATCATTTCCCGCTTCGGGTCCCAAACTCCATCATCACCGACATAACGGACCAACTTCAGGGGAAGAAATTCCTAGACTTTTGTGATGACTACAAGATCCGGTTGATACCTCGGCCGTAGCACATCCGAAGACCAACGGCCGTAGAACGTGCCAATGGCATGATCCTACAAGGACTCAAGCCAAGGATCTTCGGGTCAACTAAACCAACTAGGTAGAAGGTGGTACCAAGAACTGCCATCGTTTTATGGAGCCTTCGGACGACTAAGAGCACGAAGCCACGGGCTTCACTCCCTTCTTCCTCGTCTATGGGGCCGAGGCTATCCTACCCTCCGACATCGAACACGGATCCCCGAGGCCCGAGCCTACACCGAAAGGGGCAAGGCAACCCGCAGTAAGGCAGACTCCATCGACTGCCGATGAAGCCCGAGATATCGCTACCGATACACTCCGGGCGCAGATATCACAGTTCTTCGAAATATCATGCCCTGGCGATGAGGCCTCGGGAATTCCGAGTCAATGATCCCTGCATCAAACTAAGACAGATAACCGAGGGCGCCCGCAAGTCGACGCCACCATGGGAAGGGCCATACTTCATCGCCGAGGTGCTCAAAGTGCCCTAACATACAAGCTCAAGAACGAAAGGTGAAGTCTACTCCAATGCATGGAACATAGAACAGCCTACGCCGCTTCTACCCTTAAACTTGCACGAAAGCTAAACTCATATGTTTCTTTTCTTTTCGCCAATAAAAGATCAACTTTTTATGAAAAGGCTTTGGTGTAAATTTCAAGGAGTCTTAGCCTTGACCAACAAGCAGTTAAAACTCCCTCGGGCTACCTGGGACTTCTCCTGGGGACCCCCATCCCTCCTCAAACTTTTCTTTTTTCGAGATCTTTTTCGTAAAAAAGTTCTTTACGCTTTTCGATCAAATGCTTAAGTTGCGAAGGTCGCGACACGCCCGAAAATCCTAAGTAAGATAGTCCAAGCTGGCATCCCCGAGGCACCAGTGCCTATTATCTTTTTAAGGAGAATTCCCAAGCAAAGTAGTAGAGTCCAATGGGACGCCGCCAAGGCAATCATGCTCCCTACATCGCCGGGTGGAAAAAGGCACGCCAACGGGCCACATGACAAACATGAGATCCGAGGATACGACACCATCACATTCACGCCCGCCATATGCCACGTGCACTTGCTCATGTTCATAAAGTATGTTTTTCTTACAAATGCTTTACATGATAAATACAAGGGAATCAAGGGGCGGCCCGAGCCTCGCCCATGACGACGCCGCTGGAAAAGACATCCTCGGCACCGCCACCACCTTGGGAGGCTCGGGCCAATCGGGCGCCCCTCGAGGTGGCATCCCGCATCTCCGTATCCGCCTCATAGGTGGACTCTATGGGGGAGTACGGGGACACACTTCGCCCTCGGGCGAGGCCAACGCCACCGCAGCCTCCTCCACGGAGTCGCACCACTTGGTCATGGCAGCCTCCGGCGTTTCCTTCTCCAGCTGATCCGTGATCTTCATCATCCGAACCAAAAAGAAGCCGGTGGGCTTACATTCGCCAAGCACCGGCGAGCTATCTCCTTGAAGTGCGGTTTAACACCGCCATGCAGGTTCAAGACCCGGAACCGAACGCTAGCCCGTTCGACCGAGGAAGCCACCAACGGCGCCAGCGGGTAAGGGCCGAGGCCCCACCTCCGTGTTGTCGCCCCGAGGCCGGACGGTCGGACAGGGCCTCCTCCAGTGGGACTTCTCCTCGTCCAACCCCGCTGCAAGCGCGGCCGCTAAACACAATACCGGGTCCCGACCTTCTCCGCCTCCGACAACAATGACAAACGCCGGGCCAAAGAACCAAACCGAGAGAAAAGGATGGTGGATATACCAGAGAAGGGAGACGCACCTTCGCACTTCAGCCGCCAGCCCCCGCCCATTGTGCTCGATGACGTTTACCGACCGGCCGCTCCTCTCCTTCCAGAGGGCCTCCCTCGGTCACCGCCCCCCCCGATACGGGCATTCAAGGCGCGTTGCACATCCTCGCCGCTTCGACATGCTCCTCCGCCCGGCCCTCGTCCCGCCTCCATGGTGGCCCTGCCGAGGATCGGGAGGGATCGCCGCCGCCCTCGTCTTGGCTCATCCGAGCCATCTCGGCAAGAGCCTTGGCGGCCTCGCCTTGGCCGCTGCAAGCTCCCGGCCGCCAGTGGTCCTCCTCGCCTGACTCCCGGGCCTCGCAGGCAAGAAGTCGACATCTCGCCTGGCCGGATCAGCCGCACCTGAGTTTGACCAAGGGCGCCAGCTCAGACGCTCCGCATGAAGGAGTTTCTGACCTCTCCGCAGCAAAGTGCCGAGGCTCTATAGAGGAGGCAATCAAGACATGGCACTAATGCCAAAGACCTCGCAAGAAGACAACAATGTAACTACTTACCGCACGCCTTGGCCGTGACGGGGCCGAAAGCTTCGCTGATCCTCGCTGGCCATCCGCCGCCCATCGGCGGATTTGGTCGTGGGACCTCCACGCCAGACCCCGGGTGGTCGGCCGCCGATCACCACGGGCGGCCGCCCCCTGCACGCCACCGGGGCCACAAGGGAGGGTCGCCCCAACGAAGTCTGGCTCATCGGGCGAAGATGGCCTCCGACGGGCAGATCCCGTGAGCTCGGGAACCCACATGCCAATAAAAAGTCCAGTGGCCCTCACCGCTGACTTACGGGCACCACCCTTCCACCATCGAGGACGACGATCCGCCGAGGCCCGCCCGACCCAGCGCATGAAGCCGGAAGTCGGGTCATATCCTCATGGGCTTCACCTCGGGCGGATGGCACGCGGGGCGAGGCTCATGTGTCTCGGCCGCCCCCAACAACTCCTCCGGGAAAATTCTCGGTGGCGATACCCGCTCTCTTCAGAGGGGCGGTCCCCGCCGAGGACCTCGAACGGGACGGATCGCGCCCGCTTGTCCCTCTCTCTGTGTCGACACCATCGCTGGGGCCGCACACCCCCACCCGGGACACACGGCTCGACCGGGGATCCTTGGCCCCTTGGCTCGGGTCCGACCCCACTGGGCTCGGGGCTGCCGGGCGAGGCAGAACCACCCCCGGGCCCGATGACCCTTTGCTCGGGACCCACCGACCCCGAGCGCCCACCTTCGTGGCCTTCTTGGGTTGTGTGGACAAGCTAAGAGCCCCACGCTCCCCAAGACAAACCTACGCCAAAAAGGAAGACCAAGAACAAGTCGAAAAACCAACATTCAAAGAAGAGGACACGTAAAACTCACGATGCCCGAGGAATCGCCTTTGGGAGGGATCGAGGCTCGACGGCCCGACCTCGAGTCGCGCCCTACGCCGCCTCCTCCCACCGCGGGCCGCACGCGGTGGGAGCCGGCCGAGACGCTGGTCACCGCCGGGCCCCTTCCGAGCCGCATCGCGGACGCCGAGGATTCGCAGAACGGAGGCGCCGGGCGCTTTCCCTTCGGCCTCGCCCGGCGCCGAGGTCCCAACATGACAACGCCGATTGTCCCGAGGACTCGCCGAAGAACCCGGGCCGGTCCCCCCAGGCCAGCGCCTCAAAGCTCGCCCAAGGGCTCAGACGGATCCCCCGACCGGGTGGAGATCCCCCGTTCGGTCTATCCGAGCCGCCACGCCATTGTCCCGACGAGTTCACATAGAACTCGCCCCTCGATCTTCATCCCGCCGCTGGTTCCCGCCACTTGCCCCGCCTGCCGCCGGGCCCCCCCAAGGCCTCAAGGGCCACGCTTCTTCTTTTTTTTTTCTCTTCCTTCTTGTCGCCCGCCCTCTGGCAGCCAAGGCCCGAGCACGGTTCGCAGCCCGGCGAGCGGCGCCCAAAGCCGGCATGGGAGGAGGAGAGTCATGGTAGCCGATACGACCCCGCAAGGAAGAATAAGTAAGAACCGCCGCGGGCCGTAGGCGACGAGGCAATACTAATCCACCGAGGCCAAGAAGCACTTACCTGTGAGATGTACCCCGGGTCGCGGGCGATCGGGATCTCGGAATACGCTTGCGGGTGTTAGACCCCAACGCCCCTCACCCTCTTGGCCAGGTCATCGGTGGAAAGCGTAAGGCCCCGACATCCGCAAGACTCGACAAGGCCGGAGCCCCGGCATCATCCCGTACACGCAGAGGACGATCCATCAGGGCAAAGAAATGGCGCCCGGTGGAAGGTAGCGACACGGGCGGCGGCTGTTCACCCCTTCTCCCGGCTGGGCAGAAACGGGCCGACGCATCCCCTCCAAACCGAGGGTGGTGCCCGAGGGGGGACCCCCCCCACTTCGTGGGCTTAACCTTGAGGACCCACCCGCCGACGCCGGGAGCGCTGCCATCGCTAATACAGGCGTAGAACCACCTATCCCGCCACCCCTTGTTAGAGGAGCCGAGCTTGGAAAGGATGTACCCATCAGCTCAAGCTGCTTTGCCTGTTCCGCGCGAACCCGAGGGCACATCCACTCCACGCGCAAAGCCCCTCCGCGGGCCGACCCCGCGCCACGAAGGCGGTGGTGAGGTCCGCCTTTAAGGAAACCACGCCCAAAGTTCCCACGCGCTCAATCCTCGTGTATCCTCACAGAGGGTGACGAAGATGGTATACTGGGAGACCGAGTTCGGGGCGATGGTGCGCTCGATCCGTAGTAATGGAGGATCGCCTCGATGAACCGACCGCCGGCATCCCGGCCGCCACGGCGGAGATCAATCAGGCTCACCACGTAGCCGCCGAGGATTCGCCCTCCTCGCCCACCTGGAGCAATCCACCCGGTTCTCCCCTCACTCAGTCCGGGGACGGAGAAGCCCCTCCCGACGAGGCGCCGGAGTTTCTCCTCATCCACGGACGCATCCGCGACCACGCCAAGGCCGAAAGCACCTCCGTGCCCGATCATCACCGCCGCCCTCATGAGAAGAAGACGGAGGCACAAAGAACCGCAACTCAGCAAGAATGCCGATCATGCGAGCCCAAGGCAAGTGAATCTTCACTAAATCTCTTGCATAGATCGTTTTATCTCTCGATTGCTATGGCAAGGAGGCAACGGCAGAGAAGCAAGGAACAACTATCCACCACGGGCTGGCCGACCCCAGATGAGTAGGGAAGGGAAGGCAAACCGCCGCCCGGGCAATCGAACCGACGCCGAATGGACGGCCCATGATGGAGCAAAGAACCGCTTCATCCAACGCTCACCAAGACGGGCGGGCCGCCAAGGGCGATTAATGCAATACGGCGGCCCCTCGACACGCCCCGACGAAGGCCACAGTGGCCACGCCCCATCTGACGCGAACCGCCACGCCGACCAGCGTGATAGGGAGACGCCCGCCAGGGCATAACCGCCCGCCGCCCCGCGATCCAAAGCCAGCGCCCCGAATCCCTAAGGGGCAAAAAAGTCACCCCGACAATGGTTTCCACTAGCCTCGGCCGACGCGACGTCCGCGGTGCACCCTACGATCCGTAGGTTACGAGGCCGACCCACATGGGTTTCGATACCGCCGTGATAACCCGAACCGTGGACGGAAGGAAATGCACAACTGGGCCTATACCCGGCCCTCCGAGGCTCGGATTTCCCCCGAACGTGTTTAAGATCCTCTGGGTGTCGTTTATAGAGATGTCCCATCCGTGGGAGGCCTTCGTGCCCCGGGGTTGATCCGGGCAAAACCCCGAGATCCGCTAAACGGTCCGAGGGTTCTCATGGGGTGAATCCCGATCACATAGCCGACCTCCCGCCCGGGCGAGGGCACGGGCACCCCGCTAAACCAACCCGCCACAACGCTCAAAATGGAGCTCCCCACGGCCGGGCTTACAGTGGCACCGAGGTGAGTCTCCTCCTCCCCCCCCTCGTGGGAGGGCCGAGGAGCGCAGAGCCAAAAAGTCGAGGAAGCCCGAGACCAGCCTCACAAGACACAAGCGCAGCCCTGACCGCCCCCACAAAATGAACAAGCTTCGCACAATCAAGCGCAATATAAAGCCGTCCGATCTTGCCAACGTGCAAGATTCAAGTCCTCAAAGGAACACCTCATTCCATTCGAGGCCCTGGGTTACATCTGAACGGAGCCGCCACAAGACCCTATGTAGACGAACCACCCCGAGAACAGAAAGAGGCAACGGGAGCGTAAAACCCCCGAGTCCTTACTCGGCCGGGGCTCGGGGCTACCGCCGAGACCAAAATATTGGGCCCCGAGACATTCTCCTTATAACGAGAAACCGGCGGGCCCGCCTAGGCCCAAGAAAACCCGCCCCGCCAAATCCCCTCATACGAAGGACGGCCCCGACGATCGTGAGGCCAAGCCCGTGAGCCACGGTGACCGACGAAGACGATGACGCCTACAAACGCCTACGGAAGCCACCGCCGATCACGCCGAAAGCACAAACGCTGGCCTAAGAGGCAAGCTGTGCCCACACACCAGCCTTGTCCACCTCCATAGCCCGCATTGTCCCCCAAAGGCAACTACACTCGGAATGACAAGAGGCCGAGGGACCCACTACCGACTAAGAGCCTCGCATCACGCCCGACCTCCGCCCCGCCCCTGGGCAACCTTCGGGCGCCTCGCCGCGCGACCGAGGGCGGCCTAGCTAGCCACCCCTCAGCGCATAAATTGCCTCGGCCTCGGGAGACCAGCGCCCATACCTCAGCGCGTGGTCCGCTTTATGCCCCACCGAGGGTCGCGCACCCGGCATGGGAGGTTCCGTCTCGAGGAACAAGCCGATGCACGCGGCCGCACAACAGCGTATGTGTCAGCCATCGACACGCCTACCAAATCGACCGTCGAATCCCTCCCCAATCCGACCGGGATGGGACACAAAGCCGAACCAGTGGTGCATTACACCACACGGCACGGAAATCAGGAGCACCGTTTCATTCCCAAGACAACCGCCACGACGCCACGCTGGGTCGACCCGGGCACGCTAGCACGCCAATTCCCAAGTTGCCGGGGCCGCCATGCGGATCGTGAGAGGACGCCTCACGCACTCTGGTTTCACCCGGAGGCGCCACGATCATCGTCGGATCAGGACGCGTGCCAACATCCAGACTTACGACGGGACATCAACCCTCGCCACGCACATGCAACCGGTGCAGCCTCGGGAATTAGCCACCTAAGCACTTGCCAAATGTACACATTACGCCTCCTTCCTACTATAAAAGGAGAAGTAATGCCCCGTTAGACGGGGATGGGCAACTGACAGACGAACAATCACCACCACTACACCCACGATCGCGAGGCCTGAGACCAGTGTCTCTCCCTTGCAACCGCCTGTAATCCCCTACTACGTGCTTTAACCCCCGTGAGCGAGGTAACACGAACAGACACACCCCGGCTGGGACGAGGGCCTCGCTGGGTCGAACCGTGATAAACTGCCGCTGGCCATCTCGCGCTACGCCATCGAGGAAAGGTCGGGGGCGCACGGCACACAAATCACTTCATCGCCGGGCCCCGGCGCCCGGCCCGAAACGCCGACATTATTCATAAGAATGCATGTTTAAAGAGGGAAGTAAAGGAGCTCAATCACTCCTTGGCTAAGGCCTATGGTGATGAGGACCGCTTGCTTATGTGCTTGGGTAGCCAAAGGGCATCCTTGAATAAGGAGGGCTTAGGCTATATCCCCAAGAAAGGCAAGGCCGCCTTGTAACTCACAAGACTAGTTTTGTGAAGAACAATGGTAGCTATTGCAAAGCTTGCAAGCAAGTTGGTCACTTAGAGCACAAGTGCATGAACAAGAAAGTCAATGTTTCTTCCATCAAGCTTGATAATTTCTATATGCTTGTGAAGAAAGACAATGGTGTTCGTGCTAGGTTCATTGGTGCACCATGGATGGGCTCAAGGAAGAAAGCCATTTGGGGTACCAAAGACCTTGGTGACTAACCTTGAAGGACCCAAGCAACATTGGGTACCTAAGAAGAATTGATTTCTTTTTGTAGGTAAATTATCGCGGCCGAGGAGAGCATTGGATAATGGATAGTGGGTGCACTCAACACATGACAGGGGATTCTCATATGTTCAAGACAATTAGCATCAAGGGCATTGATGAATATGAGTCAATTACATTTGGCAATGACAAGAAAGGCAATGTGTTAGGGTTAGGCAAGATTGCAATTACCCAAGAGAAGAGTCTATCCAAGGTGTTGCTAGTTGATCATCTTGATTACAATCTATTGTCGGTCTCTCAACTTTGTGATCATGGCTACAAATGTATATTCACAAGCCAAGAAGTTGAAGTGGTTAGTGGTGATGGTGCAAATATGATCTTCAAGGGATTTAGATATGGTGACCTCTACCTTGTTGATTTCAAGTCCAAAGAAGCCAAGTTGACAACATGTCTACTCTCAAAGGCTAGCAAAGGGTGGTTGTGGCATAGAAGGCTTGGTCATGTTGGGATGAAGCAATTGAACAAGTTGATGAAGAATGACTTGGTTAGAGGCTTGATGATGTGAAATTTGAGAAGGACAAACCTTGTGGAGTATGTCAAGCCGGGAAACAACATGGCAATGCACATCCAACCAAGAGCATAATAAGTACAAGCAAGGCATTTGAGTTGCTACACATGGATTTGTTTGGGCCAACTTCATATTCTAGCATTGGTGGCAACAAGTATGGTTTTGTCATAGTTGATGACTACACTAGATACACATGGGTGTTCTTTTTTGCATGACAAGAATGATGTGTTTGAGCTTTTCAAGACTTTTGTCAAGAGGGTTCAAAATGAGTTTGAGACATCCATCAAGAAGATTAGGAGTGACAATGGAAGTGAATTCAAGAATACAAGAATTGAAGAGTTGTGTGATGAGCTTGGTATTGACATCAATTCTCACCAACCTACACTCCTCAATCCAATGGTGTAGTTGAGAGGAAGAATAGAACCTTGATTGAAATGGCTAGATCAATGCTTAGTGAGTACAATGTTAGCAATTCCTTTTGGGCCGGGGTTATCAACACGGCTTGCTATTGTAGCAACCGACTCTATTGTCATGGAATGCTTGGCAAGACACCTTATGAGTTGCTCAATGGAAGGAAGCCCAACATTGGATACTTTAGAGTCTTTGGATGCAAATGCTACATTCTCAAGAAAGGCACAAGATTGGGCAAGTTTGACAAGAAATGTGATGAAGGTTTTCTTGTTGGATACTCAACCACAAGCAAAGCTTATAGAGTTTGGAACTTGGGTAGTGGCAAACTTGAAGAGGTGCATGATGTTGAATTTGATGAAACCCAAGGCTCTCAAAATAAGGTTGAAAATCATGATGATGTGAGTGGTTCCAACTTGAGAATGCAATGAGGACAATGGATATTGGTGACATTCGGCCTAGGCAAGTGAATGATAATGATGACACTCATTTACCAACCACTTCGGTTGTGATTGGAGACAATGAAACTAGCACTAGTGGTACTCAAGATGAAGATCAAGATCAAGGGCAACAAGCTAGTCCAACTCCTCATCCTAGTCATCAAGTGCAAGTGATGCAACCATCCAACATAGCTAGGATCATCCAATTGATCAAATTGTCGGTGATATCAATAGTGGAGTGATCACTAGAGGAAGATTAGCATCTTTTGTGCTCACCATGCCTTTGTAGCACAAGAAGAGCCGGAGAACATTATGGATGCACTCAAGAAGGAAGATTGATAAATGCCATGCATGAAGAGTTGAACAACTTCAAGAGAAATGATGTATGGGAATTGGTAGAAAGGCCAAAGAACTACAATGTGATTGGAACCAAGTGGGTCTTCAAGAACAAGCAAGATCAAGATGGAATTGTTGTGAGAAACAAGGCAAGGCTAGTAGCTCAAGGGTATTCACAAGTAGAAGGTCTTGACTTTGGAGAGACCTATGCACTGGTTGCTAGACTTGAAGCAATTAGAATCTTGCTTGCCTATGCATGTGCACATGACATCAAGCTTTATCAAATGGATGTGAAAAGTGCATTCTTAAATGGCTTCATCAATGAGTTGGTGTAAGTTGAGCAACCACCGGGCTATGAAGATGAGAAGTATCCCAACCATGTCTACAAGTTGAAGTAGGCTTTGTATGGCTTGAAGCAAGCACCTAGAGCATGGTATGAGAGGTTGAGAGATTTTCTCCTCTCCAAAGGTTTCAAGATGGGCAAGGTGGACACCACACTCTTTCATCAAGAAAATTGGCAAAGACTTGTTTGTGTTGCAAATATATGTTGATGACATTATCTTCAGGTCAACCAACCAAGAATATTGTGAAGAGTTTGCTAAGATGATGGCCAATGAGTTTGAAATGTCAATGCTTGGAGAGCTCACATTCTTCTTTGGTCTCCAAATCAAACAAATGAAAAATGGCACCTTCATTAATCAAACCAAGTACATCAAGGATATGATCAAGAAGTTTGATTTTCAAGATGCCAAGTCTATGTCTACACCAATGGGGCACGAATGGAAGCTTAGACCCCGATCCTAGTGGTGATATGGTTGAGCAAAAGAAGTATAGATCCATGATTGGAAGTTTGCTCTATGCAACCGCATCAAGACCGGACATAGCATTTAGTGTGGGCATGTGTGCTAGATATCAATCCGATCCAAGAGAGAGTCACCTCAAGGCAACCAAGAGAATCATAAAATACTTGAAGGGTACTCAAGATGTGGGACTATGGTATTCAAAGGGATCCAAGTTTGATTTGATTGATTTTCTTGATTCTCGATTATGTAGGGTGTAAAATCAATAGAATGAGCACAAGTGGCACATGTCAATTTCTTGGAAGGTCACTAGTATCATGGTCCTCAAAGAAGCAAAATAGTGTTGCTCTCTACCGCCAAAGCCGAATACATTAGTGCGGGAAGTTGTTGCACTCAATTGCTTTGGATGAGGTCAACATTGAAGGATCTTGATTCAAATTTGACAAAGTCCCATTGTTTTGTGACAATGAAAGTGCTAGAAAGATGACTCAAAAATCCGGTTCAACATCCAAGAACAAAGCACATTGATATAAGGCACCACTTCATAAGAGATCATCAACAAAAGGGTGACATTTGTATCATGGGCATTGGCACCGAAGATCAACTAGCCGACATATTCACCAAGCCACTTGATGAGAAGAGGTTTTGCATGCTAAAGGGAGAATTGAACATCATTGATTTCTCCAACTTGAGTTGATGCACCCCACTTATATGACATGCCTCTCCTTCGACAAACCCAAGGTAAAAGTTGTTTATCATGGCATTCATATATTGCTAAGGACTTGTTAGTGCATCTAGACATCATGCAATTTAATAGGCTCTTTCTTGGAAAATAAAATGATTTCAATGTATGTGTGGCACCACTATTGCTTTGATTGGTTTTATGAACTAGTGGTGGCATATGACATGTTTATGTGCTTGCAATCCTAGTGTCAACTCTAGAAAATGAGCTATCGATGTGTATTCTAACATGGTGCAAGATAACCCTTATCTTCATGAGGTGTGTGAAAAAGCTTGTCCTTGGTTCAAACTTGAATACATGGAAAGGCTAGTGATCTAGATGAGACCACATGTGATACTTTTGATTGACTTGATTTCTCTCATTTACACCTTTTGATGATTGTTGACAAAGGGGAGAAATAAGTCACAAAGATGTTGGAAAGGATCACACAAATAGGGGGAGCAAGCTCATAGACTATTTGTGCATTTGTATGTGCATGATCATATCGTGATGTTGCATTGGCAATCTAAATTCAATATACATGATTGCTTGGTGTATGCTAGTTTTTTGAAAAATTTTGATTGGTGTATTGACCAACTAGCATGCATAGGTTGTATCTAGACTAAGCTCACATTTTAGCCTATGATGTTGATCTCATGGGGTATGTTGAGTTTTTGATGAATGTCTAGATACATGATGCTAAGGACTCCGATGGTTTTGCGCTTCAAAGGTCCAATTTCTATAACCTTAGCATCTCTTTTGGTATTAGTATCTCTCCCCATGATTTCTATCCAACATATGTGCCAAAATTGAACCAAACACATGGAAGCATATATGTAGGGGCAGCTATTACTACCAAAACCGAACCTTGAAATGATTGTCCCTTCCTTGACTTTTGTTCAAAACTCTAATGGGCAAGCAATTCAAGTTAAATTGAATTTATTTCTTATCTTTGTGAGTTGGTTGTCATCAATTACCAAAAGGGGGAGATTGAAATCTCATGTTTGGTTTTGGAAATTGATGACGACATTGTGGACTAATCCTTTGCTCTAAGTGTGTATCTTAAGAAAGGATTAGATGGATGACAAGAAGCATGATGATCATGAACATGGACAATGTCGGTGGACTTGATGGATCGTCAAGCTCGGTGAACTGCTTGAGAGGAACCCGGAAGATCAAGGCAAAGGTATACTTGATAGGGTTTTTCTTTCGGTGATCAAGACACGATAGAGCGTGTGATTACATTATAGGATAGATGGCCGACTATCAAGAGGGATGCCGCGACAATCCTTGCATGAAGTGCTTCTAGGTCCATGTGACTTGCATATGCATTTAGGATTGAGAGCACTAACTTCGTTCTTGTCCAACCGATCGTGACATGCTAACACAAGTGCTCATGGGACACATTCGAAGTGTTGGCAACTCAAGACAAGAAGCGAAACTTGGAAAGATGGAAAGACGACGACGCAACGAAGAAGCAGAATGTTTTGAACTACCGACGACGCCAATCTTGGGCGGGCGCCTGGCGCGCCAGCGCAGTGCAAACATTCAAAACGGGCGCCCGACGCTGCCCAAATCAGTCCCAGCGTCCGGCGCTATGGAAGACTTCGTCGTCGAAGTGGCTTGGCCGGCGCCTAAGCGCCCTCCGCGTAGCGCCCAGACGCGGTCCAAGAAGCTTTGCGGGAGGCCCCCGCCCGGACGCAGCGCCTGGCGCGTCCGGCGGTTTGTGTCTGGCGCCAGTGCTATGGGGACCGCCTTTGGCGTCCGGCGCAGGCGACAGAGGAGGCGTTTTTGGAACCAACGGCTCTATTTCGACTTGGGGTCTATATATAGTGCCTTGGCCGGTTCATTGGTCCTTCTCTTGCACATTTGAACACTCCTACACACTTGTGAGCTTGTGAGACTCCTCTCCACTCATCTCTTCACCACTAACTCGGATTCTTGGTGAGATTGAGAGAGATAGAAGTGCATTGCTTGCATCGGTTGCATTTAGAAGCACTTCATCCTTGGAGAAGCCGCGGGATTCTTGTTTTCTTGGGAATTTGCTTGGTTCCCTAGCGGCTTGGAGCAAGAGGCGGTGTTGAGCTCAAGTGGAGCTTGTTTGAGGCCACACCGGTGGTGATTGTGAGGGGTCGTTCCTTACCCCGTGGGAGATTCGCGAAAGGAGCACTAGTGGATTGCTAGTGGCTTGTTGGACCCTCTCTTGTGTTCATTGCTTGAGCTCCCATAAGGGATTTGGCACCGGCCATTAAGCTTGGCAACCTCAAGTGAGTGTGTCGCCACAACGAGGACTAGCGTGCCGGCAAGCACGTGAACCTCGGTAAAAATCATCGTGTCAATTGTGTGCTTGCTCGTTGGAGATTTCATATTGATCACGGTGATTGGCTTCTACCTCTACACTCCACCGTCGGTATATCAATGACTCTCTTTAGCATTACTTTGATATACTTGTTTAGTTTTGCTTAGCTTGTTAGTTGAGTAGTTTGTTTAGCTAAATTAGTCTTGCTAGCTCTTAGATGGTAATCTAGTTAGATTTGCTTGTTCACCTAGGAGTAAAGGTAGAGGCTTAACCTTGTGTGAATTAGAGACAATAGAATTGACTTGTGTCCGGCATAGCTAGTTGAAGCATTGCACTTTTGCTACGCCATCTTATTGTCTAACCGGTTGCTTAGTGTTGTTGAAGAATTTTTTAATAGGCTATTCACCCCCCCCCCCCCCTCTAGCCATTAGGACCTTTCAGTTGGCTAATAAGGTAGTACCTGTAAAGCCGTGGGTGATTTGGTATCATCATATTGTCTAGGATGATGCGTCATCCTTCCAACCCCTGAGAAGTCATGGGGAGAATTATACCAACACACCTAGGGTAGCACCCAAGCGGGTACGGATCTCGTTAGGCCTGTTTGAGCCAAGAGCGCATGGTGAGGACAGTGCTTATCGTGTGGGGAAATTGTACAACCTCTGCAGAGTTAACCAAATCTATTCGAATAGCCACGTCCTTGGAATGGGCAAATGCTAGGCCGGGACATCCATGATTAGAAGCACATAAGAGAATCTGGTATGTGACTTGTTACCTTGAGCTTGGATAATAATTAACTCGGGAACTAGTGAGAGTAGTAAGCTCTACTAGGGCCCAACCCTTAATGGTAACCTTTCACCCCGTCGGTTAGGACTTGCTGAGTATGAAAGTACTCACCCCTCTATTCTATTTTTTTAGAATATTAGCTGCAAGAGTGTATCCAAGGATCAAGCTACGAAGGACGACACGAGGATAGGACCTAAAGGAGGACACTTGAAGACAGAGGTGAACACGAAGGAGTTATGTGAGAATGTTGTGATCGAGGCCTAGGATCGTGCAATAGGAGTGAGTCCAAGGCTAACCCTAGAAGTAGGTCTCCCCCTCTCTAACCCTAGGCATACGCGTAATGCGTATACGCCGCTAACCCATTCATCCCATGATGGAGCTAACCCACGTCGGAACTGTTGACACCTATTATAGCATAATTTTACTAGTCAACTAAACATGAAATAAGGGCATAAAATGAATAATCACATAGACTAGGGGTTTTACTAACATAGTTCCACAAGTTTTGGTGATTTATATATTTTCGGGGACTAAACAGAAAAAGCCTAGAGATTGCAAGATATATGAAGCATAAAAAATGTTACAAGCATATTCCAAGATAGCACCATTGTAAAGAGCTCGTCGAGACGATCGAAACGGATATATTGTTTGCTATATTCAGAGTCCGAATCAAAAGATATCGCTTGCAGAGCAGAGTTCACTAAAACGGTCATAACTTTCGCGATATGGACACCGTTTCTCGCGCAAAATACCGGCCATTACGGCCATCGACGAGACCGACGCACCCACAAAAATTTGAACCCATAATTCCATCGTACCTGGCGGCCGCCAGGCCTTTTCACGCCGGCCGCTAGGAGTTCGAGCCCAAACCGCTTTCAACTTTCTATGGCGGTTTACCACCAACCTAAATGCAGATTGCTTATCTAACTGGTCTTTGGAGTATTTTTTCAAGAGTATAGATTGTTTCGTAAAACTTAACCCAACCGGATAACCTTGTAAACTATCATCATCATTCCCGACAAAAAGACGAACCCTGCAGGACTAATCAACCCAAAGTTTGAAACAACCCATCATGATGATTGCTCGATCAACACGACGCCTAACGTAACCGACACTTCAACCGTCCCCGACATGAAACAAAATACACCGCTACCTTCCGTAGCCTACCAAAGGACCAAAACCTGAAACTAAACCGACAGATACAAAATAGATAGAAGACAACTAAGATAGGGCTTCAGCAGACTCTCGCCGATCTTGAGCACACCTCCGATGCACCGCTTTCCTCATTCTTCTTCCCGAGGGTCATCTTGAGCACCGCCAGAGCCTTGCAAGAGTAGGTGTCTATCTCGCCCAACAAAATTGCAATTGGATTATTCATTAACTTTTTGTCAAAAACTACTCGGTTTCTACATTTCCAAATTGCCCAACAAATAGCCTAATACTCTGAATGTAAATGGCCTAATACTCCAAAATGCCCAACAGATTCTTTGTGGACGAGTCAAGTTTTAGTTGGTGAAGCAAAATGTCACCATGAAAACTAGTTTTTTCCTTTTGCTTTTCTCGATGTAATGCCTAACACTCTAAATTTTTTTTTCAGAGTTTTGCCACATCTCTGAATTCAGTAGCTTGCTTTGCTCACCTGAAATATAAATGTTAGAACCTAAATGCAAAGCATTGCTTATCTAATCTCAATTTTGAGTATATATTTTTTCCACTCGGGTAACCCCATTTCCATTGATTTTTTCCACTATGCTATATAAAAGGTTGAATTTATATCTAACATGCATCGACGTAATAAAACTTGTATTTACATAAGACCTGAGGTAGAGTTGCAATATTAACGACATTGCATATAAACTTGTATTTGTTGACGGTCACCAACGACATATTTTTCCCGGCCAACTTACTACCATAAAGGGAGTGAAACTATACCTTATCATACTCATATACATTTATAACTCACATATTTCCACTTGTAGTGTCCAAATTATTATTGTGCAGATTTATATAAGAAACAAGTGGAAAATATACAAAAAGGCGTCTTCCGGGAAAGCGTGCATTTCAGTAACATCCTTCACCCCAATGGAAATGAGCCCAACACGGTGCATTAAGTGCATAGGAGTACAACTCAATGTGTGTCCGGTGATGAAATCCATAAAACAAGCCCAAAAAGTCGAGGCCCAAATCCAACATGAAATCATACCAGGCCACAGGACATGGGTTCAATGTTTTGGGCATAACTGTCTCATACGAAATCGAATTTCAGCGAACAAATACTGAAACAAAACTTACTCCGAGGCCCACGCACTCCTGCAAAATTTCAGGCCAAATGGCCCACATCTTGGTGCGGGCGCACCAAGTGGTGCGCCGCGGCACCCCGGGCGGCTCGCCAACCAGGCCCAGCTTTCTCGAGGCGGTTCATTACTTTCCAAAAAGTGTGTTGCCGACGTTGGTTGGTCGGTTTGGGCTGATTAGAAGGTGTTCCAAGGTCGGTTTTGCTCCTTCCATGTGGGGATGGCCATCTTCCAAAGAGTCCCCTCTCCTCTACCTATAAAAGGAGGCTCTCTCCCCCTCATTCAACACACACCAATTCCAAGGAAGAGTCTCTCCCTCTCCTCTAAGAGAGCTCTCCCCTCTTGATAAGGGGCGCTGTCCCGATCTTCACGACGTAGGATTCGATCTTGATAACTAGCCAAAGGATGGCCGATAACTTGCTGCAAGCAGCGATAACTAGTGCAACCCCGACGACACGCCACAAAGGAGCCAACCACCGCCTCTTCTACGGCAGCCTGAACCAAGGATTCGCCCAATCACACTCTCGAAGAACCAACCTACGCAACCTGGACACGAAAGACCAGGAGCACGGATTGGGTGCCGATGACGCCGCCGCTTCTGTAATCTCCGCGAAGGAAAACACAAGAGCAAAGGGGTAGAGATTTCTCTCAAGTTTTGTTAGCACTCAGCTGAACAAAGGGTTCTGGTTTTGTATTATCAAAAGTCTGAGATTAACATAATTCTATGGAGAATTTATACTAGCAACAGCCCTGCTAGATAGGTGTGAATTCGTGATAGAAATGAAGAGTCTAAGTAGATGAAAGGTCCTCCACGAACTGACTTCTGAAGTGGCCTCGGGCGCCTGTTGATCTTCTAGAGCAGTCTTCAGTAATTCGCCATAACTTTTCATTGGAAAGTGGAAAATACGAACGGTTGGATGCGTTGGAAAGCTAACTTAAAGACCTTTGCAACCATGTATGCCATGCACCACGACACCTTGTAGAATGGTACAGTTTTGCACTGGAACTTGGACTTGATGTTGACTATTGAGCTCCTGAGCAGCATGCACTTGAACTGGTCGGGTGCAAACTCTAGGAATGCAAACAGGTCGGGGCTAGAGGCAATGGAAACTAGACTTGAAGGGCTTTCCAACAAGTGCTCATTCACATTCATAGCTTTTGAGAATCAAAAGTTATGAACGTTTCTTGAACTGGTCTGTTTTTGACTCCGAACTGGTCCGGTTTTGTTGACGTAGTCCGTCTTGCTGAAGTGGTTCATTCTTGCTGAAGTGATCCGTTTCATCTTCTTGTTCACTTGTATACCTAAGTACAACCAAAGTAGAGCACTTAGGTAGTATAACATTCATAGAATTACTGAAGTTAAAATCAGTTAGGAATGAATTCACCTGCTCTTGTAGTTTCTTAGCACGACTTCTTGTTAATGGTCCATGATTTGCATCTTCGATGTTGGATGTTGAAGGATTGACACTTGAGGAAGCATGTATGGCTGGGATGTCCTCATCATCCTCCCCCTCTTGAGAAGGAGTCGTCCTCGACTCTGATCCTTCCAGCCCAAAGAACGGTGTTAAGTCAGCAACATTGAAGGATGTGCTAACACCATACTCTTCAGGAGCTCAATCTTGTAAGCATTATCATTGATCTTGGATAACACTCTAAATGGACCATCTCCTCTTGGCATTAACTTGATTTGCGCTTCTCTGAAAGTTTATCTTTTAAAGGTGTACCCATACTAAATCTCCGGGCTCAAATGTCACCTTCTTTTTATGCTTGTTTGCCCATGCAGCATAGTACTTGGACCTCTTCTCAATTGCTTCTTTGGTCTTCTCATGAATCTTCTTGACATAAGACGCTTGGAGGCTTCCATGTTTGTTCTTTCCTGCAATGGCAGAGGCAACAAATCTATCGGAGCAAGTGGTTTGAAACCATACACAACTTCAAAAGGACACAGATTAGTTGTAGAGTGTACTGCCCTATTATGCGAATTCCACATGTGGCAAGCACTCTTCCCATTCCTTCAAGTTCTTCTTGATCAAGGATCGTGAGCAGCATAGAAAGTGTTCTATTCACAACTTCAGTTTGTCCATCCGTTTGGGGGTGGCATGTAGTGGAAAATAGCAGCCTTGTACCAAGCTTTGCCCACAACGTCTTCCAAAAGTAGCTCAAAAACTTGGTGTCACGGTCTGAAACAATCGTCTTGGGCATGCCATGCAATCTCACAATATCCCTGAAAAAAATAGAAAGGCTATGTGGGAAGCATCATCGCTTTTATGACATGGTATAAAATGTGCCATTTTAGAGAACCGATCAACAACAACAAAAATTGAATCCCTCCCCTCTTTGTCCTAGGTAATCCCAAAACAAAATCCATGCTAATATCTTCCCAAGGAGCATTAGGAACAGGCAAGGGAGTATATAATCCATGGGGGTTCAGTTTTGACTTAGCTTCGTGAAAGGTGACACATCTTTGTACAAGCCATTGAACATCTCTTCTCATCTTTGGCCAATAGAAGTGATCAGCGAGCATGTCATATGTCTTTCTCCATCCAAAGTGACCCATCAGACCTCCCGCATGTGTTTCTGTAACAACAAAAGTCTAACAGAGCAACTTGGAACACACAATTTGTTAGCTCTAAACAAGAATCCATCATGAATATGATATTTTTCCCACCCTTTTTTTCCATTTGTGCATTTTGCATATGGTTCTGAAAATTCATGATCAGTGGAGTACAATTCTTTTATGTTTTCAAGTCCCGCACTTTTACATCAAGTTGATTTAGTAAAACATTTTTACAGGACAAAGCATCTGCAACAATGTTTTCCTTACCTTTCTTATATTTCACAACATATGGAAACGTTTCTATGAATTCAACCCATTTGGCATGTCTACGGTTCAGTTTTGCTTGGCCCTTTAAATATTTTAAAGCCTCATGATCTGAATGAATAAAAATTCTTTTGGCCATAAGTAATGTTGCCAAGTCTCAAGTGCTCTTACCAAAGCATACAACTCCTTGTCATACACCGAATAGTTCAGTTGTGCTCCTCCCAACTTCTCACTGAAGTATGCCACGGGCTGTCCATTTTGCATGAGAACACCTCCAATCCCAATCCCACTTGCATCACATTCAACCTCAAAGGTTTTAGTGAAATCCGCAATACAAGCAAGGGGGCTTGGATAACCTTCTCTTCAATTCTTGGAAAGCTTTCTCTTGTGGTTCACCCCATTGGGAAGGCAACACCTTTCTTTGTCAACTCATTTAGTGGAGCAGCTATGGTGCTAAAATCTCACAAATCTCCTGTAAAAAACCAGCAAGTCCATGGAAACTTCTTACTTGACTTACATTTGTAGGAGTTGGCCAATCCTTGATTGCTTTCACCTTTGATTCATCAACCTGAATTCCTGAACCGGAGACAACAAAATCAAGAAACACAACTTGATCTGTACAAAATGTGCACTTCTCAAGGTTAGCAAATAATTTTTCCTTCCTAAGCACATCTAAAACTTGTTGAATATGAGCAACATGTTCCTCCAATGTCTTGCTGTAAATTAGGATATCATCAAAGTAAACAACAACAAATTTTCCAATGAATGCTCTCAAGACATGGTTCATCAATCTCATGAAGGTACTAGGTGCATTAGTCAATCCGAAAGGCATAACTAACCATTCATACAGCCCAAACTTTGTTTTGAAAGCAGTTTTCCATTCATCTCCAATTTTCATTCTAATTTGATGGTAACCACTTCTTAAATCAATTTTAGAAAATATCATAGATCCACTCAATTCATCTAACATATCATCTAGCCTAGGAATTGGATGACGATAACGAACAGTGATGTTATTTATGGCTCTACAATCTACACACATCCTCCATGAACCATCTTTCTTTGGCACCAAAATCACAGGTACAGCACAAGGACTTAAACTTTCACGCACATAACCTTTATCTAAAAGTTCTTGTACTTGCCTTTGAATTTCCTTGGTTTCTTCAGGGTTGGTGCGATATGCTTTGGACGGTTCGAAGTGTAGCTCTAGGGATGAGATCAATTTGATGTTCAATGCCACGCAATGGAGGAAGTCCAGCAGGTGTTTCCTCCGGAAAAACATCTTCATATTCCTGTAAAACACGTGCAGCAACACTAGGAATAGATGTTAAGTCGTTAGTTGAAAGCAATGTGTCCTTACACACAAGTATGATCAATACTTGGTCCGGGTTTTTCCTCACATCTCTCATTTCAGATTTGGTGGCTATCATCACTAAGTTCTCTCCCTCTCTTTTCTTATTTTCACTCATATTTGGCTTGTGGCTCTCACTCACCGATTTGTGGATGACACTCAAATTCTTTTTCTCTCCTTTTGCACTCTCATTCTTTTTCTCTCCTTCTTTTGCACTCTCATTTTTTCTCATTAGAACTCTTTTTGCAAGTGCTCAGCCAGAAGTTGCTGCGGTGTCATGGGTTTAAGAATCAACTCCTTGCCCTTCCACTTGATGGTGTATTGATTAGACCGACCACAATGAAGGGATGACCGATCATATTGCCATGGTCTTCCTAGCAGCATGTGACAATAATCGTCATTGGTGCTACATCACACTCCACGGTGTCAACATATTCACCAATCTTGAAAGGAACTTTCACTCTTTGTGCAATTTTAATGGAACCGGAATTATTTAACCATTGCACATGATAAGGTTGAGGATGTTTCAACAGCTTTAAACCAAGCTTTTCAACCATCTCCTTGCTAGCAAGATTGTGGCAGCTTCCACCATCAATGATTACCTTGCACACCTTGTCTTCAACCTTGGCTCTAGTTTGAAAGAGATTGTGCCACTGTCCATTTTCAGCTTCACTCATTTGCACACTCAAAATTCGAAAGTTACAACAAGAGCAGCACCTTGTTCAAATTCACAAAAGTCCTTCTCAAGATTTTCTTCCTCTTCAATATCTTCATGTTCTTCATCACTAGCAGATTCATATTCTCCTTGGTCATTCACAATGATGGTTCTATTATTTGGACACTCTCTTGCAACATGACCACGACCACCACACTTGAAGCATTGGATTCCACTACTCCTAGTGGAAGAACCCCGCTGCAGTAGATGATGAGTTTGCTGATTTGTTCCTCTCACTTGTAGCAGCCACCTCTTTGCCACTAGAAGCACCAAAATTGCTAGAGCGTACACCACCTTTCGGAATTGGAAGTTGTACCTCTACTTGCACTACCTCTTGGGGTGAATTTGCTTCCACTTTGAGTACTTCTTGTGCTGAAAGAGACTCCTCTATTGGACTTCATGTCCTGCTGCAATTGGCGTTCAGCTTTGGTTGCTTGATGTACCAAATCAATAAGATGACGGTGCGACTGGAACTCAACAATGCGCTGAATATTGCGATGCAGCCCAGCCATGAAACGTGCAATAGTTTGCTCTTCATCTTCATAAACATTGGCTCTAATCATCGCCTTCTCCATCTCTTTATAATACTCTTCAACAGAGAGATTACCTTGCTTCAAATTCTGCAATTTATCAAAGAGATCACGCCGATAATGCTTCGGCACAAAGCGACTTCTCATCTCACGTTTCATTTCAGCCCAAGTGGCAATAGGGTCTTCACCATCTTCTTCACGATCATTGAGTAATTGTTCCCACCAAATCAAAGCATACCCATCAAACTCAAGGGATGCCATTGCCAACTTCTTCTCTTCCGTATAATTATGCATACGAAAGATCTTGTCTACCTTCAACTCCCAAGTGAAATATGCTTCAGGATCAGATCCTCCATCAAATTTTGGCATGGTAAATTTTAGTTTACCAAGCCTCTCCTCATGATTGCCTCCTCTATGACGTCGGCGATCAAAATGAAACTGAGAATGATTATCATCATCTTCACATTCAGATTCTTCACTGTCACCATTCCTTCGATTCCAGCCTCTTCCTCTTCCACGTGAACCACCTCGGTTCCTCCTTCCTCTTCTTCTTCCTTCACTATCTCCTCCATCTTCACTGCGATTTGCTTGCACCATCATTAGGGGACGGTGATCTCTGATTTCAGCTAGGATGGTTTGCAAATCTTGTGCCAACCGATCTTGTTTCTCTTCAAGGCTTTGCTTGAGTTCATTGAATTGTGCCATAGAGACACATTCCTCATTCCCATCTTCCATCTTCCTGTCAGATTAGTGATGACAAGGCCAAAATATGTGGAATAGGAAATTATATGTGGAAACTCACAGCCTCACCTCTCTTACCAACCGAAGCCCTTTATGAATTCTTGCGGTATTACAGAAGGACCAAAGCGCCGGTGGTAACACTAAAGTGATGATTAAGAGAATACAAGGTCAGCGTTCCTATGACGGTGGGTTTTAAGTGGAGCTTGGTGGGGAATGACTCACAAGGAATGCAATCTGAATTCTATATATTGTAATGCTTAAATCACAGTCCAAGATAGAAGATCAATGTAAGTGCTGACCACAAGATATGAATGCTGTATAAATGATCAAACACACGCGCAAAAGATAATTTCAGATTTGATGCAAACAAGGAGTATGCTTAGGATGCAAGTGTTGCAATCAAACCCAAGAAAAATTTTGCACCAAAAGATGGATAACAATCTGGTTGTGTAACTTGAATAAAAATTCAGAACTTGTGCACTTAAACAAATAGATCTTTGAACTCTTCTTCCACAGCTTTTGCTGAACCTTTTTTACTTTTCTTTCTTTTTTTGATTCACTTTTTTTTCTATAACCAACAACAAGATCAAATATAATACTTGCACTTTTTTTTTTTTTTTTTGCGAAACAAGAAACAACCGTCAACAATAACTTGATAGGATCAAAGTTAACGCGAAGGATGATACCGGTTTCAGATTTTTGTGGGGTTTTCTTTATAGATATATAAAGAGGCACAAAGGACACACAAAGGATGATATGATCAGCAACAAAACAAAAATTCTAATGGACTGAAACTTAAACAAAACTCACTAGAATAACAGATCGAAACAAAGGGCTATAGCGAAATATTTTTTTGTGGCTTTTTGGTAGATAGGGCTAACACAATATATATGTAGCTAAGGGTAAAAATCCTACCGTGGCAACCGTAGAGCTGATACCAGATGATAAGGGGCGTTGTCCCGATCTTCACGACGTAGGATTCGATCTTGATAACTAGCCAAAGGATGGCCGATAACTTGCTGCAAGCAGCGATAACTAGTGCAACCCCGACGACACGCACAAGGAGCCAACCACCGCCTCTTCTACGGCAGCCTGAACCAAGGATTCGCCCAATCACACTCTCGAAGAACCAACCTACACAACCTGGACATGAAAGACCAGGAGCACGGATTGGGTGCCGATGACGCGGCCGCTTCTGTAATCTCCGCGAAGGAAAACACAAGAGCAAAGGGGTAGAGATTTCTCTCAAGTTTTGTTAGCACTCAGCTGAACAAAGGGTTCTGGTTTTGTATTATCAAAAAGTCTGAGATTAACATAATGCTATGGAGAATTTATACTAGCAACAGCCCTGCTAGATAGGTGTGAATTCGTGATAGAAATGAAGAGTCTAAGTAGATGAAAGGTCCTCCACGAACTGACTTCTGAAGTGGCCTCGGGCGCCTGTTGATCTTCTAGAGCAGTCTTCAGTAATTCGGCCATAACTATTTATTGGAAAGTGGAAAATACGAACGGTTGGATGCATTGGAAAGCTAACTTAAAGACCTTTGCAACCATGTATGCCATGCACCACGACACCTTGTAGAATGGTACAGTTTTGCACTGGAACTTGGACTTGATGTTGACTGTTGAGCTCCTGAGCAGCATGCACTTGAACTGGTCGGGTGCAAACACTAGGACTGCAAACAGGTCGGGGCTAGAGGCAATGGAAACTAGACTTGAAGGGCTTTCCAACAAGTGTTCATTCACATTCATAGCTTTTGAGAATCAAAAGTTATGAACGTTTCTTGAACTGGTCCGTTTTTGACTCCGAACTGGTCCGGTTTTGTTGACGTAGTCCGTCTTGCTGAAGTGGTTCATTCTTGCTAAAGTGATCCGTTTCATCTTCTTGTTCACTTGTATACCTAAGTACAACCAAAGTAGAGCACTTAGGTTGTATAACATTCATAGAATTATTGAAGTTAAAATCAGTTAGGAATGAATTCACCTTCTCTTGTAGTTTCTTAGCACGACTTCTTGTTAATGGTCCATGATTTGCATCTTCGATGTTGGATGTTGAAGGATTGACACTTGAGGAAGCATGTATGGCAGGGATGTCCTCATCACCTCTACTCTACCCCTTCACTCCAATGGGCTTAGGCCCTCATTAGTAGTAGAGAGATCGGCGGAGAAGAGATGTGAAGGGCTGAGAGCGGGGAAGCGTCGGACTTGTCGGTGTCTCCCCAACCTCTTGTACCTCGGTGGATTCGTGCTTGGCTCCTTAATGGGATCTTAGCTAAGTAAGCTTCCACGGTTCTGATAATCTTTACTGTCTTTTGTTTATCCATGATTTATCTACTTGTTTGCGGGATCGGTAGTCGTTCCTTCGGGGGCGGAACTCTAGTGGTGGAACCTTTTGACCAGGGAACCTGACAAACACTAAAATGATAATCACTAGCGTAGGCGTGGTGTTTGGGCTAGCGGTTTTCTACCTTTTGCGGTGCATCCCAAGGTTGAGGGGGTAGGCGGCTTGGTCGTGACAAGCCTTGTCCGTCCCTTGAAATCCCCCCACGTTCGGCTGTGTCGTAGAGCTAATTGCCGGACTTTGCCCGGTGGGCGTGGGCGGTGCCCGGTGAACAAGTAGCTCTGCGCAGGGTGGCTATCCATAGACATTAAAGGTGTAGGGATCCTTCTCACTAATCCTCCCCATCTTTGGTCTTGTGCGTCATTGGGTGAACTAGTTAGGAGAGAATACCTCCGTTCCTCTGAAAAATACGATACCTGAATATTTCGGGTGAAAGCTACAACGACAATTCCGTGCGCTTGCGGATTTATACGTAATGCGTTAAGAAACATCAACAAGCTTTCTGGTGCGTTGTAGGGGAACGGTTGCTACTATCTTCGAACTTAGTGAGTCCTCGTATCTATCTATAAAAAGAATCAAAATAGTTATTTGTTTTCTTTTTTTTCCAAAATGAAGCCCACTCAATTTGAAAATCCTTACGCTTCTTCAACGGAGAAGTTCACAGAGCCACAATCTTTTTCAAAACCAAAACTTTCACCTGGCTACGAACTCCATCCATATTTAAAATCCATTGTTCGGCCAGACCCTTTCTCTGGCAGCCACTTGGAAAACCCATGTAGCCACCTACGAGTTTTCGAGGAAATATGTGCATGCCTAAGCATTCCTGGCATGACACAAGAAACTCTCATGTGGAAGTTGTTTCCGTTCTCCCTCACTGGGAGAGCAGAACAATGGTACACGAATGTCGTAGGAAGTTTGAATGGGGATTGGAAAGAATTCAAAGACAATTTTTGTCTAGCGTTTTTCCCCATCAACACCCTACCAAGGACATTCCTCGATTTCGAGCAGGATGAGAAGGAATCCATAGGTGTAGCCTGGGCTAGGTTTGCAAAGATAATACATGATAGCCTAGACTTGCCATTACCCGATAGTGTGCTTTTACATATCTTTTGTTCGGGTCTTGACATAGACGCTGCCCTATGCCTTGACATGACCATCGGAGGGTCGTTTTCACGTAAACCTACAACAGAACAGAGGAAAATCCTAGATCACATTTTAGAGAAGCATGCTTCTCCCATTGTAGAACCTACTCCCCTCCACAACAAGGGCATGTCAAGTTTTGAGGAGCCCTCATTAGTCGAACCATACCACGTATCACCAATAGGAC
Organism: Hyparrhenia diplandra; assembly: GCA_015847255.1. NCBI lineage: Eukaryota > Viridiplantae > Streptophyta > Magnoliopsida > Poales > Poaceae > Hyparrhenia > Hyparrhenia diplandra. Next base: position 672,591 of record JADLZK010003233.1, read on the forward strand.
CGACTGTTGAGCCCTCACCCGAACCACAAACACCGAAGGAAGGGATGCTTTATCCTTCGGAGTTCCCGATCAAATTCGAGGATCATGGGAGAACCTTGAACCTTCTATGGCATGAATGGAGCAAATGGAGCATAGCTCCAGCTAAGGAATCTTCCTCTAACATGAAACCTTCAAAAGAATGGTTAATGGAGGTGAAACGTTCTTCTGAAGCAATTCAGATTCTTTCACCTTCCACGACCATACCTTGTTCATTATGAGGAAATTCCATAGATGCCCTACACAACCCAACAATCGAGGCGAATATCATGTCACAATATCTTGCGGAAACCCTTTTGGGTAATCTGCCGCTAGCCTCGACCGATAGACTTTTCAAAGGTCAATTCGGCCTAATCTTTGCATGTTGTGGTATTGCTAGGGCCGTGCCAATGAAAATTCATGGAATCGAGGTTCACTTAGACTTCTATATCTATCCCATCCTCGACTTTGATCTTCTCATAGGCTACCCTCTTGAAAAGATTTTTCATGAAAACCCAATAGAGGAGAGCCATGATGAGAAGTTGGGAAAGAATATTTGTGCCTCTCACCTAGAAATCCCAAAGGTGAAGCATCTTCCCAACCAAAACCTGTTCGAGGGGACGACGTTCATAACTCCATTCGATTCACCTAAGTTGCTTTTGCATCCTAGTGAAACGAAACACCCGTCGCCTTCACTCGAACGCAAGGCATGTCCCTCTATCCATCAAAATGTTGTTCTTGACAAAGATCGAGATTCAACGTTCGTCCTTCATGACATATCTTGTGAGGATAAAAACTCATGTGCCATGGACATGCAGGAAGCAACAACTCTTGAGACCAAGCATGAAACTGCTATTGAGCATGTCGAGTTTTCATTCGAAACTTCTCATGATACATGCTCACCTCTTTGGATCTCTAGGGTTGTCTTGCTTCTCACCACGTGCCCCCTACGAGGACCCCAACCTTCTCTTAATCCTCGTTCACAAACTTTTCAAGAGGATGGTTGTGGATGTCTTCGTGTATCACAAGTTTTGTCGATATCGTAGTGACATGATGGCTTTAACCTTGCAGCTTAAGCGTAATGCTAACTTTTTAGTGGTGAATCAGGGAATTTCACCACCTTTCATAGATGCAAGAAGAAATTCCCAAGGTCAAGCTTACGACCATAAACAAAGCACTCTTTGGGAGATAACCCGGATCGTAAAAAAGATGAATAATTCTCTCTTGTTGTTATCATAAAAAAAACCCTTTCGCTCTCTTATTAATAAAAGCAAGAACATGTTATCGAGGCTAGTATGCACCTTCGGGTATTCTTGTCACTAACCATTTCAGGTGGAGATCGATTAAGAAGATCAAAAGAGGCACGCGATGCTTGAAAACATGAGGGCGACATTAAAAAAAAAAAAGAAGAGAAAATTTGATGCTCATGGGTGGTGGAACACACTCACAAGGAGACTTCGGACCTTACACACTTGACTTTGCAGAAAAGTCTAAGTGTGGGGAAGATGGTGACAACCTCACGTATCATCCACCAAGGGATCATTCAAAAAAAATGATGGCAAATAAAAAGATGATGTCAGCCCTACCTTGTTGAAAAAAAAAAGAGAATATAAAAAAAAGAGAGTGAGAATATAGATGAAAAAAAAAAAAAAGTGTTATAAAAATACATATACATAGAAAAATATATATATAATAAGAGAAGAGAGGAGCAGTTGGCCCCGCATGATCAAGATACATACCGTAGTCTTTGCTGACTCCACCCATCATTGCTTCCACGAGCAAGAAGGGTTTGTCTCTCATCCTTTGCGGGTACCATCAAGACCCATGGCCGTGTGTGGCCTAGTCTTGAGGTGCACACCGGCAGGGCCATCATGCGCACCCATAACAACGACTTTGATGCTACATCCAAAATATTTGCCGGTAAGTATATCCGTATGCAAAGGAAATAAATATTCACCAACTTCAGTCACTCACATTTGTCTCCATGAAAACAAAACTTTATGCTTTTCATGCCATGGCTTATGCTTTGAGTTTGGGTGTATTTACATGGGCCCATGTAATACATCCATAGGTTTTTTTAAATTAAGCGTGGTGCTTAGGTTAAAAATGACCTCCTTTAATCAAAATTCGACATGGCGTTGGATCTTGGTTAATGAGCTTAGAGTATTGTTGTCATGATCTATGGAAGTATCTTATGTTGGAGATAAATCAAGACTATGCTTACACCACTTCTTTATGATTAGCCTTGCTTGAGTGATGTTATGGTGAACAAATAAATAAATAAATAAATAAAATATAAAATAAAATTCTCACAATAAAGACTCCAAGGTATTCATGCCAATAGAGCCATGTTTTTTTCTTCTTTTCCTTTGTTTTCTTCTTTAAATAAAGCCGGTACAAGATCAAGTGTGGGGAGATCTCTCAAACACAATGAACAAACTTTCGAGATCTCCCCATGTTGACGGTCACCACGACATATTTTTTCCGTCAACTTACTACCATAAAGGGAGTGAAACTATACCTTATCATACTCATTACAACTAATATATTTCCACTTGTAGTGTACGAATTATTATTATGCAGATTTATACAAGAAACAAGTGGAAAATGCACCAAAAGGCGCCTCCCCTCGAAAGCGCATTCCTGAAGGACATCAAGCCCAAGGGAGAAACGGACAAAAACACGCAAACCGGGCGAGCACACACCGCCATACAACTTTTCGGGCCCAAAGACGCCACGACTGCCAAAGCCCAGCCGAACAGGGGGCCCAGGGTGCGCTACAAGCACCTCTGGTGCGGCCACACCGCCGGGCGGTTCGGGCCCAACTTTGGCGAGGCGGTTTGTTACCTTCAAAACCGTGAAACCGACGTGGGATGGTCGGTTTGGGCTAATTAGGAAGGTGTTCCAAGGTCGGTTTTGATCCTTCCATGTGGGGATGGCCATCTTCCAAAGAGCCCCCTCTCCTCTACCTATAAAAGGAGGCCCTCTCCCTCTCATTCAACACACACCAATTCCATACAACACAAGGAGGAGCCACAATGTAATAGAGAGGAGAGAGTTCTATTCTTGTTCTTCTTCCCCTCTAGTTCTAATGGAGAGAGAGAGAGGAAAGGCTAGAAGGAAGTTTGGTTCCTTCTACCTGAGTTGTCGGTCCGCCCACGGTGTGCCGCGGTTCCTAGGAAGTCGGAGTGCGGAGTTGTCGGTACCGCTTCGCTTGTACCTCTACAAGCTACTTACACTTTGGTGAGAAAGCTTGTGATTATCTTTTCGACTTATTATTCTTCAAGTATATTATCTTAGCTGTTGTAGACTTGCGGGATTGGTAGTCATACCTTCGGTCGTAACTCTTGGAAGGAACTCTTTGACCGGGGAACCTTGTGCGACCCAAGAGTTGTGGATGGTAGTGCAAACGATGTTTGGGCTAGCGCCCACCTACCTTTTATGTGCATCCCACGGTTGAGGGGGTAGGCTGTTGACACTTGTTATCATATAAAATTATTAATCAAATAAACATGAGAAAGGGGTATAAATAATAATAAAAACCTAGAATAGGGTGTCACTAACATATTTCCATCAGTTTTGGTAATGTTGTGAATTGCGAGGGACTAAACAGAAAAAAAGCCAGCGAGTTCGCAAGCCATGCGACTACGCCGACATAACGCAATCCAACTCGAGAGAGGCTCTAGAAGGCTCCGGATTACTCCCGGCGTGGACGAAACTTGACACCGAAGAAAACATCATCTAGAAGACTCCGAAGCCACGACGCATCAAGGACCCGTGGTGGGACCCCCACGGGCCGATCGGCCCAATAATGGGGCCGATCGGCTGGCTTGGCCAAGCCAGCCGTCTCCGGAACCTTCCTCAACCGACTCTAAGACGCAATCTAATCCACCCGTTTAATGTCGGTTTGATCCGAGGGCGTCGGTAGAAGCACGAGATGGATCGAGATCAACACCGGCACCTCCTGGGACTATATAAAGAGACCCCTAGACCCCCTTTCGGATCATCAAGTTCTCAATTCAGCAACAACGCTTCAAGATCCAAGTCATCAATCCCACGCTGTAGAAACATCGCTTTAGGAAGAGTAGCAATCAAGATTAGAACTAGTAGGAAGGGAGAAATCCGCTCTGGATCGTCGGAGGCGGCTCAAGATCAGGCCTCGTTCTTGTAAGTTCTTCATTGTAAGTAGTCTTCAAGTTCGCATACACGTTCTTAATATGAATATCTTGATCATGTTTATATTCGAGATTATTTGTTCTAGTATTTACTTTGATTACATGTTTAGCATAGTTGAATTACTGTTATGTTCATGCATGGATTCGTATAGCGCTCATCTTCTAGATCGGAGGGTGAGTGGTAGAGATGATGTAATCGTGGTGATTAGATCTTATTTACCGCGTTTGCACCCTATGTGCCGGGTCGTGTGGTAGATCGTGGTGGTGACAGCACCATTGGGTCCTTTTGCAATCCATCCCCCGTATGTAGGCCTAGCGGATGATATTATTCGGGTTGTTCTAAGTTTTGGCCTTAGTCTTCACGGATTACGCCCTCATGTGTGGATTTAATTAGTCTTTCTTCGATGATTGTTAGATGTATTGCACTAATTGAGTAGATCCTAACTTATAGTTTAGAGTTACATATTGGAGTTTCTAATGCTAGCTAGCCTATGAATTGCTATCGCCCCTTTGTTTGACACTTTCTATTTTGCACACCTGGATATGACTTTGGTTGAATCTATTTATCGGAACCTTTATTATTATCTTTATTGTGAACTTTGATCCTGTTTAAGTAATTGATAGATTTAACACTTAAGCTTTTGCACACGAGAGATGATTAAGATGTTTAGATACACCTATGCATAGTTAATTCACGATAGTAGACTTCTTTCCCTGTGGTAGAATATAAATTCAACACCTGGTTCTTACTCCCGGTTAAAATGCTACAATGGTATATTAATATCCGTGCGGCTTTTTTGCGGATACCAGTTTAATTATTTATTTACTTATTAAGAAGTTATCAAGGCATAGTACGAATATTTTATTCCTTGCATATTAGTAGTTTAACTATAGGGATGACAACCTTTTCGAGATATGCTATGAAGCGCAATGAATTATTTTCTTTTAGTTTTATACGAAGCAACATCGATATTCTTTCTAGACGCCATTACTAGTTAGTGACGTTAGAAATACCAACAAGCATTTTTAGCGCCGTTTCTTGGAAAAAGAAAGTCTTTAGCCCATTAAAATATAAATATAGGAATAACTTGCATGCATCTCTCTCACGCATTGTAAAGTATTAAATTTATCACTAATTGCTTAAACAGGTTTACCCTTGTTATTATTCTTTCTATCTATTTCGGGGTAATGTATGAATAGGAATCTTCACGAAAATTTCCTTTCCGATCCGAAAAACTTTTGAAGGAGGCAAGATCCAAGTTGAAGTCTCAACCCGGGATCACCGCCTCGGAAGACTCCTCCATCGTGCGAAGCTTAGCACCCGTGTTAGTAATGGCGAACAAGACCCTCAGGAGTACTCTACACCGACTACGGCCAACATCCATGACGGGCCGGCAAATCGATGTGGGAGACAAAGCTTTTGAGCTCAAGCCTGCACTCATCAACATGGTACAAGCTAGCCAATTACGTGGAAAAGCCCATGAAGATGCCAATGCTCACCTACAACACTTCCTAGAGATCTGTGGCACCTTCACCATCAAAGATGTCTCAAGTGATGCAATCCTACTTCATCCTGTTCCCATTCTCACTCTTGGGACGCGAAAGCAATGGGTTCTACGCCAACAAAGACAAACTCACTACTTGGACACTTTGCTCTCATCGCCTTCCCCGCAAAGTTCTTCCCTATAGGCAAAACCAACGCCTTATGGGGGAAAATCTCAAGTTTCCAAAGAAGAACACGGCGAATCCGTTCTGAGGCGTGGGAACGCTTTCCAAGACTACATCACTGAATGCCCACACCATGGAATGGAGAACGGCTACTCATGCAGACCTTCTACCACGGGCTTAACAACAAACACCCGTGAGACCATGGACGCCTTCTTTGGAGGTGCTCTCCGTCCCTTACACCGAATCAAGCTGCGAACTTGTGGAGAAGATGGCATCAAACCAAGCTTGGAATGAGGACCGTCAACCCCGCAAGAAAGAAAAGAGGAATGCACCAACCGAAAAGAGGTAGACATGCCGCCTCGCCAAAATGGACTTAATTATGAAAAAGCTTGAAGACAAAGCTCCCAAGAAGAAGGAAGTCATGCAACTCTTCGATTCCCGCATGACATGTGAAGAATGTGGCAACATCGACACTCAGGGCAGCCAATGTCCCGAAGCTAGAAGAGGACGCGAACTACATCAACAACAACAACAACCAAGATCGCCCCCGAATCAAGGATGGAATCAGAGACCCAACTACCAAGGTAACTACTCGGGGTAACTATCAAGGTAATAACTCTTTCAATAATTTCCCACCTTTAAGAGAGTTAGGACAAAACCAAGGTAGACTCATGGATAATCTGTCTAAGAAGTTAGCTTCCAATGATAAAATGCTAGAAACTATTAGTACTAAAATGGAAAGCTTTTCTTACGCAATAAAGAACCAAGCATAGCTTCAATAAAATGATAGAATCTCAGTTATCTCAGCCGGCTTTATCTCGCTCCTATTCCTAACCGGGTAAGATTCGGGCCAGTAGGAAGAATTAGAATCGCAAATCTTGTCGATGTCTACTATGCGGTATTCAGACCAAGGATGCACGAGAAGGACCTGAAGTGTAATCGACCGGGGCATGCCCGCTAAGAAAGGAGATCGGGGAGACCGGTCGTCACCATTAACATCGGCGCCCGTACCCACGACGCACTCTGCGACTTTGGCTCAAGTGTCAACATTATGCCTAAGGTAAACTTTGAGCCGGGTTCGATTTATTATATACAACCATGTGCCTACAACTTGCGGATCGGTCGCTATGCTACCCCGAGGGCATCCGGAAGACGTTTGTCTTTACATCGGTAAGCTCTATGTGGCCACCGACTTTGTGGTCTCGATACGGGCAAAGGTAAGAACGCCCCGATCATTGCGGGACGCCCTTTTCCTTGCCACCACCAAGGCCATCATCTACGCCCGACACCGCGAAGATCGTCTTCACCGTCAACAAGCGAGGGAGAGATTCAACCGCAAACACAAGACCTTAGCTCCCCCCGTTTCCACATGTACCACTACCGTACTTCGAAGTACACGCACACCATTTGTTGAGGAGAGGACAAAAAGAAGAAGCAAGAACAAGAAGAACCGTCAACCTCGACTACACGTGGAACGAGTCTTGATGATCAATCAAGTTGCAACACAACGCAAGACTCGGCGCATTCCACCACCGCTAGAGAAGCTAGACGACCCTCGAGTTCCATCAATCCATTGCTCCATTAATCAATGGAACTTCCAAAGAAGTTTATGCGACACGGATCGGGCATCAACTTAATGTCAAAGGTAACGTATCAATTAATATATGGTAATCGCCTTTGTGTTCCACCTATGTAATGTTGCGGATGGCGGACCAATCACACCGATTTCGGAAGGTATTGCACCTAAAACGCCCCCGTCAAAATCAAAAGGCGCTATGTCCTCACCGACTTTTTAGTCATGGACATGGGAGAAGAAGAACAAGATCCTCCCATAGTACTTGGAAGACCGTTCTCGAATACTACAAGAGCCATCATCTACATCGGGGACGGGCGAGATCCACTTCCGATTTCAAGGTAAAAAGATACGTTGTTTCTTCAATACTTACACAAACAATGAACAGCCCCCCAAGAAAGACCAAGGGCCGAAGCGTCTCCGAGAGACTACAAAATTTGGACTCAAGATGGAGCACATCGAGAGGATGGAGAAAGACATCAAGGAAAAGTACACTCAGCTCCTACCCATCTTGAATGCTGCGACGGCCACACCCGAGAGGTCTCCACCAAAGAAGCAATCCGAAGAAGAAAGAAAGCTGCGCCGCCAAGAAGAGCAACAAAAGTACACCTTCGGAGACCCGACCGGCGCCGCATCAACAACCCGAACAATCGACTTCCTCGGCTACTTCGTCACACGCCGCCCTTTGAGATCATTAAAGGAACCTTACCAGTACAACATTTATACGAGGGCCCATAGGCGACACCACGCCATGGGAGTAAGTGCTCTAAACTCGCCGAGAGGTAACTCGGTATTTATACGCATATTTAATTTTTACGCAAAGCATATTTCAATTAGTATTTTTCCTTCAAACATTTTTACTTTTTTCCTAAACCCGCACTTAGAAAATCTCAAAAAATGTTTGCTGCATTTGCATCGGTCTCCTAAGCCCCATCCAAGCACTCCTTCTTTGTGGCGGCATAAAAATAAAAATACAAAAATATTGCACTCATATGCTTTTGCATTAGCATCCCTATTGCATAGAAAAATTCTCAAAAATATTTGGGCACATGAAGGTCCACATGTTTTTAAAAAAAAAAAAAAAAAAAAACGACGTGAGCACATGAAGGCTCACATTAACATCCTAGAATTTGTTCCTTCGGGTATGTGCGAAATTAATATTAACAAGGAGAACATTAAAGGAGGGCTCTAAAGAGGAGCAAGCTCCAAGGATGAATAAACGACTACTTCAAGATCAAGCTTGGGGAGAGCACCCCCGTTTACCACTATAAGTATCACTACCCTATGTCTTAGCTAGATATATATTTGCTTAGAGTTAATGAGTCTTAGTTAAAAAGTCTTAGTGTTAAAGAGTCAAATAAATGCTAGATCTTTGCTAGATTGCTTTTTCTTCCTTTTTATTATGATCTTGATGATATATGCTAAGGAGATGATGAATAGTTGCTCCACCTTAATTCCTCTTAAAAGTACTTACACTTTGGACTTAGATTCTCCCAAAGCTTTAAATGCTTAATTTGCTCTAAACCCAACACCCGTGGGAAGCACATGCTTAACTGAAGTCTTAGCATTAAAAGATAAAAGTACATGAAAAGTTGAGCTACTGTTTATCATATTCCTAGAGAAACCCGATTCCTGGTTTTTATCTTTGAAAATTATAAAACATTACATGATGAGTTCCTTAGCTATGACCCTTAAGAGTTTATCATTCGCATCAAGATCATCCCACTTCACTAAATAAGCCGCTTCTAACCCTAAGTACGCATCCCCATACTCCATCAAGCCGCTAGCCATAATTATAAAAATAAACTCTTGCAATCTTTGGATATGTCTCTCTCGGTGTTTTTATGCCAAATAGAATTTGGGCTACATTCGAAAAAAACAGAGAAAAAAAGAGAAAAAGGAAAAAGAAAAAAAAAAAATAAATATTTAGAGAGAAAAGTGAGACAAGAGAGGGAGAGTAATGGACAAAAAGTCATACTAGGCGAGAAGGGCCTACCTCCCTAAATAATAAAAATATATTTAGAGATGAATAATGGACACGTGTCCGAGGGTGAGTAGGGCCCACATCTCTAAGGAGAGAGAAAAATGGACACAAGTCCGGGGCAAAGCCCACCTCTCCAAGAATGGACAGCCCAGGTCCTAGCAATTTTTAGAAAGAGAGATATAGTCCAAGATGTTTGAGAAGAAAAAAAAAAAAAAAATAATATTAGAAAAAGGCTAAAGGCTATTTACTACCTTTCATCCTCATCCACTTCACCACTATCATCCCACTATGTATGTCCTACTATATGTGTAACTCCACTACATACCATCCACTTAAGAGGGTCATACATAGGATCTCGAAGTTTCTTTTGAAAAATATTGCAAAACCCCGGGATGATAGTTGATCAAAGAACTTGAGACATGGTACTTAGCTTGATTGTTTTATCTTGCTTATGATTCGTGAAAAGGCTACGCTCCCATGGTAAAACAGATATGAAAGAGCAATCTGGTTAAGAGGAGAATTTATTTCTGAGTAACATAATACTTCTGAGGTATGAAAGCGTAGTAGCAACTCCTGATCCTACTATAGCATATAGCTTTGCTAGGGACTAGCAAAGGGTAAGCTTTGGGGAGTTTGTTGACACTTGTTATCATATAAAAATTATTAATCAAATAAACATGAGAAAGGGGTATAAATAATAATAAAAACCTAGAATAGGGTGTCACTAACATATTTCCATCAGTTTTGGTAATGTTGTGAATTGCAGGGACTAAACAGAAAAACAGCAGAGTTCGCAAGCCATGCGACTACGCGACGCAACGCAATCCAACTCCGAGAGAGGCTCTAGAAGGCTCCGGATTACTCCCGACGTGGACGAAACTTGACACCGAAGAAAACATCATCTAGAAGACTCCAGAAGCTACGACGCACCGCTGACCCAGCTGGGACCCACCTCCGGCCGATCGGCCCAATAATGGGGCCGATCGGCCTGGCTTGCTGGCCAAGCCAGCCCTGTCTCCGGAACCTTCCTCAACCGACTCTAAGACGCAATCTAATCCACCCGTTTAATGTCGGTTTGATCCGAGGGCGTTGGTAGAAGCACGAGATGGATCCAGATCCAACACCTGGCACCTCCTCCGGACTATATAAAGAGACCCCTAGACCCCCCTTTCAGATCATCAAGTTCTCAATTCAGCAACAACGCTTCAAGATCCAAGTCATCAATCCCACGCTGTAGAAACATCGCTTTAGGAAGAGTAGCAATCAAGATTAGAACTAGTAGGAAGGGAGAAATCCGCTCCGGATCGTCGGAGGCCGGCTCAAGATCAGGCCTCGTTCTTGTAAGTTCTTCATTGTAAGTAGTCTTCAAGTTCCAGACACGTTCTTAATATGAATATCTTGATCATGTTTATATTCGAGATTATTTGTTCTAGTATTTACTTTGATTACACGTTTAGCATAGTTGAATTACTATTATGTTCATGCATGGATTCGTATAGCGCTCATCTTCTAGATCGGAGGGTGAGTGGTAGAGATGATGTAATCGTGGTGATTAGATCTTATTTACCGCGTTTGCACCCTATGTGCCGGTCGTGTGGTAGATCGTGGTGGTGGCAGCACCATTGAGTCCTTTGCAATCCATCCCCGTATGTAGGCCTAGCGGATGATATTATTCAAGGGGTTGTTCTAAGTTTCGCCTTAGTCTTCACGGATTACGTCCTCATGTGTGGATTTAATTAGTCTTTCTTCGATGATTGTTAGATGTATTGCACTAATTGAGTAGATCCTAACTTATAGTTTAGAGTTACATATTGGAGTTTCTAATGCTAGCTAGCCTATGAATTGCTATCGTCCAATCGTTTGACACTTTCTATTTTGCACACCTGGATATGACTTTGGTTGAATCTATTTATCGAGAACCTTTATTATTATCTTTATTGTGAACTTTGATCCCTCGTTTAAGTAATTGATAGATTTAACACTTAAGCTTTGCACACGAGAGATGATTAAGATGTTTAGATACACCTATGCATAGTTAATTCACGATAGTAGACTTCTTTCCCCGTGGTAGAATATAAATTCAACACCGGTTCTTACTCCCGGTTAAAATGCTACAATGGTATATTCATATGCGTGCGCTTGCGGATACCCGGTTTAATTATTTATTTACTTATTAAGAAGTTATCAAGGCATAGTACGAATATTTTATTCCTTGCATATTAGTAGTTTAACTATAGGGATGACAACCTTTTCAGACATCTTTGTGAACTCGCAATGAATTATTTTCTTTTAGTTTTATCCGAAGCAACATCGATATTCTTTCTAGACGCCATTACTAGTTAGTGACGTTAGAAATACCAACATAGGCGGCTTGGTCGTGACAAGCCTTGTCCGGCCCCTTGAAATCCCCCACGTTCGGGCTGTGTCGTAGAGCTAATTGCCGGACAATCGTTCTTGGGCGTGGGCCGGTGCCCGAAGTGAGTAGACAAATGAGACTTTAGAAATCCCCGCCTCAAAAACCTAAGCCCATAAAGATACCTCGCTATCCATAAGTTATCCTAGGGTAGCCCTGCTCAAAGATTAGAGCGCAACCGTTCCTCGTGGAAAAATACGATACCCCGAATACTTCGGGGGTGAAAGCTACAATGACAATTCCGCGGCGCTTGCGGATTTATCGTATGCGCTAAGAAACGTCAACAAGCTTTCAAGGCGCCGTTCCGGGAACGGTAGTCGTAATTCTCTCCGAGCCTAGAACACCCGTGTGTTGTATCTAAAAAACAAAAATAGTTATTTATTTTTCATTTTCAAAATGAAGCCAAATCCATTTCAAAAACCTTCTCCTTCAGTAGGGGAGTTCACAAGAGCCACAATCTTTTCGAGAACCAAATTTTTTATCGGCTATGAACTCACCCTAATTAAAAAAAAAAATTGGTTCGGGCACTCCATCTCTCGGTGACTATTTTGAAAATCTATGTTGCCACCTACGAGATTTTGAGGAATTATGATCATGCCCAAAGCATTCCTAGCATGATCCAAGAAATTCACTTGTGGAATTTGTTTACGCTCTCCCTCATAGGGAAAGCAAAACAATAGTACACTATTGTCGTAGGAAATTTGAATGGGGAGAGAGAAGAACTCGAGGAGACAATTTTTGTCTAGCATTCTTCCCCATCAATGCCTACCAAGGACAATCCTCGATCTCAAGTAGGATGAGAAGGAGTCCATAGGTGCAGCCTAGGCCGATTTATAATGTTTTTACATATTGGCCTAGACTTGTCATTACCCGATAGTGTGCCTTTGCATATGTTTTTGGGGTCTTGACATAGATGCTGCCCTATGCCTTGACATGACCATTGGAGAGTTGTTTGCACGTAAACCTACAACGGAACATAGGAAAACCCTTGAACACATCCTAGAGAAGCTTGCTTCTCCCGTTGTAGAACATTTTCCCCTCCACATTAAGGGCATGTCAAGCTTTGAGGAGCCCTCATCGGTCGAACCCTTACCAAGCACCGCCATTGAACCGACCGTTGAGCCCTCTCCCGAACCACAAACACCGAAGGAAGGAATGCTTCGTCCTTGAGTTCGCGATTGAATTCAAGGATGATGGCGTAACCTCGTAAAACCGAGGTGCACTTAGACTTCCATACATACCCCATCCTTGATTTTCAATCTTCTCATAGGCTACCCTCTCTAAAAAAAAAGTTTTTTTCATGAAAAACCTATAGAGGGGAGCCGAGATGAGAAGTTGGGAAAGATTGCTTCCACCTCACACCTAGATATCCTAAAGGCGAAGCATCTTCCCAACCAAAACCCGTTCGATCGAGGAGGCTTAAGTTTATAACTCTACTCGTTTCACCCAAGTTGTTTTCACATCTTAGTGAAATGAAACACTGTCGCCCTCACACTAACGCAAGTCATGTCCCTCCGGCCGCTAAGACGTTGTTCTTGACAATGGTCAAGATTCAACGTTCGTCTTTCATGACACATCTTTTGAGGAGAAAACCTCATGTGCCATGGACATGCACGAAGCAACAACTCATGAGACCAAGCAGAAATTTGTTTTTGAGCATAACAAGTTGCCACTTGAGGCTTCCTACATGCTCAACTTTGGGTCTTCTTGAGTTTGTCTTGCTTCTAGCCGAAAGTGCTTCAACTAAAAATTACAACCACCTCTTGGTTCTCTTTGTAAACCTTTTTAAGAGAATGGTTGCAAACCTCGTAGTAGCATGATGACGCTTAACCTTGCGGCTTGAACGTAATGCCAACTTCTTAGTGGTGAAACCGGGAACTTCACTACCATCACCGCAGGATATTTTCCCACCGGTCAAGCTTACGACCATAAAAAAGCACCGCCGGGGAGATACCCTGGACTATAAAAAAATGCAAAAAAGTCTTTTCTCTTCTTATTAATAAAAGCAAGAACATGTTATCAAGTTAGTATGCACCTTCGGGTATTCTTGTCGCTAACCATTTCAGGTGAAGATTGATTGAGAAGAACAAAGAGGCATGTGACGCTCGAGAACATGAGGGCTACATCACAAAAAAAGCTACGATGTCCATGGGTGATGGAACATGCTCAAGAGGAGAGACGGACCTTGAACACTTGACTTTCTCACAAAAGTCTAAGTGTGGGGAAGATGGTTACAATCCTAAGTTCCATCCATCAAGGGACCATACAAAAAAAAATCGAGGGTGAATAAAAGTTGATGTCAGCCCTGCCTTGCTAAAAAAAAAAAAAAGGGAAATAGAGACGGAGAGAAAAAAAAAAAAAAAAAAAAAAAAAAAGTAGAAGAGAGAAAGTGAAAAAAAGTGAGAGAAAAAAAAGAAATTTTTTTTTTTTGAAATGATGTCGAAAAAAAAAAGAAAAAGAGTGTTGTTGAAAAAAAATCTACGAAAAAAAAATAATAATAAGAGAGAGGAGCAAGGTTGGCCCCGCATGGTCTAGATAATACCAAAGTGTTGCTCGACTCCACCCACATTGCTTTAACAAGCAAGAAGGGTTTTTCTCTCATCATCCTTTTGTTTCCATCAAGACCCATGGCCCATACACACGTGTGTGTGGCCTAGCCTTGAGGTGCACAGGCGTAGAGTCATCATGCAAACCGCAACAACAACTTCAACGCTTCATCCAAAATGTTGCCGGTAAAGTATATCCGGTATGCAAAGGAAATAAACGTTCACCAACTCTTTTTTGTCTCCATGATGATAAAAATTCCATGCTTCCCTTGCTATGACATATGTTTTGAGTTTGGGTGTACCTACATGTATACGTGTAATACATCCATAGGTCTTTTTAAATTGAGCATGGTGCTTAGGTTAAAAAGATCTCCTTTAATCAAAATTTGACATGGTGTTAGACTTTGGTTAAAGAACTTAGAGCTTTGTTGTCATGATCTATGGGGGTATTTTATGTTGGAGACAAATCAAGGCTATGCTTACACTACCTCTTTTATGAGCCTTGCTTGAGTCATGATGAGGTGAACAAAATAATAATAATAATAATAAAAAGTTCTCACAATAAAGGCTCCAAGGTATTCTTGCCGATAGAGCCATGTTGTTGTTTTGTTTTGTTTTCTTTGTTTAAAAATAAACAGTACAAGAATAAGTGTGGGGAGATCTCTCAAGCATACAAGCACACCTACCCGAGATCTCCCCAAAGCACAAATGCAATCTAACACCGAGCAATTCACGATGGAGAAGGACAACACGAACAACTACTCTTGGTATTTGTTATGCTTACGAGAGAAATAATTATAGATCCGCAAGCGCCGCGGATGTCCAAAGTGAGCATTTCACCGGGGAGGGTTTTAAATATCGAATCCACGAGGAAGACATGACAAACAATTCATTTGATTAAAGATAGGGGATAGAAGACTAATGAGATTTGGTGGTTTAGCATTTACTTAAACAAGGATGAGCCAATAATAATAATAATAATAATAATAATAAGGTATATGAGGCGGGTAGAGGTGCACGTGGTGAGCATAGGATAAGATTAATTCCTAGTAAGATTAGGATTGGATTTATGACAAAGGGACAGTTCTTAAGTAGCATACAAAGAATCTACAAAATGTTTAGACAGGCATAGCATAAGATCATATATATATCAAAACCATAAATAAGAATGTGCACCCCGAAGATTACTTAAGAAAATCAGGAACGAAACAAGATAATCCCAAGAACCATTATCGACTAGTCTTATACACGGGGGATGGATTGCAAAGGACTCAATAGTGCTGTCACCACTACGATCTACCACACGACCCGGCATATAAGGTGAATCCGCAAGTAAATTATATCTAAGCACCATGCTTACATACTTTCTACTACCTAGCACACAGCTGTAATATACTAGGAGCTCTACGAATAAGTGCGTTGAATTATCATGAATAATGATCATATCAAATATGCTATGACTAGAATAAAGTATAAGTAGACTAATTGCATACATAGTAATGAAATAGCACAAAGGTGTATGAGAACAATAATAATATTGATCCATAGTGTAACTTACAGATCGTAACCGGAGCAGATGCTCTCTCTTCTCTAAACTCTGACTTTCTATCTAAACTAGGCTCTAGATTAGAGCTATGAATTAGCTATCCTATCTCTTGGTGTCTCCTCTTCTACTCCTGTCTTGGCTTCTTCTTGATCTCCTTCTTGATGATGACTTGAGGCTTCAGATCATATTGGATTGTTGATTCAGGGGAGGCCTAGGGGTCTATATATATGGGTCTTCTTATGCCTCTCCAGCGTCAGCAAGCAATGTGGTACTAATCTTCATGGGCCTTGATAATAAACGATGACCATCGGATCAAACCGACATTACACGACCGGATTAGATTGCGTCTTAGAGGCGGTGGAGGAAGGTTCCGGAGACAGGGCTTGCGTGGCGGCCAAGGGGGGCCGATCGGCCCCATTATTGGGCCGATCGGCCCAGGGGGAGTCCCCCTCTGGGTCCCGCGATGCGTCGTGGCTTCTGGAGTCTTCTAGATGATGTTTTCTTCGGTGTCAAGTTTCGTTCACGTCGGGAGTAATCCGGAGCCTTCTAGACTTGTTTCGGAGTTGGATTGCGTTACGTTACGTCGGCCGTATGACACGTCATTTCTTTTTTTTTTTCTGTTAAGTCCCCGCAAATCACAACTTTACCAAAACTCATGGAAATCATTAGTAGAAACCCCTAATAAGGTTATCTAATTATATTTTAGTCCTTTTCCATGAATTGTTGATGCATAAAAATATGAGTTAGTGAGCATCAACAAACTCCCCAAGCTTACCTCTTGCTAGTCCCTAGCAAGACTACGTGTGTGTTACCAAATCAAATCTCAACCAAGGTAGGATGAAAAATTCAGAATCATAAACTTTCTTATATCTACTTGAGAGCATGGGGTTTTCATCATACATGAGTCTTGGACTATTGAAAGATAGAACAATTAAGTCAAACACCATGTCTCAAGTTCGTGGTTTCACTATAACTCGGAGGTTTTACAAAAGGTATTTTTCAAGATGAAAGCATAGAGTGTTCTGTATGACAACAATAAGAGTAAACATTTAATTTCTTAGCCTTTTTTCTTTGCCTCTTTTTGTTTTCGAAAAATATATCTCTCTTTATGGCAATAATTTTAAGAGAACCTTGGGTTACAAGACAACTTGTTTGGAGAGGTGAGCTCTTCTCGCTCGTATTGACTTTTGTCACATTCTTCTCTCTCCTTTTTTTTTTTTTTTTTCGAGATGTGGGCTCTACTCGCCCCGAACACTTGTCCATTTTTCATCTCTTTTATTTTTTCTCGTCTCACTTGTTTTTCTCTCATATATATATATTTTTATATATATATATTTTTTATTTTTACTTGTCATGCTCAAGTCTCTTGAAAGCATAGAGAGATATATAAATGAAGCAACTTTAGCATATTTTCAACAAGGCATTTATTTTATTTTATCGGGCTTATGTCATACGGGGAGACTCATCATTTTTAGAATTTTCAAAGATTAATACTCGTAATTTAAGTGTCACGTATGAACAAGATAGATAGTAGCTCAACTTTTATCATATCATATCAGTCAATTGCCTAGACTTGAAATCTAAGATCATACTCCCACGTAACTCAAGCTCAAAGCATGTTTTAGAATCTAAACAATTATATCCATGTTTCGGGAGAAGTAAAGATGGTAAACTAGGCATTTATCACAGAGGAGCAACATCTATCATGTTCTTATAGCATAATTCATCACTCTTTTTATTATTGTTCTCATCATTTTTTTTTTTATTCGGCACACCTATATATATATATATAAATCAAAAACTAAACTTTATTTATACTAGCTAGCTAAAACAAACTTAAATATATATATAGCCTAAAAAAACCATAGTAATATAAATAGATAGATAGATAGATACTTACCTCGGGGGCACTCCTTCCCCAAGGGTCCGACGGTTGGTTGGTTGGTTGGTTGGTGAACAGGGTTTCCCCTCAAATTTGTGGTTTTTAACGGGGACCACTCCCCCAAGGCGGTTGTTGCATTACCCATGCCTCAGATGGCCAAGAGCCTTTCCGGTTGTTCAAGATAGTCTCCACCGTGTCTTGGATGTCGCCCGGTATGTACTCCCCTTTGTTGCATCCACTCTTGTTGATTGTAAAGGATGTCGGAGTGGGTGTTCGAGTGTTGATGACGGAGCGCATGTTGTTATGCATACCTTGGCGGAATATTCTTTGGGTCGCGGTACTCGAATCCCCGCAAAAGAGCGGCGGGCCGGTATAAATGATTTTACCTTACTACCTTCATGTGTCCGGTCCCTCGGGTAGGCGCGCGGCGTGGATACGGTGGCACGAAGCCCTCGTGACGCCGGGTAATTTGCGCATCCTCCGGGGTTTGGTCAGCTCCTCTCAGAATGGGATGTTGAAGCTCGGTTGATGCCGACGGCCGACGATGGACCCGGCGCTGTACTGCGTGTTTATCAAGAAAGAGTGCACAGCATATATGCCCAATCCCGGGTTAGGGAAGCGGGATTGCATCATTATTATTAAGGTAGTAGTATTGCTCTTGATCTTTTCTTACCCAGCGGCCCTGCCGGAAGTAGTCGTACCCTATAATCTCCCGTGGAGTGTTTATGTCAATGATGGTGGTGTCGTCACCAAGCAGGCCGAGATCACTGGCTATTCGTGTGATTAGAGAAGTGCAGCTTATGTCCCCAACTAGGTTGGGAAGCGACAGCCAGTGTTCCACTAATGACTTAACAGGTGAGACGGATGTTCTTTTAATAGCGGCATATAAGAATGCCAGTTCTGACGCTCGTACGGTGATGTTGTCCTTTCGTGGGAAGAGGACAAGGGCCATCCATTTGTGCAGGAATCTTAAAGTTGGGAGATGGATATCATTATTGCGTGGCCGGTGAAACATGCCCTTTCCCGAAATTTCTTGCCAGAAAATCTCCCTGTTAAAGTCACTCAAGGCAGAGGTTACATCTACGGGGCAGCTTGATGCGAAGCCTAATGTAGTGCTTAGTTGTTTCCAGGTCATGTTGTATGTTTGACGGAATAACCGGAAGGTTACCCCGTTCCCATCCTCAGTATAATTTAAAGTGCATAGAAACTCTAAGGTAAGAAGTCGGCACCCCCTTTCAGAGGTGTCGTAAAAAGATGACCATCCTAATAACTGAAAAATAAATGTAAACTCCGGTAATATCCCTATATGGTCCATGAATTCGTTATCTAGCATGGGAGTTAATACAAAATCTCTATTTTTCAATTTGTTATACCGACTTCTCTCTTCCCTCCTCGTAAATGGAGGTGTACGTCCAAGGTTAGAGTTTTACCTTGGCTAGGTGAGGCCATTGGTGATGGAGAAGCGGTCGGCGACGGTGTCGCTCGGGTGTCCATGCTCATGGCTTGCCCGGAACTAGCCCGGGAGCGGGAGCGTGTCTTGAGAAGCCTTCCAAACATGGTTGGTATTTAGGGGAAGAAGATTGGCTAGAGGGTTTTTTTTGGAAAGGAGGATTGGAAGGGAAGATTTTTCCTCTTCCTAGTTTTCTATTTTTTCTCCTCTATTTTCTCCTTCTTATTCGCCGAGGAGCTCTACTTCTCCTTGAAAACCAGAAATCGTGTTGCTTGTGATGAGAATGGCAGGGGTGGCTGTCCCCCTTTTATAGGGCAAGGAGGAGGAGGCCGATCGGCCCGATAGTGGGGCCGATCGGCCCCCAAGTGGGTCCCACTCGGGTGCCCTCTCCACCATCTAAACTTTGCTAAAATTCCACGCTAGAATAGTATTTGTTTGGTCAAGTGGAGTGCTTTGCTGGTGGAAAATGGATGGAGGGGAAGAAAAAGGGAATAAAGAAAGTGGTGATTTGATGTTTTGTCCCTATGACATGTGGGTCCCACTTGTGAGGTTGCATTATTTTTGTATTTTCTGAATAAAAAATGAATAAATAAAGCAGCAAGAAGTAAAAATTATTTTTATGCCACCACGAGTAAAAGTAATTATACGGGTTTTCACATAAAAAATTATTAATCATGGGGCGTAAATTTTCATTTTACGGTGAATGTAAAAGTGCGAGGAATTAAATTGCAGAAAATAAATGCAAGGAATAAAATATTTTTGGATTTTTTAAATTTTTACCGAAGTTACGGATGGTGAGGGTCCGTAGTTAAGGTCCTCGAGCGGGGACCTTCAAATCTTCTAGTCCTCTTGTGCATCCTCCATCGGAGAGGATGGTTCGCCCGGCATCGTTTTCTCTTGATCGATCATGTTCGCATTGGTGGCAAGTTTTGGTCCGGGTTTGAAGGCGAACTTCTCCTCCTTTCCGTTGATCTCAAATGTGATTTCTCCAAAGACCGACGTTGATGTGAGCGTTGGCGGTGCTTAGGAATGGTCGTCCGAGAATTAGTGAGACCCGGAGTGCAGGTGCATGCATGTCGAAGTCAAGCGGCACAAAGAACTCCCGGATCCTCACTGGAACATTCTCGGCGATTTCTCGACGGGTAACGAACCGATTGATCCGCTAGTTGTAGACACATTGATGTTGGAACCAAGGTAGGGTGCTTGAGTTTGTCGAAAACAACCTTGGGCATCACACCGACACTTGCTCCAAGATCGCGAGTGCATTGTTGAAATATTGATCTCCGATTGAGCACTCTATAGTGGGGCATCCACGGATCCTTTTTCTTGATGGGTGATGTGTTTAGGATTGCCGCACTACACTCTTCTCGTTAACTTGATGATCTCTCGTGGTTGGTAGCGGTCTCTTCTTGTTCGGGATATCTCTTATGTACTTGGCGTATGTTGGGACCGCATGGCATCCGGTAGAGGTATATTGACATAAAGCTTTTGGATTACCTCTACGAATTTGCCGAATTGATCATCAATTTGAGGTCTTCTAATTCTTCTTGGATATGGTAGGAAGTTGGTGTCGTGAAAGTCTTGTCCTGCGGGTTCTTGGCGCACAACTTCTTCTACGTCATCCTTATCTTACGGAATGTTGGCCGGTGCTACGGGTGGTGCAGGGGCTGCGCAGGTGCCGTAGGTTTCCTAGCCGAAGGTCTTATCGCGCCCCGTCGGGTATGGTGGATCGGTGGTTTGCTTACCACCTCTCGTTCGGATGTTATGTACCTGCTCATGATTAGTGGCAAATAGGCATAGCAACAGACAATTTTGATAATTTTGATTCTAGTTTGATATTAAAAGCAATTTGTTCTTTTATCATAGCAGAAAAAGTTATCCATTTTAGCATTTATATCTTCTAGAATTTTATCATTAGCAACTAACTTTTTAGAGAAACTATCATTAATTTTAACTTGCTCTTCAATTAGTTCTTGTAAAGAAGGTTGCTTGAATTTATTACCCGAGTTAAAGTTATTACCTGAATACTTACCTGCGTAAGTTGGTCGTGGTTTTGGTCTTCTCTTTTGGGTCGGTCTTGACTTGTGAACCACCAAGCTTGAACTTTTGAAGTGTTCATGTAGTCTTGTAAAGCTTGTCGATCCTTCTTGTAGTTGGCTCGTTCCTCTAGCCAATTTAGTAGCACGTCCATCCGAGTTGATACTGCCTTGAGTTCTCCTTGTTCTTCTTGTACTTCTTCAATTTGATGACGGTATTGGGTGTTCTTCGGGTCCGGCCTTGATTTTTTCGATATTTTGCACATAAGTATGTCGGCTTTTCGGTGTGAGTGATAAGAATGATCCTCCAAATAAGTGGCGTCTAGATGCTCTCTTGGTTTTTGATTTAGTCCATGGTAGAATCCTTGTAAGAGCATCCATTCCTCCATTCCATGGTGAGGGCAATCGATATGTATTCTTGAAAACGTTCCCATGCCTGCGGAATAGATTCTCCCTTGGCTTTGTTGAAAGTTGGCAATTTTTCCACGTAAGGCATTGGTTTTGCCTGTGGGGAAAAAACTTTGCTAGGAATGGTAGAACATTTCTCCCATGTGTTTATCTTTTGTTCATTGGAGTAGAACCATTGCCTCGCTCTTCCCAATAGTGAGAAAGGGAATAAGCGGAGCGAGGATCGTGTCCTTGGGAATGTCCTTGATGCTGATGGTGGCGCCTATCTCCATGAAAGTCTGGAGATGAGTGCTTGCATCTTCATGTGTCTTTCCTTCAAACGGGTTAGCTTGCACCATGTTGATGAGGCTTGCCTTGAGCTCAAACTCATGATTGATTGGAAGTGTAGGTCCAGTGCGAATGTTCTTGATGTTTGGAGCAGAGAACTCTCGCAACATCTTTTCAGGCATGGCTTCGGGAACTTGGTGTAGCTTCTTGGGTTGACTTGATTCAGATGATCTAAGTGTAGTGAATCACAATCAAACCTGTTAATACCCCCGCGAATAAGATAGAAAAAAGACAATAAACGGGTAAATCTGTTTTAGCGAGAGATGCTAAGTAGCAAAATCCACACTTAGTATTCATCTATCAATAATCAAAAGAATAGCAATCAAAATCTTCCCCGCAACGGCGCCGTAAATGCTTGTTGGTATTTGTTATGCTTTACGGAGAGAAATAATTATAGATCAGCAAAGCGCACGGATGTCGGTGAGCATTTCACCCGGGGAGGGTTTTAAATATTGAATCCACGAGGAAGACATGACAAACAATTCATTTGATTAAAGATAGTGATAGAAGACTAATGAGATTTTGTAGGTTTAGCATTTACTTAAACAAGGATGAGCCAATAATAATAATAATAATAATAATAATAAGGTATATGAGGCAGGTAGAGGTGCACGTGGTGAGCATAGGATAAGATTAATTCCTAGTAAGATTAGGATTGGATTTATGACAAAGGGACAGTTCTTAAGTAGCATACAAAGAATCTACAAAATGTTTAGACAGGCATAGCATAAGATCATATATATATCAAAACCATAAATAAGAATGTGCACCGAAGAAGATTACTTAAGAAAATCAGGAATGAAACAAGATAATCCCAAGAACCATTATCGACTAGTCTTATACGAGGGGGGGATGGATTGCAAAGGACTCAATAGTCTTTGTCACCACTACGATCTACCACACGACCCGGCATATAAGGTGAATCGCAAGTAAATTATATCTAAGCACCATGCTTACATACTTTCTACTACCTAGCACACACGTGTAATATACTAGGAGCTCTACGAATAAGTGCGTTGAATTATCATGAATAATGATCATATCAAATATGCTATGACTAGAATAAAGTATAAGTAGACTAATTGCATACATAGTAATGAAATAGCACAAAGGTGTATGAGAACAATAATAATATTGATCCATAGTGTAACTTACGAGATCGAACAGGGAGCAGATGCTCTCTCTTCTCTAAACTCGACTTTCTATCTAAACTAGGCTCTAGATTAGAGCTATGAATTAGCTATCCTATCTCTTGGTGTCTCCTCTTCTACTCTGTCTTGGCTTCTTCTTGATCTCCTTCTTGATGATGACTTGAGGCTTTAGATCATATTGGATTGTTGATTCGAGGGGAGGCCTAGGGGTCTATATATATGGGTCTTCTTATGCCTCTCCGGCTTCGGCCAAGCAATGTGGTACTAATCTTCATGGGCCTTGATAATGAACGATGACCATCGGATCAAACCGACATTAAACAACCGGATTAGATTGCGTCTTAGAGGCGGTGGAGGAAGGTTCCGGAGACGGGGCTTGCGTGGCGGCCAAGGGGGCCGATCGGCCCCATTATTGGGCCGATCGGCCCGGGGGAGTCCCCTTCGGGCCCCGCGATGCGTCGTGGCTACGGAGTCTTCTAGATGATGTTTTCTTCGGTGTCAAGTTTCGTTCACGTCGGGGAGTAATCCGAAGCCTTCTAGACTTGTTTTCGAGTTGGATTGCGTTACGTTACATCGGTCGTATGACACGTCATTTCGCTTATTTTTACATTTAAGTCCCCGCAAATCACAACTTTACCAAAACTCATGGAAATCATTAGTAGAAACCCCTAATAAGGTTATCTAATTATATTTTAGTCCTTTTCCATGAATTGTTGATGCATAAAAATATGAGTTAGTGAGCATCAACAAACTCCCCAAGCTTACCTCTTGCTAGTCCCTAGCAAGACTACGTGTGTGTTACCAAATCAAATCTCAACCAAGGTAGGATGAAAAATTCAGAATCATAAACTTGCTTATATCTACTTGAGAGCATGGGGTTTTTCATCATACATGAGTCTTGGACTATTGAAAGATAGAACAATTAAGTCAAACACCATGTCTCAAGTTCGTGGTTTCACTATAACTCACGGAGGTTTTACAAAAGATATTTTTCAAGATGAAAAAATGAGAGTGTTCTGTATGACAACAATAAGAGTAAACATTTAATTTCTTAGCCTTTTTCTTTGCCTCTTTTGTTTTGAAAATATATCTCTCTTTATGGCAATAATTTTAAGAGAACCTTGGGTTACAAGACAACTTGTTTGGAGAGGTGAGCTCTTCTCGCTCGTATTGACTTTTTGTCACATTCTTCTCTCTCCTTTTTCTTTTTTTCTTTTTTCGAGATGTGGGCTCTACTCGCCCTGAACACTTGTCCATTTTTCATCTCTTTTATTAGGGAGGTAGGCCCTTCTCGCCTAGTAGAACACTTGTTCATTTCTCTCCCTCTTTTTCGTCTCACTTTTTCATATATATATATATTTTTCTTTTTATTTTTACTTGTCATGCTCAAGTCTCTTGAAAGCATATAGAGATATATAACGAGAAGCAACTTTAGCATATTTTCAACAAGGCATTTATTTTATTTTATCGGGCTTATGTCATACAGGGGAGACTCATCATTTTTAGAATTTTCAAAGATTAATACTCCGAATTTAAGTGTCACGTATGAACAAGATAGATAGTAGCTCAACTTTTATCATATCATATCGGTCAATTGCCTAGACTTGAAATCTAAGATCATACTCCCACGTAGAACTCAAGCTCAAAGCATGTTTTAGAATCTAAACAATTATATCCATGTTCGGGAGAAGTAAAGATGGTAAACTAGGCATTTATCACAGAGGAGCAACATCTATCATGTTCTTATAGCATAATTCATCACTCTTTTTTATTATTGTTTCATTTTTATTTTTTTTATTCGGCACATATATATATATATATATATAAATCAAAAACTAAACTTTATTTATACTAGCTAGCTAAAACAAACCTTAAATATATATATAGCCTAAAAAACCATAGTAATATAAATAGATAGATAGATAGATAGATAGATAGATACTTACCTCGGGGCACTCCTTCCCCAAGGGTCCGACGGTTGGTTGGTTGGTTGGTTTGAATAGGGTTTCCCCTCAATTTGTGGTTTTAACGGGGACCACTCCCCCAAGGCGCTTGTTACATTACCCATGCCTCAAATGGCCAAGAGCCTTTCCGGTTGTTCGGTATTAGTCTCCACCGTGTCTTGGATGTCGTCCAATTTGTACTCCCCTTTGTTGCATCCACTCTTGTTGATTGTAAAGGAGGTCGGAGTGGGCGTTCGACGAGTGTTGATCACGGTGCGCATGTTGTTATGCATACCTTGGCGGAATATTGGCGGGGTCGCGGTACTCGAATCCTGCAAAAGAATGGCGGGCGGCATAAATGCTTTGCATTACTACCTTCGGGCGTTTTCGTGTGTGGGCAGCGGTCCTCCGGGTAGGCGCGGCGTGGATCTGGTGGCACAAAGCCCTAAACGCGCTGGTATGCTACGCCCTCTCGGGTTTGGTCTCCTCCTCTATAATGGGATGTTGAAGCTCGGTTGACGTGGATGGCCGACGATGGACCGGCCGTACTGCGTATTTATCAAGAAAAAGAGTGCACAACATATATGCCCAATCCCGGGTTAGGAAGCGGGATTGCGTCATTATTATGAAGGTAGTAGTATTGCTCTTGATCCTTTCTTACCCAATGGCCTTGCCGGAAATAATCGTACCCTATAATCTCCGTGGAGTGGTTATGTAAATGATGGTGGTGTCATCACCAAGCAGGCCGAGATCACGGCTATTCGTGTGATTAGAGAAGTGCGGCTTATGTCCCCAACTAGGTTGGGAAGCGATAGCCGATGTTCCACTAATGACTTAACGAGGTGAGACGGATGTTCTTTTAGCGGCATATATAAATGCCGGCTCGATGTTCTTACGGTGATGTTGTCCTTTTAGGTGGGAAGAGGACAAGGGCCATCCATTTGTGCAGAAATCTTAAAGTTGGGAGATGGATATCATTAGTGCGTGGCGGTGAAACATGCCCTTTCGAAATTTCTTGCCGTAAAAATCTCCCTGTTAAAGTCACTCAAGGTGGAGGTTACATCTATGGGGCAGCTTGATGCGAAGCCTAATGCGGTGCTTTAGTTGTTTCGTGTCATGGTGTATGGTTGACGGAATAACCGGAAGGTTACCCCGTTCCCATCCTCAGTGTAATTTAAAGTGCACAGAAACTCTAGAGTAAGAAGTCGGCACCCCCTTTCGGAGGTGTCGTAAAAGATGACCAGCCTAATAATTGGAAAATAAATGTAAACTCCGGTAATATCCCTATATGGTCCATGAATTCATTATCTAGCATAGGAGTTAATACAAAATCTCTATTTTTCAATTTGTTATACCGACTTCTCTCTTCCCCTCCTCGTAAATGGAGGTGTACGTCAAGGTTAGAGTTTTACCTTGGCTAGGTGAGGCCATTGGTGATGGAGAAGCGGTGCGGCGATGGTGTCGCTCGGGTGTCCATGCTCATGGCTTGACGGAACTAGCCCGGGCGGGGAGCGTGTCTTGAGAAGCCTTCCAAACATGGTTGGTATTTAGGGGAAGAAGATTGGCTAGAGGGTTTTTTTTTTTTGGAAAGGAGGATTATCTCGAAGATTTTTCCTCTTCCTAGTTTTCTATTCTTTTCTCCTCTATTTTTCCTTCTCCTAGCTCTACTCTCTTCTCCCTTGAAAACCAAAAATTTGTGTTGCTTGTGATGAGAATGGCAAGGGGTGGCTGCCCCTTTTATAGGGCAAGGAGGAGGAGGGCCGATCGGCCCGATAGTGGGGCCGTCGGCCCCCAAGTGGGTCCCACTCGGGTGCCCTCTCCACCATCTAAACTTTGCTGAAATTCCACGCTAGAATAGTATTTGTTTGGTCAAGTGGAGTGCTCTTTGGTGGAAAATGGATGGAGGGAAGAAAAGGGAATAAAAGAAAGTGGTGATTTGATGTTTTGTCCCTATGACATGTGGGTCCCACTTGTAAGGTTGCATTATTTTTGTATTTTCTGAATAAAAATGAATAAATAAAGCAGCAAGAAGTAAAAATTATTTTTATGCCACCACAGAAAAGTAATTATACGGGTTTTCACTCCGCAAAAATTATTAATCATGGGGCGTAAATTTTCTTTTTACGGTGAATGTAAAAGTGCAGGAATTAAATTGCGAGAAAATAAATGCAAGGAAATAAAATATTTTTGGATTTTTAAATTTTACCGAAGTTACGGCCGGTGAGGGTCCGTAGTTAAGGTCCTCGAGCAGGGGACCTTCAAATCTTCTAGTCCTCTTGTGCATCCTCCATCGGAGAGGATGGTTAAATGCGGCATCGTTTTCTCTTGATCGATCATGTTCGCATTGGTGGCGAGTTCTGGTCTGGGTTTGAAGGCGAACTTCTCCTCCTTTCCGTTGATCTCAAATGTGATTTCTCCAGCGCTGACGTTGATGTGAGCGTTGGCGGTGCTTAGGAATGGTCGTCCGAGAATTAGTGAGACCACGGAGTGCGGGTGCATGTCGGTACAACGAAGTCAAGCGGCACAAAGAACTCCCGGATCCTCACCTGGAACATTCTCGGCGATTCTCGACGGTAAAGCGAACGATTGATACGCTAGTTGTAGACACATTGATGTTGGAACCAAGGTAGGGTGCTTGAGTTTGTCGAAGACAACCTTGGGCATCCAATCGACACTTGCTCCAAGATCGCGAGAGTGCATTGTTGAAATATTGATCTCCGATTGAGCACTCTATAGTGGGGCATCCCGGATCCTTTTTCTTGATGGGTAATGTGTTTAGGATTGCCGCACTACACTCTTCTGTTAACTTGATGATCTACGTGGTTGGTAGCGGTCTCTTTTTGTTCGGGATATCTCTTATGTACTTGGCGTATGTTGGGACGCATGGCATCCGGTAGAGGTATATTGACATAAAGCTTTTTGGATTACCTCTATGAATTTGCGAATTGATCAT
Organism: Hyparrhenia diplandra; assembly: GCA_015847255.1. Classification (NCBI taxonomy): domain Eukaryota; kingdom Viridiplantae; phylum Streptophyta; class Magnoliopsida; order Poales; family Poaceae; genus Hyparrhenia; species Hyparrhenia diplandra. The sequence goes on from JADLZK010003233.1 coordinate 700,661, forward strand.
CAATTTGAGGTCTTCTAATTCTTCTTGGATATGGTAGGAAGTTGGTGTCGTGAAAGTCTTGTCCTGTGGGTTCTTGGCGCACAACTTCTTCTACGTCGTCGTCCTTATCTTACGGAATGTTGGCCGGTACTACGGGTGGTGCGGGGGGGTGCAGGTGCCGTAGGTTTCCTAGCCGAAGGTCTTCTTTGCGCCCGTCGGGTATGGTGGATCGGTGGTTTTGCTTACCACCTCTCGTTCGGATGTTATGTACTGCTCATGATTAGTGGCAATGAGGCATAGCGGCCGAGACAATTTTGATAATTTTGATTCTAGTTTGATATTAAAAGCAATTTGTTCTTTTATCATAGCGAAAAAGTTATCCATTTTAGCATTTATATCTTCTAGAATTTTATCATTAGCAACTAACTTCTTAGAGAAACCATCATTAATTTTAACTTGCTCTTCAATTAGTTCTCGTAAAGAAGGTTGCTTGAATTTATTACCCGAGTTAAAGTTATTACGAATACTACCTGCGTAAGTTGGTCGTGGTTGCGGGTCTTCTCTTTGGGTTGGGTCTTGACTTGTGAACCACCAAGCTTGAACTTTTTGAAGCGTTCATGTAGTCTTGTAAAGCTTGTCGATCCTTCTTGTAGTTGGCTCGCTCCTCAAGCCAATTTAGTAGCACGTCCATCGATTGATCTTTGCCTTGAGTTCTTCTTGTTCTTCTTGTACTTCTTCACTTTGATGACAGTATTGGGTGTTCTTCGGGGGTCCGGCCTTGATTTTTCGATATTTTGCACATAAGTATGTCGGCTTTCCCCGGTGTGAGTGATAAGAATGATCCTCCGGCGGTGGGCGTCTAGATGCTCTCTTGGTTTTTTGATTTAGTCCATGGTAGAATCCTTGTAAGAGCATCCATTCCTCCATTCCATGGTGAGGGCAATCGATATGTATTCTTGCAAACGTTCCCACGCCTACGGAATAGATTCTCCCTTATTTGTTGAAAGTTGGCAATTTTTCCACGTAAGGCATTTGGTTTTGCCTATGGGGAAAAACTTTGCTAGGAATGCGGTAGAACATTTCTCCCATGTGTTTATCTTTTGTTCATTGGAGTAGAACCATTGCCTCGCTCTTCCCAATAGTGAGAAAGGGAATAAGCGGGGCGAGGATCGTGTCCTTGGGAATGTCCTTGATGTTGATGGTGGCGCCTATCTCCATGAAAGTCTGGAGATGAGTGCTTGCATCTTCATGTGTCTTTCCTTCAAACGGGTTAGCTTGCACCATGTTGATGAGGCTTGCCTTGAGCTCAAACTCATGATTGATTGGAAGTGTAGGTCCAGTGCGAATGTTCTTGATGTTTGGAGCAGAGAACTCTCGCAACGTCTTTTCAGGCATGGCTTCGGGAACTTGGTGTAGCTTCTTGGGTTGACTTGATTCAGATGATCTAAGTGTAGTGAATCACAATCAAACTGTTAATACCTATGAATAAGATAGAAAAAGACAATAAACGGGTAAATCTGTTTTAGCGAGAGATGCTAAGTAGCAAAATCCACACTTAGTATTCATCTATCAATAATCAAAAGAATAGCTATCAAAATCTTCCCCGGCAACGGCGCCAGAAATGCTTGTTGGTATTTGTTATGCTTACAGAGAAATAATTATAGATCCGCAAGCGCACGGATGTCCAGTGAGCATTTCACCCGGGGAGGGTTTTAAATATCGAATCCACGAGGAAGACATGACAAACAATTCATTTGATTAAAGATAGTGATAGAAGACTAATGAGATTTGGTAGGTTTAGCATTTATTTAAACAAGGTGAGCCAATAATAATAATAATAATAATAAGGTATATTGAGGCAGGTAGAGGTGCACGTGGTGAGCATAGGATAAGATTAATTCCTAGTAAGATTAGGATTGGATTTATGACAAAGGGACAGTTCTTAGGTAGCATACAAAGAATCTACAAAATGTTTAGACAGGCATAGCATAAGATCATATATATATCAAAACCATAAATAAGAATGTGCACCCGAAGATTACTTAAGAAAATCGGGAGCGAAACAAGATAATCCCAAGAACCATTATCGACTAGTCTTATACACGGGGGATGGATTGCAAAGGACTCAATAGTCTTTTGTCACCACTACGATCTACCACACGACCCGGCATATAAGGTGAATCCATAAGTAAATTATATCTAAGCACCATGCTTACATACTTTCTACTACCTAGCACACACACGTGTAATATACTAGGAGCTCTACGAATAAGTGCGTTGAATTATCATGAATAATGATCATATCAAATATGCTATGACTAGAATAAAGTATAAGTAGACTAATTGCATACATAGTAATGAAATAGCACAAAGGTGTATGAGAACAATAATAATATTGATCCATAGTGTAACTTACTGGATCGAACAGGAGCGAGATGCTCTCTCTTCTCTAAACTCGACTTTCTATCTAAACTAGGCTCTAGATTAGAGCTATGAATTAGCTATCCTATCTCTTGGTGTCTCCTCTTCTACTCCTGTCTTGGCTTCTTCTTGATCTCCTTCTTGATGATGACTTGAGGCTTGGATCATATTGGATTGTTGATTCGAGGGGAGGCCTAGGGGTCTATATATATGGGTCTTCTTATGTCTCTCCAGCGTCGGCAAGCAATATGGTACTAATCTTCATGGGCCTTGACAATGAGCGATGACCATCGGATCAAACCGAGGCATTACACAACCGGATTAGATTGCGTCTTAGAGGCGGTGGAGGAAGGTTCTAGAGGCAGGGGCTTTGCGTGGCGGCCAAGGGGGCCGATCGGCCCCATTATTGGGCGATCGGCCCAAGGGGAGTCCCCCTCACGGGCCCCGTCGTGCGTCGTGGCTTCCGGAGTCTTCTAGATGATGTTTTCTTGATTGTCAAGTTTCGTTCACGTCGGGGAGTAATCCCGGAGCCTTCTAGACTTGTTTTGGAGTTGGATTGCGTTACGTTACGTCGGTCGTATGACACGTCATTTTCTGTTGTTTTTTTCGTTAAGTCCACGCAAATCACAACTTTACCAAAACTCATGGAAATCATTAGTAGAAACCCCTAATAAGGTTATCTAATTATATTTTTAGTCCTTTTCCATGAATTGTTGATGCATAAAAATATGAGTTAGTGAGCATCAACACTCTCACACTCTCTCACTTGTTCTTCTCCATTTTCTCCACCAAAAACATTGTGCGAGCAAGATTACGGTGTGAAAGTTCATACTTTCGACTAACCCTTGCACACCCGAGGTCTCGCTCAATCGTTTTTTGCAGTGAACATGAAGAAAGTCGGGAAGATCTTGGCCGGTTGAGGCGGTCGTCAAGGCAAAGCTCACGCCATACAAGCACAAGCTCCGCCCTCAGCCGACCTCGAAGACTCTCCCATGCAAGGCGATCGACCCGCCGGGAGGAAGAAGCTCAAAGCTCCCCGACAATCGGCAACCCGGCGCACCGTACCTCGACCTTCGGGAGGGACGAGAGATGCAAGCATATCTGCTACTCAAGGATCGTGTGTTCCAACACACGCCGGAATCGACTCCGACCTTCTCGAGCAGGTTAGGTATGGACGATGAACTCCTATTCTTTGAGAGTTAGTTGGGTGGCGGGACATTCCCCCTCTCGAGGAGGGAAGGTTCTCGCCTCCTAACAATTCAGTTTCTATGCACACTAGTAGAGGACCAGCTAGGAATTTCCTTCGCCTCTTTGGAACGCAATATCATGTTACATGGGAGGACCTAGCTCGTTCTTTGGGGTTTTTCTTGTAGATGTGCACTAAACATAGATGCTTTGCTCTCCCGGCTTTGTCGAAACCACTTTTGGGAGGAGATATCCGGTGCACACGAGGCGCGAGCTTTTTAAACCTCGCCACTCCACAGATCCGGCACCCATCACTTAGATTTATCCACATTTGGATCTCGTTGACTTTGTTTCCTAGACACGGGGGTAAGATGGGTTAATGAGACTGAATTGAAACTACTCTATCTTTGTTGTTCACAAAGTTAAGGTGGCTCGGTGGTAGAAATGTGCGGGAACATGATACATATCATTACAAAACGTTGTTGTTCTGTCACCTGACGTCTCTTATCACACGCCTCGCTTTTACGATTGGGGCTTTAGAAAATCAGCGGATAGAGTACATCTCCACACCGGGGAATATTGGACTGTTGTTGCGGCTAGTTCAAGGGCATTTAATTAAGGTTTTACCTTCTGGCGAGCTTGGCCATATTTTTTCTCGGCTATGCAACTATAGTTCGGTTACCTAACCCGGACTTACAGGTTGTATAAAAGCGGCGCTAACATTTGAGCTCGAGGCTGGCGATAGCTTGCTTGAGGAAAGATACCCCGTCGGTTCTTCACGCGGGGAGACAAGAGGTCGGATCTTCCTCCCATGGGGCCCACTTCACGCCCGACCCACGCCACCTACGCCCTACACTAGTGTTCCGGGCTGCATGGCCTCACCCTATGGGGACCCGGGGGTAATACCGGGTATGATCCTAGGTGGGAGTTGCCGCCTCGGACACCGGCACCATCGAGTGGCCTGAAGGAATCTGAAGCATGGAGGGCCTGAGGTATGACTTGGATGGCGGCTCAGGCGATCGCCCCCCCCGGTTCGGCCAAAGGCAGCCACCACAAGGGGTGGAGGCTATCGAAATCAGTAGCACCTCGACGTCCGCACTAGGAACATTGAGCATACGCTCAATTCCCATGTGCAACATACCGCAAGGATGGCAAAGAAAAGCGGGAGCGGCCGAGCCGGCGAGATGGACTCAACTAGAGTCCGGACATGGCTGCTCGCCATGCGTGCGAGGAAGCATGCGGAGGTTCCAAGGCTTCGATCCTGATCTGTAGGCCTCCGAGATAGCTTGGGGAGGACCCCCACGGTATCATTGCATTGCATATTTATTTCCATCAATTTTAGTTTATTTTAGCATGTTTAAATTTCAGCAACTTTGCATCGAAAAAAAAAAAAACTAAAACTAAAAAAAAAAATCCAAAAAATAGAATAAGTAGCTCTTCTTTGTGCCTAATGCTTACATATGAGCTATAAAAAAGTTTAGTCTTATTCCCTTGTTTGAAATGATGAATAGTTGCTCTTTTTTTTATGCTTTGCACATTGCCTAGTTTATAATTGAATTTCTCTAGAGTTTGGGTTTAGTGGCTAATTCAAAAACTTATCTGAAAAAGCCTCGATTCATGTGGGTTGCATATGCTCTATCTAGTCTAAGTTGTTGCCAAATATGATATGGTGCAAATGGATTGTAACACCCGGATGTTAATATACAATTAAAATTTTGATCATGTCATCATTGCATTGCAAAGCATGCATTTGTGGATAACCTCCTATGCATTAAATAAAATAAGTTTATTTAATTAGCATTTGTTTGAGCTTAGGAGTTAGAGTGATTTCCTTTTTGATCACATGTTTATGCTCTTAAGTATATGGTGGAATGATTGTTTTTATATTTATTTATTGATGGAGTGAAATTTGATCCAATTTCATCTTGAATTGAATTTGAAAACCCTAATTTCAATGTCTTCTTTTTATCCTCTTCTCAATAATTTTTGATTTGTGCATAATTTTATCAAATTTCCAAAAGCAAAGTGTTTATCTTTTCTTGAGGTACAATTTTCATATTTGGAGTTTTTCAAAGTTTATTGGAGGGTTTTAAAGAAATTTTAAAAGTTTCACAGTCTTTTCAAACCCTAGTTTTACCCCCTTTTCAATTATTCCAAATTTAGGCAAAAATCTGAGAAAACTTTCAACAAAGCAACCTTGTAGATCTTTTTGAGAGCTACAATTTTGGTGTTTTGAGTTTTCAAGTTTAGTTCAAATCTTTGAAGTAATTTCAAATCTAATTTTTGAATATCAAATCTGCCTTTTCAAAAAAGTCTATGTTAGAGTCCAAATTTGAAGTTGCTTGTGTAATGATTTTTGTAGATTTTGAAAAAGTTAGACAAAAGTTATTTTTGGAGATTTTTTGAGTGCGAGGTGCAATTTTTGGAAGTAATTTTGAAAGTTTGAATTAGGGTTTTGGGAATAGAAAAGAAAAGGGGAGGGGGAATGAGAGCTTCCACGCGGAGCTTGCCGCCATGGACGCCGGCCGTCCTTCTGCCGATTTCGGCCGACCTCGCTGACGCCGCTGCTCCAACGTGTCAAGTTGATCGTCTTCGTAAGCCCTCCCATCTCGAGGTCAAGCAGTGGCGGGTAGAGGCCTTCGACGTCGTCGATGCCAATTTGAACAACGCCCGCCCCACCAGGCCACCGCCCGTTTCTTTCTTTAAATTGACAAGCCAGCTCGGGTTTTCTCGGTTAGCTAGTTTGGTCGAAGCACCCTCGTCGGTCACGATTCGAGGCCCCACGAACCCGACCCTCATCACTTTGGAGTCACCGCACTTTGGGTAGTGCCTGTGCGGTAGGCTAGCCAGCGCCGCCCAGCGGTCGCCTCATCGTCACGTTCCCTTGCTGCGGTGAGGGTTCACGGCCAACCAGCTAGTGTTTTAGAATCGCCTTGTTCGTGTTCGTGGGTCGGCTCGACCGCTGCGTAAGACCTCTAGAAGTCCGGCCAAGTTTCCGAGGAATACCACGCCAGAACCGTGTCACGACTCACCTCGCTCGGTCCCGACCCAAACACCTTGCCATCCAAGCCCGCGGTGAGCTCCGTCACTACCCTGTCTTGCCGGTTTGTGCTTGTTGTGGTCGCCAGAACGTCGGTCGCCCCGACGAACGTGTTACAGGTTGCCGTACACGCTTTGCTAGAGGCGAGGCTAGCTCGATTAAGTGAGGAGTCCGGGTCGTTGAGGTGTGCTAAACCTGTTGCCGTGCTAGCCGACGTCGGGGGAAACGCTCCGGCCGAAGCTCTCCCGCCATCCACCGCCATGTCCGTCATGCCCGCCGCGAGGGGTCTCATGGAGGTCAAAGGTTGAGGGTTTCGGTTTAGGAGATGCGAGGTCAGGAGTACGTAAAACTAAAGTCTTTGTCGCCGGCCCGACCTCACCGTCGGCGAGGAATCGCCGTCAACCGTCGGCCGGACCGTAGTCAACATCGGGTGACCGGGGACTTTGGGAAAACAAGAATAGAAAAGTCCGGGGGGTTAGTTGCAAACTTTATGACCTCGATGAATAGTGTTTGCGATCTTTTTATAATTATCTTAGAATTCGAGGTGCATTTTTGCAAATCTGCTAGGGGAGAGCCACGTTGGCCGGCTTGCTCTCTTCTTGGGCGGCGTGTAATGCGTCGTGTAGCCGTCGCCAGCGCATCAAGGTCAAAATACGGCCCGTGGCCGTTTCTCTTTTATTCGATTTTGATTTTGTTTAAAACTTTGAAACTTAGGTTTCTTTTCAAATTTCATAGAAATTTATTTAGAACCGAAAAATTATGAAAATTTTTGTGTCGTCTTTCATGATGTCTAGATTGTGGGAAAAATTTCAAATTTGAATTTTTAAACTGTTTTGACCTGTTTCAAAATTCCTAGCTTTTATTTAAAAAGATCTTTGGTGAATTTTATAAAATAATCTAGACATCCAAAATTCTTGAAATTTTTATTTGGAACTGCTTTTTATGATAGGACCCATCTGTAGAAAAAGTTTGGGGTCATTTTGAGATGTTTTATTTATTTCTTATTTTATGCTTTATTTGTTTATAAGAAAAAAGTAAGTGTTTAGGTAGAATGACTTAGGTTTGATGTGTGATTTGGGATTGCTTTGTGAATCTTGTATCATACCTCAATCAAATGGTCTTTGAGAACTCCTTAGGCAATGGTGATGATATCTTATCGAAGTAGTTCAACAAGTTGGTTTTGTTGGGTTGCAACTTTATCGTGAAGGAAAGTTGTACTCAAGTTGTTTATCGTTTCATGCATTCATCAAGCATCATGTTTACAATTCCATCATGCTAAAGCATACATCATCATCTACGGTAGAGTATACGTGAGTAAGTCGGATCGAAGTTGAAGAAGCTTTGGAGAAGGTGTTGTTATGGTTCGAAGATCGAACTTTGGAGGAGTGTATCCACCGGAGGATGGTGTCAACATTAACTTTGAAGATCCAATTTCGAATCTAAGTTTACCTCGCAAATACGTGCAAGCCAGGACATTTAAACCCTTCCTTGATGTTTTCAAAAGCTTTATATCACTTATATGTAATGATAATATGTTGCATGAAGTATATAGGAGTTGCTTGCAACCGTTCTGCATGACTACCTTGAATTCAGTTATTTCAAATGATACCCACTAGTTTTGAGTAGGTCGATATCTTCATGCCTAGCAATGCTTAGATATCGGTAGAAGTCTAATGGTGGTTTCATCGTTCGCGAGATATAGGTTTTATCTTTTGCTCTTTATGGTTATGTTTTGAACAAAAGAACACCTTGGAGGTAAATGGAAGACATGTTAATTTGAGACCGATCGGGTAACTTGCATTGAGAAGGAGTCTCTTTGTAGTGTTTTCGGCCGAAGTCGGTTAAGGACCGTTCGTTGTAAGGCCCGGAATGTCGGAATCGATTGAGCGATGTCGCTACCGAGTCCGTTAAAGGTCAGCACGACGATTATCGTTGTCACCCCGGATAAGTCGAAGCAAGTACCAACCACATGCTTTGGTAAGCCCGATCTCGGGGGTGTGTCAAATCGAACGCATAAACCGGCGCGGGAGTGGGAGAGATGGCGGAGGAGTACAAGATACCCTCGGTGGGTTAAAGTCCCGTGATCGGAGGTGTAATCTTGTATTCTCGCGGTGGCATAGGGACGCGGTCCGATTTGAACTTAATCGGGAGATGGTTGATATATGCAAGCTTTGGTGCTACATATATCGCGGTGGAAGGGAATCCCAATTTGGTGGTTTTGAATCGATTGGCCGATCGCCGTTGCTTCTCGGTGAAGGAGACCCGCTTTGCCCCGACCTTCCTCGTAGTTAACTTATGGAACATTGAAGTTGGTTAAAATGATGGTTTGGTTGAGAAGTGTTTGAATTAGCTTATGATCACCTAGAAGAGAGGTTCAACTAAACTTGAGATAAAACTTTGAAAGTAAGGATCTACTCATAGTAAGCTTTTATGCAAAATGAGTCCTTGATCTTGCTAAGACCTTACCTTGATTCCTATAGCCTGCATTCCCGAGTCTTCTCCTATTTTATTTAGTCGGTAAGTCTTGTTGAGTACTCCCGCACTCGGGGTTCTTTGACCCTTGTTGCGTGTCTTGCCGACTTCGCCGTTAACTTAGAGGTTATGTCGGTGGGCTCGACATGATCTAGTTATCTCCTATAGTTCTCGTTTCTACTTCCGCAATTAAGTTAAGTTTACTCAAATGTAACTTACTCACATTTGTAAAAATTAATGTTATTATTCTTCCAAGACTCGATCTATATTTTTGTAACAAATGTTGTAATGTTGTAGCTACTCCTTTGTTGATCCCTGGTATGAGGTGTTATCGGGGTTTTCGTATAACACCCCATGCTTCTTAAGTTATGGGTGCATCGGCACGGTTGCCGAGGTCCTTGGGACAATGACAAAGTGCGTGTGGGCCCGAATTAGGAGGTTACACACGCTTTTGGTATCGTGAGCTCATACTCGGGATCGATTACAACATTACTTTAAAAACTTCAAAATGATTTTGTAATCTAAAAGTTTTTGAAAGTAACAAATTAAAAATAGTGTCCTATCTTTCCTTATGCTTGCCGGAAGGTTTTGAGAAGACGCCTTGATAGATTAAATAAGAGGCTTCAAGAAGTTTTCAACTCTTCTTATGAAGAACAACTAAAAGAGTCGAATATCGCCGACAAAAAGTTCTCGCTAAGAGTCATTTTCGCCATTCCGCCAAGATTAGAGAAGATAGTATGTGAAGTAAAGCCCTATAACCTACTAACATCTAATGTGAGGAAGGTAGAGTGCTAATGTCGAAAAAAGACGATAGGGGAGCATGCATCATATCATCCATATAATGTTGCGACTTCCTCCTTTCATTCGGACAACTATTCTTCTTTATAGTTGTTTGTCCTAATAAATCTCGTCTTTCATGAGGTTTTGTTGATAAACCTCCATTCGATAATCTTTGTCTCATAAGTTCCTAATCCTTGGGAGCTTACACCTTGTCTTGATTCTATTTAACGGCTTGAGATTATCCCTTGATTTCTCAATTTATGCATGTGTCGAGTTTCGATTCCTTTAATCCCGACACATGCCAATCTTCCATTTTGGTTATCGACATGTGTTCATTGGGAGCAGCTAAGGTTCCTTGTAGTTGTCCCATTGATGAATCTTAATCCATACCAAGTTTTCTTTATTCCCAAACTTGGAACCAATCCTTGATTCTTTTTGTTAAGTATGTGTCACACCTTGATTCCTTTCAACCCCGACACATGCTACCTCCTTGACGCCGTGTGACGACAAATATCTTGCTCAAATATCACTTTGATTGAGTCCTCTCGGTCAGTACCATGACACGTGACTTGGAAATATCGTCTTAAACTTGAGATCGCTCGTGTGGTGATACTCTAGGTATTCGCCCAGATTACCCAAGTCGATGATCGTGATCCCTTATAGTACACAATCAAAGTATAGTTTGTTTTGAACGCTCTATGGGGAAAATTCTAACCTTCCTAAAATTCCTTGTTATTATAACCAAACTTCGATCTTGGTTATAATCTTGGCATTATAGTATGAGAGTACAATGGTTGTGCCCTATTATGGTGGCCATGATCCCGTGACCATGGTGCCGCGACGAACCTAAGGGACTCTTGTGTGCCGCTGCCACGCAAGTTTCTACCGGGCGCCAAGCAGTATCGTGGTCTATGGTCGCGTGATCCATATTAGTCCCACGACCCGATGTGCTCTCTCTTCCATTTTATGAACTCATTCGAGAAAAATTCATGACCATGTTTTTACGTAAAATTTTCAAAAACCCCTTGTTGTTGCAACCATCTTTTCATTTCGGTTTGTAACCTTTGAATCGATCCCTTGTTATCATATAAACTCCTTGTAAGTCATTGTGTTGACACTTCTCCTTACCCGTTATTTGCCCCACGGGGTTTTAGTCTCTGAAATCTCGACGAGATTTCTTTAAGGGGAAATGATTGCAACACCCCGGATGTTAATATACAATTAAAATTTTGATCATGTCATCATTGCATTGCAAAGCATGCATTTGTGGATAACCTCCTATGCATTAAATAAAATAAGTTTATTTAATTAGCATTTGTTTGAGCTTAGGAGTTAGAGTGATTTCCTTTTTGATCACATGTTTATGCTCTTAAGTATATGGTGGAATGATTGCTTTTATATTTATTTATTGATGGAGTGAAATTAGATCCAATTTCATCTTGAATTGAATTTAGAAAACCCTAATTTCAATGTCTTCTTTTTATCCTCTTCTCAATAATTTTGATTTATGCATAATTTTATCAAATTTCCAAAAGCAAAGTGTTTATCTTTTCTTGAGGTACAATTTTCATATTTGGAGTTTTCAAAGTTTATTGGAGGGTTTTAAAGAAATTTTAAAAGTTTCAAAGTCTTTTTCAAACCCTAGTTTTACCCCCTTTTCAATTATTCCAAATTTAGGCAAAATCTGAGAAAACTTTTCAACAGCAACTTTGTAGATCTTTTTGAGAGCTACAATTTTGGTGTTTTGAGTTTTTCAAGTTTAGTTCAAATCTTTGAAGTAATTTCAAATCTAATTTTGAATATCAAATCTGCCTTTTCAAAAAGTCTATGTTAGAGTCCAAATTTGAAGTTGCTTGTGTAATGATTTTTGTAGATTTTGAAAAGTTAGACAAAAGTTATTTTTGGAGATTTTTGAGTGCAAAGGCAATTTTTTGGAAGTAATTTTGAAAGTTTGAATTAGGGTTTTGGGAATAGAAAGAAAAGGGGGGGAATGAGCTCTACCGCAGAGCTTGCCGCCGTGGACGCCGACCGCCCTTCGCCGTTCAAGGCCGACCTACTGACGCCGCCGCTGCTCCAACGTCTCAAGTCGATCGCCTTCGTCGCCCCCCATCTCGAGGTCAAGCAGTAGCAGCTTAGAGGCCGCTTCGACGCCGTCGATGCCAATTTGAACACGCCGCCGCCCACCGACCACCGCCGTTTCTTTCTTTAAATTGACAAGCCCCGCTCCGTTTTCTCGGTTAGCTAGTTTGGTCGGAAGCACCCTTCGTCCAAGGCGATTCCAACGAGCCTAGAACCCCAACCCTCATCACCGAGTCACCCGCATCTTGGTTGTCTTCTCATGTTTTAATCGCCAAGGCCAGCCAGCGTCCGCTTCGCTTGCCGTTCCATCACCCGTGAGGTTCACGCCAACCGCCTGTTTTAGAATCGCCGACGCCGTGTTCGTGGTAGGCCTGACTGCTTTTTGCGTAGTTATCTTTAAGTCCCGAACGCTTCCACCGAGAGCACCGCCAGAAATGCTATCACCGGGCCGACCAACTTCCGCCGGGTCCCCTCACCTAAACACCTTTGCCATCCAAGCCCGCTGTGAGCTCCCGGTCACTACCCCGCTGCCGGTTTTCGTTTGTCAGAGTCGCCGGAAACGCCGGTCGCCGACGAAGTCGGTTGCCGCCAGCCGCCAAGGTAGCCAGCCACGCCGCAGAGGCCAAAGCTAGGCTCGGCAATGAGGAGTCCGGGTCGCTTGAGTGCAAACCTGTTGCGCCAGCTAGTCGACGCGGGGAATCGCCCGACCGAGCTCTCCCGCCCGCCCGCCCATCGCCGCCATGTCCCGTCATGCCCGGTGTGAGGGGAGGCATGAGGTCAAGGTTGAGGGTTTCGGGTTTTAGGAGATGGGGAGGTTGAGGGAGTACGTAAAGGCTAAGTCGTCGCCGCCGACCTCACCATCCGGCGAGGAATCGCCGGTCAACCGCCGGGCGGACCGTAGTCAACATCGGGGAACGCCAGGGACCAGGGAAAACAAGAATAGAAAAGTCCTGTGGGGTTAGTTGCAAACTTTATGACTCGGATGAATAGTGTTTGCGATCTTTTTATAATTATCTTAGAATTCGAGGTCTGTTTTACCGTCTGCTAGGGCAGGCCACGTTGGGCCTACCTGCTCTCTTGCTGGGCGGCGTGGTACTGCTAAGGCCGAGGTCGCCAATGTTGTTAGTCAAATACGCTCCGTGGCGTTTTTCTTTTTATTCGATTTTTTCGATTTTGTTTAAAACTTTGAAACTTCAGCTTTCTTTCAAATTTCATAGAAATTTATTTAGAACCCAGAAAATTATGAAATTTTTGTGTCGCCTTTCATGATGTCTAGATTGTGGGAAAAATTTCAAATTTGAATTTTAAACTGCTTTTGACCTGTTTCAAAATTCCAGCTTTTTTTAAAAAGAGATCTTTTGGTGAATTTTTATAAAATAATCTAGACATCCAAAATTTTTGAAATTTTATTTGGAACTGCTTTTTATGATAGGACCCATCTCAGAGAAAAAGTTTGGGGTCATTTTTGAGATGTTTTATTTATTTTTATTTATGCTTTATTTGTTTATAAGAAAAAGTAAGTGTTTAGGGTAGAATGACTTAGGTTTGATGTGTGATTTGGGATTGCTTTGTGAATCTTGTATCATACCTCAATCAAATGGTCTTTTGAGAACTCCTTAGGCAATGGTGATGATATCTTATCGAGTAGTTCAACAAGTTGGTTTTGTTGGGTTGCAACTTTATCGTGAAGGAAAGTTGTACTCAAGTTGTTTATCGTTTCATGCATTCATCAAGCATCATGTTTACAATTCCATCATGCTAAAGCATACATCATCATCTATGTGTAGAGTATATGCGGAGTAAGTCGGATCGAAAGTTGAAGAAACTTTGGAGAAGGTGTTGTTATGGTTCGTGAAGATCAACTTTGGAGGAGTGTATCCGTGGGGGACCAAAATATTGGGCCCCGGTGACATTCTCATTATAACGAAGCATGCCGCCCATCTAGGTGAAGGAAACCCGCCTCGCTAGATCCCCACACGAAGGACGGCCTGCATAAACCGTGAGGCCGAGGCCTAGGAGCCACGGTGACCCTCGAAGGCGATGGTGGCCAACGAACGCCCACGGAGACCACCGCCATAACGAATCGCCGAGCACAAGCTACCGGCCCAAGGGACAAGCTGGGTACGCACCGGCTTGTCGACTCCATAAGCCTTATTGTCCCCTAGAAGCTTACCACTGGAAAGACAAGAGGCCGAGGGCTCTACTACCAACGAAGAACCTCGACCATGCTCACCTCCGCTCGAGGGTCATCCTCGGGCGCTTGGATTACTACTTAATCGGTGGGTGGCTTAGCTAGCCGCCCGTCGCGTAGTCTGCCTCGCGCTCGAGGGACCATCCTCGGGCTTCTGGCGCTCACTACGACCGAGGGCAGCGGCTAGCCATCCTCGCAAGGATAATCTCCGTCTCACCAAGGAGACCAGTGCTCCATACCGCGCGGCCGCTCTACTACCCACGCGAGGTCCGCGCACCCTCGGCGTGAAAGGTTCGGCCCCGAGGAAGGGAAACAATTTGCATTTACGCGGCCGCACAACAGCGATGTGTCGGGCCATCGATTACGCCCGATCAAATCGACCGCCGAATCCCTCCCCAATCCGGCTAATGGGACACAAAGCTGGAGCGGGCCGATTGCATTACACCACACGCATGGGAAATCAGGGACACTGTTCATTCCCAAGACAATCCGCCACGACGCCACGTTGGGCCGGACCCACGCCGCACGTTCCCACGCCGCTTCAAAGTTCACTGGGGCCGCCCCGCCGGACTGTGAGACGCCTCAAAGGCCCGGGATTTCACCGGAGCCCACTTATCGTCGCCGGATCAGGACGCGTGCCACCATCCGACTCACGAGATGGGGCGTCAACCCTGCCGCGCACATGCCAGTGCAGCCTGGGGAATTAGCCACCTAAGCACCCACCATTGTACACATTACTTCCTCTCTTCCCACTATAAAAGGAGAAGTAATACCCCATTAGCCGAGGATCCGACCCGTCGATCGCTCAATCGGCAGTAGATGGGCAAATTGACCGACACGCAAATATCACCACACATACCCGCTATCGCGAAGGTTCGAGACGGTGTCTTCTCGCTTAGCCAGAATCCCCTACCGGGCATTCACCCGTGGCGCGCTGAGATAACACGAGCGGGGCCACCCCGCCGGACCTAGGCCCCGCTTGCTCGAACGGGATAAATCCGCCGTGTCATCTTGTGCTACGCCATCGAGAACGGGAGGGGCCGCGACGGGTATTTTCACCGCCGGCTCTCGAGGCACCCGGCCCGAAACGCCGGCGCTTGGCGCCGCTGTAGGCTCGCCGCGCGAAATCAACTTCTCCATCGACCTCCATGGCGCTTTACGCCCCATCTTTCCGCCTGCCCGCTGGAGCGCTGGGCTCCCGCCATGAACTCCCCTTTGTTCTTCGGAGCTTTGGAGTTCGCCGCTCGGACACGCGCCACGAGGCACGCTTCCTATCGCCAGAAGCGAAGTACGGAGCTCCTCCGCCACAAAGATGACCCATCGCCACCCCACGCGAATGCTTCAACGTAGAAATCATGGAGCAAGATGGACACTTCACCGACGCTTCGGACGCAGGAGGAGGCTGATGTGCCTCGCTACGCAGCCAGCTGCCGCCGCACTTCGCCGCCTCGCCGCTCCGCCAGAAGCCGCGACTCCGCGAACGCATCAGCCTACGCGGATCTCGCAGCGAGCTGCCGCGGTGGAATCCGAGCGCCTCCGACGCATTAGAGCAAAAACCTCCAGAGGCGAACAGCGCTGAGCGGCGCCGCTTAGAGCCCCTGTGCTCGCGGGCGAGGGGACGCGGAAGGCCTCGCCGAGGCCCTCCACCCCCGAGATAGCCGCTCCCTTCAAATGAGCTGCTTTAATGTGGCGTGCCTGACGCCATGCTAGTCGAGAGATGCCGTAACCTCTACCGCCGAGGGGAGACGTATCCGAGCAGGGCTCGAAACCTCGCTGACAAGCACGCCGCGGCAGAAAGCCGAGAGCTCACTCATGCGCGAGCGCCGCAGTTGCCTTGGCAATGTGGAGAGTCCGGGCGGAGCCGCAGGCTCCGTCAGCGCTCGGTAGAGCCATGCCTTTGGCACAACCCGCTCGGGATCGCTGGGCACGCCCGTGTGGGAACACATTGAAGATCCCCGCAAGACGGGCTATCACGGGCAAACGGACCTTCGAGGACATCGAGCAGCACCGCGTACCCGGCGATGATGCCTCACCTCGGGGCATATGCCGGGCCGACGTTTAATCCACGCCGAGGAGATCATTGTGTACTCTCCGTAACCTCCCGCCTTCGCCTTCACAAAGGGACATCGAGAGCCGCCCCTCAATGCTTTAGGCCCCCAAATCACCTCGTAAAAATATTCTGGGAGACCCGCCGAGGTATGGCCGGGCGACTATCGCCCCGCATGCGGTTTTTGCGAGCGACGACATGACAAGGTAATCATCAAAACCTACCCCCGTATCTCCGATTCGCCCGGCCTGGTTGGAACATCTCCCACCAAACCTCATAGCGGATCGGGCGGATCCGAGAAAGTCTTCCAGGCAACTTCAAGGCTACTTGCGCCGGGCAACTGTGGGATCTCGCGAATCGCCGCCAAAGTTTGGATGAGTCCTGGCGTGATTATATAATATCTTTCAGGCAACGACCGACCTTTCCTAACGTGGACGGACTCGACGTCATAGGAGTTTTTCCGCCCGCACCACGCCGGATCTCGTAAAGAAGTTTCGCGCCGACTCGCACCGAGGCCAACGAGCCTGATGGATATAGTTACTGCTCGCCGGGCTAAGAGGCAGCGACCGCCTGCTCAATCAAGGTTCGCAAAGGGAAGTTTAAGTGAAGAAGAGCCCGAGGGTTCCCAGCCTCGGAGAACAAGAAAAGAAGAAAAGGATAAAGGCCGCAAGGGTAAAGGCACCGCCTTCGTGGCGTATGACGCAGGATCTAGGGGTAGCAACGCATCGTAAAGGACGCGAATTCTCAGCCAGTAGGAGACCTTCGACAAGATGCTCAAGAAGCCCCGCCGTAATCACAGCCTACCCTATCAAACACACCTCAGGAGTGTAAGAAGGTGCGCCAAAGACTTCGCCAAACTAAAGGCCATCCCCGGTGGGCAAAGAAGAAGGAGCACCCAGAGAGCAAATACCGGTGAGGACCAGCTTTCCAAGGTGAACAATCGCTTCATGATCTTTTGGCGGTCACACCAAAGAATATGTCGATCCGACAACGCAAGAAGGAACGGCGGGAGGTATATGCCGCCGAGCAAGATGGTCCCGGGCGCCAAGTGGTCCGATCGTTTATCACCTTCACCGCCGGATCACCCCGCACATCCCAACCCGGGCTTATCCATTGGTGGTGGATCCCATCATCGCCAACACCCGGCCACCAAGGTCCTCGCGGACGGAGGAAGCGGCCTTAATCTCATCTACGGCAAGAGACCTCGACCTCCTCGGGATAGACAAGTCCAAGATCCGCCCAGAGGGCCGGCTTTCAACGGTGTCGCCCCGCAAGCAACTAAAGCCCCTCGGGCAGGATCGCCGGGTATGCTTCGAGACCCCTCCAACTTCCGACGGAGACTCTCACCTTCGAGATTCTTGGGTCCGAGGGACGCGTACCATGCACTCCTCGCTACGCCTCGTTCATGGTTCGCCCCGAACTACACCTACCTCAAGCTCAAGATGCCGACCTAAGGGCGCTATCACCACGGTCCCTCACATCATCATGCATACGAAAAGTATGTGGAGAGTGGAATACGCCGAGGCCTTAGCTATCGCCGAGGCTCTCATTGCCGACGCAAAAAGAGCTTCGATAAGATCACAAGTGAGAACGAGGCCAAACGCCACGGGCGGCAAACCTTCCTCGTGGGTGTACCAAAAATATCCCACTTGATCCCAAGCACTCCGGGGAGAAGTCGGCTACCATCCTGAGCTAGATCCGAATAGGAAGCAAAGGCTCGCCGACTTCCCCCCTCCCGCGTGCGTAATGCCAAGACATTTGTATGGGGACCCTGACATGCCGCATACCGGTGGGATGCTGCCGCAGCACCCCTAGACATCCGCCTCGCTCAAGGCCGGGCCATGCAGCACCTACGGGCGCTTTGACGACGCTAAACGAAAAGATCATCTACAATAAGAAATCCACAAGCCGCTGGAGGCTAGGTTCATAAAGGAAGTATCCCACCCCGAGTGGTTAGCTAATCCTCGTATTAGTAGAGAAAAAGAACGGAAATGGCGGATGTGTGTAGACTACACTAGTCTCAACAAAGCATGTCCTAAAAGTTCCTTTTCCTTTGCCTCGACCGACCAAATTGTCGACTAATCGGGCCGGGTGCGAAACTCTATCCTTTCTTGATGCGTATTCAGATACCATCGATCAAAATGAAAGAAGAGTCCCAGCTCGCGACTTCATTCATTACCCCTTTGGGATGTATTGCTATTCACAATGCCCTTCGGCCGGTGAACGCCGGGCGCAACTTACGCCGTGCATGCAAATCATCTTCGGGGGATCTCATCGGGAGGATCATGGAGGCCTACGCCGATGATATCATGGGTAAAATCCAAGAGGACTACTTTGATTTTCGGGGAGGGAGACCCGGGAAACCTTCAGTGTCTTAACAAGAAGGGGAGTCAAGCTCAACCCTCGGTAGCGCGGTTCGGCGTTCCCCGGTAGCCGTTAGGTTTCATTGTCTCAAATCAGGCATTGAAGCCAACCCAACCAAGGTGGACGCAATCACCAAGATGGGTCCGATCCGGTGACCTCAAAGGTGTCCGTAAGGTCATGGGCTGCCCGGCTTCATTAAGGTGTTCATCTCCATCGGAGAGGGACTTCCTTTATCGGCCCCTTCACAAGTCCGGCACTTTGCATGGACCCCCGAGGTCGGTGAAGCCCTCGCAACCTCAAGGCGCCTCGACTAATCCTCCCATCCCGTGCCGCCAACCTGTGAGAGACCCCTCGCCTTATACATCACCGCTTACTACCCGTAGTCAGCAGCGAAGGGTTGTAGTAGAACGCCGAAAGAGGGCACGCCCCCTCGCAACCGGCCCCCGCCTACTTCATCGCTGAAGTGCTCTCCCACACCAAGACAGGTATCCACGTGATGCAAACCGCTATAATGCCATGATATTAGCGCCGATTTAAAAACTTCGCCATTACTTCCTCGCGCACCTGGGCTGCCGTAGGTATCCACATTCCCCTCGGGAGATCTTCCGTACGGAAGCCACGGGAGAGTATGGGCCGGGAGCTTATGGGCTTAGACCGTTCATTTCCTACTTCTAAGGCCATCAAGTCCCAAGTCCTTGCCGACGCGGGTCGCGGACCGATACTCAGCTACCCTCGCCCCCATCCGCGCAGTGCCGACCATGTACTCTCGATGGGTCCATGATGAAGACGTGCTCTGGCCGGACTACTTTTCATCTCGCCTCGGGCTCACACGAGGTATGTCATCCGACCGCGATTTCCCCACCTCTAACAACATCGCAGTATCACAAGGCACCGGGTCAATGGTCTCCTGACGCTGCGTACTCCGGATCCGCACGCTGGAAACCGTGGAGATTCGCACCGTCATTGCACTGCGATGAAGGGCCTCGGCGCGTTAGCGATCCGGCGATGGAAGCTTTACCGCCGAGAGTGTCCAGTAGTTAGAGGGAGAGTTCCACGGCTCGAAAGCACAAGCACACGCTTCGTGCACTAAGCAACGGCCGGGCCGATGAGCTCGCTAAGGTTGCCGAACTCCGAGGTACCGCTCTCCAACGCCTCACCCGAGACCTCGCATTTAACCCTCGTGAAATACCGCCTTCTAAGTGGCCTCGGGGCTCAAGAGGACACAAATCACCAAGCCAAGCCCTCGGTCAGGTAGCCGGAGGTGGACCCAAATTTTGACCTGAGGAAGCCACCGATGGAGGCCCTCACCCGAGGAGAATCGCCTCGAGATAAGACGGCACGCTTCGGGCTTAGCCCTGAGAGCCAAGACCTTCGCACTAATTGGCGAAGAAAGAGCTTACGTAAGAGGGCTCGGGAGTGTACATGGCGTGTGCATACCCTGCAGAGGGGAAAGAGCTACTTGAGGACACCCATCGAGGGAATGCGGGCACCATGCCACCCCGAGACCCTTTGTGGGCAAAAGTCTTTAGACAAGGTTTATCGCCCCTCAGCCCGAGACGCCAACCGACGGCGCGCACCGCAGCGGGTGCCAATTCTACGCCAAGAAGACGACCTCCCGCACAAGCCCTCCCTCCAAAACCATACCGCTGACATGGCCATTCAAGGGGTATGGGGGCCGGATATGATTGACCCCCGAAAGGGGCGCCGAGGACACACTCATGTCCTGGTCGCCATCGCATTAAAGTTCTCCAATGGATTGAGGCCGAGTCGCGGGTCAACCCTCTGGCCTGAAGAAACGTGAAGCTCTTTCACGCAGCATCATTTCACACTTCGGGTCCCAACCCATCATCACCGCATAACGTGACCAATCTCGGGGGGAAAAAATCTTAGACTTTTGTGACTACTCACGCATCCGTCGATAATTCTAAATGCGGTGGCACATCCAAGACCAACGCCGTGGAAGCTGCTAACGCATGATCCTACGTGACTCAAGCCGAGGATCTTCGTCAATCGAATCCAAATTTAGGGAGAAGGTGGTACCAAGCATTACCATCCGTCTTTATGGAGCCTTCTGACAATCTGCACAGGAAGCCACGGGCTTACCCTTCTTCCTAGTCTACGGGCCGAGGCTATCCCCGCCTTCCCCGACATCTAGTAATGGATCCTCGAGGCCCAGCCTACACCGAAGCAAGGCAACCTCGCTAGGTAAGATGACTCCATCGTCATTGCCGATGAAGCCCCGTGATATCACAATTTGATACATCATGGTATTTCTAACGTCATTAATAGTAATGGTGTCTCTAAAGATATCAGATGTTGCTCGTGATAAAACTAAGAGAAAAATAATTCATTGCAATTCATAGCATATCCAAAAAGGTTGTCATCCCTATAGTTAAACTACTAATATGCAAGGAATAAAAATATTCGTGACTATGCCTTGATAACTTCTTAATAAGTAAATAAATATAATCGGTATCCGCAGTTTACGTAGATATGAATATACCATTGTAGCATTTTAACCGAGTAAGAACTGTGTGTTGAATTTATATTCTACCCACAGGAAAGAAGTCAAGTATCATGAATTAACTATGCATAGGTGCTAAACATCTTAATCATCTCTCGGTGCAAAGCTTAAGTGTTAAATCTATAAATTACTTAACCAAGGATCAAAGTTCACAATAAAGATAATGATAAAGTTCTTGATAAATAGATTCAAATCCAAAGTCATATCTAAGTGGGCTTAAAATAGAAAGTGTTAAAAAAGGGATCTATAACAATTCATAGGCTAGCTAGCATTAGAAACTCCAATATGTAACTCTAAACTATAAGTTAGATCTACCAATTAGTGCAAATACATCTAACAATCATTGAAGAAAGACTAATTAAATCCGCATATGAGGACAAAATCCGTGGAAGACTAAGGCCTAAACTTAGAACAACCCGAATAATATCATCCGCTAGGCCTACATATGGGATGGATTGCAGAAGGACTCAATGGTGCCGCTACCACCACGCATCTACTACACACGACCCGCACATAGGGTGCAAACGCGTAAATAAGATCTAATCACCATGATTACATCATCTCTACCACTCACCCCTCGATCTAAAGGATGAGCGCTTATACTAATCCATGCATGAACATAACAAGAATTCAACTATGCTAAAACGGTAATCAAAGTAAATACTAGAACAAATAATCTCAATATAAACATGATCAAGATATTCATATTAAGAACGGTCCCGAACTTGAAGACTACTTTACAATGAAGAACTTACAAGAACGAGGTTCCCGATCTTGAGTCGCCTCCCGACGCATCCTGAGCGGATTTCTCCCTTCCTACTAGTTCTAATCTTGATTGCTACTCTTCCTAAAGTTTATGTTTCTACAAATGCGGATATGACTTGGATCTTGAAGCCGCTGTTACCAATTGAGAACTTGATGATCCAAAGGGGGGTCCGGGGGTCTCTTTATATAGTCCCGAGGAGGTGCTGTGTGTTGATCTTGATCCATCTCGCTTCCACCGACGCCTTCTGGATCAAACCGACATTAAACAACCGGGTTTAGATTACCGCGCCTTAGAGGCAAAGGGAGGAAGGTTTCCGGAGATCGGCCGCCTTTGGCGGTTGTGCGCAGGCCGGACGGGCCTCATTATTAAGTCGATCGCCTGTGGGGAGCCCCGGTTCACATGCGCCGTGGGGTTTGAGTCTTCTAGATGATGTTTTCTGGCCGTTTCGTCCATGCGAGAGGGAGTAATCCGGCCTCTGTGAGTCTTTCTCGGAGTTGATTATGCTATGCGCTATGAGTCGCATGGCTCGCGAAACCGGGCCGCTTTTCCGTTTTAGTCCCCTCGCACTACAACATTACCAAAACTAGTGGAAATATGTTAGTGACCCCTCTATTCTAGATTGTTATTATTATTTATACCCTTTCTCATGTTTATTTAATTAATAATTTTATATGATAACAAGTGTCAACAAACCCCCTTTTTCTTACCTTTGCTAGTCCCTAGCAAAGCTATATGCTATATTAGGATCGAGTGAGCTACTACGCTTTCATACCTCAAAAGTACGTGGTTTCTTTAAATAAATTCTCCTCTAACTGCATTGCTCATAATTGCTACCGTGAGGCGTGAGCCTTTTCTAACCTAATCATAAGCAAGATAAAATAATCAAGTATACCATGTCTCAAGTTCTTTTTGATCAACTATCATCCCGGGGTTTTGGCGATATTTTTAAAAAGAAACTCGAGATCCTATGTATGACCCTCTTAAGTAGATGGTATGTAAAGTGGAGTTACACATGTGGTAGGACATACATAGTGGGATGATAGTGGTGAAGGATGAGGATGAAAGGTAGTAAAAACAGCCCTTAGCCTTTTCTAGTATTTCTTTTTCAAACATCTTTTGACTATATCTCTTTCTAAAAATTGCTAGGACCTGGGCTATCCATTCTGGAGAGGTGGGCTTTTGCCCCGACTTGTGTCCATTTTTCTCTCCTAGAGATGTGGGCCTTACTCACCTCTGGACATAAGTCCATTATTCTATCTCTAAATATATATATTTTATTATTAGGGAGGTAGGCCCTTTCTCGCCTAGTATGACTTTTTTTGTCCACATTCTCCTCTCTTGTCTCAATTTTTCTCTTTAAAATATTTATTTTTTTTTTTTCTTTTTTTTTTTTTTTTCCTAAATGTAGCCCCCTCTATAAAACACCGAGAGAGACATATCCAAAGATTGCAAGAGCTTATTATTATTTTTTATGGCTAGTGGCTTTATGGAGTATGGGGATGCGTCCTTCGGAAGTTAGAAGCCAAGATTTTAGTGGAGTGGGATGATCTTAAGTAATGATAAACTCTAAGGGTCATAGCTAAGGAACTCATCATGTAATGTTTTATAATTTTCAAAAGATAAAAAACCAGGGATCAAGTATCTCTAAGAATATGATAAATAGTAGCTCAACTTTTCATGCACTTTTACTTTTAATGCTAAGACTCAGATTAAGCATGTGCTTCCCAATGTGTGTTGGTTTTAGAGCAAATTAAGCATTTAAAGCTTTGGGAGAATCTAAGTCCAAAAGTGTAAGTAATACTTTTTAAGAGGAATTACATATAACTATTCATCATCTCCCTTAGCATATATATTATCAAGATCATAATAAAAAAGGAAGAAAGTAATCTAGCAAGATCTAGTATTTATTTGACTCTTTTAACACTAAGACTAAGACTCATTAACTCTAAGCAAATATAATATCTAGCTAATATTTAAGACATAGAATAGTGATACTTATAGTGATAAACGGGGTGCTCTCCCCAAGCTTGATCTTGAAGTAGTCCTTTTATTCATCCATGGAGTCTCAAGCCTTTTTCGTGGCCCCTTTAATGTTCTCCCATGTTAATATTAATTTCAAGCATTATACCCGGCGAACAAATTCTAGATGTTAATGTGAGCCTTCATGTGCTCACGCTTTTTTTGATTTTTATTTATTTTTTAGAAAACGCGGTGGACCTTCATGTGCCCATAAATTTTTGAGAATTTTTATATGCAATAGGGATGCTAATGCAAAAACATATGAGTGCAATATTTTTGTATTTTTATTTTATGCCACCACAAAGAAGGAGTGCTTGTATGGGGCTTAGAGACCGATGCAAATGCAAAGAAACATATTTTTGAGATTTTCTAAGTGCGTGTTTAGGAAAAAAAAAAAATGTAAAGGAAATATGCTAATTGAAATATGCTTTGCGTAAAAATTAAATATGCGTGATAAATACCGAAGTTACCTCTCTACGAGTTTAGAGCACTTACCCCTATGGCGGGTGTCGCGCCTATGGGCCTCGTGCTTAAATGTTGTACCGGTAAGGTTCCTTCAATGATCTCAAAGGGCGCGAGTCGGCGGAAGCCGCAGGAAGTTTATTGTTCGCTTGTTGATGCCGGGCGCCGGCCGGGCTCAAGGTGTATTCTTGTTGCTCTTCTTGATGGAGCTGTTTCTTTTTCTTCCAAGATTGCTTTTGGTGGAGACCTTCTGTGTGGCCAAGCGTTTTCAAGATGGGTAGGAGCCGAAAGTGTACTTTTCCTTGATGTCTTTTCTATCCTCCTCAATGTGCCCCATCTTCGAAGTCCAAATTTTGTTGTAGTCTCGGAGACGCTCGCCCTGGCCTTCTTCGGGCCGCTCATTCATTGTTAGTGTAAGTATTGAAGAAACAAAATGCGATTTTACCTTGAAACTGAAGTGATCTCGCTCGGGCCCCGATGTAGATGATGACTTTGTAGTGTTCGTGAACGTCTTCCAAGTACTATGGGAGGATCTTTGTTCTTCCTCCCATGTCCATGACTAAGAAGTCGCTGAGGACATAGCAGTTTTGATCTTGACGGGACGCTTTCGCGCAATACCTTCCGAATCGCGGATCGATCCGGCCATCTCGCGCATATTGCCATAGGTGGAAATACGCAAGCGCATTACCATATATTAATTGATACGCTACCTTGACATTAAGTTGATGCCCGATCCCGTACGCATAAACTTGCCGGAAGTTCCATTGATTAATGGAGCAAAGGGATTGATGGAACTCCGTGGTCGCTTTCAGCTTCTAGTGGTGGTGGAATGCCACGAAGTCTTGCGCCCCTGCTGCAAATCCTTGATTGATCATCAAGACTCGCTCCACGCAGGGTCGGCAGGTTGACTCGCTCTTCTTGTTCTGCTTCTTTTTTGTCCTCTCCTCGCATACCGGGTAATGTACTTCGTGGTACGGTAGTGGTAAAATGTTGGAGTGGGGAGCTAGGTCTTATGTTTGCAGTTGAATCTCTCCCCTCTCGTCCGCTGACGCGGAAGACTATCTTTTAAGTGGTTTGCCAGAGATGATGGCCTTGGTGGTGGCAAGGAAAGGGCGCCCGTAATGACGGGCGTTTTACCTTTGCTCAGATCCGTGACCACGGCCTAAGTCGGGGCCACATAGAGCTTACCATGTAAAAGACACACATCTTCCAAGATGCCTTCGGGGCAGTATAGCTGACCGACTCGCAAGTTGTAGACACATGGTTGTGTATATACAAATCAACCCGACTCAAGGTTTACTCTTAGTGCATAATGCTGACACTTGAGCTAAAGTCCAGAGCATCGTGAGGTACCGCGCCGACATTTCAATGGTGACGCATCGTCTCCTCGATCTCCTTTCTGGGCGGCATACCCAAGAATTCGCCTTTTTCGTGCATCCTTGGTCCTCAATAATACCTCGCGATAGTAAATATCGGACAAGGTTTGTAGATTCTAATTCTTCCTACCGCCCTAATCTTACCCGGTTAGGCATAGGAGCAGATAAAGCCACCGAGATAACTGAGATTCTATCATTTTTATTGAAGCTTATGTCGGTTCTTTATTGCGTAAGAAAAGCTTTCCCATTTTAGTACTAATAGTTTCTGCGATTTTATCATTGGAAGCTAACTTAGACAGATATCCATGAGTTCTACCTTTGGTTTTGTACTAACTCTCTAAAGGTGTGGAAAATTATTGAAAGAGTTATTACCTTGATAGTTACCCTCGAAAGTAGTTACCCTGTAGTTGGGTCGCTGATTCATCCTTGATTCGAGGACTATACTCAAGTTCGTTGTTGTTGTTGATGTAGTTCACGCCCCCTTCCAGCCTGGGACATTGACTGCCCGAAAGTGTCCAAAGTGTTGCATACATTCACATGTCATGCGGAATCAAGAGTTGCATGACTTCCTTCTTCCTCGAGCTTTGTCTTCTGCTTCTTCATAATTAAATCCATTTTGGCAGCATAAAGATGCTCATACCTCTTTTCACCGTGCATTCCTTTTCTTTTTCTTTCATGGGTTGACGCATCCTCATTCCAAGTTTGGTTTGATTTCAACTTCTCTGGCAAGGTCAAGAGCTTGATTCAGTTGGGGTGGGATGTGAAAGCACCTCCAAAGCAGTTGTTGAAAATTTCATGGTCTCACACGGGTGTTGTTGTTAAGCCCGTGGTAGAAGGGGGTCCGCATGAGTAGCGCCTTCCATTCCATGGTGTGGGTATTCAAATGATGTAGTCTTGAAGCCGCTCCCTCTCCTCGAACGGATTCGCCGTGTTGTCACTTAAAACTTGAGATTTTCCCCTCGTGAAGGCGCTTGGTTTTGGCTCTATATAGGGAAGAACTTTGCCGAAGGCAAGAGGAACAAAAGTGCCCAAGTAGTGAGTTTGTCTTTGTTGGCGTAGGAACCACGGCTTCGCCATCCCAAGAGTGAGAATGGGAAAACACGGCAGGATTGCATCACTTGAGACATCTTTGATGGTGAAGGTGCTGGGCCACATCTCTAGGAAGTGCTGTAGGTG